>ONZH01010351.1:0-702248 GCA_900303285.1 Rhinella marina
CAGGATGGAAGCATCATAAGGGCAACCCCATAAAGGATCCATGGGGAGTAGATTGAATTAAGGCCCCTTCTCCAGATCTGGCTCAGATGTTCTTGGGATGTTCTGTGCATCACCGGCCTCCAGGTCTTCTATAAGAATTATCCAGTCCTCCTTGATGTTACAGGAATCTGATGGTAAGACACTATATGGAGAAGACATAAAACATGTTACATTATCTGTACAATCTGCTCATGTCCACTCCTCACGAGGTGCAGAATAGTGTGTGTATTGTTAAAGCCTCTTATGTGCCCCCATAAGGACCAAGAAGAGGTCAATTCTAGAGTTGCCTCCTTAAGACAAGCCCTTATAGTCTATGAAGAAATATGGATGTCAGAGATGGGGACCCTGATATATAGGTTGTAATGTAGAGGTAAGAATCAGCCTTTATGGACCATTCATGAATGATATGGGAGGTGATGTGATACTACATCTGAGGAGGAGCAGTACACCTACCTGGAAATCGCTTATAATAGCTCATATAATGGAGGCAGAACCGAATGCAACGAGCCAGTCTGTGAAATTATTGAAGATGATCCGGAAAATCTGAAAAGAAGAGAACAAAAGTCAAAGAGAAAATCCGACAGAAAACTCTGGATACTTCATGTTGTGTTCTGTTCTCCTCCTGAGGTAAATGAAGGGAAGATTCCAGTCACTCAGGAGCGCCTTGACCATATCCATAGTGACACATCTACTAGGGGACATATGTTAGGAGCATGGCAGGACACACAATGGTGTACTGTGTCTGTAGGGAAGATAGCGGTACATACCTGGCCGATCTGGTCGTCTTCACAGATGGCTGTTATGATCTGACTTCCCACCACTGGGAGTAGTAGTACATAGGAAAGTAACATATTTCTAGCAGAACTCATTACTAGTCATTATATATCAGGGATGGCCAACCTGCGGCTCTCCAGCTGTTGCAAAACTACAACTCCCAGCATACCCAGACTGACTACAGCTATCAGCCTACAGCAGGGCATCGTGGGAGTTGTAGTTCTGCAACAGCTGGAGAGCCGCAGGTTGGCCATCCTTGTTATATATTAATACTCCAATACTCCGCCTGTCAGTTTATTACTTCTATTATGGGCCATGCCCTCCCATGTGCCACCTCCTGCCCCTGATACCAGTCTTCTGCCATAATGCCCCAGGGTATATATGGTGGCTGGGGAACAAGGGCAGAAGATCTCTGAAGTTAACCCTCTGCCTTCTGTAAAGGATACTGATCAAGGTGGTGAATGATGTCACGTAGGCAGAGATGGTCCTGATGTGGGACATGCGGCGGCTGCTCCTGGAGATGGGATGCAGGGCTATAGCCGTTCTGAGTTGAAGTAATGACCGAGGACGACTGCCGATGTGACGAAGGCCTGTGGGACACACGGAACAGTTTTCCCTAGAATGAGACATTTAGAGATAATGTTATATCTACTCCTAGAGCGCAGATCCTGATAAAGAGCAGATCGTGGGGGGCTGGCAATGTACATGGACATCTCTCCTCTACCAGGAGTAGAAGGGGATGGGGTGAGGACAGGTCTTCTCCTGGGTCTAGATGTTTCACAAACCTGACAAATGGCCGTCACTATGGCCCCGATGCACACAGTCCATTCGGTGATCAGCATGAAGATCTCAAATGCTTTCTTGCACCGGCTGTGCTCGGGGGTCCGCATCTGATGGTATCGATGCATGAGGAAGATGATGACTGCTTCCGAAAGGGCAGAGATGGAGAACGCCACGCTAAATGCGATATTTACTGGAAATTCTTCTCCAGTCTCACTAAAATTAGAAGAAGAAATAAAAAGAAATGATTTAATACCATAGAACACAATGGAAATCAGCGGGGCCTGGACTTCTTGGCTGACATGTCTCTGACATCATCACAGGAAGAATTCTATCTGAATTCCATAAATTTCCATCAATTTTTTCTCTTCTCCATCTACTTCGTATTAACCCTTGTTATTCCCATCAGAATTTGATGACATCACAATAGCACATTTAGGTTGGGGTTTGGGCCCAAAATTAGAGGGCGTGCAGTGTACACACCATCACTAGAGGAGCACACATCATAGACAGATAAGTGTAACATCATGGAGGGTCCACATTTAGAAATGGATTTTCCCAGTTTATAGACCCCACCAATGGCAACGTCTATCTATCTCCTAATAATCCCCATCACCCCCTGCTGTTTCCACTTACCTGACAGCAATCAGTGGTGATCTTTCAGGATAGTGGCCAAAGATGGCCATCAAGTAAGTGGTCAAGTGACCACTCAAGGTCCAGATGGTCCAAAGGCAAACCAATAATGAAAAGCCACGAAACTTCATCATAAAGGCAAATGAAGCAAAGTCGCAGAGGAACAACCTCCAGGCAATCCGATTTCTCAGAAAGTGACAGGGTCTAGAAGATTCCTGCCTTTTATAGGCTCCAGAACTCGATGACATCACAATGGCAGCTTGTTGCTATGACAACCACCACCAGACCAGAGAAAGCACACTGTATACAGCCACCACTAGGGGGAGCACACTGTATACAGACATCAATAGAGAGAGTGCACTATATATACCACCACCAGAGGGAGCACACTGTATATACCACCACCAGAGAAAGCACACTGTATACAGCCACCACTAGGGGGAGCAGACTGTATACAGATATCAATAGAGAGGGTGCATTGTATATACCACCACCAGAGGGAGCACAAAAAGGGATTTGGGTCCGAACTGAACTTTTTCAAAGATTTGGCAAACCTGGCCCGCTCATCTCTAAAAAATTCCAGTGAAAATTAGAGTTTGTCCAAAACTGTGCAGTATAATACAGGATGTATCTCAGGATCAGTACAGGATAAGTAATGTATGTACACAGTGACTCCACCAGCAGAATAGTGAGTGCAGCTCTGGAGTATAATACAGGATGTAATTCAGGATCAGTACAGGATAAGTAATGTATGTACACAGGGACTGCACCAGCAGAATAGTGAGTGCAGCTCTGGAGTATAATACAGGATGTAATTCAGGATCAGTACAGGATAAGTAATGTATGTACACAGGGACTGCACCAGCAGAATAGTGAGTGCAGCTCTGGAGTATAATACAGTATGTAACTCAGGATCAGTACAGGATAAGTAATGTATGTACACAGTGACTGCACCAGCAGAATAGTGAGTGCAGCTTTGGAGTATAATACAGTATGTAACTTAGGATCAGTACAGGATAAATAATGTATGTACACCAGCAGAATATTGAGTGCCACTCTGGGGTATAATACAGGATGTAACTCAGGATCAGTACAGGATAAGTAATGTATGTATAGAGTGACTGCACCAGCAGAATGATAATTGCACCTCTGGAGTAAAATACAGGATGTAACTCAGTATCAGTACAGGATAAGTAATGTATGTACACAGTGACTCCACCAGCAGAATAGTGAGTGCAACTCTGGAGTATAATACAGGATGTAACTCAGGATAAGTAATGTATGAATTACACAGTGACTGCACCAGCAGAATAGTGAGTACAGCTCTGGAGTATAATACAGGATGTAACTCAGGATCAGTACAGGATAAGTAATGAATGTACACAGTGACTGCACCAGCAGAATAGTGAGTGCAGCTCTGGAGTATAATACAGGATATAACTCAGGATCAGTACAGGATAAGTAATGTATGTACACAGTTACTGCACCAGCAGAATAGTGAGTGCAGCTCCGGAGTATAATACAGGATATAACTCAGGATCAGTACAGGATAAGTAATGTATGTACACAGTGACTGCACCAGCAGAATAGTGAGTGCAGCTCTGTTGTATAATACAGGATATAACTCAGGATCAGTACAGGATAAGTAATGTATGTACACAGTGACTGCACCAGCAGAATGATAATTGCACCTCTGGAGTAAAATGGTCAAAGTTAAAAAATTTCCTGCTATGTTATATTATGGCATATGCTTTGGATATTCCATATGTTATTAACTGATGTTAGTGCTCTGTAGGTCCTGCAGCTCATCTTTGGTTGTTTGATTGGAGTTACAATATTCTCTACAGTGGCTGGTCAGGAGTACCACTACCAGGGTTGCCAACCGTCCAGAAATTTCTGGACAGTCAGTAAAAATAGGTGACTTTTTTCCTGTGTCCGTGAAAAAAAATTGATGTGTCCGTGATTTTTTTGATGCTGCTGGTACTTGACTAAATTAATTTAGTGGTAATAATCATTATTTTAGAGCTTACAGTAAATTATGGTAATGAGATATTATCAGTATATTGAGCTATAGACATGTATCACTTATAATCTTCATAATTCATTATGGTTTTCCAATTTGTCCGTAAAAAATGTTGGCCGTCCGTGATTTCGGGATAAGTTGTCCAGAAAAAAGAAAAGCTCTGGTTGGCAACCCTGACCACTACATACAGAACTACTGGAGGGAAGTGGCTGTTTTTTTTCTCGTGTTCAGACCCCAACTGATTATCAAGTTAAAACATATCCTAGTAGCACGCCCTAACATACTATAATGGAAAGCCCCTTTAAATGAGCCAGATGCATGCAGAACATCAGATAATCTCATGCCTGACACTTGAAAAATAATACTAGAGTTACAGGAGAATAGTGATTGTCTGAGACAGTATCACCCTGGAGGCACAGATACACCAACTCAGCAACGTGCCTAGGAAAATATGCAGCATAGCGTAGTTATAGGTACCATTTAAATTCCTTCCATAGGGATGCATCTCCTAATCCTTCTGAATACAATGCCATAACTGTAGTGAAGACTGACACCTGCACAGTCAGAACAGTAAGAGAAAGGTGGCAAGGGAGGAATGCAACTCAGTATCCTGATGCGGAAGGTTTCTGGCAAGTACGGTGACCTGAAGGGCTTTTTAATGGCTGCCATGAACATTTGTCAGCCAGAATCAGGTAGAATTCATGGCCTAATTTCTTCTATTGACCTAATTCTTCCCACCTCGCTCTTGAGAGGGAAAAAAACGGCATTTGCCATGAATGTAAGCTCTGTGCCAAGTCATTTCCTAACATGCAGGGGACGCTGAGCGCCAGATTTGAGCTCAGAGTTTCCAGAGCAGGGTCCGCTGCCCAGAAGAGGATGTCGGAGAGCTGGCGAGGAGCAGGCTGCTGCTGCCTGGATTTACTGTGTCAGTTCTGGGAGAGGCTGGAGTGTGATCTCCCCAGGGTCATACTCTGTTCTCGCTGTTGGTAATGCCAAAGAATGAAGCCTTTTTACAGCTGGCACCTGTCGCTTCACAGGTCATTATCACCCCATGCGCCTGGAGTATGTAATATATGGGCAATGCACTGATTTTGTTGGATGGCCTAGTGACCCTACAGTGCACAGTAACATCTACTTAACCCTATGGTTGCACATAGTGGCCTCTATTACCAATTGAAGCCATCAGCATTCAATTTTGCCTTAACTTCAGGTCCCAGAGTTGGCCGGTGCCTTGTTGCCACCCAGCTTTCTACTTTCTCGCCCTCCCGTTGCTCTTGTTGAATTCAGACAGTAGGGTTGGGTGAGGTTAAGGTGGTATTCCAATAATTGAAATTTATCACCTATCCACAGGCCTCTAACCACTGGGTAGCCCCACAGAATGAGCGGTTGGGTGGCACTGCCAGCTCATTCACTTCTATGGGACATGCCAAGCACTATACTCCACAACCTCCAGCTGGTCTTATAGAGAAGAACGGAGGGGGACTGTAGATGCCTGACCTCTCACTCCATTCATTTTTGACCTATCATTAGCGGAGCCATCTGAAATATTTGACACTTTCTTTGCTCTGTTTGATTCTAACCTTGTAAATCCAAATTACAGTCCTGTCCTGGAAACAAGTTCTGGACTTTCTGGACTATAAGACACAAGTCCTTAATTAGCTCATTTCCTTTAATCTACCAGCTCATATCACCAAACGCTACTGCAAAAAATAGGGAAGATTCTTTGCTCGGTGCGGCCTTCATGGATTGGACTTGTTCTTCCAGAACATCCCACAGATGACAATCGAATTGAGAATTGGGGAATTTGGAGACAAGTCACCACCTTACTCTTTTTATCATAGTCCATATTTTTCAATTTTGGATGGGATATTATTCTGCCACTGCCATTAGGGGGCACTACTGCCATGAAGGGGCATCACATCTGTACATTACGTCGATCGGTGATGCATCATATCCAAATCATGCTAGGACCCAGGAGAACATTGCCCAGAACATGCATTGATATAGATTATAGTATTTCCCTATGAAGAACCTTAGGCTATTAATGAGATTCTTGGTAAACATTTCTGCAAATTCCCAGCAGATATGAGATACCAGACCGTCTCAAAATGTGGAAGGGTGTGCTAGCAATGTTCTCACAGCAAAGTCTATCTCTGCCATAAGCATGCACAATGCCTTATTGACTGACTCCAGTGAACAGCCTTTCAGATTCTGCTCTTCTCTATGGAGCACTCTGGTGTAGCAGATGCTTACTTGGCTGTAGAAGTCTCAGAGATGAAGGTTCTCTGAGCTTGGGCCTAGCTATGAGGAGCTTGCCAAGCAGGTCCCCTCTCATCCTGAGCTAGAGTCAGAACTGCAGTAACCAAATTGGGGGTAGACCCTGGTCCATCTCCTGGCAACCTAAAGAGATGAGCCAAGGTATTAAACCTTGCTTGTCCATACAGTGCTATACAGTAATTACAACAATTTACTTTTTTGCAGGGACCTTATTCTAGGATACTGCATCTCGCAATCCATGACAGGCACCACAAATTATTCACATCATCTGTCAGTGGTTTTAAAGGGGTTGTCTCATCACAAAACAGCCCTCTTGGTTTTACTCTAATGGATATAGTATATCTACAATACTATTATATATTTAAGAATATATATAGCGTATGACCTAGACTGATAGTTTAGACCCTGGAGCCGCAGAAATGCACTCCATGTGTGCGGAGCGATGGCAGCAGCCCAGGAGAGAATACACAATATACATACCAGACGATATAAAACCCGTCCAGCAATTCTTCACCGTAAAGGAACCATAGGAAAGACACTTGAGAAAATGCAAGACGCCGTGTCTGGCCAAAACACGCAGAAATGAGGGCGTCTGATGCGCTGCAGAGGTATGAGGCTGATGTGTTCAGTATGGCGTCACCCAAAAAGTTGAGGCTAGTTTTACACTAGCATTTACAGATACAGCAGGTTGTCCTGGCCGGGAACAGACTGCCGGACACTGCACTGCCGAAATGCCGTCCAGCCCCATTAACTGTAATGGGGTCTGGCAGAGATCTGGCAGTGGTTTTTGTCCAGGCGATTCCAAGCATTTCAACCTTCTGGAAGGCCATGCCACTAGTGTGAAACTAGGTGCTCTGAGCTTGGGCCTAGCTATGAGGAACTTGCCAAGTAGGTCCTCTCTCTTCCTCAGCTAGAGTCAGAACTGAACTAACTAAATATGGGGCAAACCCTAGTCCATCTCCTGGCAACCTAAGGGGATGAGCCAAGATTTTAATCCTTGCTTGTCCATACAGTGGTATTAGGTATACAAATTCAGCAATTACAACAATTTATCCTTTTGCAGTGACACTATTGTGGGGTACTGCATAATCCAATCCACTGTTATGAGATATCATCTTCTGTCAGTGGTTTTAAAGGGGTTGTCTCATTCTGTGGCGGGACAGCCTGCTGGAAGGCCATGCCGCTAGTGTGAAACTAGTCTAACAGTGCTGAGACCAAAGCCTCTACCTTTATCATCCTGCAGAGGTCTCCAGACATTCTTCTTTCTAATCTTCACAAACAAGGGCATACCATGGTGACCTTTAAACAGAGGTGGTCAAGTTCTGGTCCACTGCTTCTGAGGAACTGCAGCGTTAGGAAATTACCCCCAAGAGTCCTAAAAAGCTCAAGGAGGTCCATGAGGAGGCCCACTTTGCAATGGGGCCCCCTCTCCTTACCAGCTCTGTCCACTACATACACAATGAAATAACTGATCGGAAGGTGGCGAGTGTCAGTCCCCACCAATCAGACTTATCATGAGTATAGGCTATCTGGACAACCCCTTTAACATGCTTCATGGTCCTAAAATGTTTCTACTGAAACATCCTTAGGTCACCATAAAGTTTTACATTCCATTGAGCAGGATCTGGAGTGCCTATAGTTCTGTCATACCGACCCGTAGTGCCGTTATACAGGGTCCATGCATCTAGTTCTGCCCTTAGACCAGTTTTATGGTCTTATTACACCCATAAACCCATACCCCACAGGCTTAGGCCACCATACACTTCCACAGTGATCCAAGAACCTTCCAAGGACATACAGCTAAAATTTCATCATATTCCAACTGTGTAAAACACGACTCACATTCACGTATATGAGAAACATGAGAGACAACCTACTACAATATGGACAGATTAAAATTAAAGTAGGTCTTTTACTGCACAGCAAAAATGTGAAAACCATTTTTTAATATCTCACTTCTATACAGAGATATGACTACATGAAGTTTCAGGCCCAAATTCTGAGGCTGCACTACTGAGAGAGACCAACATGTCCTCTGCTCAATTTTTCCACAAATGCTATAGGATTTAGATACTGTTGTATTTGATTACTGAAATCCACACCAGGTCTCTATGGTAACACTGCACCTGACAGAAAGAAGCAGTGATGTCATCAGAATGTCCCAGTAGTACAGCCTCAGACTTTGGGCCTGTAACTTTAAACAATTATATCTAAGTACCGAAATAAGATATTGATATACGGATTTCACATTTTTAATGTCGACGAAATGGCCTTTTTATACAAGTATATTCTGGAAAGTCTCAATTTAATATGTATTTTTGGGTAGAAAATTTTGGAGTGACACAGCGATGGCGTACCACAAGAGCCTTATTTCGTGATACCCTGGTTATGGGTAGCACAGAGTTAACATACATTACTGTAAGAAAGCCATACAAAAAACATATGTTATCACTATATATAGTGTGTAAAGCGCGTGATGTGTGGAATGTTAAGTGGGCGCTCATTGTACGGACTACACGTAGATATGGGCTGTACAATGCTCACTTTGTCTAGAAGATATTCCTAGCTGCATTTATTACATAGAGCAATGGTCTCCCAATTGTGACTCTCCAACTGCTGCAAAACTACAACTCCCAGCATACCAGCCGACGTGGAGTGAACTGACCAGTGTATAGCATGGGGAGTCCGTCAGAGGATTTTTCCCTATCAAATGAGTTTGGCAGGGCAGGTAGCAACTTCAAAGCATCTTCAGCGCCCAAAAGAAAATGGCGGGTTTTTTCTAAAAGAAACCCCCAAAAAACGGCTATATCCCTGTCCACAAGTTGCATGCAGTATTGCAGCTCTGCTCCACTGACTCCAATGGGGCAGGGCTGCAATACCAAACACAACCCAAGGACAGAGATGATGCTGTTTTGAAAAGAAAGCCGCCATTTTTTATTTTAAAATCCTGGACAACCCCTTTAACACATTATGCAACCTAGGTGGCAAGTGCCACGAGGGTGGTCCCAATCCTGACAAGTGCTCAAGGTTTTGCTTGAAAAGCCTCCTGCTTGCCCTTTGTGACATTATTGCTCTCCTCATTGAAACCTTGCAAAACACATACGCCGCTTGTTTCTGACCTGGCAAATACGCGGTATGCCCCCTAGCAGATTCCAATGAGAATGGGAGGAGTTGGGCAAGCCTAGTGAGTGCAGATTGCACCGCGGGGAGCCGATGGGATGAGCGAGGGAGCACCCTCACTCTGTAATCCTCTAAGGGGTTAAACAACAAGCAGCGGGGTTTTTTCTCATGCCAACAGTTACAACAGGGGCCTGGCCCACCTGATCATTACACCATACATGTATGGTGCTTTGCCGGAACTACACGCCTGCTGCACCGTACATGTACAGCACATGGCGGAAAGGGGTTAAAGAGCTCCATGAATTAAAAAAAACAAAACATTTTATTCTCTACAGAAACCCTATAGGGTATGTCTATGATGTGGATTTGCCATTGCACATATGTGTACCTGGTACTTGGTACCTATCAGGCGGTTTAATATGGTTGATCCTGCTAATTGGAGCTCTTTAAAAGGGTTATCTACACATTTATGGTCGATCGATAGGATGTGCTTTAAATGTCTGATACCTGCCGGTCCCACCTTTGGGACCTTATTCTATTTCAGGACTGGATGGAGAACAGTCCTCAGTGGTAAACTGCAGCAGATCACCCTGCACTAATGAACCTACTCAATCATTTAGCGCCTATAAACATGGTCCTGCTCACTAACCTGATCCTGTTGCTTTAAGAGTAGCTGCCTGTATCGCTGATTAGGTGACCTGAGGGGTCGTAGGGTGTGAACTCCACTTGATGGAGTGTCCCCCCTAGGACTTTAAGAAAGCTCATTCTGCCTCATATTTCCACTTAACCTCTAAAGAAAACACCTAACCCTGATGGGAGGCCGCATAGGAGCTACACAGTCCTTCTACAGCTACCAGTGCGGCACTTAACCCTTTAAGGGGAGAAGCTGGTGTACATTTCTGTTCTCATGGAAGCCAGTTTTCTTATGTTACATTTCTTGGGTCACCTAAGTTACACCCTGTGAATTAAAACCGCAAATATCTTTAAGACGCTATTTTTCTAGAGCAAGGTGCTTGATTAATTTCCCTAAAATTGTTTCACCACGTCTCACACATTTATATAAAATATGTGCCCTGACCTAAGGCATTGGAAGATTTGTAAATGACCCCCACCCCCTTCATCAAAGAGCCCAGAACAGCCCCCCTAAAAAAATACAGACCTCAATCCAGCCCCCCCTAAAGATATACAGACATCAATCCAGCCCCCCCTAAAGAAATACAGACCTCAATCCAGCCCCCCCTAAAAAAATACAGACCTCAATCCAGCCCCCCCCTAAGAAATACAGACCTCAATCCAGCCCCCCTAAAAGAAATACAGACCTCAATCTAACCCCCCTAAAAACACATCATCCAGCCCCCCTAAAGAAATAGCAAGACATCAATCCCAGCCCCCTAAAGAAATACAGAACCCCAGATGCCAGCCCCCCCTAAAGAAATACAGACATCAATCCAGCCCCCCTAAAAAAATACGACCTCAATCCAGCCCCCCTAAAGAATACAGACATCAATCCAGCCCCCCTAAAGAAATACAGACCTCAATCCAGCCCCCCCTAAAAAATACAGACCTCAATCAGCCCCCCCTAAAGAAATACAGACCTCAATCCAGCCCCCCCCCCCCCCTAGGGAAATACAGACCTCAATCCAGCCCCCCCTAAAGAAATACAGACCTCAATCCAACCCCCCTAAAGAAATACAGACCTCAATCTAACCCCCCCTAAAGAAATACAGACCTCAATCCAGCCCCCCCTAAAGAAATACAGACATCAATCCAGTCCCCCTAAAGAAATACAGACCTCCACCCAGCCCCCCTAAGAAATACAGACCTCAATCCAGTCCCCCCCTAAAGAAATACAGACCTCAATCCAGCCCCCCCCCCCAAAGAATACAGACCTCAATCCAGCCCCCCCCTAAAGAAATACAGACCTCAATCCAACCCCCCTAAAGAAATACAGACCTCAATCCAGCCCCCCCTAAAGAAATACAGACCTCAATCCAACCCCCCCCTAAAGAAATACAGACCTAAATCCAGCCCCCCCTAAAGAAATACAGACCTCAATCCAACCCCCCCCCCCCAAATAAATACAGACCTCAATCCAACCCCCCCAAATAAATACAGACCTCAATCAACCCCCCTAAAGAAATACAGACATCAATCCAGCCCCCCCTAAAGAAACACAGACCTCAATCCAGCCCCCCCCTAAAAAAATACAGACCTCAATCCAGCCCCCCCTAAAGAAATACAGACCTCAATCCAGCCCCCCCTAAAGAAATACAGACCTCAATCCAGCCCCCCTAAAAAAATACAGACCTTAATCCAGCCCCCCCTAAAAGAAATACAGACCTCAATCCAGCCCCCCCCTAAAGAAATACAGACCTCAATCCAGCCCCCCCTAAAGAAATACAGACCTCAAAAATACAGACCTCAATCCAACCCCCCTAAAGAAATACAGACCTCAATCTAACCCCCCTAAAGAAATACAGACCTCAATCCAGCCCCCCCTAAAGAAATACAGAGATCAATCCAGTCCCCCCCTAAAGAAATACAGACCTCAACCCAGCCCCCCCCTAAAGAAATACAGACCTCAATCCAGTCCCCCCCCCTAAAGAAATACAGACCTCAATCCAGCCCCCCCTAAAGAAATACAGACCTCAATCCAGCCCCCCCTAAAGAAAAACAGACCTCAATCCAACCCCCCTAAAGAAATACAGACCTCAATCCAGCCCCCCCTAAAGAAATACAGACCTCAATCCAACCCCCCCTAAAGAAATACAGACCTAAATCCAGCCCCCCCTAAAGAAATACAGACCTCAATTCAACCCCCCCTAAAGAAATACAGACCTCAATCCAGCCCCCCCTAAAGAAATACAGACCTCAATCCAACCCCCCCCCCCAAAGAAATACAGACCTCAATCCAACCCCCCCCCCAAATAAATACAGACCTCAATCCAACCCCCCCTAAAGAAATACAGACATCAATCCAGCCCCCCTAAAGAAACACAGACCTCAATCCAGCCCCCCCTAAAGAAATACAGACCTCAATCCAACCCCCCTAAAGAAATACAGACCTCAATCCAGCCCCTCCCCCAAAGAAATACAGACCTCAATCCAACCCCCCTAAAGAAACACAGACCTCAATCCAGCCCCCCTAAAGAAATACAGACCTCAATCCAACCCCCCCCCTAAAGAAATACGGACATCAATCCAACCCCCCCAAATAAATACAGACCTCAATCCAACCCCTCCTAAAGAAATACAGACCTCAATCCAGCCCCCCCCCTAAAGAAATACAGACCTCAATCCAGCCCCCCCTAAAGAAATACAGACCTCAATCCAACCCCCCCTAAAGAAATACAGACCTCAATCCAACCCCCCAAGAAATACAGACCTCAATCCAGCCCCCCAAAGAAATACAGACTCAATCCACCCCCCTAAAGAAATACAGACCTCAATCCAAGCCCCCCCTCTAAAGAAATACAGACCTCAATCCAACCCCCCCAAATAAATACAGACCTCAATCCAACCCCCCCTAAAGAAATACAGACATCAATCCAGCCCCCCCTAAAGAAACACAGACCTCAATCCAGCCCCCCCGCTAAAAAAATACAGACCTCAATCCAACCCCCCCTAAAGAAACACAGACTTCAATCCAGCCCCCCCTAAAGAAATACAGACCTCAATCCAACCCCCCCCTAAATAAATACAGACCTCAATCCAACCCCCCTAAAGAAATACAGACCTCAATCCAGCCCCCCCTAAAGAAATACAGACCTCAATCCAGCCCCCCTAAAGAAATACAGACCTCAATTCAGCCCCCTAAAGAAATACAGACATCAATCCAGCCCCCCAAACAATTAAAAACGTCAAACCAACAATCCTAGACAAATACAGATCTCATACCAGCCACTAAACTAATATAAGTGCCAGACCAGCCACTAAACTAATATAAGTGCCAGACCAGCCACTAAACTAATACATGCCCCCAGTGGTGTAGCGTGGGTTGCCAGCACCCAGGGCAAGCCAAAAATGGTGCCCACCCAGCCTATGGGCACGCCCCTTTTAGTAGTAGATGTCACCTGCAGTCCTACGTAACTCCACAGATAACACAGTGATATCTCTCTGAGTACAGATAATGTAGCAGATGTCACCTGCAGTCCTATGTAACTCCACAGATAACACAGTGATAAATATCTGAGTACAGATAATGTAGTAGATGTCACCTGCAGTCCTATGTAACTCCACAGATAACACAGTGATAAATATCTGAGTACAGATAATGTAGTAGATGTCACCTGCAGTCCTATGTAACTCCACAGATAACACAGTGATAAATATCTGAGTACAGATAATGTAGTAGATGTCACCTGCAGTCCTATGTAACTCCACAGATAAACACAGTGATAAATATCTGAGTACAGATAATGTAGTAGATGTCACCTGCAGTCCTATGTAACTCCACAGATAACACAGTGATAATTATCTGAGTACAGATAATGTAGTAGATGTCACCTGCAGTCCTATGTAACTCCACAGATAACACAGTGATAAATATCTGAGTACAGATAATGTAGTAGATGTCACCTGCAGTCCTATGTAACACCACAGATAACACAGTGATAATTATCTGAGTACAGATAATGTAGTAGATGTCACCTGCAGTCCTATGTAACTCCACAGATAACACAGTGATAAATATCTGAGTACAGATAATGTAGTAGATGTCACCTGCAGTCCTATGTAACTCAACAGATAACACAGTGATAATTATCTGAGTACAGATAATGTAGTAGATGTCACCTGCAGTCCTATGTAACTCCACAGATAACACAGTGATAAATATCTGAGTACAGATAATGTAGTAGATGTCACCTGCAGTCCTATGTAACTCCACAGATAACACAGTGATAAATATCTGAGTACAGATAATGTAGTAGATGTCACCTGCAGTCCTATGTAACACCACAGATAACACAGTGATAATTATCTGAGTACAGATAATGTAGTAGATGTCACCTGCAGTCCTATGTAACTCCACAGATAACACAGTGATAAATATCTGAGTACAGATAATGTAGTAGATGTCACCTGCAGTCCTATGTAACTCCACAGATAACACAGTGATAAATATCTGAGTACAGATAATGTAGTAGATGTCACCTGCAGTCCTATGTAACACCACAGATAACACAGTGATAATTATCTGAGTACAGATAATGTAGTAGATGTCACCTGCAGTCCTATGTAACTCCACAGATAACACAGTGATAAATATCTGAGTACAGATAATGTAGTAGATGTCACCTGCAGTCCTATGTAACTCAACAGATAACACAGTGATAATTATCTGAGTACAGATAATGTAGTAGATGTCACCTGCAGTCCTATGTAACTCAACAGATAACACAGTGATAATTATCTGAGTACAGATAATGTAGTAGATGTCACCTGCAGTCCTATGTAACTCCACAGATAACACAGTGATAAATATCTGAGTACAGATAATGTAGTAGATGTCACCTGCAGTCCTATGTAACTCCATAGATAACACAGTGATAACTCTCTGAGTACAGATAGTAACATAGTAACATAGTTTGTAAGGCCGAAAAAAGACATCTGTCCATCCAGTTCGGCCTGTTTTCCTACAAGTTGATCCAGGGGAAGGCAAAAAAAACCCTGTGAGGTAGAAGCCAATTTTCCTCACTTTAGGGGGAAAAATTCCTTCCCGACTCCAGTCAGGCAATCAGAATTACTCCCTGGATCAACGACCCCTCTCTAGTAACCAGGGGCTGGCTGGCAAGTTTTAGCCTGGGGGGCAAGCACACAGCACTGGCCCATGTGTAGCGGCCTCCGCCTACTCCGCCTACTATAAAGCCGGTATAGGTAAATGGGCTTTAAATGGTTAAAAGGCGGCAGCTGGTTGTGTTTTCATGTTGGATCCCAGATACAGAACATGGCTGAGTCCGTAGCAACAGCCTGATCACTAGAGGGACCAGATTTACCAACCCCTGAGCTGAAGAGACTCCATTGAGTATAATGGGGTCTGCTCAGGGTGTTGCTCCTTTACCGAACAAAAAAGTTTTGCATGGAGAACTTTTCTGACCGGTCTTTTTAACAGAATCTGTGACCCAAACGCAAATGTGAATGGATAGTATTAGACGTATAGCATCAGATGTATGTTTAACACAAATACAGAGCAAGAACCAAGATCACTACATACACACAGCACCAGAACCAAACCTAGAAGTCAAACACAGAACCAGAACCAAGTTCACTGCATAGATACAACACCAGAACCAGGCCCATATGTCAAATACAGCAACAAAATCAACAAGAAATATAGCACCATAACTAAACCTATAAGTCAAATACAGAACCAGAACCAAGTTTACTACATAAATACAGCACCAGAACCAAACCCATAAGTCAAATACAGCACCAGAACCTAGTTCAATACATAAATACAGCACCAGAACCTAGTTCAATACATAAATACAGCACCAGAACCAAGTTCTCTACATAAATACAGAACCAGAACCAAGTTCTCTACATAAATACAGCACCAGAACCAAGTTCTCTACATTAATACAGCACCAGAACCAAGTTCAATACATAAATACATTACCAGATTTTAAATGTTTAGTACAGATACCATCTGAGTAGTCAGGTCAGTCCTCACCATATGAAACTACAGCTCCCAGTATGGCCTGAACAAGTGTAAAGGGATGCTGGGAGTTGTTGCGCAAAACAGCCTGCTACTACCCATCATCAGCTGTAGATAATCCAGGTGACTACAGCTCCCATCATACACAGTCAGTAGCAGAAAAATCATTTCCATTTAGTGACTTACAGATGACGTCTCCTCCTGAGTTCTTCTCCATCTGGTTCAGACCACCATGACGACTCCTCCCATCCACAATGCAGCTTTGCAAATTTTGCCAAGAAGATCACTTCAGCTTCACGCTTTACCAACACATTGGCATCCTGCATACTGACACAAACTCATCTTAGTGCCACATTCTGTGCCCTGAATATAACAGCAGCATTAGTGCCACATACTCTGTGCCCTCTGTATATAGTGCCACATGCTCTGTGCCCTCTGTATATAGTGTCATATGCCCTGTGCCCTCTGTTTATAGAGCCACACACAGTGCCCCTAATGCTAGTGCCACATGCTTGGTGCCCCTTATAAAATGTGTCTCTTATATGTGCCCCTTTGTGTATAGTGCCCCTTCAGTGTGCCCCCTTTATGTATTGTGCCTAATATGTGTCCATTTGTGTATAGTGCCCCTTCAGTGTGCCCCCTTTATGTATAGTGCCTCTTCTGAGTGCCCCCTGAATACAGCGTACACACACTGTATTATAATACTCGGTAAAAGCTAGAATGCAGTGGGTGAGATGTCACTGGCTACAAGTTGCTAACGGTCACATGACAAGCTAGATGCAGTGGGTATATAGAGTATATACAGCAGTGTAGGGTTGTCACGATACCAGAATTTTGAGTTCGATACCGATACGTACAAAAGTATCACGATACTCGATACTGATACGATACCTCGCCAAAATAAAGAAGAACCTATTAATGCCACCCTGGCCCTTATCTGTGCGCCCCTCACCCCCCCCAGACCTTGCTTTTGACCCTGCTCTGTGCACCACCCTGGCCCTTTTAATGCAGCCCCTGGCTCTTATCTGCGCCCCTTTGGCTGTGCCTACCTGGCCCCTGTCTGCACCCCTGGGATCTGGCCCTTGTCTTTGTACGCCTCTTCCTGGTCTGCGCCCCTGGGCCCTTATCTGTGCCCCACTCCCTCTTTGTCTGTGCCTCTCTGGTTGTCGTCTCTGCTGCCCCCTGTGTGCGCCACCCTGGCCCTTATCTGTGCACCCTTCCCCCCCAGGACCTTACTTGTGACCCTGCCCCTTACCCCTTATCTGTGCGCCACTGGCCCTTTTCAGTGTAGCCCCTAGCCTTATCTTGGTCCCCCAGGCCTTGTTTGCACAGGTGTACTGTGACATCACTGTGCTTATTATCCCTGTACTGTGACATCGCTGTGTGTATTATCTCTGTACTGTGACATCACTGTGTTTATTATCTCTGTACTGTGACATCACTGTGTTTATTATCCCTGTACTGTGACATCACTGTGTTTAATATTCCTGTACTGTGATATCACTGTGTTTATTATCCCTGTACAGTGACATCACTGTGTTTATTATCTCTGTACTGTGACATCACTGTTTATTATCCCTGTACTGTGACATCACTGTGTTTATTATCCCTGTACTGTGACATCAATGTGTTTATTATCCCTGTAATGTGACATCACTGTGTTTATTATCCCTGTACAGTGACATCACTGTGTTTATTATCTCTGTACTGTGACATCACTGTGTTTATTATCTCTGTACTGTGACATCAATGTGTTTATTATCCCTGTAATGTGACATCGCTGTGTTTATTATTTCTGTACAGTGACATCACTGTTTATTATTTCTGTACAGTGACATCGCTGTGTTTATTATTTCTGTACTGTGACATCACTGTGTTTATTATCCCTGTACGGTGACATCACTGTGTTTATTATCCCTGTACTGTGACATCACTGTGTTTATTATCTCTGTACAGTGACATCACTGTGTTTATTATCCCTGTACAGTGACATCACTGTGTTTATTATCCCTGTACTGTGACATCATTGTGTTTATTATCTCTGTACGGTGACATCACTGTGTTTATTATCTCTGTACGGTGACATCACTGTGTTTATTATCCCTGTACAGTGACATCACTGTGTTTATTATCCCTGTACAGTGACATCGCTGTGTGTATTATCCCAGTGCAGGAAGAGGTAAGTGGTCTGTGTTTGTTTGTTTTCTATTTTTCAGGGTCGTGAATGCAGAGGACTACGTCGGATTCGGTGGACTACGTTGGACCAGCTTTTTTTTTTTTTTTAAATAAAATGGTCAAACAGGGGTCTGGGGGAGTGTTTATTTCAATAAAATGTTTTATACTTGTGTGTGTGTATTTTTTTTTTTTACAATACTACAGTTTTAGTAATTACAGCTATCTACAGACGGCCCTGATTACTAATACTGGGCTTAGTGCTTGCCGGTATGGCAGGCCAGCACTAACCCCAACATCTATTACCTCGGCACCCACCGCCACCAGGGGTGCCGGGAAGAGCCAGGTACCTGCAGGACCGGACCTTCTAAATTGAGGGTCTGGCTCTGGGGCGGCTGCAGGCTGGTACCATTAGGCTGGGAAGGGCCAATAACCGTGTCCCTTCCCACCCTGGTAGTGCCAGGCTGCCGTTGCTGGTTGTATCTGGCTGGTGAAGGAAAAAAGGGGGGGACCCCACGCCATTTTTTTTTTAAAATAATGAAATTTTTGAAAAAAAAATGGCGTGGGGTCCCCCTCTTTTTACCTTCACCAGCCAGATACAACCAGCAGCGGCAGCCTGGCACTACCAGGGTGGGAAGGGACACAGTTATTGGCCCTTCCCAGCCTAATGGTACCAGCCTGCAGCCGCCCCAGAGCCAGACCCTCAATTTAGAAGGTCCGGTCCTGCGGGTACCCGGCTCTTCCCGGCACCCCTGGTGGCGGTGGGTGCCGAGGTAATAGATATTGGGGTTAGTGCTGGCCTGCCATACCGGCAAGCACTAAGCCCAGTATTAGTAATCAGGGCCGTCTGTAGATAGCCATAATTACTAAAACTGTAGTATTGTAAAAAAAAAAAATACACACACACCAGTATAAAACATTTTATTGAAATAAACACTCCCCCAGACCCCTGTTTGACCATTTTATTTAAAAAAAAAAAAAAAAAAAAAAGCTTACCTCTTCCTGCACTGGGATAATACACACAGCGATGTCACTGTACAGGGATAATAAACACAGTGATGTCACCGTACAGGGATAATAAACACAGTGATGTCACAGTACAGAGATAATAAACACAGTGATGTCACAGTACAGAGATAATAAACACAGTGATGTCACAGTACAGGGATAATAAACACAGTGATGTCACAGTACAGGGATAATAAACACAGTGATGTCACAGTACAGAGATAATAAACACAGTGATGTCACAGTACAGGAATAATAAATCTCAGATCAACACATTGTGCCCCCATCAGACCTCAGATCAGCGTCTTGTGCCCCCATCAGACCTCAGGTCAGCATCTTGTGCCCCCATCAGACCTCAGGTCAGCCTCTTGTGCCCCATCAGACCTCAGGTCAGCCTCTTGTGCCCCATCAGACCTCAGGTCAGCCTCTTGTGCCCCATCAGACCAGCCTCTTGTGCCCCCATCAGACCAGCCTCTTGTGCCCCCATCAGACCAGCCTCTTGTGCCCTCATCAGACCAGCCTCTTGTGCCCCCATCAGACCAGCCTCTTGTGCCCCCATCAGACCAGCCTCTTGTGCCCCCATCAGACCAGCCTCTTGTGCCCCCATCAGACCAGCCTCTTGTGCCCCCATGTGCCCCATCAGACCAGCCTCTTGTGCCCCCATGTGCCCCCATCAGACCTCAGGTCAGTGTCTTGTGCCCCCCTCAGACCTCAGATCAGCCCACCCAGCCACTTTAAAAAAATCATACTTACCTGTTCTGGCCGCCGCTGTCCTCAGGTTCCCCGCTTCACTCTCTTGCCTGCCGGCGCTCACTATGACCTGACGCTGCGTCAGGTCATAGCGTCAGGTCATAGTGCGCGCCAGGGAAGACGGTGGAGCGCGGAACCAGTGAGGACAGCGGCGGCCAGAACAGGTAAGTATGATTTTTTTTTTTAAGCGGCTGGGACCTGGGTGGGCTGATCTGAGGGGGGTGCGGGGGCCCTGGCAGCGCGGCAGGCCTATATTAGAACATGGGGCAATGCATTAAAGTGATGCGCGCGCCATGTTCTAAGTATCGAACTGCAAGAAAACTCGGTATCGAGCTTCGATATATCGTGCAACCCTACAGCAGTGTATATAATATATATCTATGCACACTGCATCTATTATACCTCATACCTCACATATCAGTACACTGCTGTATATACTATATATCTGTACACACTACATCTATTATACCTCATACCTCACATATCAGTACACTGCTGTATATACTATATATGTGTACACACTACATTTATTATACATCATACCTCACATATCAGTACACTGCTGTATATACCATATATCTGTACACACTGCATCTATTATACCTCATACCTCACATATCAGTACACTGCAATATATACTATATATCTGTACACACCGCATCTATTATACATCATACCTCACATATCAGTACACTGCTGTATATACTATATATCTGTACACACTACATTTATTATACATCATACCTCACATATCAGTACACTTCTGTATATACCATATATCTGTACACACTACATCTATTATACATCATACCTCACATATCAGTACACTGCTGTATATACTATATATCTGTACACACTGCATCTATTATACTTCATACCTCACATATCAGTACACCGCTGTATATATATCTGTACACACTGCATCTATTATACTTTTATAATACATGCAGTATATACAGATATATAACATATACAGCAGTGTACTGATATGTGAGGTATAATAGATGCAGTGCGTACAGGTATATAGTATATACAGCAGTGTACTGATATGTGAGGTATAATAGATATAGTGTGTACAGATATATAGTATATACAGCAGTGTACTGATATGTGAGGTACGAGGTATAATAGATATAGTGTGTACAGGTATATAGTATATACAGCAGTGTACTGATATGTGAGGTAGGAGGAATAATAGATGTAGTGTGTACAGATATATAGTATATACAGCAGTGTACTGATATGTGAGGTATGAGGTATAACAGATGCAGTGTGTACAGGTATATAGTATATACAGCAGTGTACTGATATGTGAGGTACGAGGTATAATCGATATAGTGTGTACAGATATGTAATATATACCGCAGTGTACTGATATGTGAGGTATGAGGTATAATAGATATAGTGTGTACAGATATATAGTATATACAGCAGTGTACTGATATGTGAGGTATGAGGTATTATAGATGCAGTGTGTACAGATATATAGTATATACCGCAGTGTACTGATATGTGAGGTATGAGGTATAATAGATGCAGTGTGTACAGATATATGGTATATACAGCAGTGTACTGATATGTGAGGTATGAGGTATAATAGATGTAGTGTGTATAGATATATAGTATATACAACAGTGTAGTGATATGTGAGGTGTGATGTATAAATTACACCTTGTATCTCACATGACATCTGTACAGTGACATCCCTGTGTTTATTATCTCTGTACAGTGACATCGCTGTGTGTATTATCCCAGTGCAGGAAGAGGTAAGTGGTCTATGTTTGTGTGTTTGTTTTCTATTTTTCAGGGTCGTGAATGCAGAGGACTACGTCGGATTCAGTGGACTACGTCGGACCAGCTTTTTTTTTTTTTTTTTTTTTTTAATAAAATGGTCAAACAGGGGTCTGGGGGAGTGTTTATTTCAATAAAATGTTTTATACTGGTGTGTGTGTGTATTTTTTTTTTATAATACTACAGTTTTAGTAATTACGGCTATCTACAGACGGCCCTGATTACTAATACTGGGCTTAGTGCTTGCCGGTATGGCAGGCCAGCACTAACCCCAATATCTATTACCTCGGCACCAACCGCCACCAGGGGTGCCGGGAAGAGCCGGGTACCCGCAGGACCGGACCTTCTAAATTGAGGGTCTGGCTCTGGGGCAGCTGCAGGCTGGTACCATTAGGCTGGGAAGGGCCAATAACCGTGTCCCTTCCCACCCTGGTAGTGCCAGGCTGCCGCTGCTGGTTGTGTCTGGCTGGCAAAGGAAAAAAGGGGGGACCCCACGCCATTTTTTTACAAAAATAATTAAATAATTTTTTTAAAAAATGGCGTGGGGTCCCCCCTTTTTTCCTTCGCCAGCCAGATACAACCAGCAGCGGCAGCCTGGCACTACCAGGGTGGGAAGGGACACGGTTATTGGCCATTCCCAGCCTAATGGTACTAGCCTGCAGCCGCCCCAGAGCCAGACCCACAATTTAGAGGGTCCTGTCCTGCAGGTACCCGGCTCTTCCCGGCACCCCTGGTGGCGGTGGGTGCCGAGGTAATAGATGTTGGGGTTTAGTGCTGGCCTGCCATACCGGCAAGCACTAAGCCCAGTATTAGTAATCAGGGCTGTCTGTAGATAGCCGTGATTACTAAAACTGTAGTATTGTAAAAAAAAAAATACACACACACAAGTATAAAACATTTTATTGAAATAAACACTCCCCCAGACCCCTGTTTGACCATTTTATTAAAAAAATAAAATAAAATAAAAGCTGGTCCGACGTAGTCCACCGAATCCGACGTAGTCCTCTGCATTCACGACCCTGAAAAATAGAAAACAAACACACAAACACAGACCACTTACCTCTTCCTGCACTGGGATAATACACACAGCGATGTCACTGTACAGGGATAATAAACACAGTGATGTCACTGTACAGGAATAATAAACACTGTGATGTCACAGTCTAGGAATAATAAACACAGTGATGTCACCGTACAGGGATAATAAACACAGTGATGTCACCGTACAGGGATAACAAACACAGCGATGTCACTGTACAGGGATAACAAACACAGCGATGTCACAATACAGGGATAATACACACAGTAATGTCACCGTACAGGGATAATAAACACAGTGATGTCACAGTACAGAGATAATACACACAGCGATGTCACAGTACAGAGATAATAAACACAGCGATGTCACAGTAAGAGATAATAAACACAGTGATGTCACCGTACAGGGATAACAAACACAGTGATGTCACCGTACAGGGATAATAAACACAGTGATGTCAAAGTCCAGGGATAATAAACACAGTGATGTCACATTACAGGGATAATAAACACAGTGATGTCACTGTACTGGGATAATAAACACAGTGATGTCACAGTACAGGCATAATAAACACAGTGATGTCACAGTACAGGGATAATAAACACAGTGATGTCACCGTACAGGGATAACAAACACAGCGATGTCACTGTACAGGGATAACAAAACACAGCGATGTCACAGTACAGGGATAATACACACAGTAATGTCACCGTACAGGGATAATAAACACAGTGATGTCACAGTACAGGGATAATAAACAGTGATGTCACAGTCCAGGAATAATAAACACAGTGATGTCACAGTCCAGGGATAATAAACACAGTGATGTCACAGTCCAGGGATAATAAACAGTGATGTCACAGTCTAGGAATAATAAACACAGTGATGTCACAGTCCAGGGATAATAAACACAGTGATGTCACAGTCCAGGGATAATAAACACAGTGATGTCACAGTCCAGGGATAATAAACACAGTGATGTCACAGTCCAGGGATAATAAACACAGTGATGTCACAGTAGAGGGATAATAAACAGTGATGTCACAGTCCAGGAATAATAAACACAGTGATGTCACAGTCAAGGGATAATAAACACAGTGTACAGAAAGTTAAAAAAAAAAAATTATACTTACCTTTTTCATAGCAGCAGGGCCAGCATGATCAGAGCAGGAGATCTTCTTCTCATGTCTGGAGGGGGCGGGGCCTATGTGGCCGGCCCCGCCCCCTGCCGAGACCTGAGGCATGCCTGGGAGGTAAGGAGAGCTGCAGGGGGGACAGGAGGGAGGATGGAAGAAGCAGACAGCCGATTTCGGCTGTCTGCTCCTTCCTGCAACAGGCAACTGTCTCTACGTCCTATTGACATAGACTATAGGTTCCCTGACTATAGGTTCCTGGCTTGGGGCCTACCGGAGGATCCTCCGGTCCTCTGGTGGGCCAGTCCGACACTGGCTGTATATACTATATACGTTTACCCACTGCATCTATTATACCTTGTACCTGACATATCAGTACTCTGTGTGTATATGTCAGGTGTAAAAGATGCAGTGTGTACAGATATATGTGGACAGTCATATATTATGGTCACTGTGTTAGAGTTAAGGGTCAGAATTGGGGTTAGGGGTCAGTATTGGGGTTAGGGGTCAGTATTGGGGATAGGCGTAGTATTAGCATAAAGCTACATTCAGACGACCAAAAGTGTTTTGCAGTCCCCAAATTGTGGATCCGCAAAACACAAATACTGGCATTGTGTGTTCCACATTTTGCGGAACGCACAGTGCCAGCCCTATATAGAAATGCCTATTCTTGCGGACAAGAATAGGACATATGCACTATATTATTTTGGGGGGGGGGGGGGGACGGCAAAATTGTGGAACGGATTCAGACTTAGAAATACGGTCGTCTGAATACGGTCGTCTGAATGCACCCTTAGGGCCAGTATTAGAATTAGGGTCAGTATCAGTTAGGGGCCAGTACTGGGGTTAGAGGCAGCGTTAGGGTACATTCAAACAACCGTATTTCCATTCACTTCAAAGGGGCCGCAAATCCCAAGCCCCGCAAAAAAAGATAGAGTATGTTTTATTCTTGACCGCAATCGCAGACAAGAACAGGCATTTCTATCATAGGACTGGGCATGTGTTTTCCACAAAATGTGGAACGCACACGGCCAGTATCCGTGTTTTGTGAATCCGCAATTTGTGGACCTCAAAACACATATGGTCATGTGAATGTAGCCTCAGGGTTAGGGGTCAGTAGTAGGGTTTGGGGTCTGTATGGCGTAGTATTAGAGATAGGGAAAGTATTAGGGGTCAGTATTAGGGTTAGCAGTCAATATTAGGGTTAGGAATAAAGATAAAAGATTGAAGACAGCGAGTGCCGGGATTTATTTCTTCTGTTACTACAAGTTTGCCACGTGCACCGCTGCAAGAGTTCATCGGAGTGCCGACCATATCATCTTTTAAACCCGTTATTCTGGTACGTGCACCCTTCGGTAATCCATGTTTACCCCAGCTGAAACTTTTACTTATGGAGAGGATGAAACAACACGTATTCTCTCACAAGTAACAACAACGAGTGAATTTCTGCAGATCCCGACCAGTGAATATCGACGCAGAGACTGGGAACGGGAACTCAAAAGATTAACATCAAGCGAGCTACATGCTACCACGCTCGCAGAATATCATAAAGTGGGCCGTATCCCACGAGGGCTTCGTGTCCACCTGCGTCCCACCATTTTTCCGGACGATAAGGATTATTGTCAGGCATTTGAAAGGATTATTAATAAATGCTCTTTGGATATAATCCTACTAACAGTGGACCATTTACAAAAATCTATCATTAAAACTAAAACAAAAGTTGAATCGATTGAACTACAACTAAGAGAATGTATGCAACAGGAGGAATTTAATTCTTTAAAAGAAAAAGTGGATCAATATCTGCAGAACTATCGTAAAGATATTGAAATAAAAAAACGGGATAAATTTACCAGAGATACGGAGGACTATTTACAACATAGAATATATAGATGGCAAGATCCCACATATTACCGTAACAATAGGTATAGAAGAACCACTCCAGGATACGATTCATCGAGCTCTGCAAGTGATCACTCAATCCCCCAACAGACGAGGCATTTTTTAAGAAGAGGCAGAGGACGATATCCAAGAGGAAGAGGAGAGCCGGCCGCAACCACCGGAGAAACCATCACTACATCGACCCGGAATCTGATGACGACCCGATCCCAGGTATGGATCCAACATTAATTATTAATATATCATCTAAGAATTTGACACCACAACAATTAAACCTGTTGGAAAAGGGTCTGTCATTCAGTCCCGTAACACGCTTTGACTCTTTTCAATTGGACATTGATATGGAGAGATTCTATAGGACAATAAGATTGAAAACACATTTTCATGTGAAGGAATCTACAGACATAATAAAGCCTCTTACGGAATCTCCCCATATACTGAAATTGGAGACATTGGGGTTACGTAACCCAAGCACCTTTATGCCACCCAAACAGTACCATCCCGTAGAGACATTCATTGAATGGGTTAAACGGGACATAGCAACTACGATTAATGATATTAATAAAGGTGGTCTGCGTTTTAGGAATAATATGTCCAAAGATGATTACCTAGCTTTGCAATCACTTACATTAGATGGGGAGTTAATTGTGAAACCGGCTGACAAAGGCGGGTCCATTGTTATAATGGACCGCAATATGTATGTTGCGGAGATACGACGACAACTAAATGACAATGTAACATATGAGATCTTGCCTCACAATCCTGTTATGAAAATTCGCAATAAGATCGATATTGTCGTGCAGAAATATATCAATAGGGGGATTATTGATGAAAAAATGGCGAAATATTTGATTAATTATTCACCTGTAACCCCAGTATTTTACATATTGCCAAAGGTGCATAAAACCTTAAATAATCCCCCTGGACGTCCTATTGTGGCGTCCACTAATTCGATACTCACCCCGTTATCATTGGTGCTTGAAAAAGTTTTGACCCCAATGGTGAGACATACAAGATCGTTTTTGTTAGATACTGGAGCATTCCTTGAAATTATACAAAATATGGGTACTACTTCAGATAGTAGTCTTTTGGTAACCATAGACGTTGTGAATTTATATACGTCAATTGAACATGCCAAGGGCATTCAGGCCGTAGAAAATATGTTGAATTCTCATTTTGTGCCGAAAGAACAACAGGAATTTTTGATTGACCTCTTGGAAGTGGTATTGTATGAAAATTACTTCATGTTTGAGGACCAATTTTTTCTACAAAAAAGGGGATCGGCGATGGGTGCTAACGTGGCCCCCCATATGCAAATGCCTATATGGCAGATTTTGAAGACAAATATGTTTATACTGATGAAGCCTATGTGACTAATATTAAATGTTGGAAAAGATTTATAGACGATATATTTTGCATATGGGAGGGGCCACGTGAGGCGCTCATGGCCTTTTTTGGAAGGTTAAATACCATATGGCCAGAATTGAAATTCACAATGACATGTGATCCTATTAAAATCGATTATCTGGATACTACGGTCATCAAGACTATAGAAGGAACACTGGAAACAGACTTGTTCCGTAAAACAACAGATAAAAATAGCCTTTTGCACTATGATAGTAGCCACGCTGAATCAACTAAGCGGGCTATTCCAAAATCCCAATACCAAAGAATAAATCGGATTGTTTCCAATCCTATTAACAAAAAGAACAGATTCAGAGAAATGACTGAAAAATTTCGTCAAAGAGGTTACCCTCAGCATATTTTAAATAACGCTGTACGGGATGTACAAAAAACAACAAGTTCTGACACCACGACCTCACCTAAAAGAGAAAAAAAACATCACAAGAGTACCATTAGTACATAAATACCATCCATTAAATTATACTATTGACAGGATTGTCAAAAAACATTGGCCTTTGTTGCATAATTCTTATCCTGAAATTTCAGAATTTAAGAACCCTCCGCTTTTCTGTAATAAAAAAACGCCCAATTTACGTGATAAACTGGTTCGGGCAGATATAGGGAGTTCAATCAAAATCCCTAAACAAACCTTCATTGCATCTCGGAAAAATGGCACATTTCCGTGCTTAAATTGCACACAGTGTTCCAATGTTATTAGAGGTGATACATTTTATCACCCCCACACGGGGAAACCATATAAAATTAAGGGCTACTTCACATGTATGACAACCAATATCATCTATCTCATCAAGTGTCCGTGCGGCCTCTTGTATGTTGGAGAAACCATCCAGCATGCAAGAGACCGCATTGGAAAGCATAAATCCACTATTCGGACAAAAAACTTACTATTCCCTGTACCATATCATTTTGATAAAAAAGGACATCAAATTTCTCAATTAAAATATCAAATTATAGAACAAGTGGAGGTGCCACGCCGCGGCGGCAATATAAAAAAGATTTTACAATACCGAGAGGCATATTGGATCCATACCCTTCAAACCCTGGAGCCAAAGGGGTTAAACAGGGAATATGAAATAGCCCACTTAGCGCACAATTAGGGTTGTACCCACTGAGCATTAAATATAATGAAAATTTTCCCTTGACTTACATGATCTTTTATTCTTCTTTTTAGACGGGATCTAAGTGAACCAAGGAATGCAAAGCTCTGTGTTTCTGTTTGTATTTTTGTTTTTTCTGCGTCACCAAGACAACGGTATGTGACGTCAGTCGTGTTGTAACTTCCTGTGTTTCAATTAACTAATTTTGTTACTTCCGAGTATTTGTGTATATTTAGCCTAACTGTGTATACTGTCTGTTAGCTCAGTTGATAAAGGCTCAGGTGGAGCCGAAACGCGTCCGATGTGATGCTGTATACTGTACGAGAATAAAGATAAAAGATTGAAGACAGCGAGTGCCGGGATTTATTTCTTCTGTTAATATTAGGGTTAGGGACAGGATTAGGTGTCAATATTAGGGTTAGGGGTCCAGGGTTAGAGGTCAGTACTAGGGTAGGGGTCAGGGGCCAGTATTAGAGGTCAGGGGCCAGTACTAGGGTTAGGCTACTTTCACACTTGCGTTTGCAGGATCCGTTTGTGAGATCAGTCCCAGGCTCTCACAAACGGCCCTGAACTGATCAGTCTTTCCTTAATGCATTCTGAATGGATAAAGATCCGTTCAAAATGCATCAGTTTGCCTCCGTTCCGTCTCCATTCCGCTCTGGCAGCGTTTTGGTGTCCGCTTGACTGAGCGGAATGGAGACAGATCTGTCATGACTACAATGTAAGTTAATGGGAGCTGATCCGTTTATTCATGCACAATAGTAAACGGATCCGTCCCCCATTGACTTTCAATGGAGTTCAGAACGGATCCGTCTTGGCTATGTAAAAGATAATACAAACGGATCCATTCAGAACGGATGCAGACGGTTGTATTATCATGGCGGATCCGTTTGTGAGAGCCTGGACGGATTTCACAAATGGATCCTGCTGATGCAAGTGTGAAAGTAGCCTTAGGGGTGCGACAGGGCCAGTATTAGGGGGTAAGGGGCTAGTATCAGGGTTAGGGGTCCAAGGCTAGAGGTCAGTACTAGGGTAGGGGTCAGGGGCCAAAATAAGTGGTCAGCGGCCAGTATTAGAGGTCAGGGGCCAGTATTAGAGGTCAGGGGCCAGTATTAGGGGTCAGGGGCCTATATTAGGGTTATGAGTTAATGCAGGTCAGTATTAGAGGTCAGGGGCCAGTACTAGGGTTAGGGGTCAGGCAGGGTCAGTATTAGGGTCAGGGGTAAGGCAGGGCCTGTATTGGTGGTCAGTACTAGGTGGGCAGGGGCCAGTATTAGGGTTAGGGTAAGTCAGGGCCAGTATGGGGGGTCAGTAATAGGGAGGCAGGGGGCAGTATTAGGTACTCACCTGTCCAGGCGCGGTCCCACGATGCAGACCCGGGCTCTTCTGGTGGGTCTGCTTCTGAGGAACGTCGCAGGCGGCGCGATGACGTCATCGCGCCGCCCACGTCACATTGGTGCGCCGGCCACCGGGAGTAGCGGAGCAGGGAACCAGAGGTTCCCTGCTCCGCCTGCGCTGGCTGCTACTGGCACAATTGTATCTGCATCCAGTGGATGCAGATACAATTGAGTTCAGGAGCCATGGCGGCCCTGACATGCAGCGGCCCGGGGGCATCTGCCCTCCTGCCCCCCGGCCAAGCCCGCCCCTGCTAGTAACTATAACCTGTAATATTATTACCCTCCAGAAATACATCCAGGCCCTTCTTGAACTCTCTTAGTGAACTTACCATCACCCCCTCCTCAGGCAGAGAGTTCCATAGTCTCACTGCTCTTGCCATAAAGAATCCTCTTCTATGTTTATGTACAAACCTTCTTTCCTCCAGACGCAGAGGATGTCCCCTCGTCACAGTCACAGTCCTGGGGATAAATAGATGATGGGAGAGATCTCTATACTGACCTCTGATATATTTATACATAGTTATTACATCTCCCCTCAGTCGTCTTTTTTCTAAAATGAATAACCCTAATTTTTATAATCTTGTACTTAAACTCCTGTAGTCCACCCATTCCAGTTATTACTTTAGTTGCCCTCCTCTGAACCCTCTCCAGCTCTGCTATGTCTGCCTTGTTCACAGGAGCCCAGAACTGTACACAGTACTCAATAATAATGTAGCAGATAATGTAGTAGATGTCACCTGCAGTCCTATGTAACTCCACAGATAACACAGTAATAAATATCTGAGTACAGATAATGTAGTAGATGTCACCTGCAGTCCTATGTAACTCCACAGATAACACAGTGATAACTCTCTGAGTACAGATAATGTAGTAGATGTCACCTGCAGTCCTATGTAACTCCACAGATAACACAGTAATAAATATCTGAGTACAGATAATGTAGTAGATGTCACCTGCAGTCCTATGTAACTCCACAGATAACACAGTAATAAATATCTGAGTACAGATAATGTAGTAGATGTCACCTGCAGTCCTATGTAACTCCACAGATAACACAGTGATAACTCTCTGAGTACAGATAATGTAGTAGATGTCACCTGCAGTCCTATGTAACTCCACAGATAACACAGTGATAACTCAATGAGTACAGATAATGTAGTAGATGTCACCTGCAGTCCTATGTAACTCCACAGATAACACAGTGATAACTCTCTGAGTACAGATAATGTAGTAGATGTCACCTGCAGTCCTATGTAACTCCACAGATAACACAGTGATAACTCTCTGAGTACAGATAATGTAGTAGATGTCACCTGCAGTCCTATGTAACTCCACAGATAACACAGTGATAACTCAATGAGTACAGATAATGTAGTAGATGTCACCTGCAGTCCTATGTAACTCCACAGATAACACAGTGATAACTCTCTGAGTACAGATAATGTAGTAGATGTCACCTGCAGTCCTATGTAACTCCACAGATAACACAGTGATAACTCAATGAGTACAGATAATGTAGTAGATGTCACCTGCAGTCCTATGTAACTCCACAGATAACACAGTGATAATTCTCTGTATATTACACTATACCTTATTTATAGTCCTTTATATTATGCCTTATCCCATGTATAGTCCTCTATATTACACTGACATTCAGCTCAGTATTCTCTAACATTGGAGCCTATGGGTGACATTCCACTGTATGGCTATAAATAGACCCTCAGAATATTGTCAGGCACAGTATCCCCATATCAGAAGCAATCTTCAGCATTGCCCTTATAAGGCCCCTTTCACACCTATGGCATGGGGCTCCAGCAGGTTGCTCCGGTGGGTGAACAGCCTGGCCACAGCACGGCAACCCCTACCGAGAGGCGGCTGGAACGAAAATACAATATTCCGGCCCCACACGAGCACCTGTGGCAGCTCGGATCCGGCGGGCTGTTCACCCACCGGAACAGCCTGCCGGAGCCCCGTGCCGCAGGTGTGAAAATAGCCTACACTGCACAAAGTAAATAGGGGATGAATGATCCTAATAATTGGAAAATAAAGGAGTCGACACAAGTTATAATAAGTAGTCATTTATTACTAACCATTATTACTACAATTCTCCTATTTTACTAGTATCACAATCCTGTGCTTTTTATTGTTTTCGTTACCTATTCTTATTATTACCATATTAGTGCACTGGAGGCAGGGGGACCGAGCCGCCCAACAGGACCTCTGACAGGCTAAGCCCCTATGGTTCTGTGCCACCCACAGATACAGCACCGCCACACCAATAGATGTCACACCGCTTGTAAACTGATCCCCATAAATGTTATACCGCCATCTACTGCTGCTATAACCATGGGCAGGAGGTTCTTAGTATACACTGTTATCACAATGTATAAGCCCACTTGCCACGTCACGGCGACCTCCATCAAGTGGGTTCCTACACTAACACTAATGACTATCCTATTATTATTTATTATATACTATTAGAATTATTACTATTATTCCCCTTATTATACTACTGCTATATTAATGCTATATTATCCTGACCTATTACTACTATCATATTATTACTAATATTTCTAATGATATTCTCCTATTATTAATAATTATGTCCCTACACCTAAAGCTGTTGATCCAGAAGAAGGCGAAAACCCCTGGACACATTCAGCCAATTCGTGTCACAGAGGAAAAATTCCTTCTCGACCCCGAGAAAAGGCGATCAGTCCTAGAACCCTGGATCAAACCCCTGATCCCTATTAGAATTTAGTGTTTTAGTTAATTATCCTAAATACTACAACTATTATTATTATTATTATTACTAATATTTCCATTGTTATTTTCTATTACTATAATCTACATCCCTATCCCTAAAGCTGTTGATCCAGAAGAAGGCGAAAACCCCTGGACACATTCAGCCAATTAGTGTCTCAGGGGAAAAATTCCTTCTCGACCCCGGGAAAAGGCGATCAGTCCTAGAACCCTGGATCAAACCCCTGATCCCTATTAGAATTTAGTGTTTTAGTTAATTATCCTAAATACTACAACTATTATTATTATTATTATTACTAATATTTCCATTGTTATTTTCTATTACTATAATCTACATCCCTATCCCTAAAGCTGTTGATCCAGAAGAAGGCGAAAACCCCTGGACACATTCAGCCAATTAGTGTCTCAGGGGAAAAATTCCTTCTCGACCCTGGGAAAAGGCGATCAGTCCTAGAACCCTGGATCAAACCCCCTGATTCATATTCTAATTTATTGTTTTAGTTAATTAGCCTAAATACTTCTTACTATTACTATATACTAGATCCCTATCCCTAAAGCGTTTGATCCAGAAGAAGGCGAAAACCCCTGGACACATTCAGCCAATTAGTGTCTCAGGGGAAAAATTCCTTCTCGACCCCGGGAAAAGGCGATCAGTCCTAGAACCCTGGATCAAACCTCCTGATATCTATTATAATTTATTGTTTTAGTTAATTATTCTAAATACTTCTTACTATTTTTTATAGACTATATCCCTATGCCTAAAGCTGTTGATCCAGAAGAAGGCGAAAAAAACCCTGGACACATTCAGCCAATTAGTGTCTCAGGGGAAAAATTCCTTCTCAACCCCGGGAAAAGGCGATTAGTCCTAGAACCCTGGATCAAACCCCCTGATAACTATTATAATTTATTGTTTTAGTTAATTATTCTAAATACTTCTTACTATTTTTTATAGACTATATCCCTATGCCTAAAGCGTTTGATCCAGAAGAAGGCAAAAACCCCCGGACACATTCAGCCAATTAGTGTCTCAGGGGAAAAATTCCTTCTCGACCCCAGGAAAAGGCGATCAGTCCTAGAACCCTGGATCAAACCCCCTGATCCCTATTATAATTTATTGTTTTAGTTAATTATCCTAAATACTACAATTATTATTATTATTACTAATATTTCTATTGATATTTTCTATTACTATAATCTATATCCCTATCCCTAAAGCTGTTGATCCAGAAGAAGGCGAAAACCTCTGGACACATTCGGCCAATTCATGTCACAGGGGAAAAATTCCTTCTTGACCCCGAGAAAAGGCGATCAGTCCTAGAACCCTGGATCAAACCTCCTGATCTCTATTATAAGTTATTATTTTAGTTAATTAGCCTAAATACTTCTTACTATTACTATATGCCTATCCCTAAATTAGATCCCTATCCCTAAAGTGTTTGATCCAGAAGAAGGCGAAAACCCCTGGACACATTCAGCCAATTAGTGCTACAGGGGAAAAATTCCTTCTCGACCCCGGGAAAAGGCGATCAGTCCTAGAACCCTGGATCAAACCCCTGATCCCTATTTCTAAGTTTTCTAATAATCATGTTGTTATTTGTTATTTTTGCTATTGTTATAGATTTATTACTATATTACTACCCTTCAGCTTATTACTATTGCCTAAGTATTAATATTTAATAACTATAATTATTTTTTTTTTAGATTTGGTTGCCGCTGGTGGTCTTCCAGCTCCTTACCAACCTTCACCGGCAGAAGGGTTTGAAGAGGATGGTCCAGAGGATGTTCTTCTTTCCTCTCAGGGTGGTGTTCACATACTGGAAGGTGGTTGGCTGGCGGATCTTCTGTCTTCTTCCGGCCTGATGCTGAACTCTTCTCAGGTTCTTGCTCTTCACTTCCAGTTTCGCCATCCTCTGTTCTTTTTTCTGCTGCTTGGCGGTCTTCTTCTCAGGTGTCTCATCCTGCTGCTCCTGGGATGTCTCTTCCTCTTCTCGTGGTCTCTTGGCCTCCTTCTCCTGCAGGTCTTCACACAGGTGGCTTGCGATGTTCAATGCCGGCTCCGGATCTTCTTCCTCCAGTGGAAACGGCAGATATTTCCGCTGAGCTTCACGGTTTGTTGGCATGAGGCGCTAAGAACAGATGCAGTCACTCGTCTATGAGACGTTCCTATAAAACCTTCACATCTATAGACAGAACACGGAGGAATCTGTTATAAGGACACTAGGACGGTACGATCACTCACCTCCATCTTGAAGATTGGAGATGGGAGGAATCTCATGGAGTAGATGAGAAGCTGTTGGTTCCTCTCCTCCACGGTGCGGGGATAAGCTGCAGAGAGAAGATAACCAGATCATGAGATTACTTCAGATCAGTCTAAACCTAGAGATCAGTTCAAGTTTTCATAGTCGAATCTTATTACTAAAAATACTCACTTGAGAAGGGTCCCAGGCCATAGATGCACTGCTGGAGGCAGTAGATGTCCTAAAGAGAAGAGAATACAGTAAGTGACCACTGACCACTGACAAGGGGTCAGTTTACAATGAAGCTACTTACCTCCAGAGAAGTGCGGCCTGCTGCAATCCTGCATTCATCCAGAATTGGAGAAGTCATAGCACGATCTGTTAACCCATAAAACAGACTTAGTCACAAACTCCTGCAGCTCTCTCCATGTATGTAGAGTGAATGTCCACCTAAGTGTAGGACATGTCATTTCAATGGTTTTGCCTCCCTTTCTTTACACGACTTCTGTCTAGGAAAACGTGGAACACCATATTGCTCCATGCATTTACATACACACAACTGGCATAAATCAGATGATAAATCTCCGATACAGCTCTGTGTCTCCTGCTTCCTGTCATATACTATGTGATATAACTGTCCTCCTGCAGGTACCACTAGGGGGAGCTCAGTGCACTGGAATGTATACAGCAACCACTTGAACTTAATGAAAGCTGTAACATATCTTTGTACTGAGCTCCCCCTTGTGGTGACTGATGGAAAATGCCATGGATTTATGTCAGTAACACAAGAAGCAGTTCAGGCTTCCCTCTCCCCAGGGTCCCATAGCACCCGCTACTGATACAAGCTATATTAGCCACTCCCTGTACCAATTTGTCATAGCTGCATTCTTAACCTTTTGGGCTCATTTACACGGTTGACCTTGTAACACCCGATTAAATCCACCTGCCATTGTTTTTAATGGGATTCAGCATTGCCGTTCCATTGGCAATGGATGGTTTTCAAACCAAGTCCCTTTTTGGGCATGGAGATCACATCCACTGTCCACGTGTGGATCAGCCCCATTAGATAGGACCAGAGCTGCAGACAAAAACCATGTCATAAACCTGAGGGTTAGCCGGAGATTTCTACCGCAGTTTCAGCTACGGATTTTTCCATTAGACAACGTACATTGTCCGTGTGTTTCTTATAGATTTCCAGTCTGGAGGCCTCATGCTCATGACATGGTTTCTGCTGCAGTTTTCACAATTTAGGAAATGTAGTAAAAAAAAATCCTCATCGTGACCGCGACGTCAGGGTCTAAGTCTGGATTTAGACAATGGAGCAGATTTACTAAGATTTTATAGCAGCATTATGGCGCAATTTTGGCCCTTAGGTCTTTCAAGTCTCACACTCCTGATGACTTAGGTGCAATGGATTTGTTTAAAAACGGATGCACGAAATTGCATAAAATTGTACATTTGTGGGGTAATTTATCAAACTGGTTTAAAGTAGAACTGGCTTAGTTGCCCATAGCAACCAATCAGATTCCTCCTTTCATTTTTGACAGCTTCATTGGAAAATGAAGGGTGGAATTTGATTGGTTGCTATGGGCAACGAAGCCAGTTCTAATTGACCCTATTGGTTTCCATATTCGAGTCAGTGACAAGTACAGAAGTTCCCTCCAAAATGACATCCAAAGCCCCCACTGTCAGAGCCTTACTACTACCCTCATTTTCAGGGCCAGCACATTGCCCCCATTAACATCAATGCAAACAGAATGTCCCCAATTCCCAGCACAGGACCCTCAATAAACAATACTGGCAGCAGAGTGCCTTAACTGATGACATTTGGTTATCCTGCACCAGCCACTAGGGGGAGCTCGCTACAACCGTATGTTTAACTCCATATACAGCTAGCTCCCCCTAGTGGCGTCTGGGACAGGCAGGATTTAGGATAAAACTGAAGCATCATGGGAGATGACATAAGCGTCACATATGATAGATGGGGGGGATCTCACCGGCGTCCATCTTCACCTCTCGTTGTCCTGTAACGGTCTAAGGACCACTGACAGTTGGTTTCCTTTCAAGTTAAAATCCAGCGATCCCATTGGCTGCTGAACAGTGACATCTGGATGAGGAAATTTAAAGGGACAGGACACTGTTATCTCACTGCAGTGCATGTCCTGTATATGTAATATCATGAAGCGGAGATAAACCTAAAATGACAGTTTTCTTTACTAAAAAATGTACTTTTAACCCCTTCCTTTTATCTTGAGTCTCGAATTATTTACTGACGTTCTCACCGTTTTATCATTAGAGTGAAGTGATTTCTATCTCTATCTATATTATATAAGATCAGAAGAGGGGCAGATAGGGGCGAATAAGCACCGCAGTGCTCGGGTCTTGTATAGTCCTGTGTATTACACTGCACCCCATGTATAGTCCTGTATATTACACTGCACCCCATGTATAGTCCTGTGTATTACACTGCACCCCATGTACAGTCCTGTATATTACACTGCACCCCATGTATAGTCCTGTATATTACACTGCACCCCATGTATAGTCCTGTATATTACACTGCACCCCATGTATAGTCCTGTATATTACACTGCACACCATGTATAGTCCTGTGTATTACACTGCACCCCATGTATAGTCCTGTATATTACACTGCACCCCATGTATAGTCCTGTGTATTACACTGCACCCCATGTATAGTCCTGTATATTACACTACACCCCATGTACAGTCCTGTATATTACACTGCACCACATGTATAGTCCTGTATATTACACTGCACCCCATGTATAGTCCTGTGTATTACACTGCACCCCATGTACAGTCCTGTATATTACACTGCACCCCATGTATAGTCCTGTATATTACACTGCATTTCATGTATAGTCCTGTATATTACACTGCACCCCATGTATAGTCCTGTATATTACACTGCACCCCATGTATAGTCCTGTATATTACACTACACCCCATGTACAGTCCTGTATATTACACTGCACCACATGTATAGTCCTGTATATTACACTGCACCACATGTATAGTCCTGTATATTACACTACACCCCATGTATAGTCCTGTATATTACACTACACCCCATGTATAGTCCTGTATATTACACTGCACCCCATGTATAGTCCTGTGTATTACACTGCACCCCATGTATAGTCCTGTATATTACACTGCACCCCATGTATAGTCCTGTATATTACACTGTCCACATGTATAGTCCTGTATATTACACTGCACCCCATGTACAGTCCTGTATATTACACTGCACCCCATGTATACTTCTGTATATTACACTGCACACCATGTAAGTCCTGTATATTACACTGCACCCCATGTATAATCCTGTATATTACACTGAACCCCATGTATAGTCCTGTATATTACACTGCACCCCATGTACAGTCCTGTATATTACACTGCACCCCATGTATACTCCTGTATATTACACTGCACCCCATGTATACTCCTGTATATTACACTGCACCCCATGTATAATCCTGTATATTACACTGAACCCCATGTATAGTCCTGTATATTACACTGCACTCCATGTATAGTCCTGTATATTACACTGCACCCCATGTATAGTCCTGTATATTACACTGCATCCCATGTATAGTCCTGTATATTACACTGCACCCCATGTATAGTCCTGTATATTACACTGCACCCCATGTATAGTCCTGTATATTACACTGCACCCCATGTATAGTCCTGTATATTACACTGCACCCCATGTATAGTCCTGTATATTACACTGCACCCCATGTATAGTCCTGTATATTACACTACACTCCATGTACAGTCCTGTATATTACACTACACCCCATGTATAGTCCTGTATATTACACTGCACCCCATGTATAGTCCTGTGTATTACACTGCACACCATGTATAGTCCTGTATATTACACTACATTCCATGTATAGTCCTGTGTATTACACTGCACCCCATGTATACTCCTGTATATTACACTGCACCCCATGTATAGTCCTGTGTATTACACTGCACCCCATGTATAGTCCTGTATATTACACTGCACCCCATGTATAGTCCTGTATATTATACTGCACCCCATGTATAGTCCTGTATATTATACTGCACCCCATGTATAGTCCTGTATATTACACTACACCCCATGTATAGTCCTGTATATTACACTACATTCCATGTATAGTCCTGTATATTACACTACACTCCATTTATAGTCCTGTATATTACACTGCACACCATGTATAGTCCTGTATATTACACTGCACACCATGTATAGTCCTGTATATTACACTACATTCCATGTATAGTCCTGTATATTACACTATACCCCATGTGTAAGTCTTGTATATTACACTGCACACCCATGTATAGTCCTGTATATTACACTATACCCCATGTGTAGTCTTGTATATTACACTGCACACCATGTATAGTCCTGTATATTACACTATACCCCATGTGTAGTCTTGTATATTACACTGCACACCCATGTATAGTCCTGTATATTACACTATACCATGTGTAGTCTTGTATTTACACTGCACCCATGTGATAGTCCTGTATATTACACTACATTCCATGTATAGTCCTGTATATTGCACTGCACACCATGTATAGTCCTGTATATTTACACTGCACACATGTATGTATATAGTCCTGTATATTACACTACATTCCATGTATAGTCCTGTATATTGCACTGCACACCATGTATAGTCCTGTATATTACACTGCACCCCATGTATAGTCCTGTATATTACACTGCCACATGTATAGTCCTGTATATTACACTGCACACCATGTATAGTCCTGTATATACACTGCACACATGTATAAGTCCTGTATATTACACTGCACCCCATGTATAGTCCTGTATATTGCACTGCACCAGGTATAGTCCTGTATATTACACTGCACACCATGTAATAGTCCTGTATATTACACTGCACCCCATGTATCGTCCTGTATATTACACTGTACACCATATATAGTCTGTATATTACAGTACACCCCCATGTATAGTCCTGTATATTACACTGCACACATGTATAGTCCTGTATATATTACACAACTCCCATGTATAGTCCTGTATATTACACTGCACCCCATGTATAGTCCTGTATATACACTGCACCCCAGTATAGTCCTGTATATTCAGCACCCCATGTATAGTCCTGTATATTACACTGCACCTTCATGTATAGTCCTGTATATTAACTGCTCCATGTATAGTCTGTATATTACACTGCACCCCATGTATAGTCCTGTATATTACACTGCACCCCATGTATAGTCCTGTTATATTACAGTGACCCATGTAATAGTCCTGTATATTACACTGCACCCCATGTATAGTCCTGTATATTACACTAACCCCATGTATAGTCCTGTATATTACACTGCATGCCCCATGTATAGTCCTGTATATTACACTGCACCCCATGTATAGTCCTGTATATTACACTGCACCCCATGTATAGTCCTGTATATTACACTGCACCCCATGTATAGTCCTGTATATTACACTGCACCCCATGTATAGTCCTGTATATTACACTACACCCCCATGTATAGTCCTGTATTATTACACTGGCCCCCATGTATGTATAGTCCGTATAATATTACCTGTATAGTCCCTGTATATACAGTACACCCATGTATAGTCCTGTATATTAAATATATATTACGTACACCCCATGTACAGTCCTGTAAAAATATTACAGTACACCCCATGTATAGGGCACAATGTAGGCACATAACTGCGGTGAAGGATGCACAACAGTGGGCAATACTACTGTGAGAGGCACAGAGTGGGAATTATCACTTTGGGGGCGCAATGTGGGCATAACTACTATGATGGGACACAATGTGGGCATTACTACTGTGTGGTGGCACAAATGGGAAATAATTATGTAGGGTCTGAGCAGGAGTGCGTGTATAGTTTAGCACTGGCCAGATTTAGAGGCGTGGCTTAGTATGAACAAATTTTCAGCTATTGTCCTTCTTTCTGATTTTCACAAACTGTCTTTATTGGTCATAGAATCCAATCACAGCACAGTTTTCATTTTCCAAGAGCAGAGTATGAAATGAAAGCTGTATTCTGATTGGTTGTTTCTTTTAGACAATTTTTACCGCCTGTGATGTCATCATTACATTCCTAACATGGTCCCACTTCTTGTTTCCTTAGAGCAGGGATCAGCAACCTTTGGCACTATAGTTGTTCTTAAACTACAACCCCTAGAATAAGGAGTAAGTGTGCATGATGGGAGTTTCACAGCAGCTAGAGTGCTGAAGGTTATTGATCTCTGCCTTAGAGATACTATTTGTGATGTCATTGGCTAGAGAATCTTTGCATGTCCATCAGTGTGGTGACCCAGAACTGTAGGTAGGAGTTCAGCATAGGAAGGGGGAACAAAAAAAACACTTGTCTCCTGAGTGCTCCTTTATTGGTGCGCGTTCCCTTTAAGAAAAAAACAGCGGCTGCGCAGGGCACACAATGGGCCTTTACGTAGAGCAGTATTACCCTCACACTCTGTCGATACAGTGGTGATTACAGTACAGTTATGTCCAATGGCTCACAAATGACCTTTCTGATTAGAATTATTCACTTTCTCCATCTGTTCCATCTGGCCCAGACCACCATGATGACTTATCCAGCCATAACTTATGCCTCCTGTATCACAGATGTGAACTGTATCAGTGTCCTGAGAGTGGTGGACCCCATCATGCCTTTGTGCCTTGGGCTAACACCCTACTTGCGATGCTTTTGGTATGACCCCTTTAACTGTGATGTCATAATGGGGGCAGGACTCATTTACTTGGGGTGTCATAATGGGGGGACATGACTTGTTTACTTATGACAGAATAATCAGGGGTGTGGTCCACATATCCTAGGGTCACACCCTGACCCCAGTGTCAGTTTCTCTTGCTGGCTCTCACCATGGAGGTGTTTCGGAGGAGAAGGAGGCTGATGCCGAAGACCATTCCCCAGGTGACTACTGTAGAGAACATGGATGTTGGCCCCTGCCAGTACCCAGACGATGTTGAGATGGAATTTGTATACGGCGTTGACGAAAGAATAGAGGGTGGTCCACGTCAATATGCTGATGACTTTCAGGGGGCCACCTCTGAAGAGAAAGCGGCCATCTTAAAAACATCTGCCGACGGCTATAACATGTGCCCCTCGGCTATTTTCTTACCATCTGCTGCTTGGGCCCACTTACCACCTGCTCTCAGTGGCATACATAGAGAAGCAAGGGCCCCATAGCAAGGATCACACCAGGCCCCCACACAGGACAGAAGGGTTTCTGCCTAAACCCCTTTCAATGACCCTTGGGCCATTTTTCCACTGCCTCATTTGCTAAAAGTTGTTCCTTTAGAGGGTAGAGTCCTGACCAAGTTTTCACCCCCAGTAGAAGAGGAGACAATCCCAACTAAGACTGGGCCCCCTCTTGCCCTGGGCCCCATAGCAGTCTCATGGTCTGCCGCTATGGTAGTTATGCCCCTGCCTGCCCTGTAGCCATTTTACCATCTGCCTCTGCTCGAGGCCCATATACCACCTGCGCTGCAGCCATTTTATCATCTGCAAACCATCTGAAATTCCCATGAAGACTCTGATGAGTGAATCACCAGATTCGGTAAGTTTGGCAGCTTCTCTCGTTCTTCTCCTTGTGTTCTTGATTACTTGGATTTTTTTCTTCTAGGATCCGACGAGGAACTTCTCATAACCTTCTTCTGCCTCCGAAAATCTGTCAGATGTGCAAAACCCAACCTCTTCGCATCAAGTCAAAGACCTAAATACATCCCATAGGAGAATCCCTCAGAGACTGAAGAAGGCTACTCCACCTCGCTTAAAGAGCCAGAGCCATAAAAAATGCACTTAAAGGGATTATCAGAGTTATATTTATTGATGACCTATCCTCAGGACACCCGGCACGACTGCCGATCAGCTGTTTGAAGAGGAGGCTCGTGCCATGCCAGTGCTGCCTCCTCTTCTTTGTTTACCTGCTCGCCATAACAACAGTGGCGGTGAGCAGGTGTAATTACACCCAAGCCGTTCCATTCATTTCAATGGGACAGCTCATTCCCATACACTTGTATAGGAACGAACCGTCCCATTGAAATGAAGGAGGCGGCTTGGGTGTAATTACACCTGCTCACCGCCACTGTTCTTATGGCGAGCAGGTAAACAATGAAGAGGAGGCAGTGCTGGCACGGCGCGCGCCTCCTCTTCAAACAACTGGTCTTGTATGAAAGCTGACAGTCCAGGCTTTCATAAAAGACCAAAATGACCCAATTTCTATCAGTGATATCTTTCTCTGCCCACTGCTGGAGCTCCACTCTGGCAAAACAGTTAGGGGGTTAAACCTATAACCTTTTATAATAAATGTATTTTTCTTTGAAGGAAAATCTGTTTTATTATTAAATTGCACAATTTGTCCATGGTCCCCACAGATGCCTTCAGCTGCCAAGAACACATGTAACCGGTCAGCCAGTGTCATAGGGACAAAACTGCTGACAGATGCCCTTTAAAGGGTACAGACCTGGGGGCCATTTAGAGAATACTATTGGGAGTTACCCCAAGCCAGATCTGTCCTGTAGACCCAGCGGATCCACATCTCGATCATAACAGCTGGAGCCTGGATGGGTGAATTACCAATGCACTGTGGCCCTTGGTAGGCCCCTCCTCTACCCATTAAACTCCACCCTATTTTTTTTAAGTTTCAAAAGCAGAAGTCACAAATTTTGTAGCCAGAAAACTAGCAAATAAAATATATTATATTAAAATAATATACATTTTATTACATTGTTATAATACACTTTTTTACCATGTTTCTATTAACTTTTTAAGTAAATATTTTTATTTATTTTTTAATTTTAATATTTATTTAATATTGTTTTATTCATTTTTCTGAAGTATTTTGATACCTGTCCACCTTGAGAGCGAACCTATGTTTATACTTAAATTTCTTGTTTTAGCGAGGCGCCCTATATGTATTCTAGGTCTCAGAATAAATTCTCCACTGCCTTTTTTATTATCAGGTTTTTGATGTGCCAAAATCCACACACAATTCTTCTTCCCTTGTTTTCAATAGGAAATTCAAAACAGCGTCAATAATGGACACGTCACTTCCTGATGCAGTTTAGTTTAGGGTTATTAACCTTTTTTTAATGCAGATTAGCTGCCATTGATGGGGATCCGCAACAAGTCTGTGGCAGAAGTCCAAGAGAAAGATATATGTAAGATTTTTCCTCATTGTATTTACCATGTGAACATACACTAAATGGTTTTTCTTGGAAAATACTAATCAACAGCCATGGTGTGGCCCTCAGGAGAAGCAGAGCCTCCTCTGAGGGCCCAGCACAGACACCACAGTCCTGCTGCTAGAATCCTCAGAGCAGCACTTGTTCTGCTGCAGGATGGGATCAGCCAATCAGCATTAGGCTTTGTAAACCAGCTGGAAGTTATCTGGGAGCTGATTGGCTGCACCAGTCTCCTCACAGCTGCACACTGCACAGGAGGCCGCCATTCCTTCTCCAGAGAGGTCTCTCAGAGCAGCTTCTCCGCAGGTAACAGGACTGCAGGGGCCGGTGGAGGAGCTCCCCATACTGCAGTGTCACAGTGTATGGCCCCACATGCTGGGAATAATGGTGGTTCTATCTGTCTATCTATCTCATATCTTTCTATCTATCTATCTATATCATATCTAACCCATATCTATTTATCTGTCTGTCTATCTATCTGATATCTATCTATCTCATATCTACTATCTATCTCATATCTATTTATTTATTTATTTATCTATCTGTCTGTCTGTCTATCTATCCCCTATCTATCTTCTATCTATCTCATATCTATCTTCTATCTATCTATCTATCTATCTATCTATCTATCTATCTATCTATATCATATCTATCCCCTATCTATATATCTATCTATCTATCTGCTATCTATATCATATCTATCTATCTATCTATCTATCTATCTATCTATCTATATCAATCATATATATCTATCTATCTATCTATCTATCTCATATCTATCTATCTGTCTCATATTTATCTATCTAATATCTATCTATCATCTATCTATCCATATCTATCATATCTATCTATCTCTATCTATCCTAAAGTCGTCCCTGTCAGAAACTCCACAAATAGAACAATTATTACAGGAGTATTCTCCCCTTACACATTGATGACGTATCTCTAGGATATACTGCTGATGTCAGACAGGTTCCACCGCTGAGACCTGTGGCAATCTCTAGAACGGAGCCCCCAAAGTGAACAAGAGCACACTACGTATAGGGGGGCGCCCACCATTCATTTCTATGGGACAGAGAAAATAGCTGAGCACTGGCTGGCTATCTCCGGAAGTACCATAGAGGTGAATGGAGCGGTGGCTGCGTTTGCGCAGTGCGCTCTTTGTTAGTTTCTATGAGACTTCTGAAAATTGGCTATTTTCAGACCTACCATAGAAGCGAATGGAGAGTACAATGCGCATGCGCGGTAAACTCTCGTTCGCTTTGGGTGCCCCGTTCTAGAGATCGGGACCTGCACCTGAGGTGGCATATCACTAGTGTGAGAGGACACTTGTATAGGAAGGAGCCGTCCCATTGAAGTGAATGTGACGGTGTAGTTGTATTTACACTGCGCGGCGCTGTCACTGCAGAGGAGAAGGCAGTGCTCGCATGAGAGCTGCATTCTCTTTATACAGCTGATCATGGGGGTTGCGGGTGTTGGACCCCCGCTGATCCAATATTGATGACCTATCCTGAGGATGCGTCCTATATTGATGACGTAGCGGAGAACCCCTTTAATGACTATTACTCCACCTATGACGCCCTACTATTTGTGCTATTTTTTAAGGGGTGCTACAGTGTAATGAAATAAGACATCTTTGGAACATTTTGACCAACAACTAATATCCAGAGACGATCAAGGTGGTCCCACAACTGCTGGAGGGAGCGTGGGGAGGATCCATAGGGAGAACACAACCATCGAGGCGGTCCCACAGATGCTCAGTTGGGTTTGTCTGGGGAATTAGGGGCCATGGTGGTCAAACTCTTCCAGCCAATGTCAGACATTTCTAGCCATGTGACATGTCGCATTGTCTTGCTGGAAGATCCCATCCGCCCTAGGGAGGACAATCAGCATGTATGGGTGTAAGTGATCTGCAAGGATGGAGTCATACTCAAATCAGTGCCTTCCACATGGATGAGTGTCCCCAGACCATAACGCTGCCACCACTATGGCTGATGTTTCTCCTGGGACACGCCAACGTCCATCCGTTCCATGAAGCAGAAAACCTGACTCATCGGAGAAGACAACCCAGCGGAGGTCCAGTTCTGATACTGCTGATGTAACTTCATTAGCAGAGGAGCATAGACCGTTCGTCTGCTCTGGAGCACCATAGGTTCTCTGAACTGTTGTGTTAGACACATGGTTAATTTTGGGGGTGAGCTGTTCCCCTGTAAGGTGTTAGTCCCCGCCTTTCACACCTTCTTAGCCGACATTCACCGCTCATATTAGTGATGTGCTCCACTTACTCATAATGCTGCTTTTTCTCCACTCACCATACACTTTTACCACAGGAGCGCATGAACAGTTCACACTGCACAGTGTCAGAAATACCGCCACCTAGGGCCCGAGAGCCAATAGTAGCACAGTCCTGTAGGTATATGCTGCCTGTGTGGTATTATTTATGTGTATTAGTCATTTACTTCTGTGCACAGTACACAGCAGGATTCTCTGTGGTATAGTATGTGGCGGCATTATTTATGTGCAGATTACAGCAGTAATTGAGTTGCTACAAATTATTGTAAGTATATTATACAAATGTGTACAATAAATGATGGTGTTTGTGTTAGCAGCATATGGTGGCATTTATATGTACACTATATAAAGGCACTGACTATATGTACAGTGTATGGCAACATTATTTATGCGTACACTATACCTTATATTTACGGAATTATATACAGTTATATGGCAGGATTTTAGTATGTGTATATGGCGACATTATGTGTAAGATATATGGCATGGGTACATGTTTTTCTATTGATTGAGGGTGGGCCCTCAGAATCCATTCCTTTGGCAGGGCTCATAGTACTCTGGTCCGACACTGATCATCCTAGGTGTCTCTAGGTGATGTGGTAAAATAAAAATGGCTGCCTGTATCTAGGTGATGTGGTAAAATAAAAATGGCTTCCTGTATCTAGGTGATGTGGTAAAATAAAAATGGCTGCCGGTATCTAGGTGATGTGGTACAATAAAAATGGCTGCCTGTATCTAGGTGATGTGGTAAAATAAAAATGGCTGCTTGTGTCTAGGTGATGTGGTAAAATAAAAATGGCTGCCTGTATCTAGGTGATGTGGTAAAATAAAAATGGCTGCCTGTATCTAGGTGTGGTGGTAAATAAAAAATGGCTGCTTGTATCTAGGTGATGTGGTAAAATAAAAATGGCTTTCCTGTATCTAGGTGAGTGGTAAAATAAAAATGGCTTCCTGTTATCTAGGTGTGGTGGTAAAATAAAAATGGCTTCCTGTATCTAGGTGTGGTGGTAAAATAAAAATGGCTGCCAGTATCTAGGTGATGTGGTACAATAAAAATGGCTGCCTGTATCTAGGTGATGTGGTAAAATAAAAATGGCTTCCTGTATCTAGGTGATGTGGTAAAATAAAAATGGCTTCCTGTATCTAGGTGTGGTGGTAAAATAAAAATGGCTTCCTGTATCTAGGTGTGGTGGTAAAATAAAAATGGCTGCCAGTATCTAGGTGATGTGGTACAATAAAAATGGCTGCCTGTATCTAGGTGATGTAGGTAAAATAAAATGGCTTCCTGTATCTAGGTGATGTGGTAAAATAAAAATGGCTTCCTGTATCTAGGTGATGTGGTAAAATAAAAATGGCTTCCTGTATCTAGGTGATGTGGTAAAATAAAAATGGCTGCCGGTATCTAGGTGATGTGGTACAATAAAAATGGCTGCCTGTATCTAGGTGATGTGGTAAAATAAAAATGGCTGCTTGTGTCTAGGTGATGTGGTAAAATAAAAATGGCTGCCTGTATCTAGGTGTGGTGGTAAAATAAAAATGGCTTCCTGTATCTAGGTGATGTGGTACAATAAAAATGGCTTCCTGTATCTAGGTGATGTGGTAAATAAAATGGCTTCCTGTATCTAGGTGTGTGGTAAAATAAAATGGCTTCCTGTATCTAGGTGATGTGGTACAATAAAAATGGCTTCCTGTATCTAGGTGATGTGGTAAAATAAAAATGGCTTGCCTGTATCTAGGTGATGTGTAAATAAAAAATGGCTTGCTTGTGTCTAGGTGATGTGGTAAAAATAAAATGGCTGCCTGTATCTAGGTGATGTTTGGTAAAATAAAAATGGCTGCCTGTATCTAGGTGTGGTGGTAAAATAAAAATGGCTTCCTGTATCTAGGTGATGTGGTACAATAAAAATGGCTTCCTGTATCTAGGTGATGTGGTAAAATAAAAATGGCTTCCTGTATCTAGGTGTGGTGGTACAATAAAAATGGCTTCCTGTATCTAGGTGATGTGGTAAAATAAAAATGGCTGCCTGTATCTAGGTGATGTGGTAAAATAAAAATGGCTTCTGTATCTAGGTGATGTGGTAAATAAAAAAATGGCTTCCTGTATCTAGGTGTGGTGGTAAAATAAAAATGGCTTCCTGTATCTAGGTGTGGTGGTAAAATAAAAATGGCTGTATCTAGGTGATGTGGTAAAATAAAATGGCTTCCTGTATCTAGGTGATGTGGTAAAATAAAAATGGCTGCCGGTATCTAGGTGATGTGGTACAATAAAAATGGCTGCCTGTATCTAGGTGATGTGGTAAAATAAAAATGGCTGCTTGTATCTAGGTGATGTGGTAAAATAAAAATGGCTGCCTGTATCTAGGTGATGTGGTAAAATAAAAATGGCTTCCTGTATCTAGGTGTGGTGGTAAAATAAAAATGGCTGCCTGTATCTAGGTGATGTGGTAAAATAAAAATGGCTGCCTGTATCTAGGTGATGTGGTAAAATAAAAATGGCTGCCTGTATCTAGGTGATGTGGTAAAATAAAAATGGCTGCTTGTGTCTAGGTGATGTGGTAAAATAATTAAAATAATAATAAATAATAATTGAAATAATAAAAATGGCTGCTTGTGTCAGTCATGATACTTGTGGGGGTCATGACTGACACCATGTTTAGTCCTGTCCAGCTCTCCTATGGATGACTTTTACAGGAGTAAAATGGGTCGTACCATTTTTTTTTCTTTAACAATAGGTTACTGTATGGGATCAGATATTATAAAGGACTTAACTTTTTAAATAGACGCATATTAGAAAATTGTTTAACATCCTATTCTCTACAGAAATAACTGTAATTATTAAAAGTGAAATACCCCTTTAAACAGAGGTCGCGCTACGTTTTTTTCAGAAGAGTAAAAATACTCCTCTGACCATTTTTGAGGAGTATTTTTATCCGAGGAGGAGTACGAAATCTGCGGTAATTAAAATACATAATACGCAGGCCTGCACTTGCTCACATCTGTGTTGGAGGCTGCATTTGGAGCCTCTGTTGCAGATTCTGTTGAAAGACCAGACAAAAAAGCCTTGTATGCAGGAGTTTTTTGTCTGGTAAAAAGACAGATCGCAAATGGAAACTGAACGGATCCCATTGTAGTTGGTGGAGTCTGTTCAGCTTCCCTGTAGGGTGACAGAAGGAGGGGGAGCAGGGTCACTAGAGGGGAGACAGGGGGAGCAGGGTCACTAGAGGGGCGAGAGGGGAGCAGGGTCACTAGTGGGGCGACAGGGGGAGCAGGGCCACTAGTGGGGCGACAGGGGGAGCAGGGCCACTAGTGGGGCGACAGGGGGAGCAGGGCCACTAGTGGGGCGAGAGGGGGAGCAGGGCCACTAGTGGGGCGAGAGGGGGAGCAGGGCCACTAGTGGGGCGAGAGGGGGAGCAGGGCCACTAGTGGGGCGAGAGGGGGAGCAGGGCCACTAGTGGGGCGACGGGGGGAGCAGGGTCACTAGAGGGGCGACGTGGGGAGCAGGGTCACTAGTGGGGCGACGGGGGGGGAGCAGGGTCACTAGTGGGGCGACGGGGGAGAGCTGGGTTATTAGTGGGGGGAGAGCTGGGTTATTAGTGGGAGGAGGGGGAGCAGAGAACTGGGAGACTGGACAGAACCATGGTTGGGGGAGGGGGAAAATCACTCACTTGAAGATGGACAGCTTTTCACTGCCACAACTCTCCTATCCCTCTCCACCTGGGGGACACAGGCCGGAGGCAGCTCTTCTCCCAGGCAACAATGACATCAGTCCGCGGCCCTTTACCTCTCCAGCCGCACTGTTTTGTTCCCCAGGGTCCATGCTATGCGCGCCCGCTCTCCTTCCAGCCTCGGGAGCAGGCCCCTCCTCCTTCCAGCTCCCGCCGGCTTCCTCTGCCTCACCCGACCTGTCTTGCTCTGGCGCACCAATAACAAAGCTCCTTGCTGTAAGGAGCTTTGTTATTGGTTATTTCAGGCACAGGCAGCATCGCGGTGCTCCCTGTGCCGTTCACAGCGCTCACTGCGCTGATGAAAAACTGAGAAAAGTCTTAGGCGTAGTGGTACGCCTTAGACTTTTTTCAGGGAGTAAAATTGCCTAAAAACGCGTCTATGACGCATTTTTATGCGTTATTGCGACCTCTGCCTTTAAATATACAGGGCTATCCTCCAACACTATCAAAATGCTGAATGCCCACCCCTTGTATGTCAGAGTGCCAACTCAGGGACTCCATAGAGCAGATCAGGGACTACTAAAAGCTCCCCAACCTGCCAGCCCCCATATCAACCACACCATCTGCCTCCGTTAACAGTCCGCCATGACTGTGGTGGATGGTTGGACAGAAATATGATCCCTGCTAAATTTAGGAGGGATTGAGGAGGGGAAGACTGAATGAATCAGGGCAACAAGAAGTGTTTTGGCCGTTTCCACCTTGAGAAAAGGGTGGATTCTTGAGATGTTCTTGGGTTGCTGGTCATATGAGCGTGCCAGTGATTGCATGTAAGTCAAAGATAACCCCAAGACAGCGGGCCCAGGAGTTATGGAGGTACCATAGACTGACATTGAGATATCAGGCTTGGGTAGGCAGGGGAGGATTGGCCATAGACCTTACAGGGAAATTTCCCGGGGGCCACCTGGGCCCTCCTCACACCTGGTCAGTGGAAATTTTTGGAAAAGTATTGTGTGCTGCTGGCAGTATTTTGTGATGGACTGTGGTATTTGGCTCTGTTGGGGCAGTATAGTGTGCCACAATATGGTATTGCTGGCCCTGCCTCTCATCAATTTGGACCTTAATACAAAACGGGGCCACTTTTATTACTTTTTTCCAGGGCCACTCTAAGTTCCCAGTCCGCCCCGTGGGTAGGTTAGTAGATGGGGAAAGACAAGATCATCAGTTTTTGAGAGAAAGAGAGAGGACAAAATGGCGGACTGTCTGTCACCGGTGTTGTGGCTGGGTGTCATCATCATCCGGAATAAATAAGTGACACCATATACTTACCTTCTCCAGTGCTGTTATTTCAAGTATCTACATAGGGGGGTGGGAACCCTATAACAGCAGAGCAGAGTGCCACAAAGTGGTTCATAAATCATCATAGAGGTGCTACTGAAATCCAAATCTACTGATAGGCTCTGTGTAGAAAGACTAGAGGAGAGGACCTCGGACTGAACCCTGAGGGTCACTTCTAGGTCTCTACGGCGTTAGTTTAAAACTGCACCATGTTGAAGCGTTTGCCGTTTCTTTTCAGGTTTCTTCTCTATAGCAGAAAAATGCCACAATGAACATGCCAGTGGTGAGCCACACTGTGAGCAAAAAAGCCAGAAGAAACGTCTCACCTCTACAGGTAAAAAAACACAAGGGACAAATTCATGGGTGCCCTGGTTAATTAAAGGTCTAGCACATCTGTGAAATGAACCGCGGCTGCTGCTGCTGCACATCGCTAAGAATGTCCCATTATTTACAGTTACTGATGGAAAAGCATCTGTTATCTTCCGGAATGAGATAAGCAGGGGGCACATACTTTTAGCCATATAGTGTGCGTATATTCATACAAAACAGCACCTTACACAAGATCCTAATACTATTTGGTGATGTTAGTGAAAGGGGCGGGGCTGTGACAACTGCTCATTAATTTCCATAATACGAAGTCTGTCACTGGAGGTTTGGATCTGATAACCTCACTCCTCCTTTGCCGCTCTCCAGAATGGAAACCTGGGATAGATTGCTACAGATGTACGGTACTTAAAGGGGTTCTCCCATAACTAATGTAAAAAATGAAAATCAGACATCATATAATACATGAGAATACCTTTCTAATAAACCTAGAACCAGCCCTGTACCTCACATGGATCCAGAGATCTCCACATTCATTGCTCTGCTAGATTTATATCAAGCTGACAGCTCAAGGGGAGTGTCTTTTGTTGCTACAGCTCAGGGGGCGTGTCTCAGCTCTCCCAAACACAGCTCAGGGGGCGTGTCTCAGCTCTCCCTATCACAGCTTAGGAGGCGTGTATCAGCTCTCCCTATCACAGCTCAGGAGGTGTGTCTCAGCTCTCCCTATCACAGCTTAGGAGGCGTGTCTCAGCTCTCCCTATCACAGCTCAGGAGGCGTGTCTCAGCTCTCCCTATCACAGCTTAGGAGGCATGTATCAGCTCTCCCAAACACAGCTCAGGGGGCGTGTCTCAGCTCTCCCTATCACAGCTTAGGAGGCGTGTATCAGCTCTCCCTATCACAGCTCAGGAGGTGTGTCTCAGCTCTCCCTATCACAGCTTAGGAGGCGTGTATCAGCTCTCCCAAACACAGCTCAGGGGGCGTGTCTCAGCTCTCCCTATCACAGCTTAGGAGGCGTGTATGAGCTCTCCCTATCACAGCTCAGGAGGTGTGTCTCAGCTCTCCCTATCACAGCTTAGGAGGCGTGTCTCAGCTCTCCCTATCACAGCTTAGGAGGCGTGTATCAGCTCTCCCTATCACAGCTCAGGAGGTGTGTCTCAGCTCTCCCTATCACAGCTTAGGAGGCGTGTCTCAGCTCTCCCTATCACAGCTTAGGAGGCATGTATCAGCTCTCCCTATCACAGCTTAGGAGGCATGTATCAGCTCTCCCTATCACAGCTCAGGAGGTGTGTCTCAGCTCTCCCTATCACAGTCGAGTTTCATGGTGGCTCAGTAGTTAGCACTGCTGTGTTGCTAGTGCTGGGATCCTTGGTTCAAATCTGACCAAGGTTAACACTTGTGTTTCTGTTTTATGGGTGAACAAAAATAAATTGGATTCGAACCCAGGATCCCAGTGCTGCAAGAACGTAGTGTTAGCCACCACACTGCCTTACAAAGCCGTTTTAGAAAACACTGAGGGGGGTAGCATAAAAACTGATCCTTTACCATTGCCGGTTCATGTCACTCGGAGTAGTTGCTTGTGTTGATCAGTATGGTGGCTCAGTGGTGAGTACTGCTGTCTTAGAATAGTGAGGGCCTTGGTTCAAATCCCTGGAAAGGTGATGGGTGTATGGCAATTGTGATGATGGTTGAGATTCTGTATGAATGGTGGTAATAAGAATGTTGCTTGTATATGAGAAAGTAAAGTGTTTGTGGGAGATCAAGGGTGATGTCTGTATGGAGATTGTGAGATGTTTGGCTGGGTGGAGGTAATGGGTGTGTAGTAATTTGGTGAGAAAAGGAATATGTTTGGAGGTTGGTTGTGAGAGGAAAAGAAATATGTTTGTGAGTGGTGATAAAGGGAGCGAGGAAATATTTGTGGTTTCTTTTTAATTTGGTTGTAAGTGGTGGCTGTGCAAAAATAAATGGATTTGAACCAAGGCTCTTAGAGTTGCAAGACCAGAGAGCTACCCACCGAGCCACCACATTTTTCAATGCATGTCATTGTTTTTAACACACTATGGGCTAATGGAAATATCATATAAATAGGGGGGGGGGGTCATGTCATTGCACACATCCTAATGGTCTCTGCTGTTGCAGTGTGGTGGCTCCGGTGATTGATATCGTTGTCTTGGAGAAGCGAGGTCCTTGATTCAAATCTGTTCAAAAGCAACACTTGTGTGTTTGCCCTTGATTAAAAGGATTAGCAAAATAGAAAGCATTTGAACCAATGATCTCTATGGTATCCACCATGTTGCCCAATACGCAAAAGCATTTTTGGAAACACCAACGGTGTTGCTAGATCATGTCATTGCTCACCTCCTAGTGGCTTCATGTGTTGAGCAGTGTGGTGGCTCCAGTGGTTAGGACTGGTGTCTTAAAGCAGTGAGGTCCTTGGTTCAAATCTGATCAAGAACATCACTTGTATGAAGCTTGTGTGTTCTCCCTGCATTAAATGGGTGAGCAAATGAAACTGGATTTGAACCAAGCTTCCCAGTGCCATCTACTAAGCCACCATGTTGCTCAACACAATAAAGCTTTTTTTTTTTTTTAAAACACAGTGAGCATGATGGAGATAACATTGCTGGGTCATGTCATCATTTACCTCAGAGTGATTCCTTGTGATAGCAGCGCTCATCAATGAGCCACCGTGCTGCCATCTTGGAGTGGTTGTGGGAGAACAAGGGCTATATCTCTATGAAGTTTGAATGAGTGGTGATGATGGGTGTGGGAAAGAGAAGAGTATCAGACTTAAGTTTTTTAATAGTATTTGCTGACCTCCACCAATATTTTTGAAACCACTACCACTGGGGGGGAATGGTGATGGATGCCTCCTCCCATTGCTGGTCCATGTCATTGCTCACGTCCAAGTGGTCTCTTCTGTTGAGCTGTGTGGTGGCTCAAGTGGTTGGTGTTGGTGTCTTAGACATGTGAGGTTCTTGGTTCAAATCTGACTAAGAGTGAGATCTGTGTAGAGTGAATGTACTTGGTGGTGATAATAATGTGTGTAGAGATTTGGTGTGAGGTGAATGATGCACTTGGTGATAATGATGATAACAATAATGTGCGTAGCCATTTGGTGGAGAAAGGAAATATCTTTGGAGCTCAGTTGTGAGGAGAGAAGTTTGACTGAGGTGTTGGAGATAATTGGATGAAAGTGTGAGGTGGAGAAATGGAATATGTGTGAGAGGTGATAAGAGATTTTAACGAAAATACATGTTGGGACTTAGTTTATTTTTAAAAATACCCTTGTGCTTCTTGGTCTCCACAGAGGGAGACCACCATTAATTATACTTGTATAGCACAAAGAACACTTTCCTTCCTCTATTACCACCAAGACTGCACCCTCAGGAGAACACTTGTATGCCCCATCAGATAACAGCATTGAGTGGATTTGAACCTGGAGCCTCACAACTGAAAGACACCTGTGCTTCTGACCACTGAGCCACCACTCTGCTCAGTACTAGTGAGTCTGAGGAGGTGAATGATGACATGAACGGGAGGTAAGAGCAAGGAGGTGAACAATGACATGAACGGGAGGAGGGGCCAATGAGATGAATGATGACATGAACAAGCAAGAGGAGGAGACCCATTAGCCTACTGCCTCCTAGTCAAATACATAACCCAAGTACCCCAAAGCTATGACCATACACTGCGCTGCCTATATGAAGCACAGCATAAGCACAGTCCCTATTACAGGTACGATACATGTAATATTTGGGGGCATTGAGGAGCGCTCTGGGCAGAGTATTGGGGTAGAAGGAGGATGACTTTGTTGTGGCATCAGGGTCTGGAGGATAATGATAGAAAAGTGAGGAACCTAAGATGTCTGTGTATCAAACTCTGCAGAGACGAGAGGTGGCTGAAAGACGTTTTCTCAGCCGAATGGAGAAGATGATGAAAGAGAAGATCTACATCAGAGGTGACGTCATCTGTCAGGAACTGGACGTAGTAGGTATGTGCTGTATAGTTCTGTATGTGTGTCCATGCAACAAGGAAAATATGTCTTTAATGCTACAGCTTGGAGGAGGTCACTTAGAGCAGTGGCCCCCAACCTTTTTTGCACCAAGGCCCGGTTTCTCGCTAGACAATTTCCCCAGGGCCCGGGGGTGGGTTTGGATGGGGGGGGTGGGGGGGGGGGGCGCTGCGGTTGTTGGGGGGTGGAGCATAGTGCCCCCACACAGTGGATATTCCCCATTAGTGCCCCACACAGTGGATATTCCCCATTAGTGCCCCCACACAGTAGTTATAGTGCCCATAGTGCCCCCACACAGTAGTTATAGTGCCCATAGTGCCCCCACACAGTAGTTATAGTAGCATAGTGCCCACACAGTAGTTATGGCTAGTATGCATAGTGCCCCACACAGTAGTTATAGTAGGCCCATTAGTGCCCCCACACAGTAGTTATAGTGCCCATAGTGCCCCCCACACAGTAGTTATAGTGCCCCCACACAGTAGTTATAGTGCCATAGTGCCCCCCCCCCCACAGTAGTTATATGTGCCCATAGTGCCCCCCCCCCACAGTTAGTTATAGTGCCCCACAGTGCCCCCACACAGTAGTTATAGTGCCCATAGTGCTCCTCTCCTTCAGTTTTGTACAATAAAAAAACAAAACACTTATACTTACCTCCATCAGCCTGGCAGCGCTGCGATGCAGGCCTCCTCCGGCCTGTGTCCCGCTCTGCACGGCTCAGGCGGCGCGATGACGTCATCGCACCGCCTGAGCTGGCCTCTGATAGGCTACAGGCACTAGGCCTGCAGCCTATCAGAGGAACGGGCAGGGGAGACGCCTCTCCCTCCCCTGCCCCACCGCAACACAGGCATCTGTATCGCCGTCCTGAGGACGGCGATACAGATGACTATGGAGATGAGCGCTTCCACAATGGAAGAAGCGCTTATCTCCTTGTCCCCTGCCACCGCCGCGGCCCGGCAGACATCGATTCAGGGCCCGGTCCTGGGCCGCGGCCCGGTGGTTGGGGACCGCTGACTTAGAGAACTGGGCCACATGCATTGGGGCTTACACCCTAGCAACACCTGAGGGTGACATGATGGTAGGCAGGCAGCAACAGTGGCAAGATGGGCCACCATCAGCAAAACAAGGCCTATTTATCTGCCTCAGCCGGAGGAGGGTGAAAATCCTTCTGAATCCAGGCTTGGTTCATTTTGATGGAGGACAACTTGGTCTATTTGGGTGTCAGTACTCCCGTGCAGTGCTAAAACCCTCTCCAAGATGACACAGCATGGCAACTCGACACTTCTGATAGGAAAGAGGGCGAGAGGCAGCGACATTGACCCAGTGGGCACTGAAAGACATGTACTGTCCCTGCCCGTAACAGGTGAAATTTTCATAGGAAGGAATCCTAGTAGGAACGGGCAGTGAAGATTGAGAGGGCTCAACTAAAACTCTCCTTAGGTCAAATACACATTGCACAGAAGTATGCACATGGTCTAAGTCGTGGGGTTCTTCTGTGCTCATGGTGTCCATGTCAGCTGGGTAAGGTCTGCTCACTTGTAGAGGCCGTGACCTACTGTGTGTGTATATTCTTTTCAACATGCATTCAACTCAGGTAGACTTAGCAGAGCATTATGGGAAATTATGCAAATGAGCCATATTTCCATTGGATAAGAGATTAAATTATTGAAAATGGCTACCACAGAGGCAATCCTTGTCACCACCAGGAGGATGGGTCCATCGCTGGTCATCAGGAAGGTCTTCTACCTGTTCTCCGCCTGGTGAAGGGAGTGGAGATTGGTCATTGACTGCAGGAATTACTTAAAGAGACGCGACTTTTGAGAAATAGGTTAGAGTTCAGCGAGAGTTGTAGTGTCCAGATGGTGAGCTCTCAGCATACACACATCCTTGGAAGTTCCCTAGAAGTGAAAGGAGACTTCTGGATCTTGTAGTTTCAGGACAACTGGAGTGTGGGAGGTTGCTGATCCTTAGTGTGGAGTACTGACGCTCAAGTCTATCCTCTTCTATAGAACTGCAGTACCGCACATGACCATGGACAGGCGTGGCACTGTTCCTAGAAGAAAGCATCCTGTACAAACCATGTAGTTTCATTTATTTCCTTTTTTTACACAGTTCTTAAAAACCGAGAGACAGATATACTGCTATAGGGATTACCAGACACAGTGCCCCCTGTCACCGTGCCCCTGAAATGGAGATGATTTCTTCAGATTTTATTGTAATTTCTAATACCTTTTTACACTCACAGTTGACAGACACGTCCCACATGATATTCTAGCCTTACTCTGAAGAGATTTATATAGGAGAGATTTACTACATTTACAACACGGCCTTTTGCTATTCAGGATGGCAGAAAAGCTGAGTGACAGTCCCAGCCAATACCATATTGGAGGTCACCTAGCTTTTCTAGATCCCCTATCACAGGATAACTAGACCCTTGTGCCATTCAGGACGGTAGGAAAGCTGCATGATAACCCCAGTCGAATGAAAGGACGGCTGTACTGGTGGTTGCAAAGGGTGTCACTAAGAATACGAGGGTGTGTTGATAAGTTCTTGGCTTTGACCACCAAAAATTGAGATATCGATGCACGCCCAACTGCAGTGTTGTAACTTCTTCAACCCATCCAGATACAATTCCTTTGGTTGGATGGCCAGATCATGAGAATAACAAAGATGATCCAGAACCTTGATGCCAGGTCACCCAGTTGGTGATGGTCGCTGTGTGAACGAGACATTGTATGAAACCTTGTGACTGACACTTCTGGATAAACTGGAGTGGTCACCACTGGAGGTCTACCAGAACAGCCTTTATCATCCGTGTTGAAGTGGCCTTTCCCACCAACCTAATGTTTGCACCATGTCACCATGAATGTCTTTGACCACAGCCCTTTCAAAAACATGTACTTCATCATCGTCCTGCTCTCCTTTGTAATGAAATCTGCTGCAGGCTGCGCCACGTTGTCTTCAGACCTGCATAACATAAGAATTGAAAATGAGATCATGCCAAAATTTACTCACAAAGATGTAATGTTAACTGATGTGAAAAAAAATTGTTTGCAAAATTAAAGACTTATCAGCACCCCCTCATAGACACCTTGTAAGGAGAGGATCACGTGAGGATCCAGAATGTTTCTTTATAGAAGAACTCCCGCAAAAAATATTTATTCTCTGACCTGTTAGAAAGGTGCATGATATAATCTATAGTGAATGTAATCTTCTTATCAGAGGCTGGAATTGAGAGTTTCCACTCTCTTCTTATTGTAGCTGGGTCATGTGACCAACTCCCTGACCTCCAACTGACCCAGGACAGAAAGCCAGTCACTGCTCTATTCATTCCTATGAGACTGAAAGTGAGGCTCCCATAGGAATACATAGAGAATTAGACTTCCTGTCCACACATAAGGTGCTGTGTGAGTTGGTGGGTCTAATTCCTAGTCACATGACATAGATAAGAAACTTCAGGATGATATAACTCAAAAATACAGACACTGGTAAGAAAATGACATTCACTACAGATTACATCATGTACATTTCTAGCAGGACATGGAATAAAAATTTTAGCGGGAGTTCTTCTTTAATCAGAGACAACTGGTGGAAGAGAACAGAAGGACACCACAAAGGGACAGATTTTGGGGCAATATATTGTGCTGCACCGGGGGGGCAGTATTTTGCACTATGGTACTGATTGCTCCGTTCTTCTTTAACTCCAAGTTTCCAGTAAAGGGAGGCTGCGACAAAGTGAAGTGTGAAAGTGACAGCTGGCGGCTGTTTAATGCACAGTCTGTTCCCTGACACACTGTAACGAAACAAACTGACAGCTCCACAATGATTTATTTTATTGAAGAAAATAACCCGTTTCCAGAACTTCACCAAATCAGCAGCTAAGGCATGGGGCGCCTTGTATAAGCTAACCGGGAAATAGCAGAAAAACCTCACAAGATTAGGATTTCTGAGATTCCTCTGGATGCTATACAGTGAGGGACTACAAATCAAGTGGTAAATTTCCCTAATATACCGCTATAATCTGTCCATATAACAGCGCCAGTCATGTCCATATAGTGCTAGGAAACAGTGAAAAGCAAAGTGTCCAAATAGCAGTGCCATAAAGAGTCACTGCTAAATAAATGACAACCCTTGTTGAGACCATCCCTGGCACCCAGGGCACATGACCCCACAACAACAGCATAATGACAGTGCCATAAAGTGCTAAATAACAGTATTCACATATGTCCAGCAGGGGCGGATTGGCCATAGACCTTACAGGGAAATTTCCCGGTGGGCCAATATCCAGGGTGACCACCTGGGCCCTCCTCACAGCCGGCCAGTGGAAGTTTTTGGGGATGTATTTTGTGATTTGGCTCTGTTGGGGTGGTATAGTGTGCCACAATATGGTATTACTGGCCCTGCCTTTCATCAATTTGGACCCGACTACAAAACGGGGCCACTTTTAGTATTTTCTCCAGGGCCTCTTTAAGTTCCCAGGCTGCCTCTGATGTCCAGAGAGCAGTGCCATGGAGAGGAGTACTTAGGCTTTCCTTCACCTCAGGCAAGGGCTTTGTAGCAGTAGCCCTGTAAGGCCTTATTCACATTTATATCAAGGAGATGCGACAGGCCATTCTGGCACAGAGTAACCTACCAGATTCTCTAGTTCACCAAAGGATCCCCATTGACTGTAATGAGGTCCGGTGGTGATCGGCAGCTTTCTGGCATAAATGCCGGGTTTCGGCCAGACAAAAACCATTGCATGCAATGATTTTTTTGTCCAGCAGGCAGCCGGCATTTGTGCAGGATCAGGCAGACGGATCTCTTTGATGGAGATGTGAATGAGGCCTAACTAATTACCCCTATTGGTACCAACCCTGGCATTCAAGGCACATGACTACATGTGGTCCCCCAACAATACCGTAATAGTGCCAAAAATATTCCCATACCAATACCATGGAGAACCATATACAAATAACAATATCATACAGTGGAAGGCATGTCCAAGTAACACTACCAGTGCAATACAGCGCCAAATGTGACCAGATAACACTGATATATACATACACATCACAGTGCCATAATAGTGCCATAAATATTCAGATAATATCACACCATATGGAACTATACACAACTACATTACAGTATCATACAATGGAATACATGTCCAAGTAACACTGCCAGTGCAATACAGCGCCAAATGTGACCAGACATCAGTGATATACACATCCACATCACAGTGCCATACACTCCCACATAAGGCCCCATGCACACAACCGTATGTTTTGTGGTCCATAAATCACGGATCTGCAAAATATGGATGCGGTCTGTGTTGCAGCCGCATATTTTGAAGATACTTCATATTTTTGAACTGCCATAAATCGTATCACAGTGTCACATATAGAAATGCTAGAAATACCAAACAATACTTTCATATAATGTCAAATAGCAGTGCCACAAAGTATCACATGTCCAAGTAATACTGCCATGTAGTGCCTAAAAACATCATCGTAAAGTGCCCGCTCAGCAGCCACCTTACACCCATCAGATATCCAACCATAACACCACAGCTGAATGATGGGTTAAGGTGAGGCAGATGGAGACCTCTACATGGTGGAAACCCCAGGGAGAATTGCCCCTCCTATTGTCCAGTCTGAGGAGCAGCTCCATATTTCCCAAACACAAGGAGATTTTCTCAGATGAGACGTCTGGTGAAGGAAGTACAATATTTGGCTTTCTGTAGGGGGCGGCTGTCATAAACCCAACGTCTTCTCTGAACCAAAATAATTGAATTTCAGTTCAATTTAATACGAACCAGGAGTAAACTTCTGTCCAGATTAATTTCATCTGCAAAAACATGGGAAAATAAATTGTGATCAGTAAATAATTCTGTGATGTCATCATAATTGCCCCCAATAAACAGAGGTGACCTGTTCATCCTGCCCTATCCTCCATGGCTTGAACTTAGCAGACAAGCCCCAGACCCCCACTGGAAGATGGAGGTGACCACATTGTAGAAGCAGGGCCTTTACTTTCTAGGTTTTATCTTATGAAGCCCAAGATTGTTCTTCACTCCCGAGAGATTGCACAGGTCTCACAGCTGCTCCAGGGACTTCCCATGTCAGGGGGCAGGTAGAGGTGCCGTCCAAAGACACAGGTCAGAACCCAATACAAGAAGTCCACGGCACTCATCAGTACATTCAGATCTTCATCCAGCCTGATGGTAGTACATCTAAATCAGACATCAGCCGTATCGCACCAACTGTGCTCCTTCCTGGTCCTCAAACCACATCTCACCTCCCTTATAGCAGCATTTAAGTAGAGGAGGAGAAGGTCTCCAGAACCGGCCGTTATATACAATACATACAAATCTCATCAGAAGCCTCAGAAATGAATATATACCGTATTATCCGTCTGATTCATAGAATGTTCTTTGGTTAATAAAATTATTTTCTCCCATCATCAGCAGGTTTTACAAGTCAAACATATGGAAATTTGTATATCAATCCATACATACTCATCATACACACCTCAGCTGCTGCAGAACCTCCTAATACACCCGTCAGCTGCTGCAGAACCTCCTAATACACACATCAGCTGCAGTAGAACCTCCTAATGCACACCTCAGCTGCTGCAGAACCTCCTAATACACCCCTCAGCTGCTGCAGGACCTTCTAATACACCCCTCAGCTGCTGCAGAACCTCCTAATACACCCCTCAGCTGCTGCAGAACCTCCTAATACACATCTCAGCTGCTGCAGAACCTCCTAATACACCCCTCAGCTGCTGCAGGACCTTCTAATACACCCCTCAGCTGCTGCAGAACCTCCTAATACACCCCTCAGCTGCTGCAGAACCTCATAACACACACCTCAGCTGCTGCAGAACATCATAATACACACCTCAGCTGCTGCAGAACATCATAATACACACCTCAGCTACTGCAGAACCTCCTAATACACACCTTAGCTGCTGCAGAACCTACTAATACACACCTCAGCTGCTGCAGAACCTCCTAATACACCCCTCAGCTGCTGCAGAACCTCCTAATACACCCCTCAGCTGCTGCAGAACCTCATAACACACACCTCAGCTGCTGCAGAGCCTCATAATACACACCTCAGCTGCTGCAGAACCTCCTAATACACACCTCAGCTGCTGCAGATCATAATACACACCTCAGCTGCTGCAGAACCTCCTAATACACACCTCAGCTGCTGCAGAACCTCCTAATACACACCTCAGCTGCTGCAGAACCTCCTAATACACACCTCAGCTGCTGCAGAACCTCCTAATACACACCTCAGCTGCTGCAGAACCTCCTATTACACCCCTCAGCTACTGCAGAACCTCCTAATACACCCCTCAGCTACTGCAGAACCTCCTAATACACCCCTCAGCTGCTGCAGAACCTCCTAATACACCCCTCAGCTGCTGCAGAACCTCCTAATGCACACCTCAGCTGCTGCAGAACCCCATAATACACACCTCAGCTGCTGCAGAACCTCATAATACTCATCTCAGCTGCTGCAGAACCTCGTACAAAACAACAGCTAACCTCCTAATACACACCTCAGATGCTGCAGAACCTCCTAATACACGCCTCAGCTGCTGCAGAACCTCATAATACACACAAGAAAGGCAGCGGAAGATTAGGGAGGTAAACAAGTGGCTCAAGAACTGGTGTAGGCAGGAGGGATTTGGGTTCTTGGAGAACTGGGCCGACTTCTTTGTCGGCTACAGGCTCTACCGTAGGGATGGGCTGCACCTCAATGGGGAAGGGGCAGCTGTTTTGGGGGAGAAGATGGCTAGAAGGCTGGAGGAGTATTTAAACTAGGGACTGGGGGGGAGGGTAACTACATTATAGGAGGGGAAGATAGTGCAGATAGAGACTTGGGGCAAGGTAATGGAACTGGGGGAGGAACTAGAACAGATCAGAAGGAAAGGTGTAGGGTAAGAAATATACATCAACCTCTTAAGTGTATGTACACTAATGCCAGAAGCCTGACTAATAAAACTGGTGAACTGTAATTAGTGATGTGTGAGGAGGACTATGACATAGTGGGAATAACTGAGACATGGCTGGATGATAGCTATGACTGGGCAGTTAACGTACAGGGTTACAATCTTTTTAGAAAGGATCGTCAAAACCGGAGAGGGGGAGGGGTCTGCCTTTATGTAAAGTCCTGTCTAAAGCACACACTGCGGGAAGATATAAGTGAGGGACATGAAGATGTGGAGTCACAGTGGGTAGAAATAAATGGAGCCAAAAACAATAATAAAATACTAATAGGGGTTTATTATAAACCACCTAATATATCAGAGACCACAGAAAATCTACTTCTAAATGAAATAGACGAGGCGGCAAATCATAATGAGGTTGTTATTATGGGGGACTTCAACTACCCAGATATAGACTGGGAAACTGAAACCTGTACATCTCATAAAGGAAACAGGTTCTTGGAAATAACCAAAGACAATTACCTTTCCCAACTGGTTCAGGACCCGACTAGAGGGACGGCCATACTGGACTTAGTATTAACCAATAGACCTGACAGAATAACAGATGTGCAGGTCGGGGGACTCCTGGGAAATAGTGACCATAATATAACCTTCCAATTGTCATTCAAAAGAGCGTTTCTTCAGGGAGGAACAAAAATACCTAACTTCAAAAAAGCTAAATTTAGCCAACTAAGAGAGGCCATAGGCCTAACTAACTGGGACAAAGTCCTCAAAAATAAAAATACAGCCACAAAATGGGATATTTTTAAAAGCATCCTAATATCTAATTGTGAGAGGTACATACCTTATGGGAATAAAAGGTTAAGGAACAAGAAAAAAACAATGTGGATAAACAGGACTGTAAAGAAAGCAATAAATGACAAAAAGAAAGCATTTAAATCACTAAAACAGGAGGGGAGCGAGGAAGCATCGAAAAACTATAAGGAAAAAATAGAATATGTAAAAGACAAATAAAAGCAGCCAAACTAGAGACCGAGAGATTAATCGCCAAAGAGAGTAAAACTAACCCTAAAATGTTCTTTAATTATATAAATGGTAAAAAGTATAAACCTGAAGGTGTCGGCCCCTTACAGAGTAATGAGGGGGGAGTTGCAGAGAGCAATGAGGAGAAAGCAAAGCTACTAAATATCTTTTTCTCCACTGTATTCACTGAAGAAAATAAACTGTCAGATGAAATGCAGAATATAAAAGTGAATTCCCCTTTAAAAGTGTCCTCTGTGACCCAGGAAGAGGTGCAGCAACGTCTTAAAAATATTAAAATAGACAAATCACCAGGATCGGATGGCATACACCCCCGTATCCTAAGAGAATTAAGTAAGGTCATCGCCAGACCCTTATTTCTGATATTTAAGGACTCTATACTGACGGGGAGTGTTCCACAGGATTGGCGCATAGCAAATGTGGTGCCAATATTCAAAAAGGGTCCAAAAACAGAGCCTGGAAACTATAGGCCGGTAAGTTTAACTTCTGTTGTGGGTAAACTGTTTGAAGGTTTTCTAAGAGATGCTATCTTGGAGTACCTCAATGAAAATAAGCAAATAACTCCATATCAGCATGGCTTCATGAGGGATCGGTCGTGTCAAACCAATTTAATCAGTTTCTATGAGGAGGTAAGTTCTAGACTGGACCGCAGCGAATCAATGGATGTCGTATATCTGGACTTCTCCAAAGCATTTGACACTGTACCACATAAAAGGTTAGTATATAAGATGAGAATGCTTGGCCTGGGAGAAAATGTCTGTATGTGGGTAAGTAACTGGCTCAGTGATAGAAAACAGAGGGTGGTTATTAACGGTAGATACTCAGATTGGGTCACTGTAACTAGTGGGGTACCACAGGGGTCTGTATTGGGTCCTATTCTCTTAAATATATTTATTAATGATCTTGTAGAAGGCTTGCACAGTAAAATATCAATTTTTGCAGATGACACTAAACTGTGCAAAGTAATTAACACAGAAGAGGACAGTACACTGCTACAGATGGATCTGGATAGACTGGAGGCTTGGGCAGAAAAGTGGCAGATGAGGTTTAACACTGACAAATGTAAGGTTATGCATATGGGAAGGAATAATGCAAGTCACCAGTACATACTAAATGGTAAAGCATTGGGTAACTCTGACATGGAAAAGGACCTAGGAATTTTAGTGAACAGCAAACTAAGCTGTAGAAACCAGTGTCAGACAGCTGCTGCCAAGGCCAATAAGATAATGGGCTGCATCAAAAGAGGCATAGATGCCCGTGATGAGAACATAGTCCTGCCACTTTACAAATCACTAGTCAGACCACACATGGAGGACTGTGTACAGTTCTGGGCTCCTGTGAACAAGGCAGACATAGCAGAGCTGGAGAGGGTTCAGAGGAGGGCAACTAAAGTAATAACTGGAATGGGTGGACTACAGTACCCAGAAAGATTATCAAAATTAGGGTTATTCACTTTAGAAAAAAGACGACTGAGGGGAGATCTAATAACTATGTATAAATATATCAGAGGTCAGTACAGAGATCTCTCCCATCATCTATTTATTCCGAGGACTGACTGTGACGAGGGGACATCCTCTGCGTCTGGAGGAAAGAAGGTTTGTACATAAACATAGAAGAGGATTCTTTACGGTAAGAGCAGTGAGACTATGGAACTCTCTGCCTGAGGAGGGGGTGATGGTAAGTTCACTAAAAGAGTTCAAGAGGGGCCTGGATGTATTTCTGGAGGTAATAATATTACAGGTTATAGTTACTAGAGAGGGGTTGTTGATCCAGGGAGTTATTCTGATGCCTGATTGGAGTCGGGAAGGAATTTTTTTTCCCTAAAGTGAGGAAAATTGGCTTCTACCTCACAGGGGTTTTTTTTGCCTTCCTCTGGATCAACTTGTAGGAAAACAGGCTGAAGTGGATGGACAGATGTCTTTTTTCAGCCTTACAAACTATGTTACACCCCTCAGCTGCTGCAGAACCTCCTAATATACCCCTCAGCTGCTGCAGAACCTCCTAATACACCCCTCAGCTGCTGCAGAACCTCCTAATACACACCTCAGCTGCTGCAGAACCTCGTAATACACCCCTGATCTGCTGCAGAACCTCCTAATACACACCTCAGCTGCTGCAGAACCCCATAATACGCACCTCAGCTGCTGCAGAACCTCCTAATACACCCCTCAGCTGCTGAAGAACCTCCTAATACACACCTCAGCTGCTGCAGAACCTCCTAATACACCCCTCAGCTGCTGCAGAACCTCCTAATACACCCCTCAGCTGCTGCAGAACCTCCTAATACACCCCTCAGCTGCTGCAGAACCTCCTAATACACACCTCAGCTGCTGCAGAACCTCCTAATACACACCTCAGCTGCTGCAGAACCCCATAATACGCACCTCAGCTGCTGCAGAACCTCTTAATACACACCTCAGCTGCTGCAGAACCTCTTAATACACACCTCAGCTGCTGCAGAACCCCATAATACGCACCTCAGCTGCTGCAGAACCTTATAATACACCCCTCAGCTGCTGAAGAACCTCCTAATACACACCTCAGCTGCTGCAGAACCTCGTAATACACACCTCAGCTGCTGCAGAACCTCCTAATACACACCTCAGCTGCTGCAGAACCTCGTAATACACCCCTCAGCTGCTGCAGAACCTCCTAATACACACCTCAGCTGCTGCAGAACCCCATAATACGCACCTCAGCTGCTGCAGAACCTCTTAATACACACCAGCTGCTGCAGAACCTCTTAATACACACCTCAGCTGCTGCAGAACCCCATAATACGCACCTCAGCTGCTGCAGAACCTCTTAATACACACCAGCTGCTGCAGAACCTCTTAATACACACCTCAGCTGCTGCAGAACCCCATAATACGCACCTCAGCTGCTGCAGAACCTTATAATACACCCCTCAGCTACTGCAGAACCTCCTAATACACACCACAGCTGCTGCAGAACCTCCTAATACACCCCTCAGCTGCTGCAGAACCTCCTAATACACCCCTCAGCTGCTGCAGAACCTCCTAATACACACCTCAGCTGCTGCAGAACCTCCTAATACACACCTCAGCTGCTGCAGAACCTCCTAATACACACCTCAGCTGCTGCAGAACCTCCTAATACACCCCTCAGCTGCTTCAGAACCTCCTAATACACACCTCAGCTGCTGCAGAGCCTCATAATACACACCTCAGCTGCTGCAGAACCTCCTAATACACACCTCAGCTGCTGCAGAACCTCCTAATACACACCTCAGCTGCTGCAGAACCTCCTAATACACACCACAGCTGCTGCAGAACCTCCTAATGCACACCTCAGCTGCTGCAGGACCTCCTAATACACCCCTCAGCAGCTGCAGAACCTCCTAATACACACCTCAGCTGCTGCAGAACCTCATCATGAGGGGTGGGGGGGCACAGAGGACTATAGCCAGATAGCACTTGGGGTGGCGTGGGGGCCATAGATAGCAGCTGCGATGTGGATGTGGGGCACAGAGGAATAGAGATATATACCAGCTGGGGTGTGGGGATCAGCCTACAATAAAGAACTGATAAGTACTTACCTGTCAGATCTCACGCTGACAACATGTGACAATTGCAGCCAATCACTTAGTGCACTGGAGAGCCCAGGGATTGGCTCCAGCAGTCACATGTTGTCAATGTCACATTACTTTGAAAAGAAGAAGAGTATATAAGTGGCTCACCAATCTGCAATATGGATTTGAGGTGCCGCGTATCCCTAGCTGTACCCCCAGCTACATGAAATGTACAAAGTTCATAAATGGAAATTTGATGCGCACACTCAACATTCGGTTACATGGAATAAATATGGGTAAGAATAGTAATAGATATATGTATGTATATGTTCCTATTTTAGTAGATACACATACGTATATACTCCTAGTCAAATAATAAAATGAATTGGAACAATAAATCAGTCTAAAAAGAGGTGATTTAATTAGTCTCAGAAGTATAAGATAAAAATAAGATAAAAAATAGGAATAAAAATAAGAATAAAAAAAAAAAATTAAAAAGGATCCTTTTAGGGACCTAAGGCTGGACCATATTTGTTCCTGACGGTAAATATGCAGCCAAAAGACTGCTGCAAAAGGACATCTTTGAGACCGTTTTCCACAGATGTTACAGTCAGGATCTCGCTCTATCAGTCTGCATCTGAAATTCCTCTTCTTGTCCAAGCCCCTGCTATACTGTATAATTGTTTCTTGGCAGGAGAGCGGGGTGACCCACCAAATGTCAATTAGATGCTTAAACAGCTCGTTCTGGAAGCAGCGAAGCATCATTAATCAGGGGAATTGTTATGTAAGAGATCTATGGTGTATGAGAGAACACAGACCGGACACGTCCCGCGGCATCTTGTGGGATGTCTAAATAACAAGGGAGTCACCGAGGGGAAAGGTTCATCCTGATAGATGCGCTACAATACTCATCACTTTAAGGGCATTTCCATGAGCTATGTGAACACAAATCCTCTCCTGAGACTTATTAGTATGGTTACAGCTGGCCATTGAGTTCACCAAGTGCCTTTCTGCTGAGATTCCCACAGATCGTCTCTGATCTGTTGGATCACTGGGCAGTAAGTATTCAGTTTCCCTGCAGCGCCACCACAGGAGAAATGAAGTATTACACAGTTCTACCTCAAATCAAAAGGTTGTCTGTGTAATGCAAGACAGGACAGGTCCTCCAGAGCGAAAGAACCTCTTTATGGCCATTGCACGATATGAACAGGGTCTTAAGTATGGTGCCACCCACTGACCCGAGTGCTGGTGGATCCCCACAGTCAGATCTCTGCACACTGTAACGCAGCCTATAGAAATAATTTTCTGCCCAGGAAGGAGCAGAGCCTCCACAGTAGTATGGCTGAGAAGACTCCTTCTGCATGGTAAGTAAGAATGGACTATAGTGTCTTCTGCCAGAGGGGGAAGGACACTGATTCTGTCCAGCATTAAGGAGGACACATGGACATGGAATATGTTTACTTCGTACTTTAGCTTTGTGGTTGAGAGAGGTACCTCCTCCAGATCTTTAAGTACCGCGCTGCGGCTACCAGCCAGCAGAAAGACACGTAGTGCTGGGGAAACATAATAGCCAAATACAATCCTGCTTTTATTTTCCAATGGACCTGTAAGTAATGGAAGCTGAAATATGGTCACCATGAGCTAATGGCCAACTTTTGTCACATTTAGATTTCCAGAAGAGTCCTCAGTAATCAGTCTGCGCCGAGTATTATAGTGCAGTGTTTTGCCATCCAGGGTAGAAGGTCCGTGACCATTCGGTCCATTCCTAAGCCCCTTGTTTACTAGTAGTCACTCTGTAAAAACCATTAGTCGTCCATTGACTGTGCCCTCCAAAGGGTTAAATCATCTTCAGCTCCGACCCTGGAAGTTGCACCAGGGTATCAGCTGTATGCAACCACTGGACAACCATTGCTTATTGTGCAGCATGCTCCATCCTCCTGCCATACATTCAGGGTGCACTGTAGGAATTACCACCGCCAACTGTAAATATATGGCACAATATAGGGGTGGTTTAAAGGGGAATTAAATATGAATGTTCTATGCTCAGAATAGGTCATCAATAGTAGGGCCCAACTCCTGGCACCCCTCACCCAATTACTCTGCGCCTGCGTGCGGATTGGCCATAGACCTTACAGGGAAATTTCCCAGGGGGCCATCTGGGCCCTCCTAATTGCCAGCAAGTGGAAGTTTTTGGGGATGTATTTTGTGAAGGACTGTGGTATTTGGCTCTGTTGGGGTGGTATAATGTGCCACAATAAGATATTACTGGCCCTGCCTTCCATCAATTTGGACCCGACTACAAAATGGGGCCACTTTTAGTATTTTTTCCAGGGCCACTTTAAGTTCCCAGTCCGCCCTTGCTCTGCGCTCACCCTCTTCACACTATACAAAGCACAGCTCTGTACACTGCATAGTTCCTGTGCTTGATATTGCAGCTCAGTCCCATTGGCCATGTGAACTATGAAGGTGACGGCACATGCCCGAACCTCTTCAAACAGTTGCCTGATGTCAGACTCCAACCAATCAAATATTGATGGAAAACCCCTTTAACTAGGCAGCAGGAGCGCCTTTGCAGTGTTCCTTTAAATTTGTGGGTTTAGCTGGGAGCCATAAGGGATCTTCTTCAGGCTCCTCAGTTGCAACTTGCAACATAGCAGGTTCTCCACGCCTTTTGTTTTCGGCTTCATCTCATGATACCCCCCACCCTCATATGATTAATGGTGCTATATTTGTGACTGATCCTGTGTGTCCGTGACCATCTTTTAGAAACTTTCTGCATGGTGTCAGAAAGTATCCATCTATATAATCTTTGACTTATCCTATGCAGCAATTACATGAAAGCTATAAGGAAACTGCATTAAGTCGGAGCAGAAGGATTTTCTTGTATATACAGTACATGCCAGAGGATTGACATGAAGCAGGTTTGGGCCACCACCTCGTAGACGCGGCCGTGGACATGGATCCAGGCGACTGCTCGAGCATAAATGTATATATTACGTGTAAATATCACTGGGATGTGTTTAAGTTTCCAGCCGTGTACATCTTACAGGCCTCACTTTTTACTTCTATGCTTGGGATTTCAGGACATAGATGAAGCGCCTTCTCCTTATAAAAGCCGGGGAAAGTTTGTCAGGAATTAAATCTATTACCGAGGGAGCAGCCCACACGGACAGCATCGATCCAGGCATTTTCATTACCGAGGATATGTAATATTAGCAATCTGAGATGTTGGAACCATTTAAAGGACCACATTTAGTACGTAGCAGGAATGCAGGTTTCCGGCACTTGGTGGTTTCATATCTAAGATACAGGGGCATGCAATCTTAAAGAAGAACTCCCACAAAAATTTTTATCCTCTGACCTGTTATAAAGGTGCATGATATAATCTGTAGTGAATGCAATCTTCTCATCAGAGACTGTAATTCTGAGTTATCCACTCTCTTCTTATTGTACCTGGGTCATGTGACCAACTCCCTGACCTCCAATTGACCCAGGACAGGAAGCCAGTCACTTCTCTATTCATTCCTATGAGACTGAAAGTGAGGCTCCCATAGGAATGCATAGAGAATTAAACTTCCTGTCCACACATAAGATGCTGTGTGAGTTGGGGAGTCTGATTGCTGGTCACATGACACAGATGAGAACCATCAGGGAGATATAACTCAAAAATACAGACACTGGTAAGAAAATGACATTCACTACAGATTACATCATGTACATTTCTAGCAGGACATGGAATAAATTTTTTTGCGGGAGTTCTTCTTTAATGGTTTGTTAGTGCACTAGACCCTTATACCAGGTCGATGTTCTCCAGCCTGCAGCATAGGACCACCTCTCTGGCTTTCTCACCTGTGTTGCTTACTTCTCCAAGGTACAGAGAGGCTTCTGTTTTTGGCAGCCAGCCTCAGACCACAACCGGGCTTCTTCTGGTTGGTGCTCATAGCATCACCTAGCTTCCTCATGTCTCTTACTGTTGAGATGTCCATGGCAACTGAAGCCACCACGATGCTGGACCCCCCACACGTGCCCCATAGGCTTCTTTCTGCTCGGTCGTGTAGGCTTGCTCTCTTTAGGGCCTTTGTCTGCTCCAGCCACCCTCTCAGGTTTCCATCACTACTGGTTTGTCCGCTCCAGTATAGCGGCAGCATCTTCATATCTGCAGCTACCACTTATACAGGTGGGAGACTCCCTCTCCACCCGATCAGTATGGCCACCCTGCTGAGACTCCTCCTGGCGCTGTTGCCTATCCCCAACTGGATATATCAGTACAGGCATGATCTAGTAACATAGTTTATAAGGCCGAAAAAAGACATCTGTCCATCCAGTTCGGCCTGTCTTCCTACAAGTTGATCCAGAGGAAGGCAAAAAAAAACCCTGCGAGGTAGAAGCCAGTCCCCCCCCCACTCTAGGGAAAAAAATTCCTTCCCGACTCCAATCAGGCAATCAGAATTACTCCCTGGATCAACAACCCCTCTCTAGTAACTATAACCTGTAATATTATTACCCTCCAAAAATACATCAAGGCCCCTCTTGAACTCTTTTAGTGAACTTACCATCACCACCTCCTCAGGGAGAGAGTTCCATAGTCTCACTGCTCTTACCGTAAAGAATCCTCTTCTATGTTTGTGTACAAACCTTCTTTCCTCCAGACGCAGAGGATGGCCCCTCGTCACAGTCCTGGGGATAAATACAGTCATGGCCAAAAGTTTTGAGAATGACACAAATCTTCTATTTTCACATGATCTGCTGCCCTCTGGTTTTTATGTGTGTTTGTCAGATGTTTTTATCACATACAGAAATATAATTGCAATCATATTATGAGTAACAAAAGCTTATATTGACAGTTAGAATGAGTTAATGCAGCAAGTCAATATTTGCAGTGTTGACCCTTCTTCTTCAGGACCTCTGCAATTCTCTCTGGCATGCTCTCAATCAACTTCTGGACCAAATCCTGACTGATAGCAGTCCATTCTTGCACAATCAATGCTTGCATTTTGTCAGAATTTGTAGGTTTTTGTTTGTCCACCCGTCTCTTGATGATTGACCACAAGTTCTCAATGGGATTAAGATCTGGGGAGTTTCCAGGCCATGGACCCAAAATCTCTATGTTTTGTTCCCTGAGCCATTTAGTTATCACCTTTGCTTTATGGCAAGGTGCTCCATCATGCTGGAAAAGGCATTGTTGATCGCCAAACTGCTCTTGGACGGTTGGGAGAAGTTGCTCTCGGAGGACATTCTGGTTCCATTCTTTATTCATGGCTGTGTTTTTAGGCAAGACTGTGAGAGAGCCGATTCCCTTGGCTGAGAAGCAACCCCACACATGAATGGTTTCAGGATGCTTTACAGTTGGCATGAGACAAGACTGGTGGTAGCGCTCACCTCGTCTTCTCCGAATAAGCTGTTTTCCAGATGTCCCAAACAATCGAAAAGGGGATTCATCAGAGAAAATGACTTTACCCCAGTCCTCAGCAGTCCACTCCCTGTACCTTTTGCAGAATATCAGTCTGTCCCTGATGTTTTTTCTGGAGAGAGGTGGCTTCTTTGCTGCCCTCCTTGAGACCAGGCCTTGCTCCAAGAGTCTCCGCCTCACAGTGCGTGCAGATGCACTCACAACTGCCTGCTGCCATTCCTGAGCAAGCTCTGCGCTGCTGGTAGCCCGATCCCGCAGCTGAAACACTTTTAAGAGACGTCCTGGCGCTTTCTGGTCTTTCTTGGGCTCCCTGGAGCCTTTTTGGCAACAATGGAACCTCTATCCTTGAAGTTCTTGATGATGCGATAGATTGTTGACTGAGGTGCAATCTTTCTAGCAGCGATACTCTTCCCTGTTAGGCCATTTTTGTGCAGTGCAATGATGACTGCACGTGTTTCTTTAGAGATAACCATGGTTAACAGAAGAGAAACAATGATGCCAAGCACCAGCCTCCTTTTAAAGTGTCCAGTGGTGTCATTCTTACTTAATCATGAAAGATTGATCTCCAGCCCTGTCCTCATCAACACCCACACCTGTGTTAATGGAGCAATCACTGAAACGATGTAAGCTGGTCCTTTTAAGGCAGGGCTGCAATGATGTTGAAATGTGTTTTGGAGGATAAAGTTCATTTTCTAGGCAAATATTGACTTTGCAAGTAATTGCTGTTAAGCTGATCACTCTTTATAACATTCTGGAGTATATGCAAATTGCCATTATAAAAACTGAAGCAGTAGACTTTGTAAAAATTAATATTTGTATCATTCTCAAAACTTTTGGCCATGACTGTAGATCTGCTTAGGCTTTCCTCCATGTACCCCCAGTGGGGTACAAGAACACCATGCAGGCTCACGCCCCAAACTGAGAAAGGTGCCGCCATCCACTGATTATATAAAAGCTTCTTCTTTAGTTCTGGCCAGCATCACCACTGGCTCCTGAGTGATATGCTCACAAGGGGATGGTGCTTTTTCCCCTTTTTCTGAGCTGCTCACGTTTCCCATGGAGGTGGTGCTCCTTACAAGCAGGCCTCTGGCCTCACCTTACAACTGCTATGTTCACACCTGTTGATGTGGACCCACAAAACTGCTTGTCCAGCACATAGATGGTGCAGCAGAACAAGAGAACTGGTCTGGCAGAGCTGGAGAGCTGATGCAGCAGGTCTGGAGGACATATGTAGCAGAGCTGGAGAGCTGATGCGGCAGAGCTGGAGAGCTGATGCAGCAGGTCTGGAGGACATATGTAGCAGAGCAAGAGGACAGGTGCGGCAGAGCTGGAGAGCTAATGCAGTAGGTCTGGAGGACATATGTAGCAGAGCTGGAGAGCTGATGCGGCAGAGCTGGAGAGCTGATGCAGCAGGTCTGGAGGACATATGTAGCAGAGCAAGAGGACAGGTGCGGCAGAGCTGGAGAGCTGATGCAGCAGGTCTGGAGGACATATGTAGCAGAGCAAGAGGACAGGTGCGGCAGAGCTGGAGAGCTGATGCAGCAGGTCTGGAGGACATATGTAGCAGAGCAAGAGGACAGGTGCGGCAGGGCTGGAGAGCTGATGCAGCAGGTCTGGAGGACATATGTAGCAGAGCTGATGCAGCAGAGCTGGAGAGCTGATGCAGCAGAGCTGGAGAGCTGATGCAGCAGGTCTGGAGGACATATGTAGCAGAGCTGGCTACTTGGTATATACTTGGAGCCTGAATCCTGATGCAGGAGAGTTAAGCTGAAGACTTATATAGCAGAGTTGATTTAGCAGGGTACAATTGGAGATGCACAGTATATAGCAGAGCTGAAGAGAGAGCCGGAATAGCAGAACTGAACTTGTTGGACGATGTAGCAGAGGACTTAAACAGCAAATTTGTACTTGTTGGCTGATGTGTCAGAGCAGGGGTCAGCAAACTCCGGCACTCCAGGTGTAGTGAAACTACATCTCTGATCATGCACACAAGTGGAAGGAGCATGCTGGGAGTTGTAGTTTAACAATAGCTGGAGTGCAGAAGATTGCTGGTCCCTGTGTCAGAGGATAGGAATAGCAGAGCTATACTTGGCCAATTTTGCAGAGGAGTGAAATAGCATAGCTGTACTTGTTGGCTGATGTGCCAGTGAATCTGAATAGAATTGCTCTACTTATCTGATGTGGCAGAATAACAGAACTGGGTGGTTGTGCAGTACCCCAGAGGACCACTGCAATGGGGTTGTTAATACCCTTTTCCATGTGATGTTTGTAATCCAAGAGCGGAGATGGGACCAATGTTTAGCTATGTTGACCTACTCCTCAGGAGCTTAGTGTGTATCTCAGGTGAGAGGAAGCATCTGCAAGTGCTTGTTCAAAAGTGAGACCTGCTGTAAGGAACCCCCATTGTTGCATCCCTAAAACTACCACCATCCTCTGATAAAAAATAAGAGAGTATACCGGTTGTTGAGCACCAATTGAAAGGCCGGTGCAAAGGACAGGCAGTAAGTGCAATTACACCACTACCATTATCCGGCCCCGCTCCTAACCTCCTGCCTTACACTGTGCCAAACGTCCATCATCAAGGGAAACCCAACTACCGCCAGGCAGGAGCCCAGACAGTTAGGGTGCATCCTCCACTGACTGCATGGCCTGGAGAGCACTGGGGGAAGACTGCCACTGGGAACTGTGAGTACTACTACCACCATCATAGCCACTACCACTTCTCCCATCCTCCACTCTCCTCCAGGTTGGAGTACAGGAATGCAGGCTACTAAAATGAACCACCATCCCAACACCAGAGTCGGGTTAAAAAACAAAATCCATTGGGATGACATCAGTGTGTGCCAGTTTGTTGGGGAGTCTGGTAGGCTGGACCCCCAGCACAGGGATAGACCGTGAATTCCCTGGAAACCCCTTTAATGACTGCACTTTATTCCTGGCTGTCTTCAGCTCGCTCAGTGCATTCATATCACGTATTGGTGGCGGCCCTCCCTGTAAAGCTGTGTGTAATGATGACCCAGCACGTTCTGCTTTCTCCAGAAGTGTTCATCCGTGACCCATTTACAAGAAGATCAAAGCGGGCGGGTTCATAAAACTCACAGCGGTCTATTACAGGGTCATCTATTATAGGCCTGGAAAATGTCATTGAATTCAGCGTCTTCCTTCTATGGAGGTGGCGGGATTGTCGAGAGGTGAAGAAGAGACCTTCACAGCAGATGTTGAAATATCGTGTTGCGGCTGTCTGGACGCTGTGAACTCCTCTGCTGATTAGACTGTAATGGTGGCATCTGTGCGCCCGTATCTGTGCCAACCAGGATGGTTTGATTCTTCAGGATGAGCAGACCTCTCAAATTTTGCAATGCACCTAATTGCTACGGACAGTGCTGATAGTACCCAGTTAGTTCCAGTCATATAGGACGCATACCCTACTGCTCAGACTGGCACACTTTGCCCATATGGTGTCATACAGTGCCAGCCTAACACTGTACAGGTCACTCATTGTGCCACTTCACCGCCTAGAGCTAAATCGTGCCATACATTGTTAGGACTAAGCCACATGGAGCTATACTGTGCCCACATATGCATACTCTGTGGGCAGTGTCGTAAAGGGGTATTCCTAACTTATAAAGTGATGGTATATCGCTATGATATAAACTGTGGGTGTCCGACCACTAGGAACCTCACCGATCCTGAAACTAAAGGGGGCCACAGTGCTGGTTAACTATCCGCTGTGGAGGGAAGCAATGGGACTTAGAAGGACATATAGTTCTAGGTTCCTCTTCTCAGGACTGATGAGGAACCCAGAGATCATATAATGATGTATGCCATTACTTTATAAGATAGGAAAACCCCTTTAATACAGCCGTTCTGACAATGGTGACACTGTCTTCGTAGTGCGTATGGTCAATGTCGAAGGAAGTAATGATCCTCTGTGATGTCTCGTAAACTGATAGAACAGCTGTACGGCCCGACTATGTCATCACATAAATATGATGAGTTTCAGGGGGGGAAGAGGGTCTCATCCAGCGGCAGCTGATATAATAAGTCCAGAGCCCAAGGAAGAGCTTGGAAAGAGTTTACAGACAGATGCACACGATCATTGTCAGCAGGATCTGAATCTGTTCAGTCAGCAGGGAGAGCCACCATGTGTGGTCACCAAGTGTGACTGCTGAGGTCCCAACAAGCCCAACGAGAAAAATACAGACACCTGCAAGTTTATTCAATGAAGCTATGGCCGCCCCCATATACCAACATCATAAGAAGCTGAATTATTTGCAAAGCAAAAGTTTGGGGTGGTGTGCCGACTACAAGACTTCAAGAGATTAAGTCTAACTTTGAGATCTGCCATTCTATGTTTTTGTTCACAGACTTAAGAGATGAAGTGAAAATGAAGTGAAGTAAAATGACCAAACAAGTAAAGATATATTGGGGAAGGAAAGAGGCACCTCCAGGACCAGTCACATAGGGAAGAGGAAGCCCACCAGTGAACAAGGTACTGAGTGGGGGAAAGCCTGTCTCAGTATCTACACAAAGGCGAGCATTACTAGAACTGGTCTTTCAATCCATATTTGATTGGCGTAAAGTGTGCCAAATTAATCAAGAGTCACACCCCTCTTAACAACTCTGCACCATTTTCTGTCTTCACTAAAAAGATATTTGGTGGACACTTGGTGGCCTCTCCTCCTACCAGTTAGTCCCACCCACATTCCACACCACTTTTCATAACCGGTGAAAGGCGAGAAAAGTCTTGGAATTTAATGCAAATGTGGATCAGAGCTGATGATTGTTCCCAAGATGATCTGGCCACCAACCCACTGCAAGGATTGGGGGAGGTGGGAAGTAAATGAAGACGGGAGCTTAAAACACAAGGGACAGGTAAAAATGTAAAAAAAAAGTAGTGGGCGTCTCCTATTCTCCATTCCCTCATTTGCAATATGTCTTTGTGGGGATGGCGAGGGAAGAACATAGGTGACGCCAGTTGTAAAAGCAGAGATAAGCTTTATCTCATTCAGAGGCACAGGCTTCTGGATGCACAGTCTCGGCACAGTTCTTGACCAATACTCACAACATGAGGTCCATCGGCATGTCTGTTTCATAAGGTGGTTTTTCACAGTCTGGACAAATGGCCACTGAACATGGTGTTGTCTACAACCCACAGCTTGTTGAGGCAGCCTCTTCTATCACACCATGTGGCTTCAGCTACATACTACAAGCCCTTATATAATGAGTCAGGCTCCATCCGTGGCATTATTTAGGTTCTGTATGGCAGTATGAAGGCAATACTTATACAGCCATATTATGCGGCACTTTATTTACTTGGCACTCAGCCCTGGTATGGCAGCTTAATGACTAGTCACAATCAGTCCCCTTTCTTTATAAAATATTGGGTATTAAAAGGGATTTGTGTCGCTAAATTTCTAAAATAAAACCCCCTCAGTTTATGGTGAGCGAGTCATTAAGGTTATAATTAAGAGCCAGTATGAGCTGATTAAACTTCAAAGACGGGAAAGGCTTTAATGAGCGAGAGCAGCGACCGGTGCATTAGTGGTGGGGACAACTTGTGGCTATAAAGCTTTGCAGGTGTTATCCTATTATAAGTGCACACGTTATAGGGGCAGGTTGATTTCCCGTTCTTGGTTAACCCTGTAAAGAAGTTATCCCTCTGTTCTTAATATGGAGGCCCCTTAGATCTGGGTCCTAGGGGTCATAAATCAATTGTAATAACTTGCATTTATCTGTTACAATTATAATACCGCCTTAGGGCCCATTCACACGATGTACCGCCATCATGCCGTAGTGTGGTCTACATATCATGGACACCGACTGTATGAACTCCACAGCGCGGATGCAGACTGATTGCCTTGAATGTGAATATAACCTTAGCCTTTCTCTCTGCAAACATGGAGCCACCATTAGCCTTGTGCTCTCTCTCTCTCCTTTCCCAAGCTCCAGTAGAGGACGCTGTGTAGTTCTGGAGCTGGGCCTGCAAGATAACATATGATCATTGGGTTGTGGGATGTCTGACCCTTACTAAGCCAATCTTAATGGCCTATTCTGCAGAGACCACCCTTTAAAGGAGTTATCAGAGATCAAACACCTAAGGGGTCATTCCCTATTAAATCCTCTGCTACTCTGGCGCCCTCTTTTGGTCTGTTTTACTGCAGTCACTGGTTTTTAAAGGTCCGTATACCCATCAACCCGTCATAACCTTTTTATTTTTCCAATGATGAAGCTGCGATGTGAGCTTATTTTTTGCTGAATAAGTTGTGTTTTTCAATGGCGCCATTTTGGGGTATACTGCAATTTACTGATTAACTTGTATTAAATATTTTTGGAAGTTAATGGAAAGAAAACACAATTCCATGTTCTTTTTTGCACTTTGAATTGACGACGTTCACCCTGAAGCATAACTAATATCACTGCGTTACAACAATGTAGTAGTAGGTGGCGGGAGAGATGTTGTTTTCAGTATCCCCCTCCCCGTCTAACAACCTAGATGCCTGAATATGTCCCTGTGGTCATGTGTGAAGCGTTACTACGAGATCTGCATTGGCATTTCTATACTTTCCTTGTGCTGGGTCCTATTACTAGAAAACCGATACGCTGTCTTCTCCTGGCACCAAAGCCAAATTATTTCTGATTTATTTTCAGCGGAAACTTTTTCATGTAACTTAGACGTACATTTTTCTGAATACGTTTATGCGGTTCAGACCTGGAAGTCATTTGTTCAAAAGTATTAAATTTAATTTTTTTTTTTCATATCAGAAACAGGTTTAACCACTTGTTTTCCCGATCGTAAAATCAGTACACAGCACAGTATCCATACTGCTCTCGTAACCCTGACAATCCTTTGACCGATCAGCTGGATGAGTTACAGCTGCTGGGTCTTAGCAGACCCTGATCAGCTCTAAACTGTGAGGACGATAAATGTAAAATTACATAATCTCTTATGACCTTATGGGGGGAAGGGGACATAAATAATAATTTTAAGGCATTTAAGAATTTGTATTATGTCTCTGCCCCAGCTTAAAGAGATACATTTTATTATGGTTGAGGAGGTGGAGCAAGACAACCAAGGGAGGATCTCTTTGTCATGCTCCGCCCCCTTAGGGCTGCACTAGACATATCCATTTTATATGATCAACCCTGCCCATAGTGGTCTTAACCAATACCTCTCCGAATAAACCGTAGTCCGGGAGGACAGGATGAGTGTAGGACAACCTGCCTCAGCTACAAGGCAACTGAGCTGATTGACAGTAGTGCTGGGTGTCAGACCCCCCCCACCGATCTGATATTGATGGCCTATCGTGAGAATAGGCCATCAATATCAAAATCCTGGACAGCCCCTTTAAATATAATAATAATAATTCTGCAAACTGCATAGTCTTGATATCTACCCCATATAAATGAAAATCCAGCATACTGTGTTATTTCACCATTCTCTGTATCTCCGTAATTCATGGAGCGTGCTTTGCCGAGGCTGAATGTGTCTCCTAGGAGCTCTCTGAAGACCTTAGGACATTGGCTCCATTCCAAGATAAACCTCTTCAGGACAGGATACGGGGTCTTACAGTGTGGTCCAGAGGTGATACCTCTCAAGATGCCAAATAAGCAGACTGAATGTAGAAGTCAGTATGGTATTCAACACAGGAATAATGGGAGAATTATAGGCACTGACCTCTCAGTAGTGGGTGGTAGGATAATAATAATATTGGTGTACGGCAAGGGGTGTAATATTATTACAGATGAGAACTCGCAATGCAAGAAGTATGGTGTAGTCAATATTTAAAAGGGCTCCTTCTGCAGACGAGTAAAAAAAGGACTGGATTGTCAGCTGCCAGAGGGGGAAGGAGACTGATTCTAGTTAGAGCATGCACCTAGCTGCACAGTTTTGCAGCAGCACCCAGGGGAACACGTGGAAGAAATGCAATGATGGAAATATTTTAACAGAAATACCTCAGAACAAATAATAACAGCCTTTTAGGACTTGGTATGAAACAGATTCTTGGAGAACCCCTTTCATTTCATAATCTTTACAGGATTGAAGCGCTTTTTTTCTTTTATAGCTACGTTGTTGAAATTATCCTGATCAACAAAGTATCTGATTTCTCTGTGCACACACTGATACACATAGAGCTCCATCATCCTACGTGGGCGGAGTTTTTAGGACTCTCACTGTCCGTCATCCTATGTGGGCGGAGTTATCAGGATTCTCAATGTCCGTCATCCTGTGCGGGCAGAGTTATCAGGACTCACTGTCCATCATCCTATGTGGGCAGAGTTATCAGGACTCTCACTGTCCATCATCCTATGTGGGCAGGCTTATCAGGACTCTCACTGTCCGTCATCCTATGTGGGCAGGCTTATCAGGACTCTCACTGTCCGTCATCCTATGTGGGCGGAGTTATCAGGACTCTCAATGTCAGTCATCCTGTACGGGCGGAGTTATCAGGACTCACTGTCCATCATCCTATGTGGGCGGAGTTATCAGGACCCACTGTCCATCATCCTATGTGGGCGGAGTTATCAGGAGTCACTGTCCATCATCCTATGCGGGTGGAGTTATCAGTACTCACTGTCCCTCAACCTATGTCGGCGGAGTTATCACGACTCACTGTCCATCATCCTATGTGGGCGGAGTCATCAGGACTCACTGTCCATCATCCTATGTGGGCGGAGTCATCAGGACTCACTGTCAATCATCTTATTTGGGCGGAGTCATCAGGACTCTCACTCTCTTGCCCAGGAGTCCTTACTTGGCTTTGTACTCAGAAATCCTGCTGTAATATCAAATAAACCCATATATCTCAGAGCTCTGTTTCTCCTCGTATCTTGTTCTCAGAAAGGGCAGCAGAAATCTGACAATTTCTCTGTAACACGTCCAGATTTTGGGAGATTTATTTCACAATAGCATAGGAGTTGGAACTGTGTTTCCAATCCCTGTACAGCCCTGGAGATAAAAGCTGTCTACACCACTAAAGCTGACTGCATATGGATTTTTTTATTTATTGGGAAGTGTATGTAGTAAGCGCATCAGCTCCCCCTAATGGTGGCTGCAAGTAGTCAGTTTTTCATCTTTTAAAGAGAACCTGTCAGTAGGATAAACCCTTTTAAACTGGTCATACTAGAGAAGTGGCCCCCAGCTCCTTGGTTTACTTCAGCTCCTTTGTTTTCTAGACTTTGGCACGTCCTTTCTCTTGACAGGCAGTTCCATCATGCTGTTGCTTGACCCTGTAATCCCACACATGCGCAGTACATCTCCTCCAGATTTCCCTTCTGTCAGGATGTTAACTGTGCATTAAAGAATTATCAATTCATGTGCATCATAGCTCCCTGGAGTTCGTCAGTTGTTTGGGGCCCTTAGTGTTGGATGTTTCGCTGGGTGCAAGGGAGGAGAGTGGGTGGAGTAGCTAGCAGATGGTGGAGTCAGGAACCAGGCCAATTGGTTGCAATAAATAAATCCCTATTTGCTAAGTTGCAAAATGGAAGTGGTAGTCCATCCAGTAATAGCAAAGCACAATTCCAAAGCATATAACACTGCAATTCCTCTCCAATGGTAGCATATAAACAACAGGAATAACGAAGGTTGTAGTACTTCTACTCCTTGTTTCTCTCTAAAGTCTCTATGCAGAACTTTGGACATGCAATGAAGGTCTTGGTAAGCTTCTGCAGTTCCCTGGCTGAGGGGTGCAGATTTGTGATACAGCTAGGCAAACAGTCTCAAGGCAGGACTAGATTGCCTAACTAATCGGGTGTGGACCTAGGTCCATCTCCTGGCAACCTAACACCATCAGTCAAGAAATTAACCCTAAATTGACCATACAATTGCTATTAGGTATACAAACATAGCAAATCACATCATTTTACTTAGCTCACGTACACCCCAATGTTTAATACATCCACATGCAGTCAGCTCCTGTGTTCCCACTAGTGATGGGTGTAGGCAGTCTGAAATGTAGGTTTTATCTTTATGGGCAGTGGCGTAACTACAACTAACTGGGCCCCACAGCAAATTTTTGAACGGGGCCCCCAGAAACTTCTTCGCAACCCCCAACTCACATGCAACCCTCACTCTTGTGGCTAGTCAAGATTGAGCTCTCCCAGACAAGGCCTGACAGCCTCTCCATCCGTTTCCTATAGTGTCACTGTATATAATGTCATTGTATAATACTGTTGAGGGGGCCCTGACAATAAAATCTTTTAGTCTCCCTCTTGAGGGGCCCCCTTGTGGGTCTGGGCCCCAAAGCAGCTGCTTCCCCTGCTTCCCCTATAGCTACGCCCCTGTTTATGGGTGTGTAGAGATTTGGAAACAGAGCTCCAAATCCTAAGATATTATGAAATAAATCAGCACAAAATTGTAACGTACAGGGTTACAATCTTTTTAGAAAGGATCGTCAAAACCGGAGAGGGGGAGAGGTCTGCCTTTATGTGTAGTCCTGTCTAAAGCCCACACTCTGGGAAGATATAAGTGAGGGACATGAAGATGTGGAGTCACTGTGGGTAGAAATAAATGGAGCCAAAAACAATAATAAAATACTAATAGGGGTTTATTATAAACCACCCAATATATCAGAGGCCACAGAAAATCTACTTCTAAACGAAATAGACGAGGCGGGAAATCATGAGGTCGTTATTATGGGGGATTTCAACTACCCAGATATAGACTGGGAAACTGAAACCTGTACATCTCATAAAGGAAACAGGTTCTTGGCAATAACCAAAGACAATTACCTTTCCCAACTGGTTCAGGACCCCACTAGAGGGACGGCCATACTGGACTTAGTATTAACCAATAGACCTGACAGAACAACAGATGGCAGGTTGGGGGACACCTGAGAAACAGTGACCATAACATAATAACCTTCCAATTGTCATTCAAAAGAGTGTTTCTTTAGGGAGGAACAAAAATACCAAACTTCAAAAAAGCTAAATTTAGCCAACTAAGAGAGGCCATAGGCCTAACTAACTGGGACAAAGTCCTCAAAAATAAAAATACAGCCACAAAATGGGAGATTTTTAAAAGCATCCTAATATCTAATTGTGAGAGGTACATACCATATAGGAATAAAATAATAAGAAACAAGAAAAACCAATGTGGATAAATAGAACTGTAAAGAAAGCAATAAATGACAAAAAGAAAGCATTTAAATCACTAAAACAGGAGGGGAGCGAGGAAGCATTGAAAAACTATAAGGAAAAAAATAGAATATGTAAAAGACAAATAAAAGCAGCCAAACTAGAGACCGAGAGATTAAATCGCCAAAGAGAGTAAAACTAACCCTAAAATGTTCTTCAATTATATAAATACTAAAAAGTATAAACCTGAAGGTGTCGGCCCCTTGCAGAGTAATGAGGGGGGAGTTGCAGAGAGCGATGAGGAGAAAGCGAAGCTACTAAATAACTTTTTCTCCACTGTATTCACTGAGGAAAATAAACTGTCAGATGAAATAAAAGTAAATTCCCCTTTAAAAAAGTGTCCTCTGTGACCCAGGAAGAAGTACAGCAACGTCTTAAAAATATTAAAATAGACAAATCACCAGGACCGGATGGCATACACCCCCGTATCCTAAGAGAATTAAGTAATGTCATCGACAGACCCTTATTTCTGATATTTAAGGACTCTATACTGACGGGGAGTGTTCCACAGGATTGGCACATAGCAAATGTGGTGCCAATATTCAAAAAGGGTCCAAAAACAGAGCCAGGAAACTATAGGCCGGTAAGTTTAACTTCTGTTGTGGGTAAACTGTTTGAAGGTTTTCTGAGAGATGCTATCTTGGAGTACCTCAATGAAAATAAGCAAATAACTCCGTATCAGCATGGCTTCATGAGGGATCGGTCATGTCAAACCAATTTAATCAGTTTCTATGAGGAGGTAAGTTCTAGACTTGACCGCGGCGACTCAATGGATGTCGTATGTCTGGACTTCTCCAAAGCGTTTGACACGGTACCACATAAAAGGTTAGTATACAAAATGAGAATGCTTGGCCTGGGAGAAAATGTCTGTATGTGGGTAAGTAACTGGCTCAGTGATAGAAAACAGAGGGTGGTTATTAATGGTAGATACTCAGATTGGGTCACTGTCACTAGTGGGGTACCACAGGGGTCAGTATTGGGCCCTATTCTCTTCAATAAATTTATTAATGATCTTGTAGAAGGTTTGCATAGTAAAATATCAATTTTTGCAGATGACACTAAACTGTGTAAAGTAATTAACACAGAGGAGGACAGTGCACTGCTACAGATGGATCTGGATAGACTGGAGGCTTGGGCAGAAAAGTGGCAGATGAGGTTTAACACTGACAAATGTAAGGTTATGCATATGGGAAGGAATAATGCAAGTCACCAGTACATACTAAATGGTAAAGCATTGGGTAACTCTGACATGGAAAAGGACCTTGGAATTTTAGTGAACAGCAAACTAAAGGCCCTTTTACACGAGCCGATTATCGTTCAAATAATCGTTCAAAAGTTCGGATTTGCACGATTATTGTTGTGTATAAACACGGGTAACGATTTAACGACGAACGAGATTTCGTTCGCTTCTCGTTGATCGCATCTTTTGTCCTGCCAATAAATTAATCGTTCATCGTTCGAAAATCTTCCAGCTTAAACGAAAATCGTTTAGTCGTTGGCAGATGGTAATGGGAGGAGTCAATTGTTTATATAGGCGTTATTCATTCTAATTAGTCCAATAGTTAATGTAAAAGCAAGGAACGATCGTAATAACGATTATAAAACGACCGAAAGTACGAAGATTATGAACTACTTCTCTTTCAGTGTAAACGGTATTTACATTGCATCGTTCGATCGTTCATCTACGATCGCTAACACGATTTATCTTTCCGTGTAAAAGGACCTTAAGCTGTAGAAGTCAGTGCCAGACAGCTGCTGCCAAGGCCAATAAGATAATGGGCAGCATCAAAAGAGGCATAGATGCCCGTGATGAGAACATAGTCCTGCCACTTTACAAATCACTAGTCAGACCACACATGGAGTACTGTGTACAGTTCTGGGCTCCTGTGAACAAGGCAGACATAGCAGAGCTGGAGAGGGTTCAGAGGAGGGCAACTAAAGTAATAACTGGAATGGGTGGACTACAGTACCCAGAAAGATTATCAAAATTAGGGTTATTCACTTTAGAAAAAAGACGACTGAGGGGAGATCTAATAACTATGTATAAATATATCAGGGGTCAGTACAGAGATCTCTCCCATTATCTATTTATCCCCAGGACTGTGACTGTGACGAGGGGCCATCCTCTGCGTCTGGAGGAAAGAAGGTTTGTACATAAACATTGAAGAGGATTCTTTACGGTAAGAGCAGTGAGACTATGGAACTCTCTGCCTGAGGAGGTGGTGATGGTAAGTTCACTAAAAGAGTTCAAGTGGGTCCTGGATGTATTTCTGGAGGGTAATAATATTACAGGTTATAGTTACTAGAGATGGGTCGTTGATCCAGGGAGTTATTCTGATGCCTGATTTCCCTAAAGTGAGGAAAATTAGCTTCTACCTCACAGGGGTTTTTTTGCCTTCCTCTGGATCAACTTGGCCGAACTGGATGGACAGAGGACTTTTTTTCGGCCTTACAAACTATGTTACTATGTTAAAATTTGGACCTTTAAGTAGATATCCCCTATGCTTTTCTTTTTTTTTTCCTTTATTAGTTTTTATTACATTTTGAAACCAACCACACATAGCCAATATATTCAAAATCCTCACATCAATAACAATAATCTTAGACTTGTGACCAATCAATCCAACATTTCCCATTTCCCCCTATGCTTGTAGATGATCCTTTAATAGATGTGACTATGTTACTAGGTCTTTGTTCTAACCATGCAGATACGACTGCAGTCTGAATGAAGTGTAAGTTTCCTAATCATAAGCTGTAGAGAGGGCGACTATTATCCCCAGATCTGTATCAGGCCCTGTGAGCAGGTTATTAATGAGTCACAATGAGGCCCCTCTCTCCAATCCTGTTTATAAAGCTTCTACGAGGAACTTTTTCCAAAAAACGCTTTGTACCCGGCCAGGAATAACTTCCTGCAAAAGGTGTTGTACTCACTTAAAAGGCAGATAAACACAAAGTGGATAATGTTTCCTGTGTAACTCTCTGGTCACCACTTAGGAAGAAGCTGATGTGGTTTTTTTTTCACAATGTCCCGAGTTCTTGGAATATATCTCTTTATAGTATGAAAATAATATTGTCCAATGTAAATAATTTCCCTCCTTTCCCATCAAGAATTGTCAGGTTTGGACAAATCCCAAAACCTTAAAAGGACTTGTCCCATGAGAACATTTTCCCTATCCACATCATAGAGGATAAGCATCAGGTTGGTGAGGGTTCACCTGCTGGGACCTCTACTGATGGCACCCAGAGTGAACAGAGTGGTGGTCACGGGTCCACATTGCCCAAATCTGTGGGAGATTGCCGAGTGCTCTATTTCGGTACCTCATTCGTGTGATTGTTGGGGTACCCAGCATTTGGATACGTCATATACTTATCCTTAACCTTGTGGCTGGGGATAAGTTCTTATGGTGGGACAACTCCTTTAAGGGAGAAAAAGAAAATTATTTCCCCCATTTTTAATTGCCCTTCATTCCAAATGGCCATGGCCCAAAATTTTATGTAGGTATGGCCACCTGTTATGGAGAATGAGATGCTCATACATCTGCTCATGAGTGGACTCTTTACAGTAGGTTGGTGCCCTCATATAGAAAACAGCTGCTTTGAAGGTCATGTATTTGCACATGTATGGACAATTTACAGTAGGTCACCTCAAGTCGGGGACCAGCTGCTGAGAAGGTCCGTGCATTTTCCCATATATAGGAAATAGAGATGAGCGAACGTGCTCTTAACTAGCACTGTAGCGCTCGGCTCCCCTGCGCTCGCATGGGCGCAGGCAGCCGCTTCCGTCGGGTGAGGAGGACGGAAGCGGCTGCCTGCGCCCATACGAGCGCAGGGGAGCCGAGCGCTACAGTGCTTGTTACGAACACGTTCACTCATCTCTAATAGGAAACTGAAAGCACTGTAGATTCCCTCTCAGGTAAAGTCAGTTGTCTATTCTGTTAAGGGTGGACTCTTAGTACAAAAAGGATTAGGACTGGGCCCCCTCAGCCGTCTCTAATTTATGGCAGTTTTTGAGAAATCTTGAAAAAAAATTGTGAACCCTGTGAATAGTGAGACTTGAAACATCTACCCCTCACCACTGTTATTTCTGCTCTGCTAGACTCGGCACCTACCATGTGAAAGCAAGTCTGTCACATGGGTTGAGAACGTTCAGACTTTAGAAAGTTTTGTGTTTCAGGTTCAGAATGTGGAATTTTAAAAACCGACTTTCAGAGCTGGATCCTCCTCAAAGAAAATAGGACTGAGAAAATATTCTGGATTCTGTCAGCGCTACCTTCTCAAGTTGCAGAGTCAGTTAGACATAAAGATCAGGGGAGTTGTCCTGTCTGAGCCCTGATCTCACAGCGGTTTCTGTTCTGCTGGTCTTGAGTGGGGGGTTTGGAGGGCCTAGCCGCGGTCAGCCACTAAACAACCACAAAACCACACCAGTCAGACTGTGCTGGCACGCTGGTACTAATGCTGCTCTCCAAAGTTCCTCCTCATTCACACACTTGACGAATTTCCCAACCACCAAGACCTCACTGCCAGCTGGATGTATTTATCCAACTAAAACGAGCTCCTGACCCTCTGTAAATGTCTGCCTGTGTAAACACGCCAAGCTCTAAGCCCGACTTTACATATTTCAGGATTTATAACCTATTTTACACCTACTAGAATAGGTTCTTACATCTCAGTGACCATGTTCGGGATTACACACTCAATGTCAGGAAGCCCATATTTAGGAGAAACCATCTTATGCTCAACAGGGTTGGCACCTCTGATTCTAGACATATTTTTGAAGAAAGCAAGACAAAAAATAATAGTCCACTGTACCTCTCCTGCTGAGGGGGTGCGACTTTACAAATGAGAGGTGTCGTTTTACTTGTAAGGGGGTGTCTGGCTTAAGAGGCACCATTTTGCTCCAAAAATTTGGCACAAAATTCTGTTGCAAAGTAATCCAAGTAAGAGGTGGTATAAAGTTGGTGTCTAAGTTTACACTGTCTACATTGTAGACAGGATTGGTAAATCTGCCTCTGTATTTTAAATATGAGTCTTGCCTAATGTCGAGTGGACATTGGGAAGTCACTTCCGATTGGTGGTGAGACGTTCTCTTTCTCTAGGAGATACCTCTTTGCATATTATTTCTTCCATGAAGCATTCCACTAAGTCTCCATACAAAGCTGGTTTCCTTAAGAAGATCCAGTGCCTCCCCCTAGAGTTGACTTTGCACAAAGATCCCTTCGTTACCCCGGTGAACCTATTAGCACCAGTCTTCATTGATTTCCACTAGAACTGTCCTTTTATGGGAAATTTGCAGACTTTGCATCAGACTCTCTTTACATAAAGGAATTGTCCCAGAGCAACAACCTATCACTAAGAATACGGGATAAATGTCTGACCACGAAGACCCCACCGATCACCAGAACATTTGAATGGAGCTGAGGTTGAGCATACACGCTGCCACTCCAGTTGGAGTCCATGGGACAGCTCTTCAAAATCTCCGACTGCAAAATTCAGTAACTACTTTTTCCTGTATCTGCTCAGGAAAGGCACCGAAATATTGTGAATATGTCAGTGGCGGTCATGCTTATAAATGCGGGGTCACAGCAGGTCAGTACCCTGCACTGAGGGTTTGTTCAGGTCACTGGGCAATCAGCAGGAAAAAGTAGATATCAGCTGTTGATCAGCCATGCCTGACTGCAGGCCTGGAGGTCACGTCACCCACACACTCACGTTGAGGATCGAGGCGCAACATCCCGACTCCCTTCCCCTTCGGCAGAAACAATTAGTATGTATCAGGTCTTCTAACCAGTTATTTCCTGTGTCTAATCCCACCGCCACCACAATGGGCTCACGCGTCAAACCAAATAATACTCAGCACATGTGCAGGCTTAGAAGGATGAGGCTTGAGGTCCAGCCGCTACAGGAGGCGATTTTGAAAGTTCACAGTTAAAGGGGTCATCCCATGAATAATGTAAAAGATGAAACTCAGACATCATATATTACATGACAATCTCTTTCTAACAAAGCTAGAACCAGCCCTGTACCTCACATGAATCCCGAGATCTCCCCATTCATTGCTCTGCTAGATTTATATCAAGCTGACGGCTAAAGGAGAGTATCTTTTCTGCTGTAGCTAAGGGGTGTGTCCATGTTCTCCCTATCACAGCTCAGGGGGCGTATCCATGCTCTCCCTATCACAGCTCAGAAGGCAGCTGAAGAATGAAACTGAGCATGTGCGGCCATCTCAGTAGCAGGACAGAGAAATAAGAAAAAGAACCACAGATGTAATACTATATTTCCCCAGTAGTGGCCGCTGCAGGGAAAATGTGTGCTTCTCTTTAGAAAGCCAGGCGATCAGATGATCTCACCTGGGGTGGAGGTACAGCCAGCCTCTCATTACCCCTGTAGCGGCCACTACAGGAGAACTGTAATATTACATGGTGCTCATGCAAGTGAAATGGTAACCACGTAATAAATAACTGGATTAAAGCGGTTGCGCAGGACTATAAAGTGATGTCTAATTTCTTCCAAAAGCAGCACCACTCCTGTCCACAGTTTGTATGTGATATTACAACTCAGCCCCATTCACTTCAATGGAGCTGAGCTGCAATACCAGGCACAACCCATGGACAGATGTGGGGCTGTTTTTGGAATAAAGCCATGTTTTTCTAATCCTGGACACCCCCTTTAAGTCTTCCAAGGCAGCAGCTTTTTCATGGTGGTGCTCCACAGAGGACACTGGTATAATAGGGAACACAAACAAGGCTTTAGTCGTGACAATTCCTATACGTATGGATGTCCTTGTGACTACCAGAAAAAGGTAGCCACCTAGACCAATGACTACCTACCATGGTGGAGTCTTTGATTCTTCTATCTTTAGCAGATCCTCTGACCAGGTGGCCATGTTCTGGTCCAAGCTTACCTATCATTTTGCATTCATAAACCAAACGGGTTTAAATAGGGTAAGAAAACAAATGAATGTTTCCATACATTTAACAGGCTCTGGAAGATCTCACTACACTAAGTTATTGACGTGCAGAAGTGGATGTCTCGCCGTACATGTTCTGCCTTTAACTGTACTCATACCTTCCTGACCATTGTAGGTGTTACATACAGACTGTCCTGTCAAGCTGATAATAGGCAGTACACATTTGTAGAGGACCCCAGGGAGCCATTCTATATATACATATATTGTATATATAAATGATACTAGGCACATCGACTTAATCAAGTTTTTTGGGATGTAGGAAGAAACTATTATTCCTAGAGGAAAACCAATGGAGCCCCTGGTCAGATTTGAAACCATGACCCAACTTCCTACTGCCTATAAATGCCTGGAGCACAGCAGTTTAGGAGGCAAAAATAGGTATAATTGTCTTGACGTTTGATCTATCATTATTCAGTTCTTGCCACCAAAACATCTGGAGGCCTGGCCTACACAAGACCAGTGTCCTGCATTAGGACCAGACCACATGGACAAGCAGCCTTCACTCCACACACGCATCATTGAGCCATGGAGTCCCATGACCAGTTGTCCATCCTCGGCCCACCATTGGAGACAACCCCACAAGCCTTGTTATTATGGAGATGCTCTGACCCAGTTGTCTAATCATCACAACTTGGCCCATGGCACTCAGATCCTTACACTTGCTCATTTTCCCCGCTTCCAACACATCAACGTCAAGAACAGACTGTTCACTTGCTGCCTGGTTTATCACACCCGCTGACAGGCACCATTGTCTCGAAATAATAAGTATTCACTTCACCGGCCACCGGCTGATCGCCAGATCGTGCCGCATATTTTTCCTAAGCTGCACCTATTTTCTGTTTTATGACCATAGGAATTCTGAAGCTGTTAGGGCATGCTGGGAGTTGTAGTTTTGCAACAGCTAAGGAGTCACAGGTTGAAGACCAGTGACTTTCAACATACATGCTAGGGGGCCAAACAGAGAACACCTGGAAGAGCAGGCGCTGAGCGGTCACTCCTGGTTGGGGGGAGTTTGAGGGTGTGAGCAAATGTTAAAGGGCGGGGCCATTGAATAGCAGTCACTTTTTTAATATTGGACATAGCCAATGAGACAACCACCCTTCATTGCTCTACTCTCTCCCACAGAATGAGTCCTCTTATTTCCTGAAATACTCTGTCCTGCTCAGAATGCAACCTGAGATCTCTGATCGCCTAAGTGGAAGGTTTCTGGGAGGGGTTTGTGTATGCTGGAGGTGTGGCTTATTGTGGCCCAGGATTTCTATTGGATAACTTTGATATTTACAAAACACTGGAAAATAAAGACAGAAATATTTGAGGTTAGTGTCCCTTTAAATCTAATACACACTTATTGTGGAGCGCATCGGGTCCTGTCATGTGGTTCATTTCTAAATATTTCTTGGTCTCAGAATAGATGCCCGGTGCCCACTGTAGGTGAACCCATCGCATCAGCTACGAGGCATTGTTTCCACCTAGAGTCACGGCTTTCCTTCCTGATGTCTATTAATATACAGCACATCTCCACACCGCGTCCTTATCCGCCGAGATCGTGTGTATTTGGGCACAGCGACATTCCTTTGTACTAGTAAATAGCAGGAGAGAACGAGGAACATGCATGCTCTGCCCGGCCAAATGTGTATTCCTATGGGGGTGGGGGGTGGCGGGTTGCTACAAGACCCCTTTGGCATTGCTTACGATCCTGTGTTATGCCCCTTTCACACGAGCGGGAGACTCGCATGTCTCCCGCAACGCATCTACAGGGCTGGACTCGGCACTGACAGGGATCGCATATAATGCTCTGCGATCCCTGTCCGTGCCGAGTCCAGCCCTGTAGATGCGTTGCGGGAGACATGCGAGTCTCCCGCTCGTGTGAGAGGGGCATTACAGTCCGTATTCTAGTGCAGAGCTGCATTCATCTGCTGGCTTCAGAGCTGAAATCATCTGGCCTACCAGAAGCTTATTGTAATGATTGGCCTTCTGGACACTGTACCAGATAATAACATTTTATAAAATATATATAAGTAAAGTTGTCAGGCCTCCATGACAACGCTGCACCTGACAAAATCAGAAGGAAGCATGTTGTCATCGGGATCTTTCAGTAGTGCAGCCTCAGGCTTTGGGGCAGTAATTTCAACCACATCATAGAAGATATTAAAAAAAGAGTTCTCTAGGCAGGGACATATATAGATATAAAGGGTCATTATACCCCTTTAACCACCAGAGACAGGACCTTTTTGTCCCTACATTATTTCCATGATACTGTGGTATTTCTCCAAACCTCTAGATGAGATACTTGAGGCCACTCAGGTTCCACAACCTTCTGCCACCTGGTACCCACATTCAGAAGTGCTATGGTGCTGGGCAATTAATTTAATTTTTGGGAAATTTGCCATTTCAATTTTGGTCAGAATGATGAAATCAACATTGGTCCCGCTTATAGGAGCCAACAATGAAAAGGGATTTGGGGAGACATCACATCTGACCAATCACTCTGCAGCCAGGAGCTCCATGTGGCCGAGTAATGAAATAAGCACAGTCTGCTGGTTGTTTATGACCGCACAGTTTGCTTAAAAATACCTGGTCAACAACCAAGACCCAGCGGCATGGACCCACATTTTGGCAGTTCATACACATAGTTTGTCAGCAGTATACAAGGTAAGGGTACAGATGAATGGGGCAGCAGTCAAAAATCATCCTTAAAGGGGTTGTCTCACGAAAAATATTCTACAGTTTTCAAACCAGCACCTGGATGTGAATACTTTTGTAATTGCATGTGATTAAAAATTTTGTATAGCTACTGAGCTATTCAATAACATGTATCTGTATAGGACCACTTAATTTCTTATTTCTTTGACCTATTTACTGATAAGGCCGCACATGCTCAGCTTGAACTTTTAACTGCCTCCTGAGCTAGGATAGGGAGATCATGGACACGCCCTCTGAGCTGTGACAGGGAGAGCTGAGACACGCCCCCTGAGCTGTGATAGGGAGAGCTGAGACACGCCCTCTGAGCTGTGATAGGCAGAGCATGGACACACCCCCGGGGCTGCAGTGAGACACTCCCTTAAGCTGCCAGCTTGATATAAATCTAGTACAATGAATGTGGAGATCTCTGGATCCATGTGAGGTACAGGGCTGGTTCTAGCTTTGTTAGAAAGAGGTTGTCATGTACTGTATGATGTCTGATTTTCATTTTTTACATTATTCGTGGGATAACCCCTTTAAGTTTTTAAAATCCTGAGATTTTAATTTTAGGCCACATCACCCAGCCCCAACCCAAACCTAGACGGTTGAGCTCAGGAGGTCCTCCGGGCAGAAGCCTTACTAGACACCAGGGCACAGATGCATCACACTAAGCTTCATTGAGGGGATGCCCCTTGTTCCTGATCCTCGAGGAACCTCCTGGCTCAGAGGGTTGGTGAGCATGACCTTTTCCAAGTGGCCCAGTGATTGACTAGTGTAATTCTAGAGCAATTTTTGGTGCCAATCTCAGTATAAACTGTAACAGCAGACACCGACGCTGGAGATAGACAAAGACATACATTTGGAGCTCCATTTGACCAAGTTCCCCTTCTCCCAGTTAATAACGAGACTGTGTGAACATAACCAAAGATGCTCCAAAATCATTTCTGTAGCCGAATTATCAAAAACAAGGAAATAAATCAATTCAGAAAGTTGCGCACCCACAGCTACAGCAACCGGTGTGGTAGAAAACTTGATGGAACTCTTGGGCAATTATCTGCTGTAATACTGATCAGGTTGACAAGCTGTACCAATGGAGTGGCTAGTCTCCGGGTACCTGAGAAACCAGAAAATTAGCCGCTGACCCACAACTTCTTACCCAAAAACATATTTTCATTATTGGCAATAGAGACAAGCAAAAGAACTGTTTTAGAATAAGGAGAAAATACCTGTCCACTGGTTATCCCAGGAACGACTTGGGTGATGGAGCTTTTCCGGCTTGGAACGCTTAGGGCAATACCCAAGACAGGTGATTAGTATCTCCAGAGTAGAAGCACAATCCCCACATTTTCCGATCCTGAGTAGACATGATGGTGCCCAACTGCGTAGGATCTTTGGTAGATAGCAGGAAGAGCTCAGGTTTAGGTAAGTTGGTTGGCAAGACACAATGTTGGTCAAGTCCAATGGTCAACGTCATGGTTTCCTCCAAGGATGTAGCCTGAAGATTAACTAGAAGGTCCTTCAACAATGGGCCGGGTCATTCTACTGGAGATCAATGGACCATCTTCTAAATTCAAGACAGAAAAGAAAGAGAGAAGATTTGCTTCAGCCACAGGTTCAGGTTGAGATCAGGTTCATCATATAACAGTATAACTGCAGTAACTGCAACATTTTGGGCAAATGTAACCTCACAAAGAGAGTCGGAGCCAGATGTTGTCCGGCGACAAGTCTTATTAACCCCGGCATTTCATCCACAAGGGCACAATACCGCTCCATAGAGTATTTTTGGACTGGTTATTAGGTTCGAGAGTTGAAAGGTCACTGTCTGGACCACAGCTGGTGAATCCTTCAACTACCACCAGTCTTCTGAAACCACTCCTTGTGATAGGAAGCTAAGTCTACCTCTAATCTCTTCACCAGAGCCCACAGGAAGGCCAGACTCTGCTGCTAGGGACCCAGGTTATGTCTGAGGTAGCAGAAAACTGGTGCGGGCACACTAGTGGCAGACCTACCACAATGACCAGCAGTCAGGGTCAAAACAAGGAGAGACAGGGTCTATGCAGTAAGGGCAATGCAAAGGAAGGGCTGAATAGCAAGAATTAAATCACTCTTAACCCTCCCAGCACAGCTGTGTGCAGAATTTATAATGGGAAAACTGCTGGCTGATTATCTTCAGGCTGGCAGCTCAGGGGTATGTGTCCTTTGTGCTGTAGCTGTCTCCCTATCACAGCTCGGGGGTGTGCTTTCTGCTGCCGCTCTCTCCCTATCACAGCTCAGGGGATGTGTCCATTATGCTGCCGCTTTCTACCTATCACAGCTCAAGGGGGGATGTTCTTTTTCTTGTAGCTCTCTCCCTATCACAGCTCAGGGGGCGTGTCCATTATGCTGCAGCTATCCATGGCACCACTCAGAAGGTGTGTTATTTTTGCTCAAGCGCTCAAAGTAAATTAAGGAAGTAACTTGTTTTTCATGTTGAATTAACATAACCTTTCATTGGGGGGTACAACCCCTTTAAGTGCCTTATAATTAGCAGTGGGACGCCCGCGAGTCATTTATCTCAGTTTTGGATGATGGTAGCCAATAAATAGACTGCAGTGGGTTTATGAGATTGTATCACTGCCCATGTCACCGGCTGGGGGGAGGGCCCTGAGCGATACATGCGGCAGGGTTATAATTGGCTGCGTCTTATCTTGCTTGTTCAAACCTTCCCATGGGGATGTTTTCATGTCGTGGAAAGTTTGTAGAAGATATTTCGGGACCTTCAGTAAGAGAATGAGTTGGGGAAACAAAGCGGAGAGTTTTCTTAGCAGTAAAAGGGTTGTTGTGACAGCCGGACACATCACCAGCGTCTGGGTCCAGGTCACGTGACAGGAAAAGTGGGGCCCAGAAGGCGACGATCAGTCAGACGACATACACCGGACTTGTTTATGTGCGGGGGAAGATAAGCGCCTGCGGAATTCACCATTCCCTATCAGTTCAGCTCCTCAGACCATTACTGTGAGCTGACTGCATGTGTCCTGTCAGGATGGAAAACCTAAAAGGGGAGGTCTGCTTTACAATAGCCCCCATTTCAGGACCCAGCATTACTTGGCAGCCCATTGAGTTCACTGTGTACTATGTCATGCTTCTTTTCCCCTGTGGAGGCGCTGCAGGGAAATTAAACACTTGCTGATCGCTGGGATCCATCATTCAATCTGCTTCTGGAAAAGCTGGGTGACATCCAGAATGGCTACTCTCCACCTAGAAATACAGAACTTCTGGGGTCAAACGTTATGGATAGACTTACTAAAGCTGATCTTGGCGGATTTGGCGTCTGGCACCCCAACCCCCCACACCCCCTTCCAAATCAGAACAAAAAAACTACACTTGTCATGTACAACTGACAAAAATAAAGTGGTGTAAGCAAGTCTAGTACAGAAAGTTGCTACCGTTCACTGACAACAAGTGGAAATATTGCTAATTGATTGTGAGCAATTGTTGCACAACATATATACCGATGTCAAGCTAGCAATAGAGGATGAGCACATTGCACATTTGTGGGGGTTTTTTGCATTATTTCTGATTATGCACAAATGGCTGGAGAAGAAGTGGGCAGCGGGGGGCGACATTTCACTTTTTGTAGCAATAAATATCTGTATGTAGGGAGCTCCCCCTAGTGTTTGTTTCCGGTAGCTGCTGTGGCTGTATCTTGGCAAGCAGTTCAGTCAGCACTGGGATCTCTTCCATTAGATGACCCTTACCAGTCACGTGCCATGAGATTACAGTAAATATGCCACCGCTCGCAATTTACAGACCACAGATGTCTATTGATCCTAATGGGGTGCAATCTTAAAAACGTGCCACTAGATGTCCTCAGATTACACCATTTTATTCGCAGAATTCCAGCAAAGCAATGGACTTGCTTGTGTGAAAGAGCCCTTATGTTGTCTTGTGGTCACTTTTCATCACTATAGGCAAAGGTCTACAGCCACCAGACAACAAGAATGCTGCCCCTCAAGATACAATTGTGCCCCAGCCTGACACACATATATACGTGCACATTTACTGTATACAGTGTAAGCCACCAGCATGAAAAGTACTGGAGGGTAGATATGTGCCACTGAGATTGTTAGTCTCCGTAGTATAACTCCTATCATGGTGCTAGAGTGTGGAGACAATTGGAGTAATTTGGCACAGATCTCCTTGAATTCATCTTGTTTTGACTGGGAGTCCAGGGGGGCTCCTGGGTAATTAACCTCTTCCCAACATCCACCGTACAAGTAAGGCTGAATTCAGATGTCCATGGAGCACGGTCTGTGAAAACCCGGACCGTGCTCCTTCTGAGGGCAGGAGCGCACGGCGTCATTGGTTGCTATGACGCCGTGCGTTTCATGAGGCCGCTGCTGTACAGTGATAAACTGTACACACTCGTATCGAGTGTATCACTGTACAGCAGCCTCACGAAGCGCACAGCGTCAAAGCAACCAATGACGCCGTGCGCTCCTGCCCTCAGAAGGAGCATGGTCCTGGCATTCATACATGGTAATGAGCCTGTACTAGGCTTCCAGGCTCATTACGTGTATATTACAGTTCAGGCCAGCAGGTGGCAGTACTGAACTGTAATATACCTATTTCTGTATATAAAATTCCATTACTGTATACAAATGGCAATATGATGATTGCAAGTTGGGAAAATATAAAAAAAAAAAAAACACCTAAAAAAAAATTGAATAAAAAGTGATTAAAAAGTCATACACACCCTAAAATTGTAATATCAAAAACTACAGATCGCCCTGTAACAAATGAGCTCTCACACATCTCGATAGACATAACTATATATATATATATATATATATATATATATATATATATATATATATATATATGTTATGGAGGTCAGAATACGGCGAAAAGAAAAATTAAATCATGGAATTGGTTTTTCTGCTGAAAAAAAAAAACTGGGAAAAGCTCACCATCAAGCAACTATTACTAAAACTACCAGTTAACTAGTTCTTACCCATACATAGCCTTTGGGAATACATAGTAAAGTCACATTAGCCATTTGTACATAGTTAACATCTCATTAAAAAAAAAAACCATCACATTGACCATTCAGCTGTGAACCAGTGGGTCACTGCACACCCCCCTGTTTTAACAGAAGCTGCCCCTGGTGTCACTTGACACGTCATTTTCTGTGATCTGAAGCGCATTCTTAATTCTTCTTAATTTACTCTTTTCTTCAACCTGAAAGACACAATAGCATAAGCATATCAACAGTGCAATTCAATATAGCGAGTGTGACTAGGGCTGACGGTATCTTTAGCAGGGTGACATGGGGACAGTGATCTCACTACACAGGTTTAGTCCACGACAAGTGCCGTACAGTCCACTGCATATGGAAATTAGTCCATGGCAAGTGCAAAAAAAGCCTACGAATCTGATTCAACAAATAGATGGAGAACAAAATGGATAGAGAAGGCTTAAAGAGGACCTTTCACGACTTTAAAAAAATGAATCTGCACTATCTACCTGATAGTGCGTCCCCCACTGATGCCAGCAGCGTTGTTTTCTTAGCAAATTGTCCCCCGGTGGCTTCACACGGGCCCCCCGTTCTTCGGTCCGGCTTTATGCTAATTAGAAGGCATCGGAACAGGGAGGAGGAGACTCCCTGTTCCTCAATGGGCGTTGCTTCTGCCCTGCTGTGAGCGCTGTCCAATCAGAGCGGACCGCTCACAGCAGGGTTGAACTCCTTCGGCCCTGCTGTGAGCGGTCCGCTCTGATTGGACAGCGCTCACAGCAGGGCAGAAGCAACGCCCATTGAGGAACAGGGAGTCTCCTCCTCCCTGTTCCGATGCCTTCTAATTAGCATAAAGCCGGACCGAAGAACGGGGGGCCCGTGTGAAGCCACCGGGGGACAATTTGCTAAGAAAACAACGCTGCTGGCATCAGTGGGGGACGCACTATCAGGTAGATAGTGCAGATTCATTTTTTTAAAGTCATGAAAGGTCCTCTTTAAGGGCCTAAGTCCACCCTTGGGCATGGGACCTAAATGTTGCTTAAACATATCACAAAGGAATTTTGTATGCGACGGTCTCCCCCATGCTCTAGACACGTATGATTTCTTCCTTCCTACTTCTTCTCTTTATCCAGTAACACTGTTAGATTTTTCGAGCAGCAATATAGCGTGGCTCCAGAAGTTTTCATTCTAAGCAGGTAAGTGTCCAGCTGTGGAGTACATGGTGCAGTTTCCATGGTAGCCTCATTCTCACTGGATGACCTTTGGGCAGCAGGCAGTAATTTTGGATTCTTACTGCTCTTCTCAGCCGTGGATGCAGACGATAGTTCCAGCACAGATGACCGGGTTTGGTATCAGGTTGGGGGGTAGATTTTGTAGGTCTTGTTTGCTTTCTTCCCAACACACTTTGCTTATCTGGTTTTCCAGAGCAGCACATTACTCTTTTTGGAATCCCTTTGCCTTGGCGCTATAGGCTTCACCATCTTCCCCCTGTTCTTCGGCTCTTGGCAGAGGCCTTCCTGCAGAATCTGTAGCGGCAGCCGCAGGCTTGGCAACTACTGCTGGTGGATTAACACCCTGTCTTGAAGATGCAGAAGTAGGTCCCAGGGCTCCTGCCGTAGTTATTACCTGCTCCTCTTACCAAACCTGTGGGGTCTCATGGGTCTTCTGATAAAAGACGGCCAAAAAGTTTTGGCCAAGTCATTTTGGGTTCAGTTGGAGTGGGAAGGACTGGCTGAGCAGGATGCTTGATGCTTATAACATACAGACCCCGCAGATTTTCCACCTGAGTGTTCTCCTTATGAACAGTCATTTTACATAGGGTGTCATCCTGACACCTGACTTTTAATTTCTCCAGAAGTTCTGTTATCCTGGACAGCAGTGCTTGGGGTGGTCTGGTAAGAGTCACCCTGGCCAAGGTGCGATTCACCACCACTTATTTTCTGTGGTGATCACATCGATGGTTGCTGATGAGGGTGGTTGGTCATTACTGATCTCCAAGATGAAAGTAACTTCATCAATGTTGCAAAGTCCCAACACTGCCTCCACCCGCTATGGTTTGGACTCGCTATCCCAGCCCAGGGTGCTCTCAGGCATGATGGCATCCTGCTGCTGCTTACCGTACATATTGGGCTGGCGAAATATGCAGCACAAATTTCATCCCATGATTTACTGCTTTGGTTCTTCCTTCCACCCTGGGAACTATAGGCAGGGACTTTGGTTCCTTCTTGGTGAGCGGGACACTCCTTTCCCAATGGTAGCGGGGCTATCTCAGCACAATTCTCAGCACAAATTCAAGTTAAGCCCTTGTGGGCCAGCAAGCGGCCTTACTTGTGGTGCAATCTAATGAGGTGGTTAGCATTAGACAAGGTATGGATAGCATTTTCACACCATAGACACTTTTTAGCCCAACAAAGTCTATGTAGGGACCTCAACAGGAGGCAGAAATAATATCCTGTTCGTGACACAAAGAAATATAACATGTGCCAGCCCGCAGGGCTGAAGAGGAAGGTGGGAGTCAATCAGGGTAGTTATAGTCCTCACAGTGGCCACCCCTGCTCCAGTGCTCTCCCTAGGCCACGTGTTCAGTGGTTGGAGGTGAGCAACTCTTCTTCACCTTGGGGCCTGGGGGTGTCTGGGGTGCCCTTGATGTTAGATGTAGGGGTAGCGGGATGCAAGGCAGGAGAACAGGAGCCCGGAGTCAGCTGTGAAGACCAGTGATAAGGCCATATTTGTTATAATCAACGTCTATCAATAAACATTTAGTATATGCAGAAAATAATAATTCTTAGCTCCTCGGGGGCAGGGTCTTCAGAAATGATAAATGATACAACAGACACATGTAAGTTTTTTATTACATTTCTTTATCACAATTGCACGTACAAAACACAGGCCACATGTCACCATTACACAATCAGTTCATCTGACATCATAATCTGAACAACAGGAAAATGTGAAACCTGAAGCCGCTACAAAAAGTGGTTATTAAAAAAAATAAAAGACCCTCCTTGGCGATGTACGCCCGACTCCAATCTATCCATCCGCAAAGCATTATGGGATGCTACCAGCGCATATCTCTTATGTGAGTGCAGTTAACCCAGTCCATTCACAAAGCAATAATTGTACGGTGTGGACAGAAGAAGCTTACAGGAGCCGCACCCACTGCACCACAACACACCCGCCTAACCCACCCACTAGTCCTTAGCTCCTCCCAGCCGAGGGTGACCCTGCGCTACAGCTATAATTACACATCACCCATTACAGTAGACCCTACAGGACAGGGGCTTTATATAGAAAAGGTGCACAAAAATGGCAAAACCGACCTGTGTCTTCTGGGTAAAAAAAAAGAAAGGGTGTAATTCTTGTCCTGGGTTCCTGGGTCAGGATGGGGCTGGGGGCGCTATAGATCTGTGTCCATTATTCACTGTGATAGGACAGGTCTATTCCCCCTTGGTTCTATGTGAGACGGCCATGGAGATGCTCTGCAGGTAGTAAGTGAAGCACTGCTCCCTCTCCTGGTCGTTCTTGGAGCAGCAGGCCTGGGTGTCTTTCCACAAGGCCTTCTTGGATCCGCACAGGGTTTTAATGAACTTTTCTTTCTGTAAAGGGCAAATAAAAATATATATATACATATTAAAAAGGGACCTGTGCATGTAGGTGGGGGCTCCGTTTAAAGGAGACATCTGCTTTAGACACCCCCTTTACAAACAGAGTACGCACCCTTGTCAGCTCATGGGCAGAAGGTAATATGAGAGCTTACATTGGGTCTGGGATGGTCCAAAACTTTATAGGGGTTTTTTAGTTAAACGATTCTAATATACTCAAATCTGAGCCATTGCCAAGATGTCTGCTTGCTGGCAGTGAATGGAAACATTGCTTATATTACTATGTGTGAGTGTAGGTGGGCGCTGTCAGCCTAGAGTGTAGAGGAGGAGAGGTTTTTGTGCTGCTGCCATTTTTGAATAGGTGTAGGTCATGCATCTTTCCATTCACTGATGGCAAACAGAGATCTAGAAAACTAGCTATGCTTTAGAAAAGACAATCCTCTAATTATGGACCCCCACAAACAGAGGTGCTCAATTAGTTGTATGGCCGACCGACACCCTAGAGCAGGGGTCAGCAACATCTGGTTCTCTAGCTGTAGTCAAACTACAACTCCCATTCACTTATATGGTCATTGAAGTAGTTGTAGTTTCGACACAGCCGGAGGTCGGAAGACCCCAGTTCTGAGTCTGAGTGAATTTGTGGTCCTGATTTTGGCCGGACACTTACCTGTTCTGCAGCGCACCGCAGCGTCTCGTCCTGGGGGAGGGAGCAGCACGTCTTTTTCAGACCAGACACCAGTAACGGCATCTGTTTCCTGAGAGAGAAAGAAAACGAAAATCCGGGTGAAAAACAGTTTTTTAGAAGTCACTGCAGTACTGGGTAGGTCCACTAGATGGCGCTGCGCTCCCGGTACATTTTTACAATGGTCAGATTATTCTACATTCTTAAAGGGATTGTCCGAGTTATTTTTTTGTTCTTTATATGTTTCTAACTTGTCAGGTATAACAACTTTCCCATATACTTTGTGTTTCTAAAGCTGCTGGTTTCTCAGAGTTGACTGAGGGTCACATGACCTGTGATGTCACCTTATCTCTCTGCTCTGTGATGTTTGGTGCACAAGCCTCAGAGTTCAGATAACAGTCTGTACACAGAGGTCACTGGCCACGCCCCCTTTCTTTGCCGGGCTCCTGCTATCTGCTCTCTCCCTGGATTCCTTCAGATAAAACATTAACCCCTTCAGCCAGAACACACTGAGGGCTCAAGGCTTTATAACAAACAGTAGCTGAAGCAGTGAGAGGAGACAAATGCTGGGCACAAGAGCTGTAGAGGAATTGTATTGTACAAGAACAGGTAGGGAGAATTTCCTGTGTGTATCAGCAGTGTCATTGTACAGCTGGGACTTGTAGTCCTACACAAACAACATGCTGCTGAGTATTCCAGCAGGCAGACATGTACTCACAGCACTTATATTCACTGCCTTTGCAGAGGGGGGAGGGGCAGAGATTGTTGTTATTGCATGTAAACAAAGGCCAGAAGAGAACCAGGGAAATGAGGAAATAGAGATTTTTTTTTTTGCCTAAAACTTGCTGAACTTAGTTATATATTGCTACCCATCAGATTTACAGTGCTATATTTTTTTTTTCATAACTTGGACAACCCCTTTAAGGGTATTCCCATCATAATACGTTGTGATCTGCCGCTAGAATGGCTCACGTAAAGATAGCTGTGAGCATAGGATGGGAGTGTCTCCGTCCATGAAAAATATATACTATACTAGCAAATCTATGGAGCCCCCATCAATCAGTGATAGCGTTTCTTAGTTTTACCACCTTCTCTTCTAATGGTAGGAGTCCCCTGTAAGATGAATACATATTAAGGAACTATATAGAGCATATCTTCCTCGAGTCTTTCTTGTGGAGGATCAGTCTGATGTTTGACCCAAAGTCCAGAGGGAAAGTGGGTTTCCCCATCAGTGTGACACCAGGCTCCAACCCACCCCAGTGTACAAGAGGTGCTTACTGCTTAGTGAGGAGCTTGGTCTCTCCACACAGCTTCTGCAGGCCGTCCTCAGTTATGTTCCCGAGATCCAGTACCTCCACCTCTCTGTCATATTCTGGGAATGGGGCCTCACTAGCGAAGCAGCTGTACATGGAGGCCTGGTCCCTCTTCTTGCAGCATTCGTGGTGTTTGGTCTTCACCAGCTGCTCTTTGGCACAGAACTTTCCGAGAACTTTCTTCCACTGTGCAATAAAAAGGGAAACGTCAGCAACATCCACAACCCCCAACATTACCCACCGCATGGATACGATCATAATACAAGTATATTATATTCAACAGAACTACAACCCCCAACATTACCCACCGCATGGATACGATCATAATACAAGTATATTATATTCAACAGAACTACAACCCCCAACATTACCCACCCCATGGATACGATCATAATACAAGTATATTATATTCAACAGAACTACAACCCCCAACATTACCCACCGCATGGATACGATCATAATACAAGTATATTATATTCGATAGTAACAATCATGATTGTAATACAAGTACAATTTACTCTATAGACAGAACACTACAACTCTCAACATTACTCGCCCCATGTACAATTACATTATATTCTATAGAGAAAAGACTACAACTCTCAACATAACTCGACCCACGGAAATTATCATAATACAAGTACATTATACTGTATAGATAGAACACTACAACCCGGGAAAAATGGCCATAATACAAATCTATTATATTCTATAGACAGAATTCTAGATGTTGAAACTCTATACATTAGCCACTGCAACTCCCATCATGACCTGACCACTGGACAGGGGCATAATACAATTCTATAATACGAGTTCGCCCCTCGCCATTAGGCCTCATGCACACGACCGTATGAAAAGAACGGATCCGCAAAAAATACGGTTGACATCGGTGTGCATTCCGTATTTTGCGGAACGGAACAGCTGGCCCCTAATAGAACAGTCCTATCCTTGTCCGTGATGCGGACAATAATAGGACATGTTCTATTTTTTTGCTGAACGGAAAAACGGACATACGGAAACGGAATGCACACGGAGTACCTTCCGTTTTTTCTGCGGACCCATTGAAATGAATGGTTCCGCATATGGTCCGCAAAAAAAAACGGAACGGAAAGAAAATACTGTTGTGTGAATGAGCCCTTATAGTGTATGGGGTCTTATGGAAAGAGCCCAGCCAAATATGTCTCCCATCAGAACACCCCTGATAACGGTGTGATACTGGTGTTACTGACCCCATTATGAGCGCAGGCCACATCCTCCGTCTTGCAGCATTTCTTGAACTCGCCCTCCATGCGCTGTATGGCTTTTGCGCGGCGCATATAATGACCATATCCACTGCTTGGCAGCAGGCTGTCGGTGTACTGTGGGCGGTATTTCCTCAGCTTGCAGATGTTCTGGATGTTGCTGGATTTGGGTTCTCCGGGTGGGAAGGCTAGATCTGATAACTTATACTGGCTGTCCATGTTCTCCTGACATTTAGGCGAGCCGGAAGGACAAGCCTTGAAGCTGCGACGGCTCGCACCCACAGGAGCAGCATCCTCACTATTGATTGTCTGCAGGGCAGCAGTCGTGATGTAGCTTGGGTTGGAGGCTCCGTCATTGAAGCAGGTCTCCCTCTGAGCTCCAGACTGCTTACAGCAATGGTAGGGCCGTGTCTTCACAGAGAACTCAGTCCAACAGAAATCATCCAATGTTTTCTTCCACTAGAAGAGATCAAAAACCTTTATATTACAGTCCAATCCAGGGAACAATTCCTCTACACTTGACAGTAACATCTAAAAATATAAAACGGTTAAAAAAACCTCCCACTGTTTTATGTACACAGCCCCAATGCAGATCAATGTGTATCCATAGTTACAGACTACAAACAAACCCTATGATCAGTCTGGTGATGGAAATACTTAGATCTGCAAAAAAGCTTTGGACACAAAAATAGCTGGAGAAGACCATTCAAAAAGTTGCTTGATTAGATGTGCTGGAGCCATGAAATACTGGATCCTGGCCGAAACGTGAACTAATCCTGATGAAGAAAAAATGTTAGGCTTTGAAATGCGCTGCATTTAAACATTACCTCTGACTAGAAAGAACTTTCCATAAATCAATAGTAGAATCAAAAAAAGGTAATTTGTTAGAAACAAATGCCCCTTTCTTCACTTATCAGACTCCTTTCCTCATACCCCTCCCATGAAATGTCACTCACAGATAAAGTCCGTCTCCTATAGCTTTTTAGTTTCACTGAGAGATCAGTTTACAGGTTGCCATAGAAGTCTATGTAGAGTGCTGGGGGCAGGAGACTAGAGACTATGATGTCTCCCACACACTGCAACCAGAGGAGACCCTGCTTCTCTATCCCTCTGCATCAGCCTTAGAAGCAGAAGTGTAGCTGTTAATCCAGTTTGGGGATGAGAAATAAAATTAACCTTCTGTGCCACTATCTCCCTTGAGCAGCTCCACCTGTCCTCTCCATAGATTGCTATGCACAGTACTATATCCTCAATGAGGGAATGATCAGTGCAGGAGGCAGGGGACAGAAGGATAAGTAGCTGATAAGTGGAGAAATGGGCATTTTCTCTAAGATATATTACAATGTGTCTTATCTGTGTACAATTTATTTATGGAAATTTGTTTAGAATCATGCAGAGAAGGTGCTTGTGGTCATGTGTCACCTACCAGCACCACCCATATTGTGCAGTGGTCACCAGAAAGGTAGTTTGGAACTAATGCATTCACCATTGTAGCCCTCAATGGTTCCTCAGACTCATGTCCACAATAAGAAAACACTCAGGATAAGACTGGATCTCCAAGCTACTGTACTTACTACAACAAATTACAGTGACATGGGACGAGTTACACACTTACCACTCCCACTGCACATTGGAGTTTATCTGACTGACGACAGCATCTGGTGAACCCTTCTTCTAGCTCGTTGATGGCATTTCCTTGTCTGCTGAGGTGGGAATATCCCGTCTGAGGAAGGTTAAGGCGCCCATATTGGGTTTTAGGACGACTCCTCAAGCAGATGTTTCCAATGTTGTCATGGGTCGGTCGTCCTGGAGGGAAAGTGTTCAAGTTGCTGCCAAAGGGATCCGTCAAACCATCCAAAGGGCAAGGCTCCCGTCCACCACAAGGGGATATGGGTCTTCTCCCACGCGGACTAAGCTCTGGTTCTCCTTGGATCAAAAAAGGAAGCTGGACTAGAAGAAAAAGAAAATGCAAAAGTTAAGTAGAACCTATAATGGTGGGCCAGAGTCTTGGAGATCCCAATGTAAATGATAACACTAACGTCCTGCAGCCACCACTAGGGGGAGCCCACGGCATAATTTTTATTATTGAGTTCAATATATAAATCCATATATAGGGAGCTCCCCCTAGTGGTGGCTGAAAGCAGGCAGAACTTTCTCATCTACATGAATGCATTTGTGATTGGAGCAGTGTATTAGCAATACACAACTCTGACCACTATAAAGATTTATTAAGAAAGAAATCAGTGCAGAGCGTTAGACCTAATATCATTTCTATCTGAAGGGGTTGTCCAGGATTTAAAAAAAACATAGCTGCCGTCTTGCTAGAACGGCACCACACCTGCCCGCAGCTTGGGTGTGGTATTGCAGCTCAGCCCTATTCATTTCAAGTGAGCTAACTGCAATACTAGAAACGACCGAAGGCCAGGAGTGGACCTGTGCCTACCTGCATGGTAACCACCTCCGCCTTTTGGATATAAGCATGTGTGCCCAGGCATTACCTGACAAAAGCCGGCATAATAAATGCAAAGCGGAGACTGAACAGGGCAGCCAAAAAACAAGTGGGCATGAGTCTGGCATAGAAGATTAATGAGGCTAACTTGTAGCCGCAGAGATCCGGCAGGGCATGTTTGGCGGGCAGCCCGCCACATATAATCTAAGGGCAGGGTTCACAAATCAATATACATTGTTCATAGATTAATGCAAAAGTCATTTCTGCATTGATTTATGTTTTTTTTAATCCAGAGAATCGTCAGGAGGACTAATTAATTGGCACATATAGCAGCCTCTCCATTATACTCACTGTATAGCGAAGTTTGAAGATACAATCAGTCACCACTAGAGGGAGCTCACTGCATTCAGAGTTATACAGCTCTCAGTGAACTCAGTATTTGCTGTATAAATGTTCATGTAAGGAGCTCCCTCTAGTGGTGACTAGAGTCAGACTTTTTCTTTTCTTTCTAACTCTTCTGCGTAGAGGTGGGGCTTCTCCTAGATACTAGGAGACCTCTAAGTTCTCCACTGATCTAGGATAAAAAGCTAGTTGTGCTGACTTATTTCCAGCGACAACTAGCAGAGGTTTGGATGCAGCTTTGGTTGCGACTAGCGTATAAGACAGTTGGTAAATGAAGAGTTCTCAATAATAGACGCAGTAACATGGCGTTCAAGAGTAAAGCCTCCCAAAGAGAAAACGGGTCTTACTTTCACTTTGTTCCACTTGAAACTGGGGCACGATCTCTCTTTGGAACATGTCGTAGTCATCGATCTCATCTTCTGAAAACCACAAAATTGAAGGGTTAGACGATTACATCATTCAGCATTAATCTAGCAAGTATGGGAATCTTAACTCTAAACCTTCACCAAGTCCCTTCAGGGTAGAGTTCCCCTTTAAATAAAACCTAATGTTCTTATTCTCGAGCTTCAAGATGACCATGGAACAATTTCTGTGCCCAATGCCAAGGTCAGCGCTGCTCTGTACATAGCACAACCACTAAATGCACAATGTTAGACTCAAACCTAAAACTTCTCTTCTCGGCGGTGACATTTTCATTTTTTTCATACCCTTTTCTAAATTATCCTCGTCCGCTACACTGATGACAGATTCTGGGGATATTCACAGACACCACTCACAAAAAGCTGTCCAATTATGCAGCTACTTCTCCTTTACTCCTCTGCTTGCGTACAAGTCACAGTCGTTCTTCTATTCTGGGATGTGTAGACTTTTGCAACAAGATCTTTTTCTTTGTTGTTCCAACCCATTTATAATATAGAGAAATTTAACAAAAAGTCTTGTCTAAAAATTCTCTACTATTTTGCATGTACAGCTCCTATTAAGACCTATGTATCTCCATGGTTACAGACTACAATAAACCATGTAGTCAGATCCAGCATTGATGGGTCGTTCTCTTCTTCTACTGCCTAAAGCAGGCATGCTCAACCTGCGGCCCTCCAGCTATTGTAAAACTACAACTCCCATCATGCCCTGCTGTAAGCTGATAGGAGTAGGCTGTCCAAGCATGCTGGGAGTTGTAGTTTTACAACAGCTGGTGGGCCGCAGGTTGATCATGCCTGGCCTAAAGGATAGCCAGAAGAAGGAGTGGAGTACGGAATCAGACTATGCAGTTTGTAGTCTGTAACCATAGAAACACACAGGGGTATACAGGAGCTGTATGCACAAAACGTTATGTTTTAGACACCATCCAAATGTACCTATATTTTAAAGAGTCTGTCTGCAGTTTTAGACATGCTAAACTACACAGCACTAGACTTGAGAGAGCAGGAAAAAAACCTAAGCCTTGGTGGAGCTTTTCTCATTAGGAGTAGTGTGAATATGAAGCTTTTTTCTGCTAGATTCTGTTTCTGAAAGTGCCCAGGAGGCGGACCTTCACTGTGAAGTGCTCCCTCACAACCCCTCCCCTGTACTCTATCAGCAGTAGTGATTTCTTTGTTGGATGATACAACTTAAGATGGGAGGGGCTGAAGAGAGAACTTCACGGTGAAGCTCCGCCTTCTGGACACTTACAGAAGCAGAACCTGTCAGAATATAAGTTCATATTCACACTACTCCTGATGATAAAAGCTCCACAAGAGGCATGTTTGTCCTGCTTTTACCAGCCCCTACATAGTCCAGCCTGGTGAAAACTGCTGACAGATTCCCTTTAAAAGTAATCTTAAAGGGAGTCTCCCCTCAAGACAAATGCAGTCCATATGCCCTGGGTAAGTAAACATCCAGATACCTAAGGATTCTTCGTTGTCATAATAATCCAATGTAAACAGTGGCTATGAATCATCATGGTAAGCGCCACGCCAGACCTGCGTTCTCTGTGAACTTCCCCAAAATCCAGCCCGTAGAACACAGGAGTGACTCAACCACGTTCCCCTTTTTGAGTCAAGTCTGCAAGTTTAAGATTCGTCATTTCTTTTTACAAGCTGGGGTTAAGTCGATGGGACGTGTAAACTTTTGCACTGGCTCATTTTCCAAACCCGAGTCTGTAAGCACTGGTTGAGTATGTTTTAGAATAGTACGGGCCACGTACGGCTTATGTCCGTGGCTTTGCCAACAAATGGCAAACAATAACAGGAATGCTCAACCTGTAGCCCTCCTGCTGTTGCAAAACTACAACTCCCAGCATGCCTGGACAGCCTACAGCTATTAGGGCATGCTGGGAGTTGTAGTTTTGCAACAGCTGGAGGGCTGCAGGTTGAGCATCCCTGGCTTATAACAAGCTCCATCCTCTGCGTGGCGCTGTAAACTCCAGGGCGCGCCACGTGACACCGATTACTTGGATAAAATGATGACCTATATAGATAACCAATCAAACAATTATCCCGCGTGAGAAGATTATTATAAGCAGCAGACGGGACATAAACCGTCTCTAGGGTTTGCCAGTTCTCCAGAAGTGAGTCACCGCGCTGGAATATTAGATTACACAATACGACACCCTGTGCATCCTGAGAGACATTCATCAACGCTCTTAAAAAGCTGTCGTCCAGGATTAGCAAAATATGGCTGCTTTCTGGAGAGAAAGAAAAAAAAAAAACAGTGCCACGTCTGGCCACAGGGTGTGTCTGGTATTGCAGCTCTACTCCATTGAAGTGAAGGGTGTAGACACCAGTGATGGCCATCTGTATTCTATAGGACAGCTGCGTACATACTGCAGGTGGTATTCTACAAAAACTACCATGCAAAGTATCTGATGTCAACCAAAGCAGAACGAAAGAGACACTCCTCTACAGACCGCTATTTCGGGGCGTCATCAGTACAGAGCAGGTTTGGTTGAAGGAAGTGCCTTAGATGGTGGGGATTCACTGCTTCTCATTGAAGAGACCCAACAGTCGTTTGGAGAATTATTTCAGGCAATGCTCCATGGGAAAAATGTATGCAAGTTAGCTCAGGTCAAGCTACCAGAAGGACTCGTGTGGAGACAACTTCTTCATTAGTGCAGACAAGGGGCAAGAACCAAGAAAGTCTCTTCCTCTTTGAGGATTCTCCGATTTGCCTGACCAGAGCTAATTTGCATCTTATTTTTTTCCCCATGGAGCATGTCCTCAAAATAAGAACCATTAACCCCCAGATGAGTCTAGGAAACTTCCTCTAGCCAACCAATACCCTCATCTGTACGGATAATGGGCAAGAGCCCCGAAGCTGCCTGTAGAAGGGTCACTCTTACTTTCAGATGACCTGAGCTAATCTGCATATTTTTGCATGAAAATATGTCTCCATATACCTCCTTGGTCTCTTCAATGAGAACCAGTTCCCCATGAGATAGAAATGAGGATAAAACATAAGGAGATCTTCCGAATAGGAGCTGCATTGGTCTTTTTTCTCTTGTAGCAAGGATTTTCTTTCCGAAGCCTTGGCATTCTTACTACGCTCATCTGGTACAATGCCCGTACACAGTGCTGCCACCTTTACCTCCTCCTCTCAGTAATGACAAGGTATTCAAGACATGTCCTTACACCTCCCCAGCCCCGCCATGTGAGAGAGTTCTTCTCATGCTCAGATTAGTGGACACCAGCGGACGTAATCTTCCTGACATGTGGATATAATGCTCAGAGCATAGACAAACAAGACTCTTTCAGGAGAATCCTTCATGCAGACAATACTCTTCAGCCGTCCTGCATGCGTCTGTGCCCCTCAATGCCCTGTTTACTTTACTACTCCAGCGCTTCTGGATCGGGCAGATAAATCTAGATTCTTTTGGTTGTGTCTCATAACATCAGCCATGTCCAGACCTCCGGCCTTACTCCTGTTGAGGAACGTTTTGAATTAGGAGGTCCTGCTGTGACTGTTGGGGAGTTGGGCTGATGGATTGTGCCATGACTACTGGGGGTGCTGTGATTACTAGGCCCTTACTACTAAAGAGGAACCGACAAAGGGGGTTTATAGTTCTGACTATCGGGGAGCATAGACCTTGAGATAAAGTTTACACCAGGTTTGCACGCCCCCCTTATGACAGTGTGTTATTGACTCCTACATACTGGCAGTATCTTCTCTGCCCTCTGATCTGTTATTTTTGGCCGCCCATTTATCATCAGCAATCTTTCCCACCGTCACGTATTCCAGAACTGCTGAACATAACAGCACTGGAGCTTTCCACAGAACAGCGGCCGTTGCGTTACAATGGAGACCCCGGGGCGTGCAGATTTCCCTACTCTCGAATGTTGTGGCTTCTGCAGGAAGCCTTTCTATCACCGGGGGCATCATTGTTATGTACGAGGACAGGAGGGTCTTGTTTGGGGTCCAGTTGAGACAATAGAAAGCTGCAGAGCAGATGTATGTATTATAAAGGGTCACCAACTGGAATGGGGGCGTGAACGGTTTTCATGGTGTGAATACTTGCAGTCACGTATTTGGACAGTTTCCTCAAACACAAGGATAACAGTAACGGGCGCAGCCTAATAAGGGGATGTTCTGTTCACGCATTGGCAATAAGTCGGCGTTTATTTCCACAGCAGAAATCCAGTTTTTATGCAGCATGTAAGCGGAATCCACTTAAAAATACCTCTGTGTGAACTTACCCTTAATAACGCCCGAACTGCCCCATGCTGTAATTAATATCAGGACGTGGGACGTAAGCGTTGGCTCATCACGTAATAGTGACCCAGCTACTACACTAGGAAATTCGGGGGACGCCATTGGAATCACTATGTACAGAGTATTGGGCATCTACAGTATACCATACAAATGCAGGGGAGACACAGACTATCTCTCCTGCAATACCTCAGAACTCAGACATAGCAGAGACCGAAGCAATGAAAACCAGCCAAATCGTATAAAAAGAACATCTCCTCAGCTATTAAAAGAAGCAGTAAATATGTCGCCTTCACTTTCTGGGACACCCTGTGCTGATGAGGCCAATAACAATGGGTGTGTGACGTTAATTAGGATGAGACATGGGCATAACGGGGAGATGGCAAACCTCTGCGTAACGACAGAGCATGATATAATTACAGGTCCAGAGAGGCAGAGAAACCTGTAAATTAAAGGGCAGACGTGGCATCTCTCTCCTCTGGTTGGCGCTAAATGGGGGAGGGGGGCATGTTGTCCGGGATTAGGTTTCATTTTTGCATTAGCCATTGGTGGGCACGTTAGAGGTCATGTTATGTTCTGAGTATCGGTGGCTGTCACGCTGGTGGACCGGGAACACCCGTGCATTAAATGGCCGCCATGTACTACTATATTTCCTGTCATCATCATACCCACAATGTGAGGCCAGTCTCAGACCAGCCAGTTTACTGCGGGGGGCGCGATTTCAATCCTGAACTCTGCTGTTAGAACTGGACCTCACAGCATTATAAAGATTTATAATGCTGTGTGCTCCTGCCAGACCCCGGCTGTACTGAATTGTACTGACCTTATGCCATCAGTACAAGCTTTTTTTCTCTTGTCTTGCAAGTAAAAAAAATAAATAAATAAATAAAAAACAACACACACAGACACGTGTTATTCCAGAAGAGGGCTAAAAAAAGAAAAACAATGGTCGTGCGTAATGCGAAAACGCCAAAAATTAGGAAAATGATTTAAAAAAAAAAAAAAAAAAGCACGTGGCAGTGTAAGAAAAAACTAAAAAAAAAACACCATGAACCCAGAAGTGAAGAAACACCTCAATAAAGACTAGAGATGAGCGAATCTATTTGCCGCTTCGTAGATTCAATACGAATCTTTAAAATTTTTTACATCAAAACGAATTTGAATATTTTCAAATTCACTTCGGAAGATTCGTCTAAAATCTTTGTGTGCTACGTACGCATCATATCATTTGTACACTAATGCATACTTTTACTGTATATTCGTTCTTTGTGCGAGCCTAGACCTAATACGCTAAAGCTTTGTACGCACTTTGTATGCTCAGGCGTAAGTATTCAAGGGAATGTTCGCCGAACACGACAATAACTTTTCCCACTCTTGTCGCTGTTTTATACATCGCAGCGAGGGAAAATAGAAGCCACGTCCATTCTTACTGGGGATTCCGCATTGAATCCACATTTAGACTTCCCAATTAAATCGGCAGGATCAATAAATGCGTCGCAAAGAGGAAAACAGGAAAAATGTAGAAAAAAAAGGCATAAAAATAAATACTGCGTGAAGGAGGTTTTAACGTGGCCAGTCAGACTGACCACAGATGAACCATATGGCCACGCACAAGTGCACTCGTCTGCTACTCATAGAGGGAACATCTGAATAATTAACAAATTATATAACAAAAATATAAAGCAAAAAAAAATCCCATGTTCTAAACATTGTGGTAAAACAGCTCTGCTACATCAGCGCCGCACTAGTAGGAGGTTTCTTACCTGTGTACACAGAGCAGATCAGCAGAAGCAGCTGTGCCGCTATCCCCAGTGCTGGGCGTCTCATGGTTGCAGCCTGTTAGATGGAGGTCTGTGCTCCTGGATGAGCAGTGAGTGCTGCCTCCCCGGTATATGAGGGAGCGCAGGTCCACACCCCTGTGCCTGCTGAGTCACACCCGCTGGGTCACTGCCCGCCCCAGTCTTGTGATCCCAGATGCAGCAGATTCTAGTGTTGTTGTGGTTGGATCCTGGATGTACAGATCCTGAGTGACTCATCTATATACTGCGGGGATATATAATGTATGGTATATATACTGCACACGGGGAGGGCTCCTGGAGGACAGGGATTACACAACAGCAGAGGAGATCTTGAGAAATCACATATCGCCACATCCTATTTCTTAAGTGATCTTTATATTATGAGCTTCTGCCAGGAGAAAGTGACTGGAGGCCGGGTATACGCAATGAGTACGAAGTGACGACACCGGGTGTGAGTAATGGTGGGCACTGCGGTCAGGAGCACTCTCACCACAACCAGGTTAGGAGCGTGAAGTGATCCCTAACCTGCGGCTCTACCGACTACTGCAAATCTACGATTCTCCGCATGCTGATGGTTTCCTCCACAGATTACAGCTGATCTCTGGGGTCCAAGCATGCCCACAATTCTGCTCTATTAAATACCAGCACCAGCTTATCTCTGGGGACCAAGCATGCCCACGATTGTGCTCTATTACATGCCAGCGCAGGAGAGGACTGGACAAGGAGCGCGTCATTGAGCTGCGGCAGATTTGGGACTGGAGAGTACCCACCATACAATCCTAGATCTGTGACAGATCGGCAAAATTAACTTCTCAAAGGCCAGACCGCAATTTTCTCTAAATCTCAACATGCAGCACATTAAGGGTAAGGCTACTTTCACACTAGCGGCAGTGGATTCTGGCAGGCTGTTCACCTGCCGAAACAGTCTGCCAGAATCCACTGCCGCAAGTGTGAAAATAGCCTCAATCGGTCTGTTGCCTCCCAAAAGGAAGCACGAAATATAGAATCACTCTTGTTCAATAGGTTCTTAGAGATCGATCTTCTGATCACAAGGCTCTCTTTTTTTACTTACCGTAGGGCATTTTTTCAGCATTACATACATTTTCCACCCTCAGATAACTTTACTGTACCCTTTGCGACCTCCTATAACTTTGATCAAAGCAAAAAGAACAGCAGGGATGTGTCAAATGGATCTCAAAAACACTATAAAGGTCCACTTTTGTCTGCAGCCTGATCCTCCCAAACCTCCCGGGGTATTCTCTCTCTCACCCCTTCCCTCCTCATCAATATCTTACTAAATGTGTCTTAATAGGCAAAATGTCTCATACAGGTGAATACAATTCCACCTGCGAGCACAAGGGGGAGCTGAAGATTAGCAAGGTCAATGGGAGCTATAAAGATCAGTCTTCAGTGAGCTCCCCCTAGTGGTGGCAGCTAGAATGCTATCCATTAACTCATAGACCTAAAAAATGAGACATGAGTCGTGTAATTAAGGTGACAGATTACTTACAGAAACCAGGATGGAGCCGTACACTTATGGATCTGTTCCAGGAAAACCTCTCTAGGAGTCTCCATCCTGTGTTCAGTTATTACAATGAGCCGGTTACTCATCATCAGTGATGAAGGAGAATTCATCCTTGCAGACAATGAGAGAATTAAGGAAAGGGCCACTATCAGATAACATGTGTATTGTACAATGGCCTGAATGAAGTCATTATTAAATCCCAATGCAGGCGTGGTGCCTGCAGCCTCCACTAGGGGGAGCAAAGTGACAACACATCTATCACAAAGCTGTATACATTGCTCCCTCTAGTGGTGGCTGTGGGCACACAGATTTTAACTGCAGCAGTGCAACAGATTTGGAGGTGGGTAGAAAGGAGTACCCAAGTGTATGGTCAGCACAGCCGTGAGACCCCAGTCTCTGTCACGTACACCCTAAGTATCAGAGGATGAGGTACAGATGTAGCACGGAATGGGTTAAACTCCCAAGTCCAGGTATTGCTGGTAATGTATACTGGAGAAAGCCCCAGTTCTGAATTAAAGGGGTTGTACATGAATAGAAAAGCATGGCAGCTTTCTTCCCAAAACAGCACGCTCTTGCCCACAGGCTGTGTGTGGTATTGCAGCTCAGCCGCACTGACTTCAGGCACTTTCTGTGTCTTTCTAATCTTGGACAATCCAGAATACAGAGCAGGTCTCTCCAGCTGCACCATTGTCTTCTGTCTACAGGGGGCGCTTATGTTGGGTTCAGAAGACAATGAGCCTACACAGAGCAGGCGGGGCACATACATGTGCATATGAGTGGGCTCATTATATACACCAGTCTGTATGTAAACACAGCACGCCGCCAGGAATCTGCAGAACTGGTTCTCACTGGGACCTGCTGGGACTCGTTATTTCCAGAAAACCTTTGGGAATGAGATTCTGAGGCGATCGCTGCATCATATAGCACAAACTTCCAGTAAGAGCTCAGATTCCTGCTCTCGTCCCACGCTGAGACGCTTCTGATAAAGGTCCAAGATGCAATACCCGGCACAACCCACACTGAAGAGTGGCAACAGTCATGGCCAGGATTAGAAAAAGGGAAGCGCTCTTTTCCCCCAGAAACAGCGCCACAGTTGTCCACAGGCTGTGTCTGGTATTTCAGCTCAGCTCCATTCATTTGGGACACAGCTTGCAGTACATATCCCATCCGTTATGCAGTATACAGAGCTCAGATTGTTTCACCGTGCCACGTCCCTTACAAACAGCTGGGAGTGGGAATGCCAGGGGTCAGACGCCCAACCCCCTACTGCTATTCGGACATTGATGACCTAGCCTAAGCATAGATCATCAGTATTCAAGGGGTTGGGCCATCTCACACACTGGTGGTCTATCGCTAGGATGGTGGGACCTGCTCCTATCTCTAGAACGGGGCCCCCAAAAGGGAACGAGGGCACGCAGCGTGGACGTGAATGTTGAGCACGCTAGGCATGTGCATTATCCTTCACTGTGGTGGCCCCGATCTCAGAGGTGGGACTTGCACCCATCTGACAATGGTGGCATATTCTAGGCATTCGCCACCAATGTGCAGCATGGGCGAACCCCTTTAAAGGTTCCAGACACCCCTTTAATAACGGACAGGCAGAATACATGGAGCTTCTGCAGCTGCTTCTACGTGATGGAGGAGGAGCACTTACATACCGCTCATGGAATGCACAGGAGCCTAATGATGAGGACCTTATAGGAGGTCAGAGGAGGCACAGCTGTTAGGAAGACGTCCAGGCCTCCTTCACACAGCCTCAGGCATTATAAGATGTTATGTCTCAGGTATGCCAGGTTTTGGGGTAGCTCTGTCCACTGCACCTTAACTACCCCAAAACAGTTGGTCGTCAGGATGTCCAGGCGAGTTTGGACGCCCCCATACACAGATTGGACATCGGTTCGAGCAGTGGTTGTCCAGTGTGTACCAGCTCCTTTACCATCAGAGGTCTCCAACCAGTGGCTGCCCAGGCATGCTGGGAGTTGTGGTTCCCTGGAGACCACTGAGTCCTGGGACTTCACAGTGCACACAGGCTCGGGGGTAGACTTACCTGCGGGTTTAGGTGTGTACGGCTGGAATAAACAGTCTGTAATTTTGGTGACCACAAGATGAACGACTTGTAATTACAGGAGCTGAATGTCAACAGGCCTCAGAGCGGGCATGTTTGATTTGGAGAGAAGTCCACCGGGGTAATGCACAAAACATCTTGTCCCACTGCCAAAGTGGAGGGAAGGCAAATACCGTGACACATGAGAGAAACACACACTGTCATGGTGGCAGGAGGCGACCACTCCTCTATGCAGATGAGTAACACACAAACACCAGGAGAACCTTTCATCAGCTCCTTTATTTCATATAAAACACAAAGGAAACAAACAGGAGGTGGTTTGGGCTGATGTTGACCATCTGCGTCAACACAAACCCTCCGAGGACGGGCATGTGGCAGGTAGAGGATGGTCTTATCTTCCAGGTCAGGAGAAGTCACCTGAAGAAGGCTACACCAACTACCAAGAGTCTCCATCCAGACAACAACCACCAACATGGTTGTCCATCAAGGTTGGTTGCCTGAGAACCACTGCGAAGTGAAGCCGATAACTCTTGGATTTCAGCCTTGGTGCCAGATTGGCAAACGACCAACTTCTTGTCCTTCGAAAGGACGAAGGTAAGAAGAGGTCTGTACCTGGTGATAAGAGGTCTGGCTTCTTTGGACCACACTTGTGATGTTCTTCATTGAGACAGCCTGTGAAGACAGTCAGAAGATCTCCTCTGCGTTCATGACACGAGTGTCCCGCAGCTCGGCCAGCCTCACAATCAGGTCCTTCAGGCTCCGTTCCCCGTGCTGCTTGCTGTCTCTTGTCCGGACATTGACGGTATCGTTCTGCTTCTCCTTATCCCCGACCACTATGGAAGGTATGAAAGTTATCCCCTAGCCACAGAAAGTGGGGGTCTGACCGCTGGGGTGCTGATGGAGCGGCAGGCCGAGCATACCCCCCGTTTTTAAGGATCGATGGGGACCCAGCAGTCAGACCCCCACTGATCAGTCAGTTATCCTGTGGGCACAACCGCAATGTCTCTGCCGAGATCATTTCCATACATACAGGCTCTCCTGATATTTCTGTTTTAGTACTTACATTCCCCATGAAATAAAAATTGTTCCTAAGTTATTCCTACTATAACTGGATGTTACAAGTTGGTGGTGGGTCCCACGCAATCTGACACTATCCAGTCTATGCTGCCAGTATCAGACTGTGAAGAGCAGGCCTCTGCAACCGCTGGCACTCCAGGTGTTGTGAAACTACAACTCTCAGCATGCTTCATTCACGTCAGAGCAAGTGTACCTGTTGGGTGTTGTATCTTCACAAGACCCGGAGTGCTGACACCTGGTGTAGATGCACCCCCAAGTGGTCAAATTATTTATACATTTCCAAGAGTAATAACAGTGGAACATCACCACGCAGGATTATGAGACAAGATGCTCCAGAATTGTTATTTTAATGAGAATACAGCGGATGGGACCCCCCGGGGCATCTACATCTGCACCAGGAAATATGGGGGGAAACCGCTAAGTGTGCAGATGTGTCCTGTACAGCTCTGCTAGGCCGCGCAGTCACACTACACCAGAATAGCTGTGGTTTCTTTTCCTGGCCGTAACATAAGCTCTTGTCAGATGCCCCCAGCAATGGCTTCCTTCCTCAGTGTCAGGACCCCTAACACGCAGATAGCCAGTAACATGAGGGACTATAGGGGCTTTATGTCAGTTCCTCCATAATGAAAGTGCCACCCTGACAAAACCAACCCCCACCATTATCACATCCAGTGTATGAGCAGGACATACAAGACACAGTCATTCCATTCACTGACAGCAAGCACAGCGCTCTGTCACATACCCAGAATGAAGTTGTACTGGGCCAGCTGTGCCCTGCGGATCTTTTTGTTGAAGGTTGTTCCTGGATCGGTGTCTATGTCCACCATAAAGCCCCGGTCGTGGATCGTCCTATAGACCTGTCATATACATATACAGTCAGCAAATCAGATACTCTCAGTCCTTTTGTACTGCAGCCTATATATGTTATACAGCAGCCTCTATAAGCACTGCCGCAGCCTCTATATTATACAGCAGCCTCTATACATTCTGCTGCAGCCTATATATGTTATACAGCTGCCTCTATACATTCTGCTGCAGCCTCTATAGGTTATACAGCAACCTCTATACATTCTGCCGCAGCCTCTATATATTATACAGCAGCCTCTATACGTTCTGCCGCAGCCTATATAGGTTATACAGCAGCCTCTATACATTCTGCCGCAGCCTATATATGTTATACAGCAGCCTCTATACATTCTGCCGCAGCCTATATAGGTTATACAGCAGCCTCTATACATTCTGCCGCAGCCTCTATAGGTTATACAGCAACCTCTATACATTCTGCCGCAGCCTATATATGTTATACAGCTGCCTCTATAAGCACTGCCGCAGCCTATATATGTTATACAGCAGCCTCTATACATTCTGCCGCAGCCTCTATAGGTTATACAGCAGGCTCTATACGTTCTGCCGCAGCCTCTATGTGTGTACATATGTATTTTGTGCTGTTTATGTTACATTCGGCCTCTGGGATAAAGCACGCACCTCTTGGGTATAATCTTCAGCACTGGCTCCTGTGGGGACCACCATGACCTGGAATGGGGAAAGCCAGAAGGGCCTGGACAGGAGAGAAGACATACATGTAATACACAGCAGCATTTATATGGTCCACAAGGCGGGTGTCCTCCACATGTCAGTATACACTGTGGGTGTCCTCCACATGTCAGTATACACTGTGGGTGTCCTCCACATGTCAGTATACACTGTGGGTGTCCTCCACATGTCAGTATACACTGTGGGTGTCCTCCACATGTCAGTATACACTGTGGGTGTCCTCCACATGTCAGTATACACTGTGGGTGTCCTCCACATGTCAGTATACACTGTGGGTGTCCTCCATATGTCAGTATATATTGTAGGTGTCCTCCATATGTCAGTATATATTGTGGGTGTCCTCCATATGTCAGTATATATTGTAGGTGCCCTCCATATGTCAGTATATATTGTGGGTGTCCTCCATATATATCAGTATACACTGTACGTGTCCTCCATATGTCAGTATATATTGTAGGTAGAGCTGGGCGATATGGGCAAAAAAAAAATCTCGATTTTTTTAAAATTTTGGATGATTCACGATTTAAATCTCGATTTTTTTTAAATTTTCGACGATTCACGATTTAAATCTCGATTTTCTTATGTTATTAAAAAAAAATAAAAAAAAAAGCCTACTGTGCCCCCATCAGACCTCAGATCAGCCCATTATGCCCCATCAGACCCCACATCAGCCCAGTTCGCCCCCATCAGACCTCAGATCAGCCTACTGTGCCCTCATCAGACCTCAGATCAGCCCATTGTGCCCTCATCAGACCTCAGATCAGCCCATTGTGCCCTCATCAGACCTCAGATCAGCCCATTGTGCCCTCATCAGACCTCAGATCAGCCCATTGTGCCCATCAGACCTCAGATCAGCCTACTGTGCCCCATCAGACCCCACATCAGCCCACAGTAGTGCCCCCTTCAGACCTCAGATCAGCCCACAGTAGTGCCCCCTTCAGACCTCAGATTAGCCCACAGTAGTGCCCCCTTCAGACCTCAGATTAGCCCACAGTAGTGCCCCCTTCAGCCCTCAGAACAGCCCACTAGGCCACCATAAGAATAAAATAAAAAAATCCCCTACCTGTCCTGCGCTCCTCAGTCTTCTTCTCCCGGCGCTGCACTGTCACCTGACTGCGTGGCCCCGGAGAAGAGGATCGCCGGACACCGGAGCGGAGCCGCGGTGCAGGACAGGTGAGAGATTTTTTTTTTATTTTATCTGGCGGGCGCCATTTTAGGAAAATCGAGTTCACGATTTTCCTAAAAAATGAAATCGTGAGGCTTTCAATTGGCGAATTAATCGAATTCAATTAATCGCCCAGCCCTAATTATAGGTGTCCTCCATATGTCAGTATACACTGTAGGTGTCTTCTATATGTCAGTATACATTGTAGGTGTCCGCTATATGTCAGTATATATTGTGGGTGTCCTAGTCTACCACGTCACCCCTTCACGCCTCTACGTCTCAGCAGGCATGGTTTCCTCATGGCCGTGGCTGTACGAGGCAGTTTGTGGATATATAACTGAATATACAATTTAGTTTACATTCAGCAGCGCTGACACTGAGTAATCTGCTTGGCAGGTGGTTACAGTCGTCCTATATCCTCTTGGAAACGGTTAAACGGCTGAAGACCAGGAACTCCGTTCTCATGACAGCCACGATCACCCACCGGGGGCACCATGTGATACCTAGGCAAAGCTTAATCCACAGAACAAACATGGCCTCTTAAAGGACTAAATAGTGTTTAATGATGAGCATTCTCTGACTAGAACAGGCCTGGCATATCTCGTCACAGCAACGCCACAGCATACAAACCTTATCAGTGTCTCTCCAGCTGGTGGACATGACACGCGAATCATAGATAGGCACTTACCACTTCCCAGCGTAATTCTCAGCCAGGACGGCCAACATCCTCTCCACAGAGCCCAGCACCGCCCGATGGATCATCACCGGCCGCTCCGTCCTGCCGTCCTTACTGTGAGGGGAAACACCACGCCAGTGATTAATGACCACCTCACACCAGCGCAGCCATATTACAGAGTAAGAGCACTTGGTGAACCACCTTAATATTGCTCCAAATGCATCTGAAATAAAGTCAGCAGCTCTGCCGACAGCCTGGACTGAAACACCCAACCTGTGTGTCTGCACAGGTGCCTATAAATCCACCAGTGATGATATGAGCCGTACAGTTACAGCGCTATGTAATTAAGGCCAAGCACTGAGAATGTACAGCAGAGGAACGCCTGCGCTGTCAGCGGCGGGTGTGTATTACAGCTGACACTCTGCTGCAGTGGCCGGGATCAGAGATAACTCCAATCCTGGCAGTTTAATCCCTCTGGCAAACAATAAGCGCCTACGAAGGATTGCAGGGTGCTAATGGGTTTGCTTTATTAGACCCTGCTGCTCTGCCATCTTTTCACTTCTATTCGGCCCTGAGGTACCACAGTATTAAACAATCACACGGTATAATCCCCTAATGGGGGTAAAACCCAGCTGGGTTACTGAAGTGATTTACACCAGACACTACACTCAGACTGGCGCTGTGCTCCCTGTTCTGGGGGGGTGCAGGGAACAGCTGATCGGTGGGGGTGCAGAGTGCCAGACCCTCACTGATCAGATACTGATGACCCATCCTAAGTCACCTAACAGCCCAAAACAGATATTTAGGTGGATGGAGTACGTATGAAGTGGAGCCCAGTCCATATGCAGTAGGTGTTGGCCAAGTAACACAGCCGACAACCTGCAGCAAAGACCAGGATTGGCGATAACTCCCTAGTCATATAACCCTTCAGCTGCCACGGTCCATAGTGACTGCAGTATGGGAAACAGTCAGTGTGTAGTGGCCGGTTACCATAACGCTGCTCCTTCCTTCCCGTCACATGACAGACAACGGATACTAAAGTGAAGCGATCACTCGGCTACCGCTGAATCGTGCCCTGAGGTGACATCTAACCATAGAGCTATTATAGTATTACGGCACACAATCACTTCCTCCTACAGCCAGACCGACAACTACAGAAGGCACAGCCCCAAAACCGGTGGCTGTACCCACTGGAGGAGGGTGACTCGATGTGACATATGGTCTACGGGGGTACGTAACTATACTGTATATATGGGAGGGATCCGTCCCCGATCCATTCTTGTGCCACAAATGTCTGATACATGGAGGCGTCACCTGTATGACCTCCACCCATGGCACTGGTAGCTGGCAGGATTATTCTCCCCTGGGGACCTTTTCTTAAATCCCCCCACACACGTTTGGACCTGCAGTGGGAATCATACCTACCTGATCCCTGCTGCTGGGTTTCGGCTCTATCGTCCCCCTGGGTCTTTCTGCGTCAACATCTGGTTCAACATGGGTCATATGGCTGCTGCAGCCAATGACTGGCCACGGTGTTGACGTGTCACAAGATGCATGGGTGACATCACTGCCTCAACGGCCATGTGACCCATTTCAGACTGAAGCAAAGGAGCCAGAACACAACAGAGGGCGAGTAGGATTCTCACTGCAGGTCCTTTCCCCAGGGATGAACAACCCCATTAACACTTGGTGATGTAGTGGTCACCAGCTGTAGGGCAGAGGCCACAGTCCTCGTCGTTTAACCCCTTTGTCTTAGCAATGGCTGTGAATCCCCACAACAGAGCTTACATAACTCTGTGCATTTCCTACGAGGGGGGCTCCCCATTCACTGCCTCGGGCACTTGGCATAAAACACCCATCACCAACACAACAAGATTTCTCTTCTCAGAAAAACCAGTTTCTTCCTGTTCATATTGCAAAAGAACAATTATGTCAATGTAGAAAGCACATACCCCACATAGCTGAGCTGGAAGCGGATGGGGAGCTGGAAGTCCAGCTGGATGGTGGCACACTGGTGGTAGCGCCCCATGGCATCTTTAATCTGGATATCAATCTGGAGGAAGAAGCATCATGTCTTGTGACAGGTTTCAGACAGGACAGACAAAACACGCTGTGGACTGCCACCCCTTATCACCGGGTCATCTCCAGGTCCAACATTCTGTAGTCAGGGCTCCAAATCCTCCAAAATGTGAGCCCTGACAAGAACAATTTTGAAATGCCAGTGACACGTCTCCTGCAAGCACCAAGGTGTCCGGGTTGTAGGAGATCAGAATAAAAGGATTTGTTTGGTTCCAGAAACAGCGCCACTCTTGCCTGTAGGCTGTGGCTGGAACTACATCTCAGCAACATTCACCTATAGGCTAAGAGTGACATTCTTTCTGGAACTTGAAGCTGACCCAATACAAACCCAAAGAGAAACGGTCCTACTCCTCCCTCATCCAAAAAGTACCGAGAGGCAGCTATGACTTGGCATCGGACGTCAGTGCAGGGAAAGTGATGAGAGGCACAGCACGTGCTGCCAGGAATGGGCGTGAGCGCCAGGCAAGAGCTGTGTCATCCACACAACCACAAAGCAGTCTGCCGCAGGTTGAGCAATGGTTGAGGAAACTCTGGAAAACCTTAAAGAGGTTTCCCACAAAATGTCTTCAGTGTGAATGGAGCAGTAATGTGTATGTGAAATCACAGCCCCATTCACTTCTATAGTAGCAGAGCACTCTCCTTACCTCAGACATTCCCTTAGAAGTAAATGGTGTGGTGGTCACGCATTCACAAAGGAGATCTCCGAGCAAACATACATGTATCACCCATTCTGTGGACGGCATACAAGTGCTTTATTTTGTGGGAAAAGCCTTGTGATGGTCGTGGCCAAGAGACTTGGGAATGTGGGCAAAAAACAGATGGAGATAACTGGAAACCATTATATGCTGCGCCAGCAGATGGCGCTGTGTTGGCCATGAACTTTCTGGCCGCAGCAGGCTTTCTTGTATGGACGCTCCATTCACATGAAGCAATGCTGCCACTACTGACCTTGGGACCATAGAACGCTCCATCTCCTGGGTTCAGCTCCCACGGAAGACCAAAGCCATTCAGACTGTTCTCAAGTTCCTAAATGAGAGCAAGAGCGATGAGCCTGTCCTCCTCTAACCTGGTAAGCAGCAGTGAGGAAGAGACAGTCACCTACCTGCTCAGCCTTCTGCCAGACCTCCTCCTCTCCCATGTACTGTTCTGGACGCGTGGACAGGAAGAGCTTAAATGTGAAGCCAAAGACGGTGTAGACGGCCCGCAGGAAGTCCAGGCAGCCGCTGATCTCCCCTTCCAGCTACAGGGTTTAATAACTCGGTATTAGGGAATGATCACATACAAATCCTATTCCTCGTGGTCCTGATGTCAAGATCACTGCTTGCTGCAATTCGGTCATGTGCAGGGCAAGGCCACAAGTAACAGCCATAGTCTGGCCAAAAGTAAGACGTTCAGCCGTGTGCCTTTCACATGACCAGGACAAGGATGGTTCCTTCTGACTGACAGCAAGCAGAGCTCTTGAAAACTGTTAAGAATTTTTTTTCAGAAAATATTAGTTGTATAAAGGTGAAATCGATAAGGGGTCGCCACACACACATCACTGCCTATCCCCATAAGAAAGGATCGGAGGAGTACAAGTGAGTTCAGTTTTCTCTCTTGGTCCAGCAGTGGCCGAGGCTCCCACCTGATCTATAGAGCAGAATATGTGGGCGTCATCCTGCTGGAAGCGACGGACACGGGTGAGCCCCGACAGTGCTCCGGACAGCTCATTTCTGTGCAGTACCCCAAAATCAGCCAGTCTGACCGGTAGCTCCCTCCAGGACCGAGGTCGATGATCGAACATCAAGCTGAAACATCAGAAAATGAAAGTACAATGCTCACCAACACAATCGATACCCCCTCCTCCAACAAACAGCTCATGGGGAGTGGGGGACCCACAAAAAAGACCCCCGTTACCTGAACACATCAACCACACTTCAGCCAGATGTAATGGGGATGTGTAATGGCAAAGTGACGGCAGATGGCTAGGATACATCATCGCTGTACCATCATGGAGGCTCTGACCTGTGGGACCCCTAACGACCATGAGAACAAAGGGCGGCAACGTGGTGCCCACGAGCCATGCAGGTGACTGCAGCACAGTCCTACACAAGCATGATCTGGGCTGCAGACCCTTCAGTCACAGGATTGTGGGGGTCCCACAGGTTGGACTCCTAAGATTATAAAGTGATGGGAAGACAGAAGTGCACGTTCTCTATACTGGACGAGGATCTTCTCGCTACCCTGATACTTGGCCATGGTTCCTCTTTTTAAAGACACTTCATAGGTCATATGGAAGTCAGATGAGCTGTGAGGAGCTGACCCTGCAGGATGCCATCGGGTTCACGCGTTTCATGCTGCGACTCACCAGTGACCGGGGCAATTCATCGGCTTTAGGGAGAAAGTCTCGTTTTCCACGGGGAAGGAGAACATGTTCTTCCCATAGTGCTCCCAGTGACCAGACTGCTCCCACAGTTTGTTGTTGTACATGTTGGGAGTGATCACCTCAGTGAACCCCCGCTTTCTGTATTCATCCTGCAAAAAGTCAGATGATGGGAGTGATGAGTGAGGTATCTGAAGAATGTAAACTACAGGCGCGCACCACTCCACCACTCCCGGGTAATATGCAGATGAGGGCTCACATCATAATTGACAATCACTTTTGAGTGACCACACCCAGAGCACGCGGCTCCACAAGACGTCAGTAGATGAGATGACCTCATCATATCACATGCTGTAGACAAGCCACATGCAACCATGACAGCCAGTGGCCACACAATTCCTCTATTATTCCTGTTAGTAACCCTGGCTGCAGTGATTGGATGGTGTCAATTCATAAACTAGCAGGAATAATAGAGGAATAACACCACTTGGTTCTACGAATAAATGTTCTTCGTGTACAGGTACCTTAAAGGCACAACTTTTTTTTTAATTTAAAGGAATTAATTTTAACTGATATCCTAACCTCTTGATAGCACCTTATGGGTGAGGCTCAACACCCAGGACCCCAAATGATCAGCAGTTTGAGAAGGCACCGGCACTCCTGTGAGCGCTGTGGCCTTCTCGCTGCTTATCCTAGACCAGTGACGTCACATCCATCGGTCACGTGGCCTCAAAGCAGCTCAGCCCACAGAAGTGAATGGGGCCGAGTGCAATACCAAGCACAGCCCACTGTATAATGTACGGATCTGTGCTTGGTGAGCTGAGAAAAGGTAACAGCACTCACAGGAGCACCCGATGCCTTCTAAAACAGCTGGACAAGAGCGGTCATGGGAGTCAGACCCCCACATATCAGATACTGATGACCTATCCTAAGAAATTAAAATTAATTTATATGAAAAAACTAACGTGATTTTTGAAAAAAAAAAGTATTTCATTTTTCAACTTTTTTTGTTTTTAATTCCAAAATATATTTATTGTGTTAATTGCAAAACAGGAGAAATCTCAATCACAATGGTAAGGCATATAAACGATGTAAATACATTTCTCCAACTGGTACAATCGCATACGATGAACAACGAATTAAGTAACAAAATGTGTTAATGAAACAATCGTAAACCAATAAAAATGTTCATTAAACAAGAGTTGTCTGACTCATTTTACAGTAGAGTTGTGAGAAACAGTCTGGTGAACTCCCCCGGTCAAGGGTAAAAGATGGGAGGGGAAGAAATGAAGAAGGGGAGGGGTGGGGGTGTGGAAAATAGAAATAAGTGAAGTAGTCTCCCAAAAATCAGGTTATCTGGCCATAGAGATAAATAGTATTGTAAATTGGGGGAGTTAGAGCAGTTCAGCCAGGGATTCCATATTTGCGCATAGCGTTCTCTTGTATCATTTAGCGTAGCGTTTAGCTTTTTATACAGCGCAATAGTATTGACTCTGTGGATAACTAACTTTTTTTGTTTTTGATATATATTGCAATTTTAACACATCTACATGATCCTCTAAGGGTCAGTTCACACGATCAATTAAGTCAGTGTGGAATCTGAGTGTGTTTTTCATCAGCGCAAAATCCAGTGCGGATTTTGTTGCAGATTTTTACGCCTGGATTGGTGTGCAGGTTTTCTTTGTGAATTATAATGCAGATTACATACCCTATTGAAACTAAAGGAGAGATTCACCTTCAGAAAATACACATCAAACCATTATTTATGCTGCAGAGTATTAGATTCACGGAGCAGAGATTGTCAAATTCAGCTCCATAGGATAACATGGGGGAAGTCTACACCTTGGGGATTTTCTGAAGGAATTTTCTGCAAGAGAAGACACCCGTTTCTGTGCTGGGGCTGCCGTACTGAGCGAATGTGAATGAACTGAAGAATTTCTCAGGTTTGTAGTGAATTTTACCATAACATGTCGCTGCATGACAAAGATTCTAGTCATAGCAATACCACACATCACCTAGAGCGGGGTAATAGTGGCCCTCATTATCTGACTTCCTTGTCAGTCCCCTCAAAACCTCAGCAAACCCTCTCCATCTAAACAGGGCCACCACTCCCCACAACCTGATTCAAGCCACAGTCTATGTTGTAGTTCTCAGCGAAAGGTCTGGTCAAGAGCAGAGACAAAACTCAGTCACAAACATCATACTAAACCTACACAGATGACACCAAATACAATCAATATGTCAGGAAATCCCCTTCACCCTTCAATAGTCACAAGTCTAAGCTTTAAAACACAACCAGAATGGCAGCATTATCTCCTCTATATAGGGAGATATAGTCAGGTCAGAGGTGAAAGCAGCTGAAGCCTGCTTTCACTTTCAGCTGCTATCACTCCTGACCGATTTATAACAGTGATATCTACCAATGTAGAGAAGAACATACTGGTCTTGTTTTAAAGTCTAGGCTGTTAGCTTTCAAACAAGACCAGTCCTATATCTCTAGCTGTTACTAAGCCTGAAATATGAGCAGTTAGTAGACCTCACCCTGCTGCCTGTGCTCTGCTCTGGATGAACTGTTTGTGCATTTTCTCAAAGGAAAACTGTTAAGGGGTTAAAGAGGAGCTGCCATTTCCCCCGACATGTCTGTTCTAGTTAATAACTGTATTTCCCCAAAAGTAACAATCCTGGCGTATCTTTCTTGAATTGTGCCATTCCTCTGTTATACCCTACTGGAAATGTATGAAAAAAAATTGACAACTGAAAGTTAGTAGTCTGGATGAGTCCCTACAGAGGTTTACATTGTCCACGCACTGCTGTCAGTGTCAGACTGCGCATGGACACATCTCTGAGAAGGATAATGGTAATACCCAATTGCAAATGTATTCAAGTATTTACAGGAGGAACAACAGAGGAACAGCACAAGTCAATATACTACAAGAAAAAAATTCCCAAAATCTGCTCACCTTCCACCTGTCTACATTTTTTCCTGTCCTTATGCAGGTCCCAAGCAGAAAAGGAGTCTCCTGTACAGAGTAGTGGGGCCTCCTAAATCACTCCCTAGCTTTCTACGGGGGATTCCCTGCTGGTGCTGTTCTTAGGTGAACTACAACATCCAGCATTGCCGCAAATACAGTTTTCAAGCACCCAGCACACTGAAAATAGTTTTTGGTAATGTGTGGCCGCACTTACCTTGATGAAGTCGATCAGGACGTTGTAGATGTGAGCGCCTTTGGGAAGAAAGAAGCAGCTTCCAGGACTCATCTCATGGAAGAAGAATAGTCCCTGGTCCTAGAACAGAAGACAGATCTGAGAAGTATGAGGCGCTGTGTGATATCCTTTCAGGACCTCTGCACCATCATCTGCAGGGGAAGAACCTACAGTCGTGTCCCCCTCCTCCCTCTCTAATAGATAGATAGGGACAGTCATTGACACTGTGCAATCCAATTCTAACTACAAGAAGAACTCCCACAAAAATTTTTATTCTCTGACCTGTTAGACAGGTGCATGATGTAATCTGTAGTGAATGTAATTTTCTTATCAGAAGGCTGAAATTGAGAGTTATCCCCTCTCTTCTAATTGTAGCTGGGTCATGTGACCAACTCCCTGACCTCCAACTGACCCAGGACAGGAAGCCAGTAACTGCTCTATTCATTCCTATGAGACTGAAAGTGAGGCTTCCATAGGAATGCATAGAAAATTAGACTTCCTGTCCACACATAAGTCTCTGTGTGAGTGGGTGGGTCTAATTCCTCGTCACATGACACAGATAAGAAACTTCAGGATGATATAAGTCAAAAATTCAGCTACTGGTAAGAAAATCACATTCACTACAGATTACATCATGTACATTTCTAGCAGGACATGGAATAAAAATTTTTGCGGGAGTTCTTCTTTAAGGGCCCATTCACACGACTGTGTGAATGGGTCCGCATTTATTCCGCAATTTAGCGGAATAGATGCGGCCCCATTCACTTCAACAGCGGACAAGAATAGGCATTTTGAACGGGGCGGCCGGCCGAGTGTTCCGCAAATTGCAGAACATACGCCAGGCGGCATCCGTGGTATTGCAGATCCGCAATACTACGGCCGTCTGAATGCGGCCTAAGAGAGACATCTCCACAGAGCACACAACCCCCGGGAAACCCACAAATACAATGGCAGGGTAGCACAAGGAGTCCTCCTGGAGCCTGACACCTTCATGTGTTACACGTACCCGTCCTATCTTGCGGTGGTCCCGGTTGGCCGCCTCTTCTTGCGCTTTATCCCATTCTTTTAACTGTTTCGTATCTGGAAAGGAAATTCCATAAACTCTCTGCAGTTTCTCCTGTGCGGCGTCTCCTTTCCAATAGGCTGTTGAGTTCTGTTATATCCAAAAACACATAAAAAAAATTATACATACTAAAATAGACCCATGTTAGGGCGGAGATGTGACTACCTCTCTTCGTAAATCGGCAATCAATAAAGCGCAAATCTTTTCAACTGAAATAAGTAATGCATTAGTAAAGGATATTTCTGCCCACACCGAAGTGGTGGTATATCCCTAGGACATGCCATCACCTCCTCATGGTTGGGAGCCCCCACCTTATCCCAGTCCTGTATAATTACCTACATTTCAATAAGTAAATGCAGAATTGACTTCACCTTATGGAGTTTTATGGTTTTAATCTGCCCCGTGTGTCGGACATGAGGACCCTGGCAGAGATCAACCAGGGAGCCGCACCTAAAGTAAGGGAAATAGGAAATCATGACGCTGCGGAGAGAGGACCCTGATGCAAGGAGCGCAGTAGATACTAAACTGGTCAATCAGCAGGACCCCCACTATCATATCTGCCTGCCCGACTGACAATGTCTGATGACCATGCCCAGCACTGTACTGGGGTGGGGTCAACAGGCGATATTCGGCCAAGTTTACTGATATTACTAACAGCGAACAGACAGAACGTTACCTGTAAATGCTTGTGGTCGTCTCCACTTTGTCTTCAATTATTTGTGTCTTGAATTTGTTATACTGCAACAAGGAAACACATCCTAAGCTACAGGTCACCACTCGATGCATGGAGAGAACTACAAGTATGTCTTGGATGACTGGTCAGTAAAGCAACCAGACTAATTAAACCGATCAGTTACAATGTTAAATACAGTATATAGGCCTGCAGGTAGGTTTCTCTGTAAGGCCACTTTCACACTAGCGGCAGGGGTGTCCAGTGGGCTGTTCTGGCAGGGGAACAGCCTGCCGGATCCGTGCTGCCACTAGTGAATGTGTGCGGGCGGAAATACGCTCCGTCTCCTTTCACTATAATGGGGGTGGGCCAGACTAAAACTACGACATGTCGTAGTTTTAGTCCGGCCACCTCTTGGCATATTTGCAGTGCTGTGGCCGGAACTCTGGCCAGCCCCCCTTATAGTGAATGGAGACTGAGCGTATTTCCAGCCGCACACATGCACTAGCAGCAGCACGGATACGGCAGGCTGTTCTGGCGGGTGAACAGCCTGCCGGGCACCCCTGCTGCTAGTGTGAAAGTAGCCTTACAGATAATCTACTGCAAACATTTAGTATTGAGACAATGTGTACATACATTACCTTACTTATCCTGTACTGATCCTGAGCTACATCCTGTATTATACTCCAGAGCTGCACTCACTATTCTGCTGGTGGAGTCACTGTGTACATACATTACTTATCCTGTACTGATCCTGAGTTATATCCTGTATTATACTCCAGAGCTGTACTCACTATTCTGCTGGTAGAGTCACTGTGTACATACATTACTTATCCTGTACTGATCCTGAGTTACATCCTTTATTATACTCCAGAGCTGCACTCACTATTCTGCTGGTGGAGTCACTGTGTACATACATTACTTATCCTGTACTGATCCTGAGTTACATCCTGTATTATACTCCAGAGCTGTACTCACTATTCTGTTGCATTACATGGTCATGGCCTCCATCTGCAATGGCCCAGAATCAGCAATGGCTCCCAGCACTAGATGTATATTCCTTGGACATTGTTCACACGTACTGTACACACCTTAAACATCTCCAGCAGATCCTCCCGTGTTGCTTCCACTCGCTGGAAGGGAAGTTTCCTTCTGATGATCTCTTTGCAGGCAATTTCCAGGCCAGGAAGGTCACTGCCCAGCACAGTGCTAGAAAAACACAGGAAGGCATGAGGGTCAGGATTTGTATCACACACATTATGTCCATCTCTGCTGTATTATAACATTATAATATACGACACGAGGGAAAACATCCAGAGAAAGCGGTGAAGCTGAAGAAAAGGATCAGGTCAAAACTCAGAAGCTGTAGACGACCACTGCTGCTCAGCACAGTTTCTTGAGACAACTGGATGTGACGGGGAAGACCTAAGCCAGCTATCCATGCACAGACAGCTGTTTCGGGGTATTGCTCCTCATCAGTGTGGAGTAGGATTCTGGCTAACCGGGAGCAATGCCTTGGAGACTACTCAAACAAAACAATAGCTGATCCCAGGAAGACCAGCTACAAAAGGCGACGTGTGCACAATATACCTATACACTCATCAGCCATAACATTGTATAGTTCCCCTTTGTGCTGACCATCAAGCCACAGACTCCACAAAGCCTCTGAGGTGTTCAGTGGGATCAGCAGATCCTTTAAAGGGGTTGTCCCATGAATAATATAAAAAATGAATATCACACATCATATAGATCTCCCCATTGATCTGCTAGATTTATATCAAGCTGAAAGCTCAGGGGAGTGTCCTTTCTGCTGCAGCTAAGGGGGCGTGTCTCAGCTCTCCCCATCACAGCTCAGGGGGCGTGTCTCAGCTCTCCCATCACAGCTCAGGGGGCAGTTGAAAGATGAAACTAAGCATGTGCGGCCATCTCAGTGAGCAGGTCAAAGAAATAAGAAATTACGTGGCACTATACAGATACACTCTATCGAATAACTCAGTAGCTATACAAAATTTTCAATCACATGCAATTACAAAAGTGTTCAGATCCAGGAGCTGGTTTGAAAACTCTAGAATATTTTTCGTGGGACAACCCCTTTAAATCGTCTGCTCGGTGCAGCCTCCATGGATTGGACGGATTCTTCCAGCACATCCCACACATGATGGATCAGATTGAGATCTGGGTAATTTGGAGACCACCACCTTGAGTTCTTTGCCATGTGCTTCACTTTTTTAGGTTTGGCTGGGGCATTATTGTACTAGAAATAGGCTACTGCTATAAGGGGGGCACCGCTGTCATGGACAGGGTACTTATCTGTACAATGGTTAGATAGGTGATACTTGTCACATCCACATGATCCCAGGACCCAGCAGAATATTCCCCTGAGCATCTCACTGCCTCCATCAGCTTGTCTTCCCATAGAGCAACCTGGCGCCACCTCCTCCCCAGGTGAGCAATGCACTTGGCCGTCCACATAATGGGATTCATCAGACAAGGCAATCTTCTTCCATTGCTCCATGGTCCAGATCTGATTGTCACGTGTCCACTGTAGGTGCTTTCGGTGGTGCAGAGGGTTCATCGGCTCTCCGACCGGTACGCGGCTACACAGTGGACAGCAGACACCTTTCTATCACCACCATTAAGAAAGTTGTCAGCCACTTGTTCTACACCAGGGATCAGCAACCTTCCGAAGTTTAGGTGTGGTGAAACTACAACTCCCAGCATGCATATTGTTTGGCTGTTCACAGAACTCCCATAGTAGTGAATGGGGCATGCTGGGACTTGTAGTTTCACAACAGCTGGTGTACAGGGGGTTGCTGACCCATGTTCTCAACCATCTTTTCAGTGGGATCGTACCAGACGGACTAGCCTTCATCAATGAGCCTCAGGCCCATGAGCCTGCCACTGGTTGCCTCTCTTTGGACCACTTTTGGTAGGTACTAACCACAACTTCGACCAGAAGATGCTCTGACCCATCATCACTATTTGGCCCCTGACTATCAGCTCCTTACACCTGCCCGTTTTTCCCACCTCCAACACATCGATGACAAGAACTGACTGTTCACATGCCGCCTGATAGATCCCACCGCTGACAGGAGCCACTGTCACAAGATCAAGGTTATTCACTTTATCTTTAGTCTGATCACAAGAAGTACAAAGAGATATATGGGGAATAATTACCGGTTTTCCAGGTGTATATCATAGAAGAATCCATTTTCTATGCTGGGTCCATGGCACAAGAGACCCCCATAGATCTGCTCCAGGGCGGCCCCCAGGACATGAGCACTTGAATGCCAAAATACCTAAATGAGGACATAAGTAGAAATGATCATCACTTGTCTCCTACCAGTAGCCTTGAGTGGCGATTTTTTTTCATTCACTGACAGCAAACAGAAATCTTGGCTTGTATAGAATTCTGAAGCATATTCCAGGTAAAAAAGATTGCCCAGGATTAGACAACCCCTAGGAATGGCGCCTCTCCTGTCCACAGGTTAGGTCTTATAGTAGCTCAGTCCCTTTCACTCAAACAGGGGTGTGCTGTAATACCAGAAACATCCAACAGACAGGAGTGGCGCCATTTCTGGAATCCTGGACAACAGCTTTAAACTTTATTTAGCAGCACACAGCTGAAGGTCAGGAGGATGAGAGTTATAGTTCATGTGTTTCAGAGAGTACACTACTGACCTCTGCTGGTGAGCTTGGGAATGACAATAGACCATATCCACCCACACAGTACATCTACTCACATCTTGCCCTTCACGGGAATCAAAATTGAGGAAGTCAATCTCAGAGTCGTCTTCTAGGGGTCTCATCAGATCGAACACGACGCCGTTCACCCGGGCGGCCAGGATATTGTGCACAGAGCTGGACCTGCCCAGAGAATAGAGCTATAGCTATACGGTATGGGATGCACTGTGAGGAGGAGCAGAGGAACGATCGGTCAGCTCACCTGGTCTGTACGGCCACGTCGTAGGCAGAGGTTCTCCAGGACTCCCCACTCACCACCTTCCCCTCTGGTAATGAGATCCTGATGGGATGAGACTCTCTCAGGACCTTGTCTGCAAGTCTGGCCTCGTAACGTTCCCTCAGGGTCTCAAAACATCGAAGCCGATGGTGGATGAATTCAGGCAGGACGGAGGACTATAAAAGAACGTGGTCAGAGACTGTGTCACCCTGTGACATGCAAGGGGGAGAGGCAAATGAGACAGCTTGGAGTGATGATTGAGTCCAGCTGGTATATGTACACCAGGTGGGTCCATATGTGCACCGCATATGGAAGTGATGGAGGTTAGGGGTCCAAACAAGCACATACCATGGACCAAGCCAGAATATAGGGGGAGGTCTATGATGCGGAAAGTTCTATCCATTAGCCAGTTGTACAACTGTATGCCTTATGAAAAGTACTCATATGCAGAAGTAGACTCAAGAGTATCCGCTGGGCGCATCCAGATCCTCTTCAAGTCCTGGTCCATCTTCGCTACAAAGGCCCAGGGTCCATTGACTGACATGGAGGAGGTCTACCACAACATCGACAGGCAGCACATAATCCACCACTTGTAAAGCACAGTAATCAATTCTGATCTGTGTATGCGACAGTCCCGATGATCTGGAAGTCAGGTCAGGACTAGCGCATATGCACATTAAAGCTGACCACTGTACGCATATGCTGCTTTTCCGCTCTACATCAATGGACCGGGGCAGGCTTAAAGGCTCTGGACACCTTTGGGGGCAATTATTTATTATTATCGCATTCATTTTGAGCTAAAAATCATTTTTTCATTTGGGCTTTATTAAAAATATGGAGTCCTTTTCTCTGTACAGAGATGAGATGCTCTAGTAGCAGCCTGTGAATTTTCTCTCTTTTCCGTCAGTTGGGGAGCTGATGGGCTCCTTATCTCTGCTCTGACATTATAAACCCTCACTATAGCTCAGATCCGATCATACTGATAAGAATGTGGGTTAAATAAGTCTTTATGCCCTCTTAGTAGTTTACAGATAAGGTTTATTAGATAATCAGCACAAAGTGAAAGTACCAGTCACACAGCTAGAAAAACAGTTAACCCTTGGTGACATAATGGCTCAATATTTTTAATAAATGCCAACTGAAAATATGATTTTTAGAAAAAAATTTGTAGAATGCAATCAAACAAAAATTGCCTGTGTTTTTGTGTCCAGTCTGCGAAATGCAATAAACCGGATCGGGCACTAAAAGCACTTTAAGTCAATGGCTGTGGCACAGGTTTTTTTTTTTTAAGGATTTTAAACCAGATCCATCTCACATTGACTTTCAATGTATTCAGTGATGGATCCGTTTGTTTCCCATTTTCACACAACTACATCCTAACTGAACAGATGCATCAAACTGAACTTTTTTGAGATCATCTGCCAGATCTCAAAATCTGAAACCATGTAAAGACGCGAAAATAGACTTACATTGCTTTTCATGCCACATTCGGTTTGTTCCTCTTTCCAATCGGGACACACAGACCGCAGATTGTGTCCGGCACCAAAACGGAACAGATGAATACTTATGAATCCTGATCAGTTTTGCCCCCACTGACAATTAATGGGATAAAACTGAACCGTTTCATTCAGGTTTTGAGATTGTCAAAACAGTTATTGAAAACACAGATGTGAAAGTAACCTTAAAAGAGAAAGCGGATGACTGAAATGATGTCGACTGACCTCCGGGATCCCTGGTCCATCCCATGCACCTGTGCGACCACCTACATCAGTGGAATGAGGTTTCCATGTTTTACAAGGTTCCTTTGGAATGACTTCAGGGGAATCCTAAGAAACAAGAGGCAATAAATAAAAACCAGGAAATAGATATATGGGATAATAGGTAAGGGGGGCTGTGGTAGCTGTAGACCCCCAGATGTCAGGCCAGGAATGAAGACATCTGTACAGTGCGCTCCCAGGTGCTGCAGCTCAGAAATGGGGGGCTTCACCGGTCCTGATATAACTTTTCTGCACCTGGAATGGTCTGATCAGTAAGGGTCTGAGCTCAGGAACCCCCACTTTAGTCATCACACCCACTGATATCTAGGTAACAGCGCACACTTAGACAATTCTGCATCTCCCATTGACTTTAATGGAAGCCGGCACCACACCTCCTTGACCTACACCAGGGATGCCCAACCTGCATCCCTGCAGCTGTTGCAGACTACAACTCCCAACATGCACCAATAGCTGCAGGCTGTCCATGCTGGGAGTTGTAGTTTTGCAATAGCTGAAGGGCCTCTGTGACAACTGCCTCTCACATGTAACATTACATATACACATATCATGTAATAATATAACTATATCCCCACTGTGCAGCCTCCACATGACATCAGACACACAGGGGTTAAGGTCATGTCAGTTCAGTGGACCCCATGCACACAGAGACCAATAACCGCAGCACACACCGTGCAGAGCCGCGTGTAGTGGGCAGGGAGGATTCTCCTCCTCCTCAGCAGCGACAACAGCCTCATACTCAGCAGCCGGCAGCATGTCACCAGCAGTCACACAAGGGAGCAGCCATTACTCCACAGCCACGCCCCCTCCCGTCAACATCAACAGGTCATGTGACTAACATCGTGTCACATGACAAATCAGGGCCGGACCTCTCTTTGCTGCAGCCTCTATACAGAGTATGCAGTAAGACGCTGCCCTCTGGTGGTCGGCTCTGTACATGACATGTAATAAACTTAGAGAAGGTGTGCTGTAGATACTGGGGAAATGCTGAACTAACAATCCCACTACATCCCATACACGGTTCTTACAGATGCAGTCTCCCTAAAAGTATTAAAGAAATCCAATTAATACACAGCCCCGGTAGAAGAATAAAAGAAAATGTCTGGCATTAAAAGAATACAAATCGGTAAATAAAAATCTCATCATTTGAAGGGATTGCCTGAGATTAGCAAAACATGGCTGCCGTTTGGCAGTGCCCCTCTATGGCTGTGTCTGGTATTGCACCTTGGCCCCATTCCTTAGAACTGCAATACCTGACACAGCCTATGAACACGAGGGGCGCTGTAGGTGGTAGAAAGCAGCCATTTTATTTTAATCTCATACAGCCCCTATAACACGACTGTACAAAGCCAATTGGCTGAATATGGTCGCTGTCACACGTCTACAGGATTACAATGCACATCACCAAACCCTGTAGCCCTGAAAGGGGTATTCACAAAATAGGGGATAACTATTAGATTGGAGGGGGGTTCTACCGCTGGGAACCGGAGCCCTGTGTCCACCTCATTAACAGATAGGATGGTCACACACGCCCACCACCGTTCCATTCATCTTTATGGGACTGTCAGCATGAAATGGAGTGGTAGTATGCATGCCCAATCTACTGTTCTGATCATTTCAGGGGATTTTGGCGAGATACAGTGGGGGTCCCTGGAATTGTACTCCCACCAACCAGATACTGATGAGGAAAATCAGAAAACCTCTTTAAGGCTCCATTCACACGTCCTGTTTTTCTTTCCTGATTCGATCCTGATCTGGATCCATTAATTTCAATGGGTTCTGAAAAAAATCAGGATCGAATCAGGAAAGAAAAACAGGACGTGTGAATGGGGCCTAATACTGATCTATAACCTACAGTCATGCCTTGTACAACTATCCTATGCGGAACATAATAAATATGCAAATACCTCATGTATTACAAGGCAAACTGGATGCAGAATGACCCCCTGCCCCTGATGGGAACATTGACGACAGCCATAGAAGTGCACAATGGATAATGAAGGGTAATCTGAATTCCCTGCGACTGTCCTGGCCTAGGTTGTACAGCTAATAACAGGAATTTCTCATAAAGCACCACTAGGTGGAGCCTACTGCATATACAGTTATTATGGATTGCAGGGTGCAGTAAGCTCCCTCTAGTGGTGGTTGCAGGCAGAGACAATTCTCATTTACCTCTACAGCTATGCAGGGGATTTGGAAACGGATCAGCCCAGAATTTAGATTCATGAAAGAACTTTTAGACAATACTTTTTAGAGACAGACATGACAAATTAGCGTTCTAATAGATGAAATTATTAATCCTAATAAAATCAATCCACTTCACAAACACCGCACTAGAGATAAGGATTAGTAGCTGCCCATTCGGTATCAGTTACCATGGACAAAGACCTGTTTGAAGGGTTTTCCAAGTTTCAAAAAAACATGGTTGCTTTCTTCCAAAAACAGCACCACATCTGTCCATGGACTGTTTGAATGGAAGTGTGGAGCGATACCAAACAAAACCTGTGAACTAGGGTGGCGTTTTTGTTTTTTTTTGGAAGAAGGCAGCCATACCATGAAATCTTTCCGAGAATTTGGGCAAGGTTAGCACAGTAGGGTCCAGATTGGAGATATCTGGAAAACTAATTTGTCAGAACTATTCACAAACCCCAGTAGGAATGCACTTAAAAGGGTTTGTCCATTTTGGACAATCCCTTTTGTAGAAGTATTCCCAGCAAATGAGGCAACACAAGCCACCTTTGGCGCATGCGCAGCGTACTGGACTCAGTTACATCTGCTCATGTGCCAGATGTTACTGGCGTTGATTTGTGATGGCATTTCTCACCCTGAGTGGTCAGCAGGACTCTTTGGAGTAGTAGCACCTCCCTTTGTCTAGGATTACAAAAACATTCCTGCTTTCATTCAAAAACAGCACCAACCCAGTTCACAGGGGTGTATGCGGTATTGCAGCTCTGCTCCATTGACTCCACAAGAGCCGAGCTACAATACCAGGCACAACCCAGGACAGGGGTGGTGCTTTGTTCGAAGAAGCAGTCATGTTTTTCTACACCTTTAAACCATTTGGCCTCAGACTGATGGCATGTCGCTAGGAACCTGAACCTACCTCAAGGATGGACGCTCAAAATGAAGGAGAGAACACAGCGCATGCGCAGGTGCACTCTACTCACTGCTATAAGAGTTCCAAAATAGCCAAGCACGCTCAGCTGTTCTCGTAAGCCCCATAGCAATGAATGAAGAGCGCAGCCACCTCTCCACTTCTTTGGGCTCTGCTATTTTTGGTACTCCCATAGCGGTGAATGGCGACTTCATTTTGTGAGGTCCATTCTGGAAACAAGGTGCAGGTCCCAGAGGTAGGAACCACACCTATCCGACATTGATGGCATATCTTAGACATATGAATAGCAGGTTAGCGGTAGTTTGGGGACTAAATCCACCTGGCGGGTGGGGGCTGCATTTCTATAACAAAAAAAAACATTTCTGACAGAAAACCAACATTGAAGAGGAAACCTATTAAAGGTAGTAACATGACTGCAGGATCAGACTACACAAGGTTCTTTGTAGTCTGTTACCATGGAGACACTGCCTGGATAAGAGCTGTGAATGGTAGGATATGTACAACTTTTATACAGAGTTAATTGATGACTTTTAATAGGCATTTTTGTTTAGATCATTAAAGGGAAATATGTCCTCACAGCTGACTGAAAATGATGCTTAAAGGGGTTTTCCAGGACAAACATATTGATGTCCTAGGCAAAGGATAGGTCCCCAATGCAAAAACCGTGGCAGTTTAAGACCCCAACGGATCAGCTTTTAACAGTAGCCGCAGTTCCTGGAAATAAACCGTGTCGGGAGCTGGGACACCACAGTGCCATACACCATGTAGTGGCCATTTCTGGGTACTGCAGGTAATGCTCTTATTTAAAGGGGTTCTGCAGTTTTGTTTTGTTTTTTAACTGATACCCAGGACCCCTGCCAATCAGCTGTTTGAGAAGGCAGTCGCGCTCCAGGAGCGCCGCGGCCTTCTGTGTGTTTTCCTCAGGCCCAGTGACGTCATGACTAATATCACTGGCCTGGGCGGGGCTAAGCTCTGCTCACATGAATGGAGTCTCATTATCATCACATGCCAGATTACATTGTCACGAAACACTACTCACAATAGATTAGTCATAAATTATCTTATCCCTTCTAAATGACCTCTGTAGAGGTCACAGAGCATGCCCACAACACCCCCTTATTAATTAATGAGCCACCTCCAGGATAAAGGCTCCTATGGCCCATGTGGCTGCTGAAAAGCATAACTATCAGCGCTGTTAAAAGCTGCTTAGGGAAAACGACGGCCCTCTATAATCCCGTACAGAAAATAAAAACAGACTAGAAAAGCAACGCGCCAGTATCTGCTTTTAATTAGTAAAAAAGAAGTGGCGGCCATGGCGATGTTCACCATCCCTTCCATTTTTGCATTGTTCCAGTGATGTGGCCTCTTCCTAGGCCAGTGACATCACGTTCATCAGTCACAAGTACAAGGCGCAGCTTGGTCCCATTCAAGTGAATAGGGCCAAGTGCAATACCAAACACAGCCACTCTCAAATGGACGGTGCTGTGTTTGGTAAGCTGCAAAGAGGGGCCGACATGCACCGAAGCTCCAGTGAGCGCCACAGCAACTTCAAACAGCTGATCGGCACAGGAGCCAGGAGTGAGACTCACTAAAATCAAAATCCTGGAGAACCCCTTTAAAAATGACTAATCGTTTTGGGTGTACAGCTCCTATGCAGACGTGGCTCCATGGTAACAGACAACACAAACCCTGTGGAGTCTAATCATGCAGACATTCCTCCTCTTCTTCTTGCATGTAAGAGGGGAAGAGACAGAAGACAGTCCAGGACTGCTGGATCAGACTACACAAGCTCTGTTTGTGGTCTGTTACCATGGAGACACAGGTCTGAAAAGGAGCTGCAGACCCAGAACTGTAAGAGCCAAGGATCCGATATGTCAAACTGATTTTATCTGCAGTAAGATGCAACTTTTCAGTATCAATCAAGTACAACAGGACAAAGTTATTTTTGTTCCTGCTAAGTCAACTAAAGAAAACTAGCTGTTTGGCCGTTTCTGCATTTGTTTGGCCTTATTTATCATAGGGAATTATCTCCTGACCAGCCTTTGCTGTGGCGGGTGAAAATAAGTTAGAATGTGATATCTTGGCTATGCACCACCATCATAAATTAGGCTCACATTGCTTCTCAGGGCCTAAGACGCAAAGGTTTTCCATTTTAGATGCAATGGAGACATTTTCTGTTGAACACAAAAAAAAAAAAAAAAAAAGTTTGCACAGAAAGATGTATCTTGCAATGGAGTAGTATGAAAGCCATTTCCCGAGTAGCTTTCCAAATGCCCAGAGGGAATCTGGAAATTTTCCAGCTCTTAGGGAGGGGTTGTTCTGGCAGTTTTTTTTAGCCTAATCCAGAAGTGGATTCAGCAGGAAGGAGAAGTAGTAATTCCTTTATATTTTCCATTCACTTCCAACCCAGATATTGCTTTGGCTTAAAGAGTCTCTAACCTTTCAAAAAACTTTGCATTCATCAGTAGCACAGTAGGTGTACATGAGGAATATCACTATTTCTGACCATTTTATCATCTGTAGCCAGCATTTTTTTTTTAGTTTTCCTCTGCGCACAGTGAACGTCTAGTATGCAGTTCTCTTCGACATGGTAAGTGGAGACTATCTGCCATCCACTGAACACTGAAAGTAGAGGAGAATCTGCTTCCTAACCTTTTCATGCACTCAGAGCTACTGACCTGTATGGCTGTAAATGAAGCACTTTGGAAGTTTATAGGTCAGTCAATATAGCTCCAACAGTATTCTAGTCTGTGCTCTTCAGATTATTCCTCCCCCTTCCCTCTCAATAGACTTGCACTGGCATGCGTAATATGATCCTCCTGTGGAGCTGGACCATCTTAAAGGGGTTTTTTTTTTATAATGCAGATACAGTAAATACAAGGCACTTACTAATGTATTTTGATCGTCCATAATGCCTTCTTTGCGGACTCTGGTGGCCAGGACTGCAGGAGTGCACTTTGGCCAACACTTTTTCCTACAGTGTGTAAACCACGTCCACCATTGCTGGACTGCAGGATGGTCGTAACTCCAGGAAATGAGCAGTGTATAATGTGTTTGGAAAATGAACCCAGCCAGCAAAGGAGGCAATATGGGCAATCCCAATACACTATTTAGAGCCTTCAATTAACTTTCTCTAAATGATAATTGCAATTTGCTAAAGTGAGATAACCTATTTAAGTCACTTTTCAAAGTGAAAAGCAATCGGCAAGGGGGGGGGGGCAGCTGATAACATGAGAACTAGACATTTTACACTGATAAGACAGTCTCTCGTACTATTAATTTGTGCAAAGCTATGTGAAAAGTTAGTGACCATTTTAACACTACCTGAAAAAAAAAATGCCGCAAAAACTTGTGTGAACTCACTCTGGAAAGAGATTTTTCAGGAGACAGACATAATATAGCTATTGGGACACCATTTCCCAAGGTCACCGCTCTTATTTACTCTACATAAGGTGTCCATACAGGAGAGCAAAGTCCGTTTAACCTGCCAATTGCGGCACGTGTATGTACATAGATCTGCAGTAGATCATTGACTCATACTTAAACCACCTCCGGCAGTTTGGCAGCAGCTTACTCCCCTCTACCTGAGAACATACAAGCTTGTCTAAACACGCGTGTATATCGTAGTCCGGAAGAATGGACTTCAGCTAAACAAGTATTCAGCCGACAGCTTTTTAAGGTGTATGGGCACTATTAATCTTAAAGTGGCCATGTTATTGTGGTAGAGGCTTAACCACTTCCCATCCGGGCCATTTACCCCCTTCCTGACCAGGCCTAATTTTGCAAATCTGACATGTGTGACTTCATGTGGTAATAACTTTGGAACGCTTTTACTTATCCAAGCCATTCAGAGATTGTTTTCTTGTGACACATTGTACTTTGTGTTAATGGTAAATTTGAGTCAATATATTTTACCTTTATTTATAAAAAAAAAAAAAAATAAAAAATTTACTGAAAACTTGGGGGGGGGAAAAATTACAATTTTTTAAATATTAATTTCTCTGCTTTTAAGTTGCATAGGGATATCTAATAAAATTGTTATTAATGAACATTCACCATATGTCCACTTTATGTTGGCATGATTTTGGAAATGTAATTTTATTTTTTGAGGATGTTAGAAGGCTTCGAATTTTAGATGTAATTTTTAAGATTTTCATGAAAATTTCCAATAGTTAATTTTAAAGGATCTTTGCAGTTCTAAAGTGACTTTGAGGGGCTTAAATAATAGAAACCTCTCATAAATGAACATATATTAGAAACTACATCCCCCAATGTAATCCAAACTGATTTTAACAAAGTTTGTTAACCCTTTAGATTTCCCACAAGAATTAAAACAGAAGGAAGGTGAAATTTAAAAATAAATATATATTTTTTTGCAGATTTTCAATTTTTAATTAATTTTTCCTATAAGATAGCAAGGGTAAACCACAAATCAAACCTGAATATTTATTTTCCTGATTCTGAAGTTTGCAGAAACACCCCATATGTGGTTGTAAACTGCTCTGTGACTGTCAGTAATGAGAGGAAGATAGTACAAGCATTTGTGATGGCTTTGACAGCTTGTCAGAGTGATCAAAAGCCTGTAGGCCAGGAAAAAAGGTCTCGGGTATGTTCTTGGATGTCCGGAAGCAGCTGAGTCATGGAGCTTCTATGTACAGGTGCTGCACACAGGGGGCAAAGCTCAAGGACGTTTTAAAACGTCCATTCAGAGATAGTGATCCACTACCAGGACGTTTATAGTCAATGGGCAGACTGGAAGTGGTTAATTAAAGGACTGTATGGCTGAACCTACAGGCATCAGCTGTTTGGAGACTGTGGAAATTAGACCAGGATGCATGAAGTCTTCTACAATATGGCCACCATAAGCGCCAACTGGAGGATGCTTTGTAAAACATTTGTCTGGGGCACACTTAAAAGGGTTTTCCAAGATTAAAAGACTGATGACAAGGGATGAGCGAACCTCTGTGTTATAAGTTCGGGTTCCGGCAGAATTACGTTATAGATCCCGTGACCACAGGCCATAAGTTATGGTCCATGGTCACGGGATCAATAAAGCAATTCTGTGGTAATCGGAACCTCTAAAACAGAAGTTCTCTCATCCCTACTAATGACCTATCCTCAGGATAGGTCAACAGTATCTGATGAGTCAGGTTCTGACACACAAGACCCCTGCCGATCAGTTATTTGAGAAGGCACCATCATTTCTGTGAGCGCCCCGGCCTTCCCACCAAGCACAGGGCCGTACTTCTATGGGGCTGAGCTGCGCCTAGGCCATGTGAGTGATGAAAGTGTCGTCACTTGGCCTAGGGAAGGCTTGCGCCGGTACCATCTCAAAAAGCGGATCAGCGCGGGTCCTGGATGTCAGACTCCCACCGATCAGATACTGGGGACCTACCCAGAGTATAGGTCATCAGTAATTAAAACTTGGAAAACCCCTTTAACTAGAACAGTTCATGGATGAAGACATGCATTCTGGTATCAGTGTGGGTCCACAAATCTAAAGATGCAATGTGAACCAGGTCAAAAAATAAATGTATGGGTTAAAGTCAGTGGTTTGAGAACATTTTCTTTATGGTTCACATTCAGATGCCAATTGACACAGAATGAATCCACGGAGTTGGTCTGTAAACTGCATTTAAAAATGGCCTTTATTGTACTCCAGAGCTGCAATCAAAATTCTGCAGGCTTCAAAGCTGAGATCTTGAGGAATACCCTGCTGGTTCAGTGTCAGAGGTACTGTGCAGGAAAACCTAAATGCCTCACTGCATCATGGGAGTTTAGCTGTGCCATTAAAGCAGTGTCCAATGTCAACACCGTAACTGGTTTTTAAAGACAGCCAGAAGAACATGGTTTTCAGCTGTCAGTCTATATGAATGTACGAAATGTGTTGTTCTTCCCTTGCTTTGCATCTTCTTGCCAATGACAGTATGTTCTTGTTATGACCTTTATTTGGCTCATGGTCTGCATCTTTGTGCCATAAATATCCATTGGTGGGTTTTTATTTTTGTCCCCACAACAAATGTCCGCAACTGGCTTTTCATGCAGATCTACAGGGGAAGTGGCAGACAAAAGAAATGTTTTTTTGTATAAAGTAGAAGGATTAGCACAAAAAAAAAAAAAAGTCCACAAAAAATTTACCAATTAGTAAAAAAAAAAAAAAAACTGTTTTCCAGATCTTCAATAGATTCTGATAACACATGTGAGGTTTTCAAAATATCTTGTACAGAATGAGCCATCATCTGATTTTCGATGTTCCACCTCACATGGTCTGACCTTTTTTGTCGGCTTCCTCCTTTAGATGTGCTCGGGAAGCTTGCACAGTGGCCGCCACAATGTCAGGGGCTAGTTGTTTCGCCACCTGAAATGCCAAGAGTCAAGGTTAGGGCCAACGATCGTCTGCCAGGATGGAGAAATCAGCTCCTGAGAGTCAGCGAACTCTGGGTCTGCTGGCATATTGGTTGAGGCCAAAGCCATCTTAGGTAAGACACCATCATCTTCCCACTCCACAAAATGCATATCTCCATACGACTAAGAGCTATGGTTGCGTTATACAGCAGTTCCGGATGGTTTTAGAGTGTTGGTAGGTGGCGAATTTGCGTATCAGAGTGTAAGGAACCTAGTGCCACAAGTCCCTACATACCAGCCCCAGAATCAGAAGTCTTTATTAAAATAAATATATATATAGTCCCACGGGCGTTTTTTTGGATTTGTAATGGTGCAATAAAGACTGTGTACCCTTACATTTTTTATTTATAAAGCTGAAGTGGAATCATTTTTCAAAAGCCATTAGGAGTCCTATGTTACGCTTGTTAATGTTGGTTTTGAAAAGTTCATAGAGAGCAGCCACGAGTGAGAGACTCCTGATTGATTAGCCAGGAAAGAGAACAGCTTCTAAAAGTGTACTGCCCTCCAAAAGGCCTCAGCATGTCACACAAGGCCAGCCCATTGATTTCAAAGGATACCACAACTCTTTCCAGTTGAATGTAACACTGCCCGATTCCAGGAGAGAATGAGATACTGAATCAGAGAGAAAGAAGTGCTTGTGTCTGAAAAGTTTATATGAATGCAGTCTAGTTGAATCCATTTATTCCTTCATCAGGATCCACATGAGGAGCTTACAGAAGCCATGCATAGAGTATCATCCTAATGAAGAGACATGTCTGGACATGTAACGCATGAAGTTATAAATTAATAAACAGATCCCACTAAACTCTTGCAGTCATCCAAATTCTTCTGACCCGAAGTGCTGTAGTGTTCTGCCTCCTCCTTTCTCTATAATGGTATAGATTCCCTGGCCAAGAGAGGGTGGATAACAGCACAGGAGTCCTAGAAATGCTACCTGGCAAGACAGAAGAGAGGTTTCAACTCTTTGTTTAAAGACATATCAGATTAGTTCATTTGTATATTTTGAGATGTCCACTGAAAAGCATTTTGCTTTTTTTTTTTTTCTTTGTGATAGATTCCAGATGATCTCTGGTGCCTCTCCCTGGCTGAAAGAGACCAGGTGATGAAATGATCGATAGGTGACCCTGCTTGAAAGGAGATTGTCTATAGTCAACAACCTCTAAGTTTTGAGTCTTAATACTTCCAAAATTGAGTCAATTCCCAGATATCTAGATTCCAAGATATATTTTTGTATGAACATTCTGCTTCAGTTTCAGCCAAAAATTTTTAGGCCTGCTTCTAGAAAACACACTTATTCAGTCGGGTTGAAGATTCAACCCAACTGTACTAGACAAAGCCATTTTGCTGTAAAACTCAGCTTCCTGGTGCTTGGTGGCTTCAGATTAAACAATATTTTGCAATCCAGAGTTCATCATCCCATTACTGACGGGGACCGCTCCCAGAGTGGTAGCAACAGTATCTTCTTTCAAAGTTTTGAAACGGTACCAATTTTGATTTCCAAAGAAAATTCATCCAGATAGGCTTTAGAAAGTGGTGAACAGGTAAGCAGCAGCATCCGTTCTATCCTCTTCGGCAATGGAATTGTAAAAGTAATGACTTTCCAAGCAGTTTTAAATAAAAGTTATTCAGATTGACGAGCATTAACAAAGGTCTTCAGAAAACTCAGACAATGGAAACCATACACTCCGGAAATGCATTTAAAAAAAAAATAAATAAAAATTGTAATGGTTCAAAAGCTTTCCTAGAAAAAAAAAATGCAGGGCAGCTTTCTGAACCCCTTTCCTTGCATTTTTTTGTAAATTTGTGTCTGAAAAGACACCATTCTTCCTTAAAGGTGCTGTTCTACGAAAATTATTCTAGTTTTCAAACCAGAACCTGGATCTGAATACTTTTGTAATTGCATGTAATTAAAAATTTTGCACAGCCAATAAAATGCATCTGTATAGCACCACCTACTGTTTGTTCTTTTTCTTATTTCTCTGTCCTGCTCACTGAGAAGGCCGCACATGCTCAGTTTCATCCTTCAACTGCATCCTGAGCTGTGATAGGGAGAGCTGAGACACACCCCCTTAGCTACAGCAGAAAAGGCACTCCCCTGAGCTGCCAGCTTGATATAAATTTAGTAGAGCACTGAATGATGAGATCTCTAGATCTATGTGAGGAGCAGAGCTGGTTCTAACTTTGTTAGAGATTGCCAAGTACTATATGATGTCTGAGTGTCCTTTTTGTACATTAGTCGTGGGATAAGCCCTCCTTAATCCTCAATGGAGCTATGTCACACAAAAATGGCAAAAAAGGCTAGGGAAATCATCAAGTACTAAGGCTGAAGTGTCCAAGAACTGAAAAGCTAAGGAAAAATGTTTTTTTGTTCCTTTTAAGGCTTGGTCATATGGGTGGTTTCTCCATAGAAATTGCTCTTACAAAATAGGTATCTGCAAGTGTTTGACATACACTATAAGGACAAATATATTGGGACACCTATACATTACATATACAGCAGCATTCATTAGATCCACATGCATTAATATGAAGTTGCCCCCATCAGCTAAAAGAGTGTCAACTTTGGGAAGGCATTCAAAATTTGTTTTAGAATGTCTGGGGCAATTTCTGTCCATTCATCCAGACTATTTGAGAGGTCAGACACGGATGTTGGACAGGGAGGCCTGGTTTGCAAACTTAATTCTAGTTCATTCCAGCGGCGCTCAAACAGGGTTCCGGTCGGGGACCTGTGATGGCCAGTCAAGTTCTTCGACACCAAACTCACCCAACTATGAATTTATGTTGTAGGGGTTTTTTTGCATTGGGAAACTCATACTGGAACAGAAAAAGGGCCTTCCCCAAATTTTTCTCACAAAGCTGAAATCAAAGAATTGTCAAAAATGTCTTGGTATGCTGTAGAATTATAACGTCTCTTGAATTAAGGGGCCAAGACCAACATCAGAAAAAAACCCACGCAAGTCACATTCACGCCCAACCTCAACTCAGCCTTCAGACTGCCAAACAGAGAAACAGGATTTGTCACGGCATAGAAGACATTGCTTCCCAAGCAGAAATTTCTTCAGGTTCCAAAAGATAAGTAATCACTGGGAGCCAGCTCTGGATGGTTACGCTCCATGAAGCTGTATTCCCCGATAGCTTGTAATTTACAAGACTTGTGAGCTGGCACATTGTCGTGAAGCAGCAACACACCTGCTAACATCCCACAAGGTTTCTCTTTGATTGTGTCATTTTTTAAGAATAGGTGTCCTTGGTAATTGCCGTCTAGTATGGCATATATTCTAATAAAATGTCTTCCATATACCAAAAATCACAGTTACCATGATCTTTCCAGCTGCCTTCTGCACACAAAACTTCTTTGGAGTTGGCGACCCCTTGTGCTTCCATTGCATGGTCTCTTGTTTGGTCTCAGGATCATGGTGGTGGACCTATGTTTCATGACCCACTATAATTTGAGAATAGAAGTCTCCTGAATTTTCTCTAAGCAGGTCTAAACTGTCTTGGCTAAAATGCTGGTGACAAGTTTTTGCTCAGACATCGACTGGGAACTGAGCTGTAACATCAAAACATGAACGATACTGGAAAATGTGCCAACTGAAATGCCCAATTCATGAGCTATAAAACGGATTCGGACCCAATGATCTTCCAAAATCACGGCCTTCAAGGCACATTTCCTCTGAAGATGCTTCAACAGGTCGCCCTGAATGTGTGTCATCTTTAATTGATTCACTACCCCATTTAAAGTGCTCGGCCCAAAACATTACTTGGTAAGAGGAATGTGCATCACCATATACAGCAATCATCTTTTCATTGATTTGTTTAGGCTTCTTTTCTTCCGTTGTAAGGAATTTAATCATGGAACAAAGCTCCAAATCCGTTACTTTCTTTCTAGACCTGCACTGTACTGCACTTGCTATTCTGCCACTTCCAGTGCTTTCATCAAACTGAACTGATCCTGCGTGTGTTTCATGTCCGGACATGTCCCAAACCTGCACAGACAAGTTCAGCTAGGGTATATACGCCAAAATCTCAAAACCTGTGTTCCTTGTTGAATTAGTCAGCAGTCTTTAAACCAGGTAAAGTACAGTATTAAGCAGAAAAAAAAATAGATATTATATGGTGGAACTGGAGGGGAAAAAAAACCCAATCCCAAATTAGTTTTATGAATTTCTTCTTTACAACGTTCCTTATGCAGTTAAACTGACCTATTTCCTTCATTTTCTGGGTCAGTACGATGACTGAAAAATAAAAACTTTGAAAAAACTGATTTTTGCTTTGTATCTCCAGTTGTGTGAAGGCTCATTTTTTTCCACGGCAATCTGTAGTTTTATTCATACCATTTGGGAGCATTTACGTCTTTTTACTCACTTTTTATTCAATTTTCTGAGATGAAGCAAAGAAAATAAAATAAATGGTGAATCAGCTATTTTGATTTTTTTCCCCATTATGTCGTTTTGGGGTAGATACAATTATCATTTTATAGTATGGGCATTCTGGGGCTAGGCATTATCGTTATTTTTAAAATTATTTTTAATATGAGGAAAATTGAATTTCAATATATGTAAAATTATATATATATCCACTTAGAGGATTTTAACATGCTTCCGATTCTCGATGCTGCCACAGCACCTAAACCGCTTCCTAGATCTGAATACAAGGCTGCCATTCAGGCCCTGGGAGTATTTGGAGATTAGTGCTCCCAGGCTTTCACCGTTCAGATGCCATGGTCACACTTGGCAAAGTTTAGGAGTGTATAATGGATACAATGTATAATAGCTCTGCCTAATACATGAGAAGGGATGGTCCGGTGCATATGTGACATCCATATCTGCCAATCGTACATTTGGGAAAGGGCTGTTCTGTCAGTGCTTATGTAGTACACCTTTAGTTAGCTGTCAGGCAATTATTGATGAGGCAAATATGAAAAACTATGTAGGACAGTCAGTGGCAATGAGTTACAAAAGATTGTTTCATATGGACAGATAAGATCCTGCGCCACTGGACAAAAAAAAAGTTGTGTTTAAGGGCAGAAGAGGTATGTGTGGGGAAAGGCAAATGCATTAACAAAAGCATTGTGTCTGAATCCATGGCATCGCTGTTCGTACTAGGAGCATCCCGGTTGGCAAAATACACTGACGAGCAAAAGTGTTTTGACCTTTTAGGCTCCATATCTCACCATCCACTACAGCTTTGAACATGAGACTACCATCATTTTATAGACAATCATCTCTGCCATCTCATACATAAATTGGACTTGCAACAATTTAGCATATTAGTTATGCAGATTCATGTAATTTAACTGCATTGTTACTGTTATGCTCCTAAAATTCTAATTTTTTATTTTGTAAATCCACCTTTGTCTTTTAACACTGCCTGAATCCTTCAACCATGACTCAACAAAGTTCCCAGGTCTCTCCTACACATTTCCAATGTTGGTCCATACTGGTCAACTCATTTCAGTATGAATGCACTTCTTCACCTCTACCTATAAGTGTTTGATTGGGTTGAGGTTTGGGGACTGTGGTGGCCAATCTAGCAACTCAACTTCATTGTCATAGAACCATTTCTTCGACAATCTCGACGAATGCTTCGGGTCGGTCCTGCTAGATCATCATGTCCTCCTTTTCATACTCCTAGTATTTGAGTGTATAAAGTAAATTGTCTTGTAGGATGCTCACATACAGCTTAGCATTAAGATCACCATCGATCCTGGTCAAGTATCCAACACCTTTGGCTGTGAAACAACCCCATATCAGGTTTTCTCAACCGAACTTGACAGTTCCTTCCATTTATTAATCAGTTAGCACCATTTTCACTGGTTTCTTCCAGACCCATTTGCACCCATCAGAGCCCAGTCTATTAACTTTCATCTCTTATCCTCAAATCACGTTTTTAATCTTCTACTATCCACTGTTCGTACTGTTTTGCAAACTCAAGCTAACACTTCTTATGATAATGAAGTCAAGGGCTTCACCTTTTTTCATGTGACCATTACAGACTTGAGTAATGTGCATCGCCGATGCTTGCATGGCTGTCTGTAATCTCTCTCTATTACAAAGCATATGAGCCACCTCCACTGCTGTGTTTGTTGCATCAGAACTGATAAATCTTGTGACGAGCCAACTTGTGGACCCAGATATTTTACCTGGATGTCCACCTCTTGGCTTTGGAATGGGTGGACTTCATTTTTTTATTCTTCCAACTGTCATGGCCTTACATGATGCAGTTTACCAATTTTCTTGGCCATGATACCACTATCGATGATGTGGTTTCTCTTTTCTTGGGAAATCTTCTTCAATGCTCCTGGATTTGAACCAGTGACCTTTCGCTTGGGAATCAACCTGATAACACACTGAGGTATTAGGGATTAGGGATTACTAGGGTAGTCTCATGGTGGAAGCTGTAGTGGATGGTGAGATATGGAGCCTTGAAAGTCAAAATTTAAAAACATGGTTACCCTTTTGCTCATCAGTGTAGGAGGGCTGTGGGATTTTTTTTCCATCCAAACCAGATCTACATTTCCTTCTTTAGCATGAATGTTGACCACTGCTATATCCACAAAAATGAACCCTTTTAGAAGCCATACTCCAAGTGCCTTCCTTCCAGTATCTACTATAATGTTTCAGCCATTTTCTTTCTATCCTTGTGAAGGAGTAGTTCTCTATTGAGTATATTCTCAAAAATATGATCGGCACCACAGCATTCACAAAGTGGATTTACTGGTGGAAAATGTAACATTTTCTGACACATTAGGCGTTATTGGGATCCAGTAACCAGTACAATCGCCAAGGACTGGATGATTGGAGATCTCCATATAATGGCGCTGTACCTAACAGAGATTAAATGAACGCAACTAGACAGTCGATGTGTATTAGAATTCCACTGATTTACATTTCTGTGCTGAGGGACCATAAATTTAATTTGACTTACAGAGGAACTACCATAATGGATAAAGTCCTAGGTCTAAAACATATCGCCATTCCAAGAACCATTCTGTCTCCTCCATTCCCTAGTCAAAAGATCCACCTGGAGTGAGATCAAGTCTGAACTACACACTTTGGAAAGATACACTCTATTCAGATTTACTGAATATCTACATTTTCCTCTTTTAGAATGGATATTAAAGACTGAAAGGAAAACTTGTAGAAGCCATGCTCCAAGTGCCCTCTTCTGCTAGTTTATAAATCTAGTGCCTGAAGGATCCAATCATCTACGAGTACATTTATAATTGCACACCTTATTCTGACCATCTGAAGGCCTATCTTTTCAACCATTTCTCAGGAAAACGTATTTGTTACTTTCAGTTCAAGAACACATATCCTTCCTCCAATAGGAGTCCTTTACCAGTTAATTTTGCTCCCACCTTTCGATGACTCATAAAGTCCCACCTTACATAAATAACATATTTACAACCTAACCGGTCCGAAGCCTACAATGAATTTACACACACTGTACTGCACAAAAAGTGTAGGGATTACATTTTATCAACATTTTGAAATGTCCAGGAAGAAAATGTAGTGCAAACACTCTAGTTTATTACATGAACACACATCAGACCACCTCCAGTTTATTATTACTGGCTGAAATGCAAAAGGTTGATTTCACAAAGAACATATGAAGCATTTGCAGAGGAGGAAAGGACGAGGGAATAGAAAGCGATTCATATTTACAGCATTATAACAAAGGCTCTGACATTCTTCAGAACTCTACTGTTTAACGCCCCAAACTAAAACATTTTACAGTTTTGCAGCTTGCCACAACTGCTTAAAATTCCCTTATTAGCACATTTTTGGGGCACCCGTAAAAAATGGGTCTTATTTACTAAGAGTAGAAGAAACCCTCACGGATCAGATACAATCAAGTTTTTTGGACTTAGAAAGGTCTTGGCAAAGGTTAAGTTCAGACATACTGCGACTAAATAATATACTTCATCTGATGACTACATTTGATGTTTAGGACATTTACAACTGTGTACATGCAGCCATAAGGCTTTGATCTGACAATTCATTGATTAAAAGCCATAAGGCGACCATACACATTAGACAGAAGTTGGCTGACATTTGAACAGCAGTTAAACATCTGGTGAGCGTTCAGTTCACACACACAGCTATGCATATTTCAGTCCATAAGAACCGTTTATTCTAACTGGCCATACACATGGATGGAAGATCTTTTTGGTAAGGTTACTTTAACCCCCTAACTGTTGTGCCAGAGTGGAGCTCCAGCAGTGGGAAAAGTAGCTACCTGGATGGGGGAGGGCTGCTTTAGATGCTGCAACCTCCTGAATGGTAGCAGCTACAAACATGCAACTGATCTCGTTTGAAAGCAGACATTCCAAGCTTCCAGACGATACCAAAATGACAGCAATATGTTCAGGACAGAGAAAGATATCACTGATAGAAATCGGGATGCTGTGAATGCAGCTGAAAATGAAAGTAAAAACAGGTTTTAATTGCGATTATTCCCGACGATTTCTAAAAGTGATTACTCCTCTATTCCTTGGACTTTAGTTGTCATTTTGGTCTTGAATTAAAGCCTAGCCTGTCAGCTTTCAGACAAGACCAATTGCATGTTTCCAGCTACCATTGAGGAGATATCACCATCTAAAGAAGCCCTCCCCCCTCCAGTTAGCTACTTCTCACACTGCCGGAGCTGGACTTGGGCAGAACGGTCAGGTGGTTAAAGAAAGATCTTTAGTGGACTTTTTTTTTGAACAAAAGATCTTTCATCCAACTATCTATAGAAAAAAATTAAACTAGGCAGACTTATTTTTAGGTCTTGTCATCGGTCGGTTAAAACAATCAGTTAAACTTCACCAGATGATCGTTCCGATAGAAATCCATTTTGGTCAACTTTAGATTAAAAGAGTAGGGTCACCTTAGGTCTTTATTGGTAACATGGAAAAGATAAGGAGATCACAAAAGTTGTCATTTGTTTCTACGCTACAATTGAAAGTAAATTATTCTCTCTCTGCTTTACTGAAACATAATATATAGAACATATACTACAATTAAACAGTAAAGGAGCCACCCAATCCCTCCTTACCCATCTGTAAGGCAACTGGCTGAACTCTAAGCCCTCCCTCACTGCTCATTCTGCAATAGGACACCTATCATCCTAAATACTGCGCTCTATAGCAGACGACGTTAGGTAGAAGTAGGAAATCTACATCATTTCACAGCAAGATCTTGAGATGGCGGCACATTCACAGGTCTGAAACCAACTGAATGATCTACGTGTAGTAAGCATACTAGTCTGGGTTTCTATCACAAGACTTGTCTAGTGTTATGTACATCCTTCACACAATGTCATGAGGAAAAAAAGAAGAGATGTATCATGAGAGTAAAGTTACCAGGCTGTGTTCAAAAAACCAAATGTAATTAAAAGCTGACCCTCTGATTTTGGCAAGATTGGCCAACCAGCTATGTTTGGGGGCATTCTGATGGTAGATGTCAGGGGAGACAGACAAGGATGAGGCAGTTTCATTTTTAAGTACCCGAACCTGTTATTTTATTTCTGATCTGACCTAAATAATTGAGCCTACAGTCAGCCCCAAAGTAAGCACTAACATGGCCGCATGAACCAGAATTTTGATAGTTTATTAAATCGAACGTAAATCTCGATGGCACCCAAAGGTGATCGAAGTTAAATTCCGTAGAATAGCAGGGGGTCTATTTGTTAGATCTATAAAATGGACTATAACATGTGGCCATAAAAATGCAAACACAGCCTATACTTTGCCACATTTTGGGTTCAAAGTTTAACACCATTAGCTAAACGTTATGTGGGGAAAAAAAAGTGGAAAAATATAGTTTATATTTGCCTAATTTACCTTCATGAAATGGGAGTCAAGTGTGCTTGGTAAGAAAGTTATTCCTATAGTAATAAGTTTCCTGGTGACAGATGCCTCCAAATAACATACAATCTTGTGCTTTTTCGTCGACGCAATTAACTAACCCTACGAAAAATTCAGCAGTTTAATGTTTACTGACAACATACAAGCAAACATGTTCTTTAAAATAGGACAGACTTCGAAAAGATTAGATTTTTTTTTAGTTTGCACACACAGAAGGAATTCTGCATTGGATTATAGGTGCATGGAAGTCACAAACTGTAAACCTGCCACTAGTCATCACATGGGAGAGATTAGCGCTTCAAATTTCTTCTTCAGGCAATAAAAGTCGAGAGCAACCTGTATATTGAAATCGGTTAATGTTTACTGGGACGCAGCAGGCTACTCTAATTATATGGCACCAACGTGAACGATCAGGTAAGTGCTATGCAACTAGACATAGTTGGTATCAAGGCAGTGCCTCAAGCCCACGGAAGGGATGCCGTACTAGAAAGCCCAGTCATCACTTCCATATATACAGCATCCAAACTCTGAAATCGAGTGTGGTACATTAAGGGCGAGGTGTTACGACACCATACAACTACGGTTGTAAGATGCTAAAATACGGCCATGCGCTTGAAGTCTAGGATTGTGAAGGAACCATGATGCAGAAGACAAATGTATGCCACGTACATCTACTGAATTCAGGTGTATTAAATTTTTTCATATTGGTTAGAGAGATCACCCTAGAAGACGTACTAGTTCTGCTCGCTTTCACATACTGCACACACAAGACTACGGCTCATGAGTACGATCTCAGTTATACAGGTTCTGGCATTGTATACGTGTTCAGTACAAACTCTGGGCGTAACGGTATAATCCAACGCACCCTAACGAATGGGGTACTCGTAATTTTGTGAAGCATACAACTAAGCAGATCCATGCACAACTTGAGAGTACTGCTAAAGCCACCATGTGTTCGTACTCTCCTCCTTATACTGAGAGGACATCAGGCTGAAATTCACCGTAGCCGGATTAAGTCCTGAAACGTGCCATGCTGGACCGAAGCTTTACTGCATTTGGAGTTGCGTTTCTTTTAACTGTAGGATGTGAGGACAATCAGAGGAAGCAGGCAGAGAAAGAATAGTTAACAATTCATTAAAAAAAAAAATACATAAACTCCAAAACTTAGCTGCAAAAAAACCCCAAAAAACACTGATCTCCTTAATACATTTCCCTTGTGACTCACCTATCTGAGATTTTGAAAGCAATGGGCTGATCTGGACTGGCTTCAATGAAAAGAACGGGAGGACAGTTTTTGACTTCATTGATTGGCTCAGGTAGGGTTTTTTTAGGAATTGTTTGATAATGGGCATCTTGGAACGATAACTGCATTGCCACCGAGAGCGTTAGGGTCAAATTAGCCCTTTGGGAACTTAAGACACCATGTGAGTCTTGAAAAGGAAAAAAAAAAAAAAAAAAAGTCCCCTACGTAATTTTTTCATGTGATTTTTTTTTTTTTATTATCTCAGTGAACAAACATACTTTTTATCACAGATATCTCAGAACTTCCAAACCAAAGGCTTAACTGGACACATACAAAAACCAGTGCCACAGCTTTAAAAAATTTTCACCAGTGCTGTGTTAGTATCTTGGTTGATAATAAGGACGTTTTGGGGGGAAAAACTGCGAGCCCCTTCCAAAAGGTGGCCGTGGTCGTTTTAAATTGTGGTATGGTTCTCTAGGTCTGAACAGAGGTCGTGGTCCTCGCATGCCACCAGTGTTCATATGATGCGAGCCGTGTGCGTGAACGTGATGTGGAGGACCGCTATAACCTCCATGGTGGTCTCTAGGTATAGGACCCAATGGTTCATTCATCCTGCCCAGAGGCTGATTGTGTTGACTACTATTTTCACGAGACATGGGTTCATGATCTCGGGCAGACATAGGATGCATGGGGAAAGGCTCCATTGCTCCTTGATGCATTGCGTTATGGTCCTGTGGGAACGGATTGCGTATAGGAGGTGGTGAGAACGGAATGCCGCCATGTTCTGCTGAGTGATGAATAGGGAAAGGATTTCCGCCATGTTCTGGTGGGGGAGGGTGAGTAACGTGAGGCAATGTTTTCGATGGTTCCACAGGTTGCAGCCGTGAAGAGACAGAAATGTCTCTGGAAAACATGTTCCCATGATCAGGTGGTAAGCCAGGTGGGGGGCCACTAGGGGGCATGGTTTGCTCCATTTGAAACGGTCCACCCCGATCCAATGGAGAAACCATGGATGGTGGTGGTGGGGGCGGCAAGAGATGATCAAAAGGTGGAAGATTTTTTGCCCTAAAGTCACTGACAGGGTCCTGAAACCTTGGTAAGTGCTCCTCATACTGTGTTTTATACCCAGTGCCGCTACCTACGGGAGGCTGTTCGTCAGCACTTGAAGGACCATCATCAAAAGAACTCCCTGCACTACCCATCTCAAACCAACCACTTCTGTTCCCATCAATCCCATGTGGCCTGCCAGCTTTCATGCCAATCCTCATAGATTCTACAGTTTTAATTGGCTCCCCAGGGTACCTCATGTTTCCCATATTGTGATAACCCAAGGTTTCAATAGGAGCCCCTTTTTCTTCAGTACTATCTGGCAAGTCAACGCAAGACGATGAAACCCTAGTTTCTATGCGATACTGCTCTTCTGATAGGTCTTCGGACGTTCCTCCAGTATGGCTCCGACCAGACATATGAACGTCTTCATTAAAGCTTGCCTGTCCAAACTTATTTTCTTCAGATGGCCTGCGGGAGGCGTTCTTTAGCATATTTTTAAATTCCATTGTTGTGGATTCTGAAAGAGTTGAAGACGATTGCTCTGCGCCAATGGTTCTTGGAGGGGGGTTATTATTGGGGTGAAAATTTGACGGTCTGTTCTGAGGAGCGTGAGCATCTGGATACTGCGACTGCCCCATGACTGAATGAAGCATTGGTATATTATGGTTCGTATCAGATGGGTAAAAAGGATCATCTTTTGGAGGGGATGGTGAGGAGCTAGTCTCAAGATTATTTCCTCTTATATTATAGCCGCCGTATCTATCAGAGGATGGAGATAATGAGCCGCCCTTCTCCCCAGTGTTAAAAGGAGGTTGCATAGAGTGAGGAAAGGACTGTCTAAAATCTTGTGTCTGGTTGAAATTCTGAGATGGTGGATATTCCATTGAATCTAAATGCATACTGGGTTTCATGATCGATTTTGATGGTCTTTTATCTACATTCACAACAGAAGAAGATGGTGGCCCAGCAAACTCAAAGTCCCGGTAGTCTTCATCTTCGTGAAATGAGGTGTCTGGAAAAAACTTCTCCAATGTCGAGTCAACTCCTGAAGGTTTGTCCATAGCGTCGGATGTCTGTCGGTAAGCATTTGGCGAATTTCCACCAATACCATAGGACCTATAAGGCTGATGTTTCTGAAATTCCGTGTCTTTAGTTAACAAAGGGGACCTTGTGCTACTGGGGGTAGAAGAGCCAGGGCTTATTATCTTTGATAACAAAGAGATGCTATCGACATTGCTGGAGGTCGGCTTGTCCATAATCTCATCCTGGGTGGGCGTACCACTTCTTTCATCACGGACCGGCGTTCCATCTACATTATCCAGCGAGGTGCTTGAGGGTCCACTGTGATAGTCTGAGGAGGGTTCCGGAACAACGGTGGACCCTAAACCGCTGAGAATAGGGATATTCAAATCTAGCCCGCTAAAACCTGGATTCCCTTTCAAGAAATTATGGATCTTCATTTCAAGACTGGAAGACTCCACTTCCTCAGGGGCTTTACGCATCTCTGAAGGCTGGCTACTGATCTTCTCGTCAGTCACGTGAGGCTGAGATGGAAATCCAATGGGTGTCGGTTGTTTCGCATTCGAGCTAGGTGGGACGTTTGGTTTACACACAGATGTTGATGAAACATCAGCATTTGTGTTCGAGGGAGAAAAACCATAAGGTTTAGCAAGAAAAGGTGGCGTTACAGATGGGGTGTTTTTATCTTTGACAGTTTGAACAGCCGTATTCAGGGGTGCCGTTGAAGTACTGATAGTTGTTGAGCCACTGTGTAGAGCAACACTTTGAATCAGAGAAGACAGACCTGCAAAAAGTAATCAGAATAGTTACTTGAAGTAATTGCCATAAATGATGCTAAACATAAGAATCTTACCCAAAATGGGCAACGGGAAAGCAGTACTAGCGATTTCCCGACAAATCCCAGATGCTACTAAATGAATAAACAAGGGAGCAAAAAAACTGATGAGCAGCATATTGATGTAAGGCTCGTTCACATGACAGCCGGAGCCACTGATTGGAGCCTCAATGCAAATATAGTCATATTTCACGGGAGAAAAAAAAATATGACCTCTTCAAAGCGATTTTCTTATGCATTGCATTTTACTCATTTTGTCTCAAAAATCATTTTTTCCGATCGTGTTTTATTAAAAACGTTCAGACGTTTCTGAGATACAAAGGGTAGCTCTTAAAGGGGTTCTGCGTTTTTTTAAAACTCAGCATCTGATCGGCGGGGGTCCCAGGTGTCTGTTTGAGAAGGCAGCGGTGCTACAGGAGCGCCGCAGCCTTCTCAATGTTTACCACAGGCCCAGTGCCTTCACGACTAGTATCACTGGCCTGGGCGGGGCTAAGCTCTGCTCACATGAATGGAGCTTAGCCCCGCCCAGGCCAGTGATACTAGTCGTGACGTCAACGGGCCTGTGGTAAACACAGGAGGCCACGGTGCTCCTGGAGCGTGGCTGCCTTCTCAAACTGCTGATTGGCGGTGGTCCCGAGTGTCAGACCCCCGCCGATCAGATGCTGATGATCTATCCAGAGGATAGGTCATCAGTTTTAAAAAACTGCAGAACCCCTTTAACTCCGATCTCCTGACCTCATGAAACACTAATACCTCAATTCTATTCAAACTATAAGAATATGGTTTAAGTAAGAGATAAGAGATACACATGAGCCATCAGATGATGGGGTTTTAAAGAAAACAGAATGTGACAGCTTGCAAACAAAATGATTTGAAACCCTTTTAAGTCAGCAACTGCTGGACATTTTTAATAAAGACCATTTGAAAAAAAGTGAAAAAAGATTTTTTTGCCCAATATGAATAAAATGCAATCATAAAAAAATTCCCAAAGGTATCCTTAGCTTTTAAAGGCTTTGTCCACCTTTCTAACAGAATGATGTTAATTGCTTTAACGCATCTGCAATAAGAAAAGAAGTGAACTTACATACAGACCTCCTTATAAATGACCTATCATGTATGTCCACAGCTGCCATGCAGACCTTTAGACCTGAAGGTACAGTGAGGGCTCATGCATATCACAGCCAATAGCAGGCGGTGACTGGAACGAGCCTCCCCCAGAACGTAACTCAGACACACAAGTGCATTTTTAACCCATAGCATTAAAGACCAATAACATGTTCCCCCTTTGAGTTCCAACAGTCTTTTTTATTTTGCGGGATTAGTTGTAGGTTTTTTAGTAACCATTGCAGGATATATAATAACTTATTTAATTTTACATTATGTTGTGGAATTTAATTACAGAGATCACTGTGTGGTGTGTTACCTAAAAATATATTCTGCAAGTCAGTACAAAGATGATAATGCAACATTTCTATACATTTTTTACTATTTTTCCTTTTCCTGCAGGCTGTCAACTCTGCAACTTCTCCCTCTCCTCCTCCAGACTGAAAGGCAGGGTGGACGGCTGCTTTTGCTGCTCATATCTCTGGTGTTGTAGCAGCTAGAGATATGTATAGTTTGAAAGCTGATATTATCATGGCATTATCTTCAGTACATGGGAAGACATCGCTGTTAGAAATAGAGTCAGAAATAAAAGTGCTGCTTATCTAAGGCTAATGCTGTCATTGTGGTCATGTATGAAAAACTGGAATGCCATCTTTCAAAACCATCTCTCTAGCTGCTACCAATCAGGAGATATGAGCAGCTAAAGCAGCCCTAGCTGGACTTGGGCAAAACAGGTGGTTAAAGGGCATCTGTCACCAGATGGGTACCTATGACACTATGATCCATGTGCGCTTGGCAGCTTAAGGCATCTGTGTTGGTCTCATGTTCATATGTGCCCACATTGCTGAGAAAATGTTGTTTTAATATATGCAAATGAGCCTCTAGAAGCAACAGGGGTGTTTTCACTGCAGAGAGAGCTGAGCCCATATATTAAAATTTCAGAGCCACAAATCTGCAGACAGGTGCCATTTAAGGACAGACAATAAAATTAACCACGTAACTGTTTTGCCCGAGTCCAGCTCAGGCTGTTTTTTTTTTTTTTTTTTTTTTTTTTTTTTTTTTATTTGCTAGTTTAATAGAGATCAGCTGTTTGAGACGGTACCGGCGCCCCTGTGAGCGCCACTGCCTTCTCGAAGCTTACCAAGCACAGCGTCGCACATTGTACAATGGCTGTGCTTCGTATCATGCTTAGCCCCATTCACTTGAATGGGGCTGAGCTGCTCCTAGGCCACGTGACCGATGAACCTGGCCCAGAAAAAGCTAACTGATGTCACCGTCCTAGGAAAAGCTAAGAGAAGGTCAGACACCCACCGATCAGATACTGATGACTTATCATGAAGATAGGTTATCAGTAGTAAAATCCCGGAAAACCCCTTTAAGACTAAAATTAATCGTCATTAATGGGTTAAATATGCAATTGTGTCCCCTGAGTTATGTGCCAAGATTTACTGCAGAGACACACATAAATCTACAATAAAAAAGTGCCATTTTTTGGGGAGGGTTTTTCCTATTTTAACGTAGTGGTTAACGTCCTAAACGTGCCATTTACCATCAGAACATTCTTATCAACACAGCTACTACTAAATATATAAAAGAAAAAGACATTATGATAGGTTTACTACTCCACATAAAGCACTAAACACTGAAAAGCAAGTCCGTATCAGTACAGCGCACACGGCCATGAAAAGAAGGTTATGATATATAGATCTTACCTTGCAAATTTGGGGCGGTGGAAACCTGTGTTTTAGACAAAGCAGAAAGAATGCTTTCAGGAGTGATCTCCACTTTGGAAAGTATATTTGCCAAAGGGTTTGGTGCACTCTGTGTTTGTGGCTTTGCAGCAGGACCTAAATTAGATGTTGGTGTTGTTGGGGTACCTGGAGAAGGCTTGGTTGCTGGACTTACACCTAGGATGAAGCACATTTCGATACATAAATATATTTATATAGAAGTATACATTTATAAGTCAGGAACTACGGATAGAGCGCCAGTCGAAACTCACCGGTTGTCTTCATGACAGAAGTTAAGCTACTTAGGATGGAACTGATTTTTCCCAAGTCTACATTGGGCAAGTTTGGCAATGCAAGGGGAATTGACGGGGAAATGACAGGAGTGGTTACTGTTTTAGCAAAAGCTGTTGTTACTGGAGTAGATGTTGCAGCTGTCACAGTAGAGGCGAGGACTTGTGTTGGTGCACTGCTGACGACAGGTGGAGGGGATGGGGACGAAGTAACGACAGGAGTTGTAGCTGTGGTCTCACTGTGCTGAGTGATTGCAGGAGAGCCGACTGTGTCCTTCAAAGTTGATGCTGGCGATTGTGAATGATCATTTCTTTCTTCGACTACAAAAATAATAAATAAAAAAAAATTACTACAATTAAAGTACATGCGACATCCCAGCTCTGTCACAGCTGTACTCAACCTCCACGGTCCTCATCCGGGCTCTGCACTGTGCCCCAACTGAGTACAGCGTCAGGATGTAGTGCGCATAGGCACGCACTACGACCTGATCCTGTGTGATCACAGTGCAGCACAGGCCAGAAGAACACAAGGGAGCAGTGAAACCTGGATCTAGAGAGCAGCCGCGCCGCCCAGAGCAAACAAGGTAACTTTTTCTACACTCACAAACATTTGTTGACAAAAAAAGGTAAAACTAGAATTTAGATTCATTCATAATCCTAATCCTTATGAAGCTTGTCATGTTCCCGATCACCAGCCCCTTACTGGAATGGGAACGCAACCAAACGGACGGAATGCTTTTTTGACAAAAACGTGTTTTACACTTATGTGAAACTGGCCTCTTTCCACGAGAGTGGAACCACTATAAAGCCTTGAAAATATATAATTGTGCTTTCAAAATGTAGAGTAAAAACACACCAATTATCTCTGGCATTTCTTCATCACCATCCACATCCGACAACTCCATGTCCTCCACCATGCGATTGTCCTTTGGAGGCTCAGGTGAATCAGACTGCACTGGCTCAACTTCTGGTGACAAGGGGCTCATATCTCCCATTCCTTGAAATGGAGACTCGGAGCCGGTGGGCGAAGGAGCATCCATGGCTGGTGATGGCACGGGAGACTCTTCAGGATCAGGTAGAGTCGCCTTCAGTTGATCAAGTTTTTTCTTCAAATTACTCACTCGATTAGCAAAAGATTTGTATGCCTGCAGAAAAGCATAGTCATAGATTTACAAAAAATGTCATATTCTACTTATCAACCACTATTTAAAGCCGTTTTCAACACAATCCACAGGATAAATCATAAAAATCTGATGGCTGGGAGTCCCACCACTCTCTAGTCCTGTCATTGTCATGTGTGTGGTCATCCCGACCCTTTGTGCAGAATAAGCACGATCTTTCCTTTAAGTCACCCGTGATCAGCAGTGGTCTCCCTATGAAGCTGATTGCAAGGGAACCACTCCAATAATTGTTACTGTTGATGACATGAGAACCCCCCATTTTATTACCTCAATGAGGGCAATCGGAAAGGGGGTCCTCATAAAAATAAAGATAATCACCATGACATGTATTCAGACTATGTACTTACATTCACCACAACCTTGACTTCACGGTACTGGGCCTCATAGAATATTCCGGCATTCTCCAGAACCTCTGCCAAGGAGGGGCTATTTTTTACTTGCTTGTCCAGGAGGCCAACAAACTCCTCAAGCTTGGCGCTTGCTTCTTCAAAATCCTTCGAAAATTTCTTTCCTCCAGCTTTATCTGGAACAAAAGTAAGAAACATCTGGTCACACTGGAGAAGGTCAAAGTACTGGCCAAGGAAGAGCGCGTCTTAATCCACAGCACTGGTGCTCAGTACCTTTCAGGCGTTTTAGCGTTTCCGTGCTGCACACATCGACTCTCATATTTGCCAGCTGTTTCTCTTTGAGGTCGAGATTATCCAGCGAGCGCTTGTAAGACAGCAAGTCATCAATCAGACCTTGAGGCTGAGGAAAAGAAAAAAAAACAATGGGTCAGAAACTGGGAGATTTCTCCAATGTGGACACATATGATAATAAAGATTGATTTTTATTTTAAAATACAACTGGTCTGTGTACCTAGACTACGCCTCTTTCGCTGAAGACGTGAGTTCAGTTTTATTTAAGGAGGTAGCAGTGCTCATTGGCAGCTCCTATAGAGGTACACAATGGGTCACAACTGTACGTTCTAGGAGCGCGAGGAGAGTATGGAGCAGGTTCACGAGCCGAGTCTGCTCCAAATGCCGGCAGTGTAATATAGCTGACACCAAACTGCTGCAGGCTAGCAGGCCATCGGAAAATGCTTATTTAAAAGGGATCTAAAACTTTACTGAAGTGTCTCAGAGCGCTCCGCAACATCAGGTTTTATCTGCTCTGCTTTTCCAGTGTGCAGAGCACGTAACTAGAGATGAGCGAATTTCATGTGATAAAATTAATTCACGCTTCATTTGGTGATAAAAGGTGAATTGCGTTATGGATTCAATTACCACAGACCATAACGCAATTCTAGAGGCATTCCATTATCCATTCCATCATAATAGAAGTCTATGGGCGGCATAATGGATCCGTCCTCTCCTGCATAATGGAGACCGGACGGATCTAAAGGCATTCTGTCATAGAATTGCATTAGGATCCGTGGTAACGGAATCCATAACCCAATTCACCTTTTACCACCAAACGAAGCGTGAACAATTTCCAAAATACAAAATTCGCTCATCTCTATACGTAACTCATATACTTTCCATGGTTCCGTATTCTGTAAGCCAATGAAACCTGAAGGCGAGAAGCACTGCTGCACACTGCGGTTTCAGCAAAGGTTTAGGTGCCCCTTTAAAAAAGTATTACCCTCTTGGCTTTTCATGGCGGAGATGGGAATAGCTACAGTAAGCGCTGCCAGGGTTTAAGGAAACATCTGGGCGGCTGGCATTTCAAGACATATTAAAGTTTTTAAAACGCAAATATATAAACATAAAATTTTTAAAAAAACGTGTTCAAAAAACGTCCTAAACTATTAAATTATAAACGTATTTATCCAGAATCTAACAGGAAGAAAAGGCAGCAAAATGTCCAAAGTGCCATTTTTTTTATTTTTTTTTTGTCACTTCACCCCCAGGAAAAAAAAAAGGAATAAAAAGTGATCAAAATGTAATATGGATCCCAAGGTGGTACCAACTATCGCTGAAAAAAACAAGCCCTCACTCCTGTTTGTAGAAAAATCTATGAAAAAAAAACTTTTGGCTGTCAGAATACAAATAATTTTTTTCAAAGGTTTTTGTTTATTTTATTTTTTTCATTTAATAAAACAAAAACAATGAATATTTGATATTGGCATAATCACACTGATTCGCAGCGTAAGGCTTGCGTTGTAAGGACCCATTTGTGAGATAATGCATTCATGAATGGAGAAGGATCCGTTCAGAATGCATCAGTTTTGCTTCAGTTCAGTCTCCATTCCGTTTTGGAGGCGGACACTAAAACACTATAATACTGCCTGCAGCGTTTTGGTGTCCGCATGAAGAAACTGATCCAAACGGATCCGTCATGACTCACAATGTAAGTCAATGGGGATGGATCAGTTTTGTCTGACACAATAGAAAACGGATCCGTCCTCCACGGACTTTCAATGGAGTTCATGATGGTTCCATCTTTGCTATGTAAAAGATAATACAAGCGGATCCGTTCAGAATGGATGCAGACGGTTGTATTATCAGGACGGATCCAGCAAACGCAAGTGTGAAAGTAGCCTAACACATCATTACTTGTACACAAGTAACACCGTAAAAACAAATCCCAAATGGTGGAGGAGGCGGGTGTTATAGTAGTAAATTAAATGGTGGCAGCAAAACACACAACTTATGTTTCACTCCCTCAAAAAAACAAAACAACAGCTTCATATGGCTCCTGGAGGTGGGTTAGTAACTGGATGTCATTCTTACCCTGAATTCAGCCACAATCTTCGATTTCAAGGCTGCTTTGGGATTCACTGGGACAGCTAAAATAGAGAAAAAAGATGTTCTTATTAGAGTTTACGGCACTGCTCATAATCATCTTGAAATATTGCTGCTGATCTATACTGCGGACAAATGGGGTCATTTATTAAGACCAGTGTTTAAGATTCCAGTCTTAGCCCTGCGTATGTAGAAAACTGGCATGCGTGGCGTGGAAGAAGTCACAGATTTGTCCGCAAATCCCCTTTGTGACCGGATCTGCGACAGATAAAGGCCAAAAATTATTGTATATCTATCCCTAAATGACGACCATACTTCCTAGTCTCCGGCATAGGAGTAGAGCTTAACCATAATGAAGGGGGGGTTGCTTTTTGAAATGCTGGGTGGCACACGTGAGCTCCACAGTATCCGGTTGGCTGATCTACAGCAAAAGGTTGCACAAGTTTTAGCACAATGCAAACACAAAAAAAGCCAGCATTATTGGAAGTGACAAATCTTCAACGAGCCATAGACTGCGTCTGTTTTATAATTGTGTCTTAAAGCCAGAACATTTGCATATTTTATGTAATTAGCATATTTTATTAGAACCCCTCAAAGAAGCGATGGAATGAGTCAGACGAGCGCTATGTGACAAGTCATAGCAAGCCGCTAATGGCTGTGCTGAGTAGCTACCTCCCGCACATCGGATACTCACTTTCTGGAGGTTTCTCCACCGGTTTAGCGCGTGCACTTTTGCTTTTCTCCCGTTTGCTCCATCCTCCACCTACGGCAAATATGAGAAATTGTCAAATCTCAGCAAAAAAAACGTCAAATCAAAAGGTAACACAACAAAATCAGATCAGACATGAAAAACTTTAACCCAAACGCCATGATTTAAAACTGGAGGACCTGTCACCTCTCCTGATTTGTCCGTATTACTAACTACGTCCACCCCCCCCACCTAATAAAACCTCTGGACTCCATGTTATGCCGGTCATCCACTATTCCCACTAGAAATTTAAGAATGAATAAGCAGTCTGCGATAAAAGTCTAGACACTGGGAGCACTGATTGGATATTGTCCGACTGAGCAGGGAATATGGAAAGGGTGCATATGGAAAGATTACAGAAATGTCATCACACAGGGAAGCGTAAATAGCTGCTAAAGCATATGTGTCAAGAGAGTGGTCAGGTCATCTTTAAAGGAAGGTTGTCAGATCTAAATTTTTTACATCTCAGACAACCAATGAGTTACATTTTTGTCTTTATTAAATGGAAGCATGAAAAGCCATGCATAGTCCAATGAGACGTACATCCCTCAACTTCACATGTGCAGGGCGTTTGAAGCCTCATCTCTGGTAACACAGGACTTCTTTTACTACATAATGCTGTGACAGCCATGAGGACATGATGGCGATTTACACCTACCCCATATGCATTTTAGGACTTAGGCCTCTTTCACATTAGCAGCAGCACGGATCCAGCAGGTGAAGGGTGCTGCCGGATCCGTGCTGCCGCAGGGACATGTGTGGGGCTGGAACCGCGCTCTGGCCCCACACGTCACACAGTTCATACACACACACACAGACATATACACAAACAAATACACATAGATACTTAAATGCTCCCAGCACGTCTCCACAGTGCAGGAGGAGCAGGGCGGCGCGCACATAGGACAATTCCCCACAGCGCCCTCTGCTGTGCGCCGTCCTGCTCCTCCTGCGCTGTGGAGACCTGCTGGGAGCATGTAAGTATCTATGTGTATTTGTATGTGTATACAGTGCCTTGCGAAAGTATTCAGCCCCCTGGAACTTTCAGGCTTCAAACAAAAAGATATAACATTTTACATTTTTGGTGAAGAATCAACAACAAGTGGGTCACAATTGTGAAGAGGAACGAAATTTATTGGATCATTTAAACTTTTTTTGTAATAATAAAACTGAAAAATGGGGCGTGCAAAATTATTCGTCCCCCCTTTTACTTTCGCTCCAGAAGTTGATCTCTGATCTCTGAATGATCCAATGTTGTCCTAAACGACTGATGAAGAGAAATAGAATCCACCTGTGTGTAATCAAGTCTCCGTATAAATGCACCTGCTCTGTGATAGTCTCAGGGTTCTGCATCATGAAGACCAAGGAGCACACCAGGCAGGTCCGTGATACTATTGTGGAGAAGTTCAAAGCCGGATTTGGAGACCAAAAGATTTCCCAAGCTTTAAACATCCCAAGGAGCACTGTGCAAGGATCATATTGAAATGGAAGGAGTATCAGACCACTACAAATCTACCAAGACCCGGCCGTCCCTCTAAACAAGGAGAAGACTGATCAGAGATGGAGCCAAGAGGCCCATGATCACTGGATGAACTGCAGAGATCTACAGCTGAGGTGGGAGAGTCTGTCCATAGGACAACAATCAGTCCAACACTTCACAAATCTGCCCTTTATGGAAGAGTGGCAAGAAGAAAGACATTTCTCAAAGATATCCATAAAAAGTCTGGTTTACAGTTTCCCACAAGCCCCTGGGAGACACCAAACATGTGGAAGAAGGGGCTCTGGTCAGAGGAAACCAAAATCTAACTTTTTGGAAACAATGCAAAGCGATATGTTTGGCGTAAAAGCAACACAGCTCATCCCCCTGAACACACCATCCCCACTGTCAGACATGGTGGGGGCAGCATCATGGTTTGGGCTTTTCATCAGCAGGGACAGGGAAGATGGTTAAAATTGATGGGAAGATGGATGGAGCCAAATACAGGACCATTCTGGATGAAAAGACCTGAGACTAGGACGGAGATTTATCTTCCAACAAGACAATGATCCCAAACATAAAGCAAAATCTACAATGGAATGGTTCAAAAATAAAGGTCTCCAGGTCTTAGAACGGCCGAGTCACAGTCCAGACCTGAATCCAATGGAGAATATGTGGAAAGAGCTGAAAACTGCTGTTCACAAACGCTCTCCATCCAACCTCAAAGAGCTCCAGCTGTTTTACAAGGAAGAATGGGCAAGAATTTCAGTCTCTAGATGTGCAAAACTGATAGAGACATCCCCCAAGAGACCGCAGCTGTAATCGCAGCAAAAGATGGCGCAACAAAGTATTAATGCAAGGGGGACGAATAATTTTGCACGCCCCACTTTTCAGTTTTATTATTACAAAAAAAGTTTAAATGATCCAATAAATTTCATTCCACTTCACAATTGTGACCCACTTGTTGTTGATTCTTCACCAAAAATGTAAAATGTTATATCTTTTTGTTTGAAGCCTGAAATGTGGCAAAAGGTTGAAAAGTTCCAGGGGGGCGAATACTTTCACAAGGCACTGTATGTCTGTCTGTCTGTGTGCAGGTGACGGATCCGTCATGAACTCCATTGAAAGTCAATGGAGGACCGTTCCGTTCACCATTGTGTCACACCGAACAGATCCGCCCCCATTGACTTTCATTAGGGGTCATGATGGATCCGTCTTGGTGCGGATGCCTGGACCGGAGAGCAAACCGCAGCATGCTGCGGTTTGTTCTCCGGTCTGAAGACGGAATGGAATGCTTTTAGGAGCGCTCTGTTGTCTTCAGTTCGGTTTTGTCCCCATTGACAATGAATGGGGACAAAACTGAAGCGTTTTATTCCAGTATTGAGCCCCTATGACGGAACTCAATGCCGGAATTATAAAACGCTAGTGCGAAAGTAGCCTTAGTGACCAAGCAATTTTATTCATTATTTTGATTGTCTTCTTCCAAGAGTGGTAACTTTTTTATTTTTCCATCTATATAGTCGTATGAGAGCTTGTTTTTATTTTTTTTGGGTTACCCAAAAAAATAAATTAAATAAAATTACATACCCTTAATTTCACCCAGGTAGCCCGCCTGACAACAGCATCGAAGCACTTCATGCTCCGATGCCCTTCCTTTTCCCGGAGCTGGATCGTGCAGGGCAAGTGCTCTTTTGTTTACAGTAACGGTCCGCTAAGGAGAGGCTTCCGCCCAGCAGTGTGTTCGGTGACGTCACTGGGCTCACTGCTGGGCGGAAGCCTCTGCCTGGCAGGGCCCGGTTCTTCACCGGAACCGGGCAAAATGCCTTTGCCCTGCACGATTTAGTGCAGGGCAGAGGAGAGCATCGGAGCATAAAATGATCCGATGCTCTTGTCAGGCAGGCTGCCTGGGTGAAATTCAGAGCTGAAGCCGGACAACGCCCTAAAGGTATAGTTTTTAATGGCGCCATTTTGGGGTACATGTAACCTACTGATTAACTTACCACATTTTTTATCACTTTTTATGACAAAAAAAAATCTGGCTTTTTTTTTTTTAAAATCATGCCATTCACTGTGCTGGATAAATTGTGTGATAATTTTGGTTTAATCTGGGTTATTACAGATGCAACAATACCAAATATGTGAAGGTATTTAAGTTTTTTAAGTTTTTTCATTTAGGCAGTACAGTGTATTATACTGTCTGTGCTATACTGACAGACACCAGCAGGCTGTGTCAGAGAAGGAGCTGCCTGTAAGGAATATACTGCAGGCAGGCATAGGGCAAAATGCCTAGGTGCATCTTTTAGGGTGAACAATACGGTAACCATGTTTTGCCCCCTGTACCCTAGTGAAATAGCCGACAAAATCATTCCGGGGGGGGGGAAACTTACTTAAAGCAGATCTGAAAGAAGCAATAGTATCCTCGTGGTAAACACTTCTGTCTTCCCATATTTTGAAGATCCTCTCGACAGACTTTGACACGGATGGATCCCTTTAAAAATGATTTCAGCGATTAATTCCACAATAACTGTATACACAAGTATTACAACCCCACTGTCCCATAGACATAGAAGATATAATGGATGCCCTGGTGTATGCCAGTGACAATGATGGCACATTGCTAGCATGTCTACCAAGGTCTGATCAAGTCATACCGATAAATAGAAAAATCTATTAATGGGATCAATCATCAATCAGCTGGATCAATATTTTCTTCTCAACTCCTGCAACAAAATCTGCGCTGTGCACTCAATCCTTCTCCTGCGCTGGGCCGACTCTCCTGTTGAGGGGTCTGGACACGGAACGTGAGCGCTGCAGCCCATCACTGCTCTCAGCAGCCTATAATTGCCTGCTGTGGTCACAAGCACTTTCCCAGCACATAACAGACACTGAAATGTGCTGGGACAGGGCATGTGACTGCAGCAGCCAATCACTGGCCTCAGCGGTAGACCTCAGAAAATAGTGACTGGCTGCAGCTGTCTCATGCATACTCAGGAGAATCTGACCAGCATCTTAGAGAACGGTACTGAAGAAAGGGGTGTATATACGTTTTCTTAATTATAAACCGTTTTGGGCGGAGGCCGTCATTAGGTCCCCATCTTTTTTTTTTTGCTTTGCTCGCAATAACCACACACAGAACGCTGTCCTCCGCCATCTTTGGCAGTATTGTAGAGAAGTATGGAGCAGTAGCACATAGGCTTGACTGTCACTGCATTCATACAGAGTAACATAGGAACACCGGTCCACGATGCTCAAGCAGTGAGACCCCCACCCTACAGACACTCATCACCTATGCTCTGCATACCGCACAAGCTGCAGGTTTGGGACAACCCCACTAAATACTAAAAATACTTTTTTTAGAATATTTTCTGAAGTCATGTGCAGAGTTTATGTAATGAATTCTGCCTGAAGCTACATGAATCATTCGTATAGTCAAATCTGTACGTACTTCACCATAGAGGCAGCTTCAGGGAGGACATCGGCAAACGTGTCGCGGTAGATGATTGCATTCTTCCTCTTACAATTCTGGATGATATCGTTGGCCAAGTAGAAGAGATTCAGTCTGTGCGAGAAGCCGGCTGTGGGAGAAGAAGAAGAAAATCCTTATACATCAGGCTATAAAGCTCACATTCAGCCATAGTTACGTTTGGGCCTCATTCACACGTTGTGAGTTGTCAGGACATTTTCAGCACCTACATCTCAATGATCAGTCCCAAGCTAGGGAAGCGGTCTGGGTCAGTGGTAAATCCCCTCTTAACACCTCCCCCTTGGCCTTCACTAACAGGGCACATCTAGGGTGAAGTCACTGTCCGCTGCGTTAAAAGGGCAGGGAACGAACAGGGCAAGATCTCAATGACTGCACAGACACGTAAAGTAAGCATTTTATTCATACATTTCTAGAAGGAATAGAAAAGAAAATACGGTTTATGAGGTATACAAGTATTTGCTGACATAGCATACAGGAGAGGGGGCCGCTCCTCTTTGCTGACACAGCATACAGGAGAGGGGACCGCTCCTCTTTGCTGACACAGCATACAGGAGAGGGGACCGCTCCTCTTTGCTGACACAGCATACAGGAGAGGGGACCGCTCCTCTTTGCTGACACAGCATACAGGAGAGGGGGACCGCTCCTCTTTGCTGACACAGCATACAGGAGAGGGGACCGCTCCTCTTTGCTGACACAGCATACAGGAGAGGGGGCCGCTCCTCTTTGCTGACACAGCATACAGGAGAGGGGGCCGCTCCTCTTTGCTGACACAGCATACAGGAGAGGGGACCGCTCCTCTTTGCTGACACAGCATACAGGAGAGGGGACCGCTCCTCTTTGCTGACACAGCATACAGGAGAGGGGACCTCTATAACCCAATATGCAGCTGCCATAATGCACATGCATTCTTCTGTACTGTCAATGCAGGAAATACAGGAAAGAGTCTGTGTCTTCAACAAAGCCGAAAGCAAAGGTTTTAAAAATAAGAAAATGAACAGTTCTTAACCACTTCACGTCTGCCCATTGACTATAAACGTCCTTGAGCTTTGCCCCCTGTGTGCAGCACCTGTACATAGAAGCTCCATGACTCAGCTGCCTCCTGACAGCCAAGAACATGGAGCTTTAACCTGAGACCTTTTTTCCTGGTCTCCAGGCTTTTGATCACTCTGACAAGCTGTCAAAGCCATCACAAATGCTTGTACTATCTCACTCTCATTACTGCCGGTCACACAGCAGTTTACAACCACATATGGGGTGTTTCTGCAAACTTCAGAATCAGGAAAATAAATATTCAGGTTTGATTTGCGGTTTACCCTTGCTATCTTATAGGAAAAATTAATTAAAAATTGAAAATCTGCGAAAAAAATATATATAATTTTAAATTTCACCTTCCTTCTGTTTTAATTCTTGTGGGAAATCTAAAGGGTTAACAAACTTTGTAAAATCAGTTTGGATTACATTGGGGGCTGTAGTTTCTAAAATATGTTCATTTATGGGAGGTTTCTATTATTTAAGCCCCTCAAAGTCACTTTAGAACTGCAAAGGTCCTTTAAAATTAACTATTGGAAATTTTAATGAAAATCTTAAAAATTACATCTAAAATTTGAAGCCTTCTCACATCCTAAAAAAATAAAATTACATTTCCAAAATTATGCCAACATAAAGCGGACATATGGTGAATGTTCATTAACAATTTTATTAGATATCCCTATGCAACTTAAAAGCAGAGAAATTCATATTTAAAAAATTGTGATTTTTTTTCAAAATTTTCAGTAAATTTTGATTTTTTATAAATAAAGCTAAAACATATTGACTCACATTTACCACTAACATGAAGTACAATGTGTCATGAGAAAACAATCTCAGAATCGCTTGGATAAGTAAAAGCGATCCAAAGTTATTACCACATGAAGTGACACATGTCAGATTTGCAAAATTAGGCCTGGTCAGGAAGTGGTTAATGATTAAAACAATTCAGACATTTCATAAAAGTCCAAGTAAATACACAAAACATTCATTGAAAGGCTTGTGCCACTAGATAGGAAGCCAAGCATCCTTCACAGGTAACAAGCACAGCACTGCTTACAAGCCCGCGACCGTATGGCTCCGCAAACCGCTGCTACAGTCACTGTGCATGCCGCAGCTTCTGCAGGACCCACAAAACGGACAAGACTAGGACATGATCTATAATGTGCGGCATGGCCACACAGATGAGGAAAGCACATGGATCACAAAGACACTAATGGGTCAGCATGCACCTGTAAAAAACAGATCGGACGGTGGTCAGAAATATGGCCGTGTGAATGAGGCCTTACAGTACAGCAACTTGCAAAAAGTGCCAAACATATTAAATCTGTGGCCAAAATCGCGTGATGTTGCAAATGGTTTTGAAAAAAAAAAAAAAAAGTACCGTAAACAACCGCCCAGCACCAAAAAAATATAAAATACAATACAATGCCCCTAAACACAAAAAAAATAAAAATGCATAAACAATCCCCAACAAAAAAAAAAAAAATACCATCTACAATAATCGGGAAAAAAATAAATAAATAAAAAAATAATAATAATAATAATAATAATAATAATAATAATAATAATAATAATATACATAACCCTCAACCACCACAAAAAAAGCATCTACAATTCCTCCCACCCCCACAAAAAATGCATATAAAATACTCCTCCAATATATATAAACTTTTTTAGACTAGAGCCACCCACTGCAGTATTTCTGGTGGAAGATTTGTAGGTTACATATACACCAGTACACTGTGTGCTGCCCGCATCCGTCCGTCCGCAGCCCCGTAAAGATGGGGCGTGTCCTATTCTTGTCCGTTTTGCAGGCAATAGGCAGTGCTCTGATGGGGTCCATGAAAAGTGTGAAACGCACATCAACTGTATCTGTATTTTGGGAACCTGCGGGCCACAAAACGGATATGGTCACGTGAATGGTGACTATTTCAAACCCCCATTTTGGCACTGTTCACAATGGCTGTTGTGTCCCTGATGTGCGACATGTTTCGTCAGACGCCCTCTGAAGCATCTATGAGCGGATGCAGATTTGCACAATAATTTGCAACCAATTTTGACGCTTGTTAAGATAAACGTACGGTCAGCAAAGCCAAGACCTTTCCCTTGCCAGTTTTACTACAACTCCCACCATGTTCACTGGATAAGCTGTTCTCAAAAACACCCACAGAAGCGAACGAGGCATGCTGAGAGTTGTAGTCAACAAGTGGCCGACACCTGATCCAGAGCAAGACGATGCTAGTCTGCACACAGAAGAGCGGCTGACGCAAAGGGGAGAATGGAAAGGGTTTTCTAAGATTTTAACAAATGTGTTACATTGCTAGTGAACGCCCGCCAACTTCAGGTAGCCAGGTCACACCCCATCGTACTGACCCTTCACCTCCAGGATTGTGTGGCCGATTCTTAATCGATTAAAGGGAGGCCCCTATAAAGTAGTAAAACAGCCCCATAGCACTTGTTATAAATAAAGTATTGGTACCTTTTGCGCTGTCTTGTGATCTTCAGAACTGCCAAAAACGTACTTTAATTGATATGCTAATTAAGTGTCGGAAGAGCCCGGAGGCGGGGTTTGCCACCTTCGAGCCCGGGCTCCTGTCCTTTTTTAAAGTTATTCCCCGCCCCAGCAACTGCCTGCGCCCGCCCTGCACGTCACCATGGTCCTCCTTCTTCAGCAAGATCCCGCGCGGCCTGCGCAGTCTCTCGCTGGGACGGGGCATGCGCACTGTGATGCCCACTTTGGGCACGGCATCGCCGTACCTAGCGCGCATGCGCCTGTCCAACGGCGCGAAATCTGGTCCAGACAAGCGCAGGAAGGCGCAGGCGCGGGATTTTGCTGAAAAAGAAGGACCACCATGGTGACGTGCAGGGCGGGCGCAGGCAGTTGCTGGGGCAGGGAATAACTTTAAAAAAGGACAGGAGCCCGGGCTCGAAGGTGGCAAACCCCGCCTCCGGCCTCTTCCAACACTTCATTAGCATATCAATTAAAGTATGTTTTTGGCAGTTCTGAAGATCACAAGACAGCGCAAAAGGTACCAATACTTTATTTATAACAAGTGCTAAGGGGCTGTTTTACTACTTTATAGGGGCCTATGAGGTGACAGACTCCCTTTAAAGGGGTTATCCCATCTTGTACCACCGCCCCCGCTTTCCCCCGCTGCGCTAATAGAAACAAATAGGAGCGCACTGCACATGCGCGGCCCAGCTCCCATTCATTTCTATGCTGCCGCCAAAAATAGCAGAGCGCTGGCTCAGCTATTTCCGTCGGCTCAGAAGAAATGAATGGGAGCCGGGCCGCGCATGCGTGGTTCGCTCCCATTCGTTTCTATTAGCGCAGCGGGGGAAGGCGGAGGAGGGGGGGGCTGCGTCTGGCGGTTGTCGGACCCCGGGGTCCTCCAGGCTCAGGGCTCCCCCGCTTTGTTCTCAATATAGGTGTGGGTCCCGCACCTATAAGACAATGGAGACAATATGCCCAAAGATGGGATAACCCCTTTAAAGACCGGGCCTGTTTTCATTTTTGATTTTCCCTCCCCAAGTTCCAATAGCCACAACTTTTTTATTTTTCTGTTAAGCCATATGATGCTTATTTGTTGCTGAGCAAGATGTATTTTTAATTCCACCATTTAATTTACTATGTCTTGTATAGGAAAAACAGCAAAAAAAATTCTTTGTGGGGTAAAATTTTAAAAAATAAATAAATAAGTTCCACAAAGGATTTTGGTGTTTTGGCGTTACGGCGTACGTCGATACCGAACTTATATAGTTTTTATTTTGCTTAAAGGGGTTGTCCCACGAAAAATATTCTACAGTTTTCAAACCAGCTCCTGGATCTGAATACTATTGTAATTGCATGTCATTAAAAATTTTGTATAGCTACTGAGTTATTCAATAACATGTATCTGTATGGCGCCACTTCATTTCTTATTTCTTTGACCTATTCACTGAGCAGGCCGCACATGCTCAGTTTCAACTTTTAACTGCCTCCTGAGCTGTGATAGGGAGCGCTGAGACACGCCTCCTGTGCTGTGATAGGGAGAGCTGAGACACGCCTCCTTAACTGCAGCAGAAAAGACACTCCCCTTGAGCTGCCAACATGATATAAATCTAGTACAGCAATGAATGGGAGATCTCTGGATCCATGTGAGGTACAGGGCTGGTTCTAGCTTTGTTAAAAAGAGACTGTCATGTACTATATGATGTCTGATTTTCATTTTTTACATTATTCGTGGGATAACCCCTTTAATTAAGTTTTTTAAAAAACCCAAAAAACTAAAATCTAAATTTTCTTTGCATCGCCATTTTCTAACAGCCATAACTTTTAAAGATTTCAGTCTACAGAGCTGTATTAAGGCTTGTTTTTTGCGCGACAAACTTTGTGATCAGTTATTCAATTTTTTGGAGGGCACAAGATGACAAAAAAGGCAAAACACATGTTTTTCATTGTTTATTTTCGCTAAGGTGCTCACCGCACATTTAAAAAAAAAAAAAAAAAAGTTAAATATTTTAGTAGTTAAGACATTTTCAGATTTGGTGATACCGAATATGGTTATTCTTATTATTGTTCTTATATTTTTATATGAAACTTTAAATAGGGGCCAAAAACCTGGGATCTTTTGATCCCCTCTCCTATCTATTAGGTTGAATAGGATTTTACACTGTCCCTGCTGAGCTGTGCCTCGTGCACAGAGCAGCAGGCAGCTTACAATGACAAGCTCTGGAAGGCTTCAGCAGCGTCCAGGCTGCCATGGTAACCCATCTGGGGACCTGTGATTTCACTGCAGGGGCTCCCATCGGAAGGCAGAGGGAGCCGCATCCTTCTGCCTTGCCTTAAAGATGCGTGTTCACCTGTCCCAGTCATTGTGGCCAGGTGCCTGCTGTATTAAACAGCCAGCACCCACTGCATATGGAGCAGGATCATTGCATCAGGCCGATCGATACAAATGCAGGCGCATAACACGGTACATGTACGGCATTATGTTATAGGGTTACATTCACATGTTGCCAAGGGCTCGCTGACTTCACTAAGAGGCCATCAAAAAGCAGAACCGATGAAAGCTGGAAGTGCAGAGTTCTTGGAGCAGCGTCTCTGTACCTTCATGTTTTCTACGGCTTAGTTCACAACTATCTAAGTAATCAGAATTGCAGTGTACGCACGTTAACCCCAATGAATGAGGCCTATACATGTGTACATAAAAAGCATGCGGCATGTTTTGGTGCACATTTGGCAGTGTGTTTGTTGAGGATCTCACCCTCCACATTGCAAAAGCTGAAGTCTGCAGCACAGATTGGCATTCTGCAGGTTACGTGGCAATGCTGTGGCAGACCCTCTCCACCACATCGCAGGGTCTGTGCTACCTGTCATCCCGGAAGCCAAGAGCCCCGCCGCCCTAGCTGTACGGCTGTTAAAGGGGTTGTCCCACAGAAAATATTCTACATTCTTAAACCTGCACCTGGATCTGAACACATTTGTAATTTTACATCTGTAGCCCCTGTGTTATTCAATAAAACCTATCTGGACAGCGCCACCTGCTGTCTGATCTCTTTCTGATTTCTCTGTCCTGCTCAGTTGTGTCCTGCAGCAGAAAGGACTCGCCCCCAGCTTGATATAAGTCTAAGCATAGCAACTGTAGAAATGAATGGGGAGATTTCTGGATCCATGTGAGGTCCAGGGCTGGTTCTAGCTTTGTGAGAAAGAGGTAGTCACCCATTATACGATATATCATTTTCATCTTTTACTTTATCATGGCGTAACCCCTTTTAAGATCAATAGAAACATAAGAGTCTGTGCCAACATATACATGATCTCTTCACACACCTCAGGTTATATAGAGGGTGCCGCTCTGACCCACTGAGGGTCAACTAAACTTCTAACGAGACCACCAAGAACTCACCCAGAAAATAATACACCTCACACACTTTTCGGAGGTGACATCCATCGCACCTGTCAGACACGTCTTTAACCAGGGCACTCAAGGAAGCATGAACAATCAATTTCCCATTAGTTTTGTAACACGGCCAATTTTTCAGTCCAATCCCTGGCCTGACAGGAGGAGCAGTATCTGCCATTTAGGCCCCGTGCCACACGACAATATTTTGGAGACACATACACAAAACGATTTATCATGAAAACGGTTTGATCCACGGGAACACTTTTTACAAAACCAGCCGCTCCCCGACACCACAGAATAGGAGACGCTGGTCCCCTCCCAATCACTCGGTTATCTCCAGCAGTGCCATAGAGGGGACTGGAACAGCAGCGTGCATGAGTGTCCAATCAAATGGGGGACACGTTCTATTCTGGGGCCCCAATGATCACTTATCCCCTATCCCGGGGTGGGCAACCTGCGGCACTCCATCTGTTGTGAAACTACAACTCCCAGCGTGCTCTATTCATTTCTATGGAGTTCTGAGAACAGCCATGCAAGAGTACATCTTGGGAGTGCCGGAGGTTAGCCATTACAGCCCTATCCTACCAAGTCAGAAAACAAGAGGCCTAAAGGTCAGCTTGAGAAAACTAATTAAAGGGGTTGTTCCATGACAAGAACTGTGGACATTTTCTGATCAGCAAGTTCCCCATAAGAATGGCGCAGCAGGCAGCCATGTGTGCCCACTGCTCCATTCAGCTCTGTGGGGCTGCCAAACACTCATATCTCTGGCAGTGCCACACAGATGAATGGGGTGTCTGCCGCCGCATTCAAAAGGGGAACAACAGGCCCAGTGGACTGACCCAAAATGATCAGACATCTCTTAGACATCATGAACACGAACGTATTTTCTTTCCGTGTCTGTTCCGTTTTATTTTCCGGACCTTATGCGGAACCATTCATTTCAATGGGTCCGCAAAAAAAAAAAAAAAAAAAAAAACACGGAAGGTACTCTGTCTGCATTCAGTTTGTCCGTATATCTGTATTTCTGTTCCGCAAAAAAAAAAACCAGAACACGTCCTATTATTGCATGACTGACAAGGATCGCACTGTTCTATTAGGGGCCGGCTGTTCTGCAAAATACACACAGACGTCATCCGTATTTTTTGCGGATCTGTCTTTCACAGACTGCAAAATACATATGGTGTGCATGAGGCCTTATTCTGCGGATAGGGCTAAGTTCATGCAGTGTGACAACCCCTTTAAAAGGAGTGAAACGCTGAAATGTAGACACAACCAGTGCATATATTCTGCCCAATAAAGTAAAAAGAACACAAACGCATAGGGGGGGGGGGGGGTCATTTACTAAAACAAAAACGCTGAAAGTCCCGTTTTGCAACTTTTTAACTGTGTCCAAGTGACAAAATGTTTACATACCACTGAAAGGGGGGGGAGGGGGGACACCAGGCTAGTGGGCCCAGTATTGTATTGAGACTTCTCTGGTCCAGGACTGGAGTGCTTCTCACTGCAGGCACACGGACCACTGACGAGACGTGCGCCTCACGGTAGTCTTAAGACCCCGGTCTATGGGAAACTGACCCTCATAATGTGCACTTTTTTCAAAGCAGATTTTGCAGTAAATCCATAACAAACCCACGTATAGACCAAGATGTTTGTTCAGAACAATAAAATATATATTAGGATTTTTACATCCAAACAATCATTTTTCCTGCGTGCTATGTAAAGTAACTATCCCGACACCTGATGCTACCAGGAAAACAACCGCCACATACAGCCAAGTCCAGCTCTATAATTTGTGCACCTCTGTAGTCCCTGAAGACCTCAGTATAAAGATAGCGGTGCTGCAGCTGTGGGTACATCAGACCCAGGACACCCCAGGGACACGGTTTGGTCCCGGAGGCTGAACCTCTGCACTGGGTTTACCGTAGTACACAGGTCCTTCCTGCAGCATCACCAAGATAGATGGATTTTGAGGATTTAGATGCCGATTTATCCTACAACAATACAAAATATCCGACCTTCTCTTTCCCAACGAGAAGATTTTGGCTGCTTGTAGTTGCCACAAGGGGGCGCTCACATCACACACCATGATACAGCTCAGCTAGCCCTAGTGGCTTTTGCAGATTTTTTTGGCATTCCCCAATTAGTCAAGATATCTTATGACCAGCAGGGGGTCAGTCCTGGGGTACACTGCGTCCTGATAAAATGACAGACTAACCAAAAGACGTCCCCAGGTTTTAGTACATGGTTAAGGTGGATTGTATGACATAAAAATCCACTGAAGAATTAACCATCTGTGTCTGAGCAGCTTGGAGACATTACTAGAAATGAGCTCATGGAGCTGCAACTCAGGTCCTTATCCTTAAAGGGCCAGAGCGCCCAATATAAAAGCCAATGAGAACTTCTCACAAGAGGCATCAAAAGAATGCATTAAAAATGAAGCCACTTTCCAACAGCTCCAACACTGATCTGTGTGCCTCCAAACCTGAGGAGTCTTATCATGCAGTCACACTCCTTTCCATCGCTCCGATAAGCCTGGTCAGACATTTAAAGTGAACCCGTCACATTGAAAAAGTACTGCAATCTGCAGGCAGCAAGAGCAGAGCAGGAGGAGCAGAGCAGCACAAAGTGCGGCAGAGATTTAACATTAATAAACAACATCTAAGAGCTTATTCACGTCTGCATTTAGCGTTCCGATCTTCTGATCAGTCAGGCTACTTTAAAGAAGAACTCCCGCAAAAATTTTTATTCCATGTCCTGCTAGAAATGTACATGATGTAATCTGTAGTGAATGTCATTTTCTTACCAGTGTCTGTATTTGTAAGTTATATCTCCCTGATGTTTCTCATCTGTGTCATGTGACCAGCAATCAGACTCACCAACTCACACAGCATCTTATGTGTGGACAGGAAGTCTAATTCTTTATGTATTCCTATGCGAGCCTCACTCTGAGTCTCATTGGAATGAATAGAGCAGTAACTGGCTTCCTGTCCTGGTTCAGCTGGAGGTCAAGGAGTTGGTCACATGACCCAGCTACAATTAGAACAGAGGGGATAACTTACAAATACAGTCTCTGATAAGAAGATTGCATTCACTATAGATTACACGTATGATCACCAATGCAGAACCCACAAACCTGAGAGGTCTGGAAATTAGAGGACAACCCCTTTAAAGGGCTTGTCCAAGACCTGAAAAAATGTCTATGGCCAGGCATGATGTCAGAATAAAAGATAAAAAACTACCTGACAAAGTGTTTCAGGGTTTTTTATGCCGACATCATGTCCAGCCATCCCCACTTTTATCCAGGTCTCAGACAATCCTGTAATACTTCCTTCACCTGTAGGATGTCGGACAACCCTTTCAAGAGCAATGCTCTGGTTTGGTGGACACCCTGTGTTTTAAAGGCTATGTACATCTTTGGGGACAATTTTATCGCATTGTATGCATTTTGAACATTTTTTTCATTTGTTTTTTATTAAAAATATTGAGCCATTTCCCCTGCACAGCTTTGAGTTTATCTAGTAGCTGGTTCTGAATGTTCTCTCTGCTTCATCAGGCAGGGAGATGATGGGCTCCTTATCTCTGAGTAGTTCAGTTGTATCTTACAGATAAGAATTTGGCTTAAATAAGTGTTTAGGACGTGTAGGTAATTTACAGATAAGGGTTATTAGATGACCGGCACAAAGTGAAAGTACCCGTCACACAGCTGGAAAAACAGTTTACTTTTAACAAGGACCAATTGAAAAATTATTTTTAGCCCGAAGGTGTACATAGCCTTTAAGTTCTTGACTCACAGCTAGCGATTGGTAGTACCCATATATTTTTGACTACAGAAAGGTAAGTCGAAAACCAGTTGCTCAACCTTGTTCAATATGAAGGCTATTATTACCAGGAGTACAATTATAACGATCACACAGAAACAAAAAGCAAGGGCCAAACTAAACCGCCTCCTAATCTGTCACATGGCAGCGTCTGATTATGTACGGCTGAGCTCCACAAGGAGACGGTATCCCACCTCCCATGTCAGTGACCTCCGTCGAGCCCCACTGTATACTGATGAGTGTCAACAACTCCCCAGACAGGACACTGAGGGACTGTCTGATTCACGGGGACACGTACAGTCACAGCGGTAAGTGCTCTGACCACCAAAGATCACTGCACCTGGACATCTAGACGGCATCCGGTCAACCAGCTTCAACACCTGTCTCTCAAGAGGTAAAATGCCGCAAGCTCTCTAGCGCCTCTACTGGCAGGAGATGGGACAGCGCCTCTCTGCACAGTTCAGACAACAGCTTTTTTGCCAATTTTGTTTTTGTTAACAGAAAATAGATTTCTGTAAGAAAATGTCACAAAATATTTTTTCTACCAGTTAAAACCAAATAGTGAGACATTTCCTTTCTTCTCATCTGATTTTATTTTCAGATTGCAGATTTTTTTTTTAGTCTATTTCCTGAACATGATTTAGAAAGCATTAAGAAAATTGCTGTACGGCAGGCACAATGGACAGGAGGGGACCTCACTGACTTATATAGGAGAGCTCTCCAGGCATGCCGTGTGCAGGAAAGAATAGATGAGCCATGATCACCTATAGTGAATGGAGGATCCTTATAGGTGTTACCATTACAGGCAGGATTAGAATGACAGATAAGCAGATAACTGCAGTAAAGTGATCTACTACAAGTCCAATATTGACATGGAAAATTAAAAACGTCAAAACATTTTTAAGATTACCTGAAAAATAAAAATGTGATTTAAACAATATGTCATTTTCTGTTGACACATTTTTACCAATATCTGTCCAATCAGATCATTAGTTTGTGCGTGTAATTGGCCAGATAATCTAATGGTGTAATAAGCCCTTAGAGTTCTAGATGCTTGGCTCAACTTTCCAGCAGACGTGGCTGGAAAACCACAGGAAATTAACTTAAAACTAGAGATGAGCGAGCATGCTCGAGTGCCATTGTCGCCTATTTGCGTACGCATTTTAACCACTTAAAGCCGAAGCCACATTTTTTAAATCTGCCATGTGTCACTTTATTAATTCATAACTTTGGGATTCTTTCACCGATTCAACTGTTTCCAAGATTGTTTTTTTCGTGACATATTCTACTTTATTTTAGTAATAGCTTTGGGTTGATATTTGCAGTGTTTCCTTGTTGGAAATTCCACAATTTCATGAAAAATTGGAAAAAATAGCATTTTTCTAAGTTTGAAATTCTCTGCTTCTAAGGAAGATATATATTCATATTAGCAATATGTCTTTATGTAGAGAAAAAAAATTCTGTACTTTTATGTTTTCAAGGCATTACAGGGCTTCAAAGTTTAGTAGCAATTTTCTAAATTTTGACCAAAATTTCAAAATCTGTTTTTTTGAGGGACCAGCCCAGTTTTGACATGGATTTATGGGGCCTGCATGTTATAAAACCCCATAAATCACTCCATTTTAAAAACTTCACCCCCGAAAGTACTCAGAACAAGATTTTTTAAGTTTATTAACCCTATAGTAGGTTCACAGGAATAATCCATAAATAGCCTGTAAAAATGAATAATCTGATTTTTTACACTTATATGTTGTTGTAGCCCCAAATTCTTCATTTTCACAAGGGATATAAGAAGAAAAAGTCCTGCAATATTTGTTAAGTATGGGAATACCCCACATGTGGATGTAAAACGCTGTACAGACGCACAGGAGGGCTTGGCAAGGAAAGAGCGCCGTTTGGATTTCGGAGACAACGGTCCCTAACGCTAGCCCTATCTAACTATCTAATACTAATTGCCCCCCTAACACCCACTAAGATTCTAAACTAATCCCCTGTACCATTTTTTTTAATAACTATATATATATATATATATATATATATATATATATATATATATATATATATATATTTTTTTATAAAAAAAAATAAAAAAAAACAAAAACGGGGGAATGGGACGGGAAAACTGGGGAACTAGTCAGACACAGCTCAGTTCTTCTTCTTCTTCCACGGAGGTATAGGGGAGAGATGGGGTGTCTTAATGGGGGGGGGGGGGTTACTTATGTGGGGATCCCTGACAAAGCAGACACAGCTCAGTTCTTCTTCTCACTACTGAGCTGTGCTGCTATTGCCGGGGTGCTCCTGCTGGATCCTGGGGTGCTCACGGAGGTATAGGGGGAGAGATGGGGTGTCTTGATTGGGGGGGGGGGGGTTACTTATGTGGGGATCCCTGACAAAGCAGACACAGCTCAGCTTTTCACCACTGAGCTGTGCTGCTACTGGATCCTGGGGGGGGACAGATGGGGGATATGGACTATATGAAGGGGGTGCTCTTGAGGGATGAGGGGGGGGGGTCTGGGATAACTCTGATTTTTACACACTAATGCTCCCATCTCTCAGGAACACTCTGAGGAGATCGGAGCTGTTTCTGGTACACAGAAGCTGTGATTGGTCTGTCATATTTGACAGACCAATCACAGCAATCGCTGACGTGGGGACCACCGATTGGTCCCATTGTCAGCTTCCTGTGACGCTCGGCTGTCTATGACCGGTATGTCACAGTCAGCACTGTGACCGTTACAGTCTATGATGGCCTATCCAGTCATCGGGCAGGAAGGGGTTAAAATTGGTACGCTAATACATACGCATATTTTAATCTGTACACAAATGCGTACGCATAACGTACAAATTGTTAAAATGCGTACGCATTAGTGTACAGATTAAAATATGCGTATGTATTAGCGTACCAATTTTAAAACGCGTACGCAAATACGCGAAAATGGCACTTGGCCGAGCATGCTAGCTCATCTCTAGGAATAACATAAGGGCAGACAAGGCAGGGGGTCTTCATGTATGTGGATGGACCCGATCCCCCACCTTGTCCATTCCACTGTATAAAACATAACAGGAATACACCATCATACGTCAGAGTATATACTCTTGGTCCGCCCATACAGAATAACACACTGAACACAGAATGACAGAAGCGAGATCCTGAGGGCAGATTTACTAAGCCTGTGGATGGCAGAAGGGCAGGGGATTTATCACAGGGCTCAGGCCGGGGACAGGCACTTATCCGGCTCTATACTTTGAAGCAGAATTTAATCGCAGGATTGAGCTGCACTACTACAAATAGTAATGGGATGAACGATCGTACCAACGCTTGTTCTTCCCCACACAGCTCAATGACTGCTGAAGGACGTGCTATGTAAGTGATCAGCTCCCAATAACAAGCAGAGCGTCGGCCTGTGAACTAGTAAAGCCAGCATGGCACCTTCTATACACCAGAGGCCATCAGATCTAACAACGTTTTAAAGTGGTTATGTCCCCGTTTCGGCTCTCGCTCACTCTCACGGTGCAGCAATAAAAGCTGAACTTTGATTTGGTCATAAATCAGCAAATATGATCACTCAGAAGAGGACAGAGAGGGACTGGGGGGCCGGGCAGTCTAACAGGTCTGCTAATGAACGGCTCTCTGTATAGTGACAACCGGTGAGGCCAAACGAAGAAAGATTAAACCCAATTAATATGTTTTTAACACCATTCAGGAAATCAAAGAGGTCGTCCCATTACAAAACGTATCCCCTATGTAATCAACAGAGCGCCAACCACTGGGAGAACAGGAGCGGCGCTGCCACAGTCATCTCTATGAGGCAGCCAGAGACTGTCGAGCACTTGTAGTCCGCCACCTTCAACAGAAGGTCTCCTAGGACCCCAGCAATCAGACGCTTAACCCCTACCCTGTGGATTGGGAATAAGTTACGGTAAAGAGACAACCTCTAAGTCCGTCCACATATCAAAAAACAAATAGCCAAAAACGAGGCGGATCACGGCTGGGAACTTTCCGGATATCCAAACATCAATCACATGACCAACCAAATCACCCATAACAAAGCAGCAATAATCTGAGATATAATATACCAAGTGCAGTCTAGAGGCCTCAACAGATGAGAAGCCGGCAAGTTTCGGGGGGTACTGTGCCCCCCGCCATACAAATACCCAGAGAAAGAAACGCACGTGACACATTCACACAGGACCCGGCGTGTGATCTGATGTGTCACAAGCAGGAATCACACTCCATAAAGCACATAGTGAATGTGCCAAAACCCTGCCCCCCGAGGGCGAGCAGAAGACAGGCCGCAAAATCAACTTTCAGGTGGATCAGGCTGGACTTGCTGTTACCAAGGCCTGGGCTAGAGACCGCAACCCGCCAAGTACATTTAGAGGGGTTCCCCACTTAAGACGGGATATGCCATAAATGTATGTTCGGGGTACACCAACTGATCACTACAACAAAGCAGAGGTGTGAGTGGCCCCTGTCAGAAGGGCTCAAGCTTTCAGGCCATAGCCAAGCACAGCGCCGTCCACTGTCTAGTGGCTGTGCTTGGTATTGCAGCTCAGATTCACTCACTTGAATGGGACTGAGCTGCACTTATGACCAACGAGGGTGATGTCACCATAGCTTATTTTAACAGCTGAGCCGTGTGGTGCCAGGACCCCCACTGATCAGATATAAATGATTTATCCTGAGGATAGGCCATCAATATTACAATCTCAAACATCCCCTTTAAAGCCCTCCAGATTACCTCCCTTTAAGGAGCAGTCCAGTGCAAAACTGACACAAAAGAGGGAGACTCCCCAGAACACTGGCTACATTTGGGACATAAAACAAATTTCCCCCACCGTCTGATATCTAGAGCAGCAGTTGAAGGGGTGGGGCATGACAGAAATGTGTGTCAAGCTCCGCCTCCTCAGTCTCTGCACTAGGCATCATACAATGGGGAGTCTAGGGGAGGCAAGGAGAAGACGTGCCAAACCCATCATAGTGACAGACTTCTCACATCTTCCAAGCGGTCTGGCTTACTTCCCACCATCACTGCGCCACTCTCAAGGGGATCTGACAAAAAGGGTGTCAAACGGTTAATGAAGTTGGCGCATTGCCCACAATGACTGGTCAAAATCCCAGATCACAAGGAGCCTCTGGATAATGAAAGCTGCACCTCCTCCCCATTTACTATGCTCCGGTTTCCATAAATCTGCCCCAAATATCTATAAGGAGAACCTACAGCAGTCGTTTCACAAATACCATGGGGCATGCTGAAACTTGTGGTCCGACCATCATGACAGCAGGGGTCCTGTGACTCAGTATGAATGGATAGGTAGGCAGAGCAGGCAAACTACCACTCCAATCATTTCTATGGGACTACTCGGCTATCTCCAGCGCTCCCATAGAAATTAATAACGCGGTGGGACGCTTTTCCATCCATTTCAGGGGGCACCGCAGGGTACCAGGTCCCAATTTTCCCCGCGTGGCACCCCCATAATCTGATAGATATCCCGTGGATATCAGATAACTTTCTATAATCGGAATACCACTTTAAGCCCACAGGGTCCGCCGTGTACCAGATCAGGCATTAATGTGAACAGAGCCCGATCCTACCAAGCAGTCACTGACTGGCAGCACTATAATAGAAAGCATGGGCACGCTATGCCAACCAAGTCTGCTGGGCGAAAAAGGTTCCACAACAGCAGCCTGTCAGCGCTGGGACTTGTAGTTCTCTACACCGCCCACAGGTGCACGCTGAGCTTTGTAGTACCACTGCCTGTGAGGAATATAGGGCAGAGCATGCTGAGCCTTGTAGTTCTACACTCCACAGGGGTGCACGCTGGGCTTTGTAGTACCACAGGCCTGTCAGTATTACCTAGGGCAGAGCATGCTGAGCCTTGTAGTTCTACACTTCCCGGGGATGCACGCTGGGCTTTGTAATACCACAGCCTGTCAGGAATACTTAGGGCAGAGCATGCTGAGCCTTCTAGTGCTACACACACCAGGGGTGCACGCTGGGCTTTGTAGTACCACAGTCTGTCAGGAATACTTAGGGCAGAGCATGCTGAGCCTTGTAGTGCTACACTCCACAGGGGTGTACGCTGAGCTTTGTAGTACCACAGCCTGTCAGGAATACTGCTATACAGCGCATGGCATGCTGGGAGTTGTGGTCCTCGCACAGTTCAGTGCTGATGATGATGGCCGCCATACTCACATCTGCGGAACCACTTCAGCCAGTAGTGCACGATGGTGGAGTGGTGCTTCTTGTTCTCGATGCACCAGCCGGACAGGCTCTGGATGGACTCCATGGTGTTGGTGACCGCCTGCAGCTTCCTGTCCAGAGCGGCCTCCAGGGCCCCGGCAGAGGCCTTGCTGCTGCCACTGCTGCTGCCGGCCGCCATGATTCCCCCACAACGCTCTGCGGCCGCTGAGGAGAGGGGGGTGTGTTTGTGTTACGGGCTCGCCATGAGGAGAACTACACACGACGAGAGAAGGACGGCGACACCGGACACGGGAAGATAATATGGCGGAGACGTGCTTCAGGACGACCAGAGTATACGAGCACTGCGTCACCGGCGAGCGGACACGACGCGGGAGCGCGCAGCGGGACCGCGCTATATAATAACAAGGGGGCGCGCGCGACGCGGACACGCCCCCTTCACCTCACAGCGCCGCCGTGTGTGGAAGAGGCGGGAAAGTTCTGGCTACATGAAATACAGACAGAACATGTGAACATACGTGTATACAACCTCACACAGAACATGTGTACATGCATATATAGAGAGCATTTACCACAGAACGTGTACATACGTGTGTACAAATTTACACAGAACATGTAAACATATATAGAGAGAGCATTTATCACAGAAATTTCAACATAAGTGTACACAACATGTGTATGTATATATATATATATATACAGCATTTACCACAGAACATGTGTACATACATATGTATAGTAGAGCCACCTATATATAGAGAGAGAGAAACCAATGGCCAACATTAACCAGGTCTATCTATAATAAGATGAAATAATAAAATGCCACCACTAGGGGTCACTGTCACCACTTCTCCGTCACTGTGTACGGACTCCTGACATGATTTTCCTATGGCTTCTGATAATCCAGAATGACTGATAATCTGACATCTGTCACTGAGGATGAATTACAGAGGAGTTGACTGTATTACAGCTATTATTACATTGACTATACTTTCCCAGAGCCATAACTTTATTTTTCCATACACACAGCCGTATAAGGATATGTATTGTTGGGGGACAAGTTATACTTTCTAATGACACCATTTACTGCTGCATACACTGTAGAGGGAAGCGGGAAATCAAGCCCAAATAGGGTGGAATTAATACAGTTTTTATAAATAAAAACTTTGAAAAACATTATTTATTTCCTTTTCATCGCCATATTCTGAACCCAAAATTTTTGAGGGAGTTATGTCTATGGCTCATTTTTTTAATTTCAAAAAGGTATTTATTGGGTTGATGGCAAAAATGGAGAATACAGTATATAAGTACACTAGTTTCAGGTACATTAGTTTCAGGTGCTGCACATCTCGTATCTTCACAGCATAGACAATTGCCTTCAGATGACCCCAAAGATAAAAGTCTAAGGGGGTCAGATCAGGAGACCTTGGGGGCCATTCAACTGGCCCACGACAACCAATCCACTTTCCAGGAAACTGTTCATCTAGGAATGCTCGGACCTGACACCCATAATGTGGTGGTCACCATCTTGCTGGAAAAACTCAGGGAATGTGCCAGCTTCAGGGCATAAAGAGGGAAACACATCATCATGTAGCTGCTGAATGGCCCCCTGAGGTCTCCCGATCTGACCCCCTTAGACTTTTATCTTTGGGGTCATCTGAAGGCAATTGTATATGCTGTGAAGATACGAGATGTGCAGCACCTGAAACTACGGATACTGGAAGCCTGTGCTAGCATTTCTTCTGCGGTGTTGCTATCAGTGTGTGAAGAGTGGGAGAAGAGGGTTGCATTGACAATCCCACACAATGGGCAGCACTTTGAACACATTTTATAAGTGGTCAGAAACTTGTAAATAACTCATGAAAGAATAAAGTTATGTTACAACCAAGCACAACATTGTTTTTCTTGTGACATTCTCAATAAGTTTGATGTGTCACATGACCCTCTTCCCATTGAAAATACGAAAGTTGGATCCAAAATGGCCGACTTCAAAATGGCCGCCATGGTCACCACCCATCTTGAAAAGTTTCCCCCCTCCCATATACTAATGTGCCACAAACAGGAAGTTAATATCACCAACCATTCCCAAACCACTCGTTACGCCGTTCAACATGTGGGTTAAATATTTTTATATTTTAATAGTACAGCCGTTTTCAGATACAGCGATGTTTATTTTTTAATTTTTTTTTTTTTTCAATTATGGGGAAAGGAGGGTGATTTTAATTTTTATATATTTTTATTTTTTTTTTGCTTTTTTTTAAGTCACCCTACATGACTATAATAAGTAATCATTAGGTTCCTTCTACAATTCATTGCAGATGGCCATGTTCATATGGAGCGCTGCCCCCTGCAGGACTCTGTAGGAACGGAATATCTAAAAGCCCTGGTTTCTTCAGAGAGAACCAACAGCTCCGTCGATCACCATGTGTTGGAGCGGTTCAAGCCCCAGGAGCGCCGAGCTCCCATCTGTGGTCCAATTCATCACAGCATCTGAAGGATTAAATGGCTGCGATTGGCAATAACACCGATCGCAGACATTAGCGTCTATCACCGTCCAGAAAAAAGTTATTGTAAAATGATGCACCGGTCTCATGTGTGAACAGGTGTCAAGACTGAGCTCATCTGGAGGAGCAAGTAATCAAGAAAGCCATTAAAAATCCATCCCCTCCACCTATTCCACTGCTGGCCCTAAACCGTGTGGCCCTATGCAGGAGCCCAGTTTGCCCTGGTTTGTTGTGTAAAACTAATAGACAATGGTTTCTGCAAACTGCCATATACTGACTTGTATTTGGGAAGGGGTTAATGGCCTCTGCAGTATGGCACTTTGATGGTCAGTAAAGAGTTAACCTTTCAGAACACTGCCGGCGAGGTGACATCACAAGCACCTATGTCATAAGACCCCCTATCAAAAGAGAGCGAGCGGCCATATTTCATGCCATTCTTGATAGCCTGAGGACCTTGAGCTTGACCACCCAAATACGTCCACCGCACCTTGATGAAATTTGGAGGTTCTAGCAGGAAGCCCATCGCCCCACGGGACAGAAGGGACATCCACCAGCCAACCAGATCAGCCCGGCTGCTGCCCCCCTCCCCCTACTATTTATGTGGCAGCCACATAGTGGCATTACCCTCTAAGCCCAAGGGAAGGGCAGCCCTCCAGCCATGGTTCCCTAGAGGTTTCCTCCACAGGGGGTTTTCCTCTCCTGAGTGCTGGAGGGTGACTCTCCGTGAGTCGGGGGTTCTGCCATTTTTACTATTTTAAATAAACAATTTAGCCATTTATCCCCCAATAAACGTCTTCTGTGTCTTTATTGGCGTCCTTTGGTTTCAGGGGTGTGAGGATGACTTTCTCAGGGAAGGGGTTAAAGGGGTATTCCTACTTGAGACATTTATGTTATATATTGATAGGAAACTCCATAAACGTCACAAATGGTGCAGGTTCCACCTCCAGAACCCGCTCCTGTCTCCAGAACAGGACTCCGAGGTGAAAGGAGAGCAAACAGCGCATGCGCAGGGTCCTCTGCATTCACTCCCATGGGACTCCTAAAAGTACTGAGTTCGTTTGGATACTTTTGGAAGTCCCATAGCATTGAACAGGCTACTAGGGGACTTCCGAAATTAGCCACGCCAGCGCTCAGCTATTCTCAGCAGTGAATGGAGGGGGGGGGGGCATGCATGAGCGATTTGGCCTCTGTCCACTTGGGGGCCCCATCCTATCGATATGCCATAAATGTCCCCTTTGAATAAAAGTCATTATGAAATAACCATGTTAGCGGACTCCTAGCAGTGATAGGACGCCTGGGGCCCCGAGGACACTGATGCCGAGGTTTAACAACGGTTCAGTGAGTGCTGTGCGGGAACGGGTCCTTCTTCTACCTCAACTTTATGGTGTAGAAAACTCGCAACTGTAGCCACTAGTCCTGTCTTGTGTCTAAATTTGCAACTTTTGGTCTCCATTATGGCTTCAATAGAACGGTCTAATTTGGCGCAGAGGGGATTTGATGGCGAGCAGTCATCTCACTATTGATGTGGAAAAACAGCTTATAACAGGGTGGTGCTGCCCCTTTAAATTATTTCACCCATGCTCTGGGTGTAAGAAGGGTGTCCCTGATAGCACAGAGGAAGTCCACCAGTCATGTATGATGTATGTCCGCCATGATGTCTGATGTGTATAGGGAGTTGGAACAGAGCCGAGCACCAATCAGGGAAGTGTTTGCAGACTGACGACCAATCAGATGTCCGGGGAGAGGACAAGGCCAGGGGCAGGTTAGGGGAAGATAACTGTTGGTCTTGACAAGAGAGCACTGATCCATGTGTCCAACCGCATTTTGTTAGTGTTGTCAGACTGTGGCCGAGTGTCCTCAGGGCGACATGTATAACCATAGGGCGGGGTGTGCCTCTGTGAAAGACTGACACTGTGAAGCTTTGGGACTTCAGTCGTCCATAGTAACCATCAAGCTCTGTACTCAATGATGACCATGACCACTAAGCACTGCGCTTCCTGCTGGCGTAAAATCAAGAATCAAGTGTCCATCTCTTTTCTGATCTATCCTCAAGTGGGGCTCAAGAATAAGGGCAAGGGTCACACATAAACCATGCTGTTATGTGTTCTTTTACATGGTGCAGTCTGGAAGGGGTTGAATAAGAGCCACCAGTCTGGGTGCTTAGTGTCGCCACCTGGACCAGTAGCTGCCAGTTACAGAACATAGCTGTTCCCCTGAAGTAGGAAACTGCAATTGTTGGGTGGACCATAAATATAAGGAGGATACTCAATACTGGCGTGCTGTGGTCGGGAAGGGTTTAATGGACACTACAAGAAGGTCACTTAAGGGTTTACCCTTCAGAAAAAATACTGCTGGCGAGGTGACATCACTTATGTCATAAGAGCAGACCCCCTATTAAAAGAGGGCAAGCAACCATACTTGATGGCCTGAGGACCTAGAGCTTGACCACCCACATACGTCCGCCGCACCTTGATGAAATTTGGAGGTTTGGAGGTCTAGCGGGAAGCCCATCGCCCCATGGGACAGAGGGGACAACCAGATCAGCCTGGCTGCTACCTCCCCCCCCCCATTTATGTGGCAGCCATATGGGGGCATAACCATCTAACCCCGATGGAAGGGCAGCCCTCCTGCCATGGTTCCCTAGAGATTTCCGCCACATAGTGTTTTCCTCTCCTGAATGCTGGAGGGTGACGCTCTGAGTCGGGGGTTTGCCATTTTTTAAGTATTTTAAACAATTTGGCCAGTTAACCCCCCAATAAATGGCTTCTGTGTCTTTATTTGCATTCTTTGGTTTACATTAAAGTAGAATTTCCAAGGTTGTCAAAGTAATTTTCCAGATTTTTAATTTTCAGATTGGCTGCTGCTCCCCTCCCCCGACACTGGATGTTTTCATCCACACACGGGGAGAATCAGTGCGAGTGGCGCGGCCTATGGGGGAGCATTTGTTAGTGTCGGATAATCCCTTTAAAGATAGCAGGGAGGGGGAGAAGTTTGCACACAGCAAATCAGAGTACGAAGAGGGGGAGAGAGCAGCTTACACAGGCTGTAGATAAGGAGGACAGCACACACAAGGTGTGGTCTTCACTGATTTAAAGGATTTGTCCCAGGAAAAATATTCTAGTTTTCAAACCAGCTCCTGGATCTAAATACTTTTGTAATTGCATGTCATTAAAAATTCTGTATAGCTACTGAGTTATTTAATAAAATGTATCTGTATGGCGCCACTTAATTTCTTATTTCTTTGACCTGCTCACTGAGAAGGCCGCACATGCTCAGTTTCATCTTTCAACTGCCTCCTGAGCTGTGATAAGGAGAGCTGAGACACGCCTCCTGAGCTGTGATAGGTAGAGCTGAGACACGCCTCCTGAGCTGTGATAGGTAGAGCTGAGACATGCCCCCTGAGCTGTGATAGGTAGAGCTGAGACATGCCCCGTGAGCTGTGATAGGAGGGGCTGAGACACGCCTCCTGAGCTGTGATAGGGAGAGCATGGACACGCCTTCTGAGCTGTGATAGGGAGAGCTGGGACACGCCTCCTGAGCTGTGATATAAGGGGCTGAGACACACCCCCTTAGCTGCAGCAGAAAAGACACTCCCCTTGAGCTGTCATCTTGATATAAATCTAGCAGAGCAATGAATGAGGAGATCTCTGGATCCATGTGAGGTACACGGCTGGTTCTAGCTTTGTTAGAGAGAGGTTGTCATGTACTACATAATGAGCCCGATGGTCTGTACGGACACGTGGTTGTACCGATCACATCTGGCCATACATAACTAAATAGCCGACTGTATGTGTCCCATACCAAAAAACGGTGACTAGCCCCTCAAACAGTGGTGGGGCGACAATGGTGCACAAGTAGCAGTCACAACTGGTCCCTTAGGGGGCTCAAGACCAGCATTACAAATGGTGCATTTTCCATTGGTGCCTAGGAGCTTCTAGTTATGTCTATCAACCTGGTTGCCTAAGTTTAGGATACATGTTCAGCACATTTCTTTTCCCTACATCCTGCACACATCAGTATCTACCCACCCATCACTTCTACTGCAGATTTCTGTCTGTAGACGTCAGGAATGTACAGTATACGCTGCACAATGGAATCACCCGAATAATGGTGCCAAACAGTGACAAAATAAAAGCACCAACCAGCCCCAGCCTCTCTTGAACGACATATGCCTGCATAGTCATCTTGTCTGGCCTGGTTACTCAAGAAGCAGAGGGAGGAGCTGGCAGAGGAAGTAGGAGTAAGGGTGCATAGAGTGTCTTGGGCCCGCCTTGGGTGCACTTAACAGGTCATTTGAATATGGATTACACGCAGCTGCACTGGCCCTACAAGGCATCGTTTGCCAAACTCGTCTCAGAGCCTAGGTTTTCCATTAATAACCCTTCACCTTGGTGCAGATAAAGTGGACCTCTACAAAACTGCGCAAAAAAAAAAAAAATCCACGCCGTAGCAGTTGGACGAGCATGAATTTGCTGTGGATTTTACCCACCGATTTCTACGGGTTAGACAAAATCGGCAATCAAATCCAATCTGTGCTGATGCCACGTGGCTCTCCAGCCACATCCCCTGTGCAGGACATCACATACCACCCCCTCAGAGGCAGGTCGCCCACAAAATCTGCACAATTTCGCAATTATTTGCTCTGAAATTTGCTGCAGCCAATCCACTGTGAGTGCACCTACTCCTAAAAAAGAAAGGTAACCTCAGAGGCGGCAAGAAATGTGGAATCAACTAAGGTTTTGTCGATTGTGTTTAATATTTTTTGCATAAAGACAAGATGTTACTTTCAGCTATGCAAATAAGGCTTGGTTTCACAAAAAAAAAATAAAAAAACAAAAAACACACCTTACCTCAATTACTGTTGGAACGTTTTCTTCTACTGAAGACACAAGCTGTGGGTGACTCTCACCTGCCTGATAAAAGCCACCCACCAATCCTGTACACACCTTCTAAATATTAAAAGGCTTCCCCAAGATCATGACGGTTTAGAGAAAAGCGCTAAGCCCCAAAGTGTAACCATTTTTTTTTTTTTAATACAGTTAGTGTAGACTGAAATGGGAGCTGTCTGCCGGGAGCTCCCCCTAGTGGCAGCTGCAAGCTAATGAGAATGTGATCAGTTCACTCTAGGGCGGTGGGGACCTGGAGCTCTGGAACATAAATTTAACTAGCACGGAATTTGCAAAAAAATAAAAAATAAGACAATAGAAACAACTTTAATTCAGTGCCCAAGTTCTGACCTAAGGGACCACAGCTGGTACTACAATCCTCATCATTGGACATGCTTCATAGAAATACAGCAGCATCTGTATTATGCTCCATTCACACGTCCGTATATGTGCACATCCTGGAAAACTGTCAGTTTTTTGCGGATCCGTTATTCCGCCAAAAACTCCGTTTTTGCAGCACATCCGTTCGCATTTTCCGTAAAAAAACAGAAAGTATGTATCCATATCTATAAAAAACGGAAGGAAGAATAAAAAATTTTTCATTTTTTTTCTACCCTCCTGGAACGGAATCCACAAATGCGGATTACATTTGGATGCCTTTCCGCATGTCTTCCGAATTTACGGACGTCCAATAGACTTGTATTGGGCTACGGACCGCAATTTCGGGATGAAAGTAGGACATGCTGGTTTTTTATTGCGGATAATCGGAACGGAAACACGGATGCGGACAACACACGGAGTGATGTCCGCATTTTTTCGGAAACCATTGAAAAGAATGGATCCGCATACTATCCACATTTTAGTTCCGTTATTGCGGATCGGACGCGGAGCAAAAATCAGGACGTGTGAATGGGGCCTTAGGCTTCATTCACACTTACTTTTTTTTATCCGCATCCGTTTCCGCATTTGCGGACAATTATGCGGATCCATTCATTTCAATGGGTCCCGAAAAAATGCGGACAGTACACCGTGTGCTGTCCGCATCCGTGTATCCGCATAAAGAAATCCTCCTGTCCTACTTCTATCCCGATTTTGCGGTCCGTAGCACAATGAAAGTCTACGGATCCGCAAGAAATGCATCCGCATTTGCAGATTCCGTTCCAGGAGGGTAGAAAAAAAATAAAATAAGAAGGTACAGATGTTATTCATCCTTGACAAGGATGACATATGGATACATCCTTTCCGTTTTTTACGGAAAAACGGAACGGATCTGCTGGAAAAGCGGAGTTTTTGCGGAACAACCGATCCGAAAAAAACTGATAGTTTTCCAGGATGTGCACAAATACGGACGTGTGAATGGGGCTTAAAAGGGGTTCTCTGGTCTACAGCTATCGGTGAACTATCCTCAATACCAGATTGGTGAGGGGTCTAACACCCAGCGCCCCCATCAATCGTTTTTTTCGGGAAGCCACTGGAGACTATACAGTGGACGAAGTGGAAGCAGAAGGTGTAGTTTCCGGCGTACTGCAATACCCCAACATGGCCACTACACTGCGTAGCTTCTGGCTGTCTCGAAATGGCCGATTGGTGGGAGGTGCTGGGTGTTGGACCCCCACTGATCTGATATTGATGACCTAGCCTGAGAATAGGCCACCAATATCTTAGTCCTGGAAACCCCCTTTAAATGGGGTCAAGCTTCCTGTACAACAGTTGGTAGATTTTAGGCAGAAACTGCTGCGCCTCTCCCATTTATCTGAACGGGGCCTGAATCCAAATACCTCACAGATAAATGGAACCGTTTTTCAGTCGTAGAAATTTGTGTGTGAATTCATACAAAATAATACATTTCATGTAGCCGCTCCGGGACCTACAAAAGGTACTGGGGCAGCGAGGGCCCCTTTAGGGCCAAAGTAAGCATCAAGAAAACCAGTGGGATTCCGGAGGGGGGCGCACTATACGGGCATCATCCATGGCTTGCCTTTAGAGTGAACGCTACAGTACATTTGCTTTCAGGCCAATTCATTGACCACAGCGGCTACTAGAAAAGCCTCATACACAAGGGGCCGTTCTGAAGCTTTATTTTTCGGCAATCCGCAAGTCGAAGTTGTTATCTGCTTGTGTCATAGTCCGGAGACGGGGGATGGGGGAGCTGGACGCACCTCGGGAGAGTGTAAGGAGATCCGATTGTCCACAGTCTGAGGTCCTGGCTCCTTTTTATTTTTTTTTGGGGGGGGGGGGGGGGGAGGAAGTACAACCTATCTGTGACATAAAATCCAAAAACGAAGCTCAGTCTGCAGTTTCCAAAACAGATTGACTTAGTGCCAGGTCCCAGTAGTGCTCGGCCCCGTGCTTCTTAAAATGTTCCCGAGCCATGTTCTCCGTGGGGCACTGCTTGAATTTTATGTCCCCGAAACTGCGTTCTTTGGCCGTTCCCTGAAAATGACCAAGTAGTAGGCATTATTAGGAGGCAAGAGGACGCTGTAAAGACACTAGGGTTGTCACGATACCAAAATTTAGTTTCGATTTCGATACCACAAAAAAACTTTCGATACTCGATACCATTCGATACCACGCGAAAAATAAAATGAAAACACAAAATGGCTGTAGATTATTTAAACGTAAAACGTTTATTGAATTAAACAGCAAATTTGCACCAGATATGAGATTGTCAGAGTTTGATATTGATTTTGACATGCCTTCACCTGTCCACTCCTGCCCCAACTTCTCTTGTTTAGGCAAATAATTCTGGAGCAATGCATCTATTCTATCTCTTCTCTTGCAAACTTAAAGGGTTTCTGTCACCAGTTTTTTCAGTATGAATCAGGCTGACATTAGAGATGTGCTAATGTCACCTGATTCCAAATATATATCTGTTTTATTTACTGGTGCCCCCATTTTTATATAAAATGAACTTTTATTTTATGCTAATGAGGCCACTAGGTGCAAGGGGCGTTACCTCTGCACCTAGTGGCTATGTTGATTGACAGGACCAGGCAGAGAAGAAACACTGCATTCACCATACCTTTTAAGGACCTTTAATGATGTCATGAGTCTGACAATAATAAGTGACCCCCATCATATTTAAACAAAATGGTAGTGGCAAGTTTGGGGTTAATTCACATTAACCCCAATCTTGCTAGCTGCCTTATCTTTATTTCCTGCCTTTACTTTGAGGCAGGCTAATTACATTTTGGTGGGTGTCACAGTGGCATAATACCTGTTATGCCTGCAGATAGGCTGACTGCTGCTGAGCTGACTTTTCTGTGCACTGTGCTGTGTAGCACAGTGCACGCTGACTGGCTGTCACGGCTCGGGCTCCGGCTGGCGCTGTGGAGATCAGGAGGAGGAGGAGGAGGCGGCTTTGCTGGTGTTTCCTGAGCTCAGGAGGGGCGGCACCACTTTTTATTGCCTCCCCCCTCCTCCTCCTGTAATAAGCCGGACTTTCATTGGTGGCAGTGGTGCGGCGCTGCGGGCATCTTCAGAGCCCGAACATTTAATTGGCTCTAGTTTCGTGGCATTAGCGGAGGGGAGGGACTCTCTCCCGAGTCCCACTGTCCCTCCCTCCTTCTTCAACACTGAGCGCCCGGAACATGGCGCTCGCCGCGCGCCATGCTTCCTCTTAAAGAGAGATACTAGGCTGCGCAGCAGCGCAGCTAGTATCGCAAGTCTGCAGATCCCGGTACCGAATCGATACAGGTGTAAAAGTATCAATTCGGTATCGAAGTTTCGATACCCGTGACAACCCTAAAAGACACCTGCCTGAAGTCTGCACATAATCTCTGCCGTCAGTCACTGGATGCAGTGGCACTCATGACCCCCACCTATGTCAGAAGTTTACATGCTGGGAGACTGACTTCCTCAGGGCTTCTGCTCTACAGGCGGGATCGGAAGAAAGTTTGATCCTGGCTGTTAAAATTTTGATATCTGCAATCTGTGGACTCTACAATTGGGTCACCATGTTTCCCAGTGACCCAATAGGAGACTGGACAAGGCGTCTACTTTCAGGTCTCTGTATAGGTGTCTGACTTACTCGCCAGTAACTGGTTCCACCAGTGAGGTGCTGGGATGGCAGCCTGTATACTAAGACCAGCCATCGACAACCAGGACCAGGTTCCCTGCATTGTCATCTTGACTCAATGGGAGGGGATGCCAGAGAAAGTAGGAGGAGCATCTTGGGCCCGCCCTTGGTGCACTTAACGGCTCATTTGCATAAGGAATAAAAATACTTTTTTCTCCAGAATGAAGCAACAGATCACTAAGTGGAAGGTATCATTACATCCAGATGATGTAACAGGGAACTTCCTGGTGACAGGTTACGATCGCTGCCTAGTCAATAATTCGGGACTCACCTCCCACACTAAAGAGCACTTGTTGGACTTTTTTACAGTTTCCTCATCCGACTCGTCATCATCTGTAAAAGGAAAAAAGGGCATATTATTCAGGAAAAACATACAGCTCGAGTCACCGATTACCTTCCATTATTTTACCCCCTGTATCTCTGGACTGAACCCATCCACGCTCACTTACCATCTGCCTTGGGATTTGACGTCTGCTCGTCCCATTTTATCCGGCTCAGCATCAGACGTTTAAATTTCTTTTGCGCTTTGGGTCCTTTACAATGAAAAAAGAAAATCTTCGGTTAGGAACACAGCTATCCGTCCTCCTCACCCGCCGGATCCGGATGGCTGCGCCCATGCGAGCGCAGGGGATCCGAGCAGTACAGTGCTCGTTACGAGAACGTTCGCTCAACTCTAATCACAGCCCCAAATTGTAGGGATTCGGACAGTAACCGAAAGGCTTTATAAAGACAAGCTGTGTGAAGCCGTCCTTGTATTACAGGAGCAGATATTCATCTGAATGGATACCAGGTACAGTACTACATTCGGTTGGCCACACCTTCCCCCTGGCATAATCGATTTGCCAGGAGCATGGCATGGGGCACTCAGCTGATCGACATGACGTGTTCACGGTAGTCCTTACCTCCTTCCACTACGACCACATTAACATCTCTGTGTAATACAACTACTCCTGTCAGGTACAGCTGGTTGGCGTTGGCTTCAATCTTGAACTTTTTGGATGGGTTTGTTAAATTGCGAATACTGAAAATCCGAGCAAAAAGAGAAAGAATTAGAACAGGAAACCTCATGATTTGTAAAGGAGCAGACATTGCTGTGAGCCACCAAAAGAATGGGCAACCAAGTACGACAGGAACCAAGGAAACCCCATCTATAGGCACCAATGGAAAAGGGAAGTCCTAAAAGACAAGACACTGCATGCAACAAACCACGTGGACATTACCTATATACAGCTACGTGGACCCCTTGTGTGATATCCTCCTTTAATTTTTTTACTTTCTTCTCCTTCCTCTGCTCCGCTGTTAGTTTTCTGGCTGCATTGGCCTCTTCATGAGCCCTGCAGATATGAAATATGGTATGAGATCCACAACACCCACCCATTCATTTCCAACCAACCTATAGGCCAAATATTAGTAATAGGAATGGTGCCAAGCTACAAGCTGCCTGCAAACTCAAGTGCGTTGCCAGGCGGCCTGTAATTCACTCAGAACCATTGGGGACCTGAAACTTTCAGTGGCCCCTCAGCATAGTACAGGGATCAGCAGTCTTCGGCACTCCAGCTGCTGTGAAACTACAACTCCCAGAATGCAAACATACTTGGCTGTTCTTCTGACTCCCATAGATGTGAATGGTGCATTCTGGGACTTGTAGTTTCAGAACAGCTGGAGTGCAGAAGGTGGCGGAGGGCACTTCTATAGCTTTAGAGAACATTCTCCAACGTAAAGCACTGCTGTAATGCCGGCCCTATCGTATACATAATATGCTGGTATTACAGTGTGCCATCTACCCCAGAGATCTCACACTCTACACCACCGTACCAGTTTTCGGCATCTAACCAAATCATAACTTTTTGCCCTCGGAGACCTGACTTTGGGCATTACTGGAAGGAGCACAGTATAAGATAAACACCCCCATCGAGCGAGCATGCTCCCCTAAGTGACCCCGTCGAGCACACTGCCATGTAAATATCCCAGTCGATGGCACACTATAGCGCTGTACAATAAATTACTACTGTATGTGTAGGAGGAGGATACAGAGGAGATTCCATAGACTCCTGCTATGCACTTACTTCTGGCGCTTAGCCATCTGCGCCCGGACATGGGCCTCTACTTTTGTAGGGTCCTGTATTGCCTCCGTGCCCAAAACACGCATTAAATTGGATATTCGCACTGAGAAAAAAAATGAAGACAAAGAATACAAACATTAAGAAATGCACACATCAGTCAAAGATCTTACAGGCCAGGTAGATGGCGACATGTGTCATGTAGTACGCTCAGTGGGATATGGTAAGCCATCCTAGCTTCCTGAGTGCCACCCCGGTCTTGGCACGTAGTGAATAATCTCCTGCTCCTATAAATCAGCATGATGAAAAGACAAAACTGCATAAACCTACCTTTGGGTTCTGGTGGGGGCATTAGTCCTAATCTCACTTTCTCCTGCAATTCCTTCTGTGCTTCCCTCCTTGTCTGACGGCGAAGTTTCTTCTGCTCCTTTTTGGTTAGATAAATCCCGAGGGTCACTGGGGCATCCTTGTCAACTGAATGAGAGAACAGAAACAAAATGAGCGCTATGCAGCCAGCCACCATTTTCTCTTGCAGTTGATTCTTGCAGTTCTCCTTCGTAGCTAAGAAGCCCTACGCTACAACATCCATATAAATAATACTGTCTTGATGGATCACTCCATTTATTCCACTGATGATCAGTGCAGTACATGTATGGCAGAATTTGTCACTTTAAATATGGCGCCCACTCTCCGTGATTAACTGTGACCACGGCATCTGAGATCGGGGAAGCTGTTCCTTGGTAATGATAGGCCAGAGTCTGTTCCCCGATTTTTATTTTTTTTTTTTCAATAAATTTTTAAAATTATTATAAGGTTACATGTTACCAATAAGTGTTTTGTATCTTAATACATTAATAAACAATATATATATATATATACATATTTTTTTACAACGTTTTGTGTTGTCGTTATTTTGTAAATTTGAGTGGCTAAGGACCCATTTACGATAGTATGGAGGTACTCATGTACATGTCCATAGAAGCGTATATACATGAATCTCCAACCACCCAATTTTTTTTTTTTTTTTTTAAATCAAATAGTTTTTATTTGAGTTTTTTCAATACAACAATCCAACCAGCCAATTAATATTAAGATTATTAAACATTAAGAGGGATAGGGGTAGGTTGGGCATGTCGACACCATCCATTTAGTGAAATATATAGTTATTATACATAAATATAAATCTATCTATTAAAGTTAAATAGAATATTTCAATTATGTTTAAGTGGGAACATATTAGTGTATATGTATATGTTAATCATGGTGATATTAAGTCGTATACATATTTATATGTATCTATGTTTGTATATACAGATACACTCCTATGTCCAAATATGCATACTTATACACACACAGTTTTATATTATTACATTTAACATATTTGTATAAATAACTTACATATGTATATATTAGATATTCACATATCTATGTTTATATACTTAAAGGGGTGTTCCCATCTCACAAATGTAGTTTGTATAGTTAGATATAGCCATACCAATATTATTACTAATAGAATGTATTTATATAAAATGTACCGTTTAGATTTTCCTATTTGTATTTCCATTGTCCCACACACATCAGTCAGGCCGTTGCCCCTGGTTACGGCCACCACAGCCATGTAGTAGTGGAGGCCGGCTTGCTCCTGTTCAAACCCGAGGTAACTGCTGTATTGTGAACACACATTGCATGAGCATGTGGAGACACATCTTAGGGTACTTTCACATCTGCTACCAGTCCAAAACACAATGGTCAGGATCCGTCCAAAACGCAGACTTTAGAAACGGATCCTGCTCCATAGAGATGAATTGATCTTGGAACAGGATCCGTTTTTCTGCATTTTGGAAGCGCAGACAAAAATGCTACAACTCTAAGATGTGTCTCCGCATGTTCATGTAATGTGCGTTCACAATACAGCAGTTACCTCAGAGCAGGTTTAAACAAGAGCAAGCCGACCACCACTACTACATGGCCGCGGTGGTCGTAACTAGGGGCAACGGCCTGACTGATGTGTGTGGGACAATGGATATACAAATAGGAAAATCTTCTAAACGGTACATTTTATATAAATACATTCTATTAGTAATATTGGTATGGCTATATCTAACTATACAAACTACATGTGTGAGATGGGAATACCCCTTTGATATCAATAGTAAACATTTATTTATTATAGAATTTTATACTTTCGGTATATTAGATCTATATAATGACATCTTCAGTCATTTGGAGTTTATCAATAGGTTGTAGAGAGTTTTAGTTTGGGGTGTTACTTAAGTAGTTGGGGTTCCATATTGACCAATATTTTTTAGTTTTTTTTAGAGATAGTGAGTATGAAGCAAATTTAACTTCCATGCTATGTGCATGGGAGACTAGAGTCCAAACTTCTGTAATGGTCGGAATTTCTGGGCTTTTCCATTTTTGCGCTATGAGGCTTCTTGCAGCTAGTATTATGTGTTGAAAGGGTTTCTGTCATCAGAATTTAGCATTGCAAACCGAGTGTCATTTGCAATGCGCAAATGACACCTGATGACAGATCTTTTAATGTTATAGTTTTCTGTAGCATAGTTTTTGAGAAAATTGCGTTTTTTAAAAATGTAAATGAGCTTCCCTAGGTGCAGGGGGCGTTAACCTTAGTTGCGGCGTAATTCCTGCTCTTACCCCTCCTCCGTTCCTATGATTGACAGGGACAGGCAGCTAGCTCTTTCGGCCTCCGACCCTGTCCGAGTCCAAAATCCCGCGCCTGCGCATTGAGATCACCCATGCGGGCGCATTGAGGAAGCCGGGATCCGGGCGGCCGATGTCTCTCAATGCGCAGGCGTGGGATTTCGGACTCGGACAGGGCCGGCAGCCGAAAGAGCTAGCTGCCTGGCCCTGTCAATCACCGGAACGGAGGAGGGGTAAGAGGAGGAATTACACCGCAACTAAGGTTAACACCCCCTGCACCTAGGGAAGCTCATTTTCGCAAAAACTATGCTACAGAAAACTATAAAATTAACATATCTGTCATCAGGTGTCACTTGGTTTGCAATGCTAAATTCTGATGACAGAAACCCTTTAATATGTTTTGGGATATGTAGGTTGGGTAGAAAACATAGAGCGAAGTCTGGGGATGGTTGAATGTTCGTATGTAACATTCCATTAAGCTTGTAAAATTACGGTTTTCCAGAACGTTTGTATTTTGGGGCATGTCCACCAGAGGTGTAGATAGGTTCCTTGAGAGCCACAATTTTTCCAACACGAGTCTGAACAGTTGGGGTTCATATGGTTCAGTTTTACCGGAGTTAGATGCCATCTTGGTAGTATTTTTCTCAATAGTTCACAGTGGTGCATTCCTTTAGAGATTTTGTTAGTCCAATTGAACGCAGTTTTCCAGTCTTCAGAGGAGTAGGTTGTTCCTAGGTCTTTTTCCCATTGTATTAAATATTTATTTTTCAGAGCATTTTCGTTGTTGTTCATATCAGCATAAAAATTAGAAATACCTTTTATTGTTATATTTTGAGTAGAGAAGAATATAAAAGCAGATTTTGGGAATATTGGATCATTTATCAGGGAATGTGAGAAAGTCTGTTCTAGGTAGATGGTATTGAGAAGCTAAATGAGTGATTTTTCATGACCCTACAGAAAAGTTAGCAGGAGATACAGGTAGAACGACAAAAGCTGTGGGTGCATGTACCTGGAGGGCTGAGCTGAGCAGGATGCTCCACAAGATTAGTGATTCCATGGAAGTCTTCCCGCACGGCTAAGGCTTCTGGTTTCCTGGATGTAGACACATAGCGCGATGTTATCGGCATGGCCGTGGCTGTCAGAGGACACACCAAGAGTCACATTAAACCATACTCACAGGTCACTTCCATTGGGGAGAATGAACGAGTCCCACCACTCAAGATCTGGTATTTCTCCTTCCTTGATCTCTTTCTTGGGGGCGATGAGTGCCAGTCGGGTGGATGTCTGGATACCAGTTTTCTTGGCTGCCTGAGATATTTCAGCTTGTAGTTTCTCTAGCTGAGCCTGTGCAGAGACAAAATGAACTAGATTAAACACTGAAATCACCTCCAGATACCGACTGACACCCCCCCCCCCTCTCCAAAGAAAGAACATGAAGTCGCCACCTTTGTCCTTAATCTCTGAGCAATTTTCTCAAATTTTCCTTTATCGTGGAACTTGAAGGAACGTTTTGTGCGTTGCGAAGGGGCGATGGACACGCGAGGGTCAAAGAACGTGTTAGACTCCAAGTCTTCGGAGGGTTTTTCCTTCAGCTGTTGTTTGAACTGCTCCCTCTTCACGGCTCGGATGTTGGCTTTCAGCGTGGGCATGCGATGGGTCAGCTCGATCTCTTTTCCTGTGGCGTCTACGGTGCGACCCTGGTCATCCAAAATAAGAGGGGTGGGTTTTGACTGGTCCTTCAGTTCAACTTTCCTAAAAGCCAAGAACATTGACCATTAGTTAGTGACCTATCAGCCCTGACAAACTCAGAGGCTCAGACTCCCAGGAGACATGGTCATATTTGCTTGTACTCACGGAGGGGCAATTCCCATGGCGTGAAGGCTGGCCAAGCCAACCATGTTGGTATTTCCGATGAGACCGGGCTTTAGGGCGAGTTGTGCTTGGATCCTTGCTTGAAGTTCAGCTGCTTTCCTGGCCTTTTCAATGGCGTCATTCATAAAGGTGGCAGCTTGGGAAGGTTGGATTGTGTTGCCAATGACGGAACGGTCGGCTTGGGAGGAGGAAACCTTAGGCTGCTTGGAGAGGGACAGAGAGTAAGACAATTGAAGGCATGAGTCTGAGATTCTGGATTCGCTTTTCTACAGATATGTGTAAGTGGACCATCTGATCTAAATGTATGCCCCCCAAGCACATCACTTCAGATTGGGCCACACTGTAAAGGTGAAAGGTCCACCTTAAGAGCCTCTCATCAAAGATACCTCGTTCAAATAGACTCTTACCAAGTGTATGTGGTCATGGAGGTATTAGTATTTTCTATAGGGTGCGGCCACTTCAGGAGAAACGAGGTATTACATGGCACCCAATGGAGCGAGGCTACAGTGAGGAGCTGTCTAGGTCTGGCGCCAACTTTCAGAGATGGAGATACACCTGACAATAGGCCATAACTTTAGTATAACTGGACAGCTCATTTAACTTTGCAGTTCATAATCACGTTGAGCCCTCCAGACCAAATGCTCTTCTCTCTGCTCTGGTTAATTATGACGCATCCAGAGGAGAGGGCCTGCCATGGTAAGATACCACAGTGAGTTCATTTTTAGAAGGTGCAGCAGAAGTGAAGGATGATAGGTGTTGTATACCGTACCACTGCAGGAGGACTGACGAAGCTCAGCTGTTTCTTCCTCTCTTCTATCTGCCGGGTGGCGGCCTCCATCATCTGCTTAATCTGCAATACAGACACATCACATATGTCCTAAGTAAGCATCCTAATACATACAGACTTACCATAAGAGCTGGCAGACTCCTCCACAGCCATGTACCCCGTCACAATAATTGAAGCTCGGAGCATACAAACATTGGTGAGGTAGAACGACCTGTCTAGTTTTGTCATACGCTAGTATGGGATGAACTGTCCTTCAGCAGCCGGAGCTGGATGGATGAGGTAGACATAATGAATGAAGGAGGCCTACCTGCAGCTTGGTCAGCATGCCTGGGCTTTCAGACGGCGGGCCGGGAATCACCTCCGGCTCCTCCACTTCTTCGAAGCGTGGGACACGCTTTTTCTTTGAATGTGAATCCTTTGCAAGATCTGGATCATCTCCAAAAGCTTCCTATTGAGAGGGAAACAGGTGCATGAATCGGGTACGGCAGATACAGAGTAAAATATGAAGGGGTTGTAGTCACTGCTAGGCTTGCTTTGACACAGGATGAGATTTAGAGGGCTTAAGGGAGCCCCTTTCAAAATGGGAACCACAACAAAATGAGTCGATTTTGACCGGGACACCATGGCCAGCAAGGCAATTCCTCCGCAGCATTATATTGTGACCAGTCAGCGGAATGACAGCCCCTTAGGACAACTCAAGTCCTGCCAGATCTGTACAGTTTTGGCTCAAAGAAGAGGTGCCCTAAGCAACTATGATGTCCATATACTCCAAAAGGACATATCAACAGGGTCTGTCATCATGTCTCGTACAGACAAACTATGAGCCAGAACACACAGCGGCTCTAGATGACCCATGTTACACTGTGTAGGAAAATACCCTATTGACAAGGGGATTAGAAACACCTAATGGTACATTTATTAATACGATTCCAGGAGGACTAACAGAGGATCATCAGAGTTCTAAGAAACAGATGCTTTGGCACTGTGATTTTGAATCATTTAGGCCAGGGATGCCCAACCTGCGGCCCTCCAGCTGTTGCAAAACTACAACTCCCAACGTGCCTAGACAGCCTACAGCAGGGCATGGTGGGAGTTGTAGTTTTACAACAGCTGGAGGGCCGCTGATTTAGACCATGTCCAGAACTGAGCCAAGAGGGTTCTCACCTTAATTTCCCGCTTCCTGCTTTTGTCACTGCTGGATCGGGAGTGCCGGGAACCCCGACTTTCCCTGACCGCGTCATAAAGCTTGTCAACAAAACGCAGCGTGGAGTCATCTAGAAAGGGCTTCAGATGATCTAAAGGAAAACAACAATGTGCGCCATGAATGGTTAGGGGTTACACTGGCAGTAAGCCGGGGTCCCACCATGAATGGTTAGGGGTTACACTGGCAGTAAGCCGGGGTCCCACCATGAATGGTTAGGGGTTACACTGGCAGTAAGCCGGGGTCCCACCATGAATGGTTAGGGGTTACACTGGCAGTAAGCTGGGGTCCCACCATGAATGGTTAGGGGTTACACTGGCAGTAAGCCGGGGTCCCACCATGAATGGTTAGGGGTTACACTGGCAGTAAGATGGGGTCCCACCATGAATGGTTAGGGGTTACACTGGCAGTAAGCTGGGGTCCCACCATGAATGGTTAGGGGTTACACTGGCAGTAAGCCGGGGTCCCACCATGAATGGTTAGGGGTTACACTGGCAGTAAGCTGGGGTCCCACCATGAATGGTTAGGGGTTACAATGGCAGTAAGATGGGGTCCCACCATGAATGGTTAGGGGTTACAGTGGCAGTAAGCTGTGGTCCCACCATGAATGGTTAGGGATTACACTGGCAGTAAGCTGGGGTCCCACCATGAATGGTTAGGGGTTACACTGGCAGTAAGCTGGGGTCCCACCATGAATGATTAGGGGTTACACTGGCAGTAAGCTGGGGTCCTACCATGAATAGTTAGGGGTTACACTGGCAGTAAGCTGGGGTCCTACCATGAATAGTTAGGGGTTACACTGGCAGTAAGCCGGGGTCCCACCATGAATGGTTAGGGGTTACACTGGCAGTAAGCCGGGGTCCCATCATGAATGGTTAGGGGTTACACTGGCAGTAAGCCGGGGTCCCATCATGAATGGTTAGGGGTTACACTGGCAGTAAGCTGGGGTCCCACCATGAATGGTTAGGGGTTACACTGGCAGTAAGCCGGGATCCAAGTTGCGGCTTAATTCCTCCAAGGAGGTCCAAGGAGCAAGCAGACACCCCTTTCGAGATACACAAGGGGAGATTTCTCAATCTCAAGTTTGCCACACCAATGGTCCAGACAGTGATCTATGAGCTTAGACTCCAAGCCAACACATTTTACTGTTGATGACTGGTGGAGAGCGGACCTCTGGAGCCTCCATTGATCAGATTTACCCTTCCACGTTTTCTAAGCACAGCCTGCTCCCACCACCCGGCTGTACATGGAAGAACAGTGAATGGAATTCAGCACTGCAGCCCCATCCTTGTCAGGATCAGTGGTGGTCCCAGACGCGAGACCAATCACATCCTAGCAATATACCATCCCTTTATAGGGAGATACAGAACCAAGTATGCATCCGTCACGCTCAGGAGCTCTTACCTGCAGCCTTCTTCTTGTCCATGCCCTTGCCCACGCAGTTCAGGGCAGCCGTGACGACGGTGGGCTCGGAGAAGCCCAGGACTCCCTTTACCGTTTTCTCTATCCATGGCTTTAAGTCATCGAGCTCCCGCCTGGAAAGAGACATGTTCACACGGTGGAGGACGCTCTGATCCCACAGCTGGAACATAAAGGGAACACCAAATTGGTGTGTTGAGAAACAAAGCACAAACCTACAAAATACACAGAAAGTCTCAACACCACTAGGCTAAAGCAATGACATAATCTTTATTATGAATATATAACACAGATACATATAAAAGAATGAGTTAAAAAAATATTCAGCGGCGGGAATAGCATAAATAAAGCAGAAACACTGGTATCAAAGGATTAAAGCCATAGCACAACATATGACCGCATTGCTATACATAGTAAAGTGCATAGTGCAAAGACATACAAACAATGTGATGTCAGTCACAAGGAGCCTGGTGCAAACAGGCGCATCTGCGGTCATGTGATCTCCCGTAGTCTCGCATTCCGCGAGATGTCGGGAGCTCCGTTGTACTACGTTCTATAGATTCTTACTAAGCGAGGGTAGTTGGTTACTGTGATTATTGACATCTATGAGCATTTGATTATCGATGTAGTACACATCCTATTATGTATATTGAGGTTTATGATGGGCATTTCTATGTAAGAACGACTTCTGGGTTCAGGGGAAGTGACATCATGGGTTCCACCCTGGAATGCATGCACTCAGGTGGAGGATATCTGTATCAATTGTGGGCGATATATATAGGACTGAATCTTACCAAGTATCACACTCCCTGAGGAAGCAACTGTGCGAAACGTACGTTGGGGTGATCACACGCGGTCTCACTGGTTGGTATACTTCTATCTGCTTATTGACTTGTATGGTGTTTGGTTCATCTGGATCTATGGTGCTCAGTTTGCACCAGGCTCCTTGTGACTGACATCACATTGTTTGTATGTCTTTGCACTATGCACTTTACTATGTATAGCAATGCGGTCATATGTTGTGCTATGGCTTTAATCCTTTGTTACCAGTGTTTCTGCTTTATTTATGCTATTCCCGCCGCTGAATATTTTTTTAACTCATTCTTTTATATGTATCTGTGTTATATATTCATAATAAAGATTATGTCATTGCTTTAGCCTAGTGGTGTTGAGACTTTCTGTGTATTTTGTAGGTTTGTGGAACATAAAGGGGTGGAATTCTTATTTATCATGTGTACAGGCAAGTACTAGTCATCCATGGCCAAAAACACCTTATAGGTGAGGGTCTCAGAGGTGGGATCTGCGCCTAGTGAGAGAATCAGGGTCCAGGCCTTGCCTCCACCACATTCTCCATACATTATATGACCTCCAGTCACACAGCTCAGCTCTTTCCGAGACCTCACACAAGAGCAGCGACCTCTGCCTGGAAAGGATATTAAATATAAATCGATCTCAGCGGGAGAAGAGTCCAGGACTCTTACCAGCAGCAGGAGGCACATGAACTGAAACCAGAAGGGTACACCTCGCTTTACAGGACGACTCTTAGGTCACATGTACAGTGAAGAAAGGTGTCCCATCCCCCGCTTCACTGGTGCTGTGAGCCCGATGCTGCTAGAGAAGAGTCCTGGACTCCTCTCCCAATAAACTTAATTTTGTGGGGATGAGCATCCCAATATGATGGCGATTTAGTGTCCCCAAGCCAGGTGACAGGTTCCCTTTAACATACAGAAGATCAGGATGTCACAGTAACATGTACATGTTCTCTCAGCTTATTGGCCACGGGGTGTCATGTGGTCGCAGCCACACTTGCAGTAGCTTCCACTGGCTTTTAACATTAACAGAAGCCCAAATTTAAAGGGGTTGTCTCACTTCAGTAAGTTGCATTTATCATGTAGAGAAAGTTACTACAAGACACTTACTAATGTATTGTTATTATCCATATTGCTTCCTTTGCTGGCTGGATTCAAATTTCCATTGCTCGTTTCCATGGTTACAGACCACCCTGCAATCCACCAGTGGTGGTCGTGCTTGCACACTATAGGAAAAAGCGTCAGCCTCTCTGGCGGCCGGGACCATGGGACCGCACATAGGCTAGTGCTTTTTCCTATAGTGTGCAAGTGCGACCACCGCTGATGTTGGATTGCAGGGTGGTCGTAACCATGGAAACAAGCAGTGTATAATGTGATGGAAAAATGACTCCAGCCAGCAAAGAAAGCAATATGGAGAATCACATCAGGAGGGACAGTACAGCTGGCCATATACCCACCCATACTGGCAGGACCAGCCGTCCATCAGCACCTAGCTCCACTGTCCCAGTATGCTGAGATCCCTGCGGCTGGGCCCCTCCAGATCATGATGGAGACCCTTCAATCGCTCAGCCCCCTAATATATGGTGGCTCTCAGACAATGTTCATGCTTTTCTTGGATTTTGAGTTCTTAAAGGGGTTGTCCAGGCCACAGATGTTGATGACCTATCCTCAGGATAAGTGATCAGTATCAGATCGGTCTGACTCCCCCACTGATCATCCATTTCAGGCAGCCACAGCCCCGGAAACAATACAGTGGAAGGAGCCAGAAGGAGGAGGCTCCGTCCTGTGTGTAATAGTCACGACCACTACACAGCGGACAGAGCCGCCTGCTTCTGGCTCCCCAAAACAGCTGATCGACGGGGTGCAGGGGGTCAGACCCCCACCGATCCAATATCGATGACCTATCCTAAAGATACACCATCAATCTGTTAAGGCTAGAGAACCCCTTTAATCAATCATCATAAACATGCCCAACCTTATACTTTTCTAAATCAATTTAAAAAAATGCACTGTGTGAACGCTGTCTAAAAAGTCCGTCCAGATTTACCAAAAAATATAAAGAAGTCTCAAGGTGCGGAACCCCACTGGTGCAGACAGATGTGGGGGGCGACGACTCTACTGTGACAACCATTCAACACCCACCGCAGGACTATGTCATGAATGATGACATCACACTGTCACCCAGCTTGTAAACAGGGATCGGCGGCACTGAAAGCACAAAATCAGTTCTGTATGTCTATTTTAAACAAATAAAACTTTATTCCTAAAGCCCTTTCACTACACACTGCGTCCACACCTGAGACTGGCACAAACCAGGCAGAACTGGCATCTGCCACAACTTTACTAGTGCAGATCAAGCTCCAGGCCACAGCACTATGTCCAAGCACACACACCTTCCCTATACGTCTCCGTGGTTACCCGGGGCAACGCGTTCTCCAGCCCAGGGATTCCGCGGCCTAAGTCTTTCTACCAGATATCCTTTACCCGGGGTCCCCCTCTAGTGGCCGCCACCAGTAACTCACCCGCTTGCCGTATGCGACTTCCTCCCTCGCTTACTGTTTACAGCACCGGGACTAACGGAGACGAAACGTCAGACCGGATACGGAAGCTGAGTGAGCATGCAGCTTGGCGCACTCGCAATGACCCGCATCACGTGGTGGGCCGCGCATAGCATCACGGGTAGGAAATTTCAACGCGCGCCTTTGAATAACTTTATTGGCAGCGGTGCTGTGGTTTCACGTGACAAAAAATGTTCTTCCATTTAAGTTCAGACCTTTTTTGTTTTGCTCAAATGCGTGTAAAATATGAAAAAAGATTAATTGCAAATAAATATTATTTATGTTCATTTAAAAATACCTTTATAAAAATCAGTTTTGTGTATACACTTCCTAAGCAGACTCTGCGTCTGCCTCTCTATGGATCGTCACTGCGTCTCTATGGATACAAACACGCCCTCTGTCAGCTAGTCCTGCAGTTACATATCCCTCCTCCCCCAAGCATCACAGATTAGGAGTTACCTCTCTTATGGCACTATTTTTTGTTATATATCCGTGTGCAATAAAATACTGAGTGATGGACACTAGGGCGGCGCTGTATATCTCCATATCTGGTGACAATGCTGGCGCAGATGACAGACTGGGTGCACTAGTGGTTCATTTATTCAGGCTGGCTAGCACTAATGGAGGATTTTTAGAACTACAGCTGGTGGTTATGGGGACAATCCCAGACACAGAATAAATGCAGGAAGGCCCACCACTATGGGGGCACTGCGCCTTGTTGTCTAATGGGGTACTGTTGTGGTACATACATCTTAGGCATTATTTACCACAGATTATCCTTGTTGCCCCTAGCGGCCAATCAGAGCTCAGCTTTCATTTTTACAACCGCTCTGGAAAAATGAAAGCTGCGCTCTGCTTGGTTACTAGAGGCAATAAAGACAGTCTTAGGCCTCATGCACACGGCCGTTGCTTGGCCATTCCGTGCATTGAGGATTGCAATTTGCAGGCCCCAATGCATGGGCACTATCCGTGCACCTGCAGGGTCCTGGAGGTGGCATCTGCACCTTTGTGACATTTATGGCACATTCTATCAATATATACCGTTAATGTCAAGTAGGAATACCCCTTTAACCCCCTCCCTGAGAAAGTCATCCTCACACCCCTGAAACCAAAGGACGCAAATAAAGACACAGAAGACGTTTATTGGGGGGTAAATGGCCAAATTGTTTATTTAAAATAGTAAAAATGGCAGAACCCCCGACTCACGGAGAGTCACCCCCTCCAGCACTCAGGAGAGGAAAACCCCCTGTGGAGGAAACCTCTAGGGAACCATGGCTGGAGGGCTGCCCTTCCCTTGGGCTTAGAGGGTAATGATGTTATGTGGCTGCCACATAAATAGGGGGGGGGGGGGTGTAGCAGCCGGGCTGATCTGGTTAGCTGGCGGATGTCCCTTCTGTCCCGAGGGGTGATGGGCTTTCTGATAGAACCTCCAGATTTCATCAAGGTGTGGTGGGCGGGGGTAGTCAAGCTCAAGGTCCTCAGGCCATCAAGTACAGCACTGAATATGGCCGCTCACCTGCTTTTGATAGGGGGTCTGCTCTTATGACATAGGTGCTTGTGATGTCACATCGCCAGCAGTGTTCTAAAGGGTTAACCCCTTACTGACCATCAAAATGCCATACTACAGAGGTCATTAACCCCTTCCCGACCACAACACGTCACTACACGGCAGTTTGCATAACCACAGTACTTTTACGGTCCCCCTGACAATTGCTCATGCTGGCAGCTCAGTAATAGGTCAAGAGGGGGCAAGGCAACATGGCACCCAAGCTCCTCCACACACGCAAATAAAGTTGAAAGTAGAGCCTTCTTCTTTGCGGATGAATGTAGAAGCAGCTTACTCACTGCCATCGGTTCGTCTGCCGCCCAAGCTGCTCTGGTCCCTGCTGATCCGCACTTCCTGTTCTAACTTGACACATTCGGAAACACTAGTAATTTCCCATGCAGCCAGTCACACCTTTCCTGGCACTGCCCTCATTTAGCTTTTATTGCACACACACAGACTCTCCTCCTTGGCGCTTGCGCAGTAGAAGCATTCTATGGTAAAGGCTCTTCTTCACTATAAAGTACTGGCTACAGTGTCCTCTGGGTATATTGCCCTCTAATATACCGGGTACAGTGTCCTCTGGGTATAGTGTCCTCTAATATACCGGGTACAGTGTCCTCTGGGTATAGTTCCCTCTTATATATCGGGTACAGTGTCCTCTGGGTATAGTGTCCTCTGGGTATAGTTCCCTCTTATATATCGGGTACAGTGTCCTCTGGGTATAGTGTCCTCTAATATACTGGGTACAGTGTCCTTTGGGTATAGTGCTTTCTAATATACCGGGTACAGTGTGCTTTGGGTATAGTGCCCTCTAATATACCGGGTACAGTGTCCTCTGGGTATAGTGCCCTCTAATATACCGGGTACAGTGTCCTCTGGGTATAGTGTCCTCTAATATACCGGGTACAGTGCCCTCTGGGTATAGTGCCCTCTAATATACCGGGTACAGTGTCCTCTGGGTATAGTGCCCTCTAATATACCGGGTACAGTGTCCTCTGGGTATAGTGTCCTCTAATATACCGGGTACAGTGTCCTCTGGGTATAGTGTCCTCTAATATACCGGGTACAGTGTCCTCTGGGTATAGTGACCTCTAATATACCGGGTACAGTGTCCTCTGGGTATAGTGCCCTCTAATATACCGGGTACAGTGTCCTTTGGGTATAGTGCCCTCTAATATACCGGGTACAGTGTCCTTTGGGTATAGTGCCTTCTAATAAACAGAGTGCAGTGCCCTCTGGGTATAGTGCCCTCTAATATACCGGGTACAGCGTCCTCTGGGTATAGTGCCCTCTAATATACCGGGTACAGTGTCCTCTGGGTATAGTGACCTCTAGTATACCGGGTACAGTGTCCTCTGGGTATAGTGCCCTCTAATATACCGGGTACAGTGTCCTTTGGGTATAGTGCCCTCTAATATACCGGGTACAGTGTCCTCTGGGTATAGTGCCCTCTAATATACCGGGTACAGCGTCCTCTGGGTATAGTGCCCTCTAATATACCGGGTACAGTGTCCTCTGGGTATAGTGCCCTCTAATATACCGGGTACAGTGTCCTTTGGGTATAGTGCCTTCTAATAAACAGAGTGCAGTGCCCCCTGATATACTAGAGCAGGAATCAGCAACCTTTGGCACTCCAGCTGCTGTGAAACTACAACTCCAAGCATGCATACATGCTCAGCTGTTTGTCTAACTATAGAAGTCTGGGAGTTGTAGTTTCAGAACAGCTGGAGTGCCGGAGGTTGCTGAGCACCCCCTGTACATATAACACTGAGAGGAATTATACAGAAAACAGTTTATTATTCACATTCATTCCATCTGAAGAGAACCACTCATTCTGAGGCCGCCCGATAGTATCTCCTGCCGCAGGTCATGTGATGTGGAGGTGGTGACAAGAGTGACATCATAGCGCTGCATCCAGTGTCATCACCCCTCTAGCATCCAGGCCAGGCGTCCGTGCGGGACTTCCGGCTCAGGAACGCAATCTTCCTTGCCATCTCAGAGTTGTAGATTCGCTGACAGGTCTCATACTTTATCCTCCTCCTCTTGTCACACGGCTTCTCGTAGTAACGTCTGCGCTTCACCTCGTCTACTAGTCCTTCTGTGGTTAGGATCCTGGAGGGGAAACGACACATGGTCCAGTCATCCCAAAATCACTGACTGACTAAGTCTGACTAGCCGCTGCAGAACTTCCTAATACACCCCTCAGCTGCTGCAGAACTTCCTAATACACCCCTCAGCTGCTGCAGAACTTCCTAATACACCCCTCAGCTGCTGCAGAACTTCCTAATACACCCCTCAGCTGCTGCAGAACTTCCTAATACACCCCTCAGCTGCTGCAGAACTTCCTAATACACCCCTCAGCTGCTGCAGAACTTCCTAATACACCCCTCAGCTGCTGCAGAACTTCCTAATACACCCCTCAGCTGCTGCAGAACTTCCTAATACACACCTCAGCTGCTGCAGAACTTCCTAATACACTCCTCAGCTGCTGCAGAACCTCCTAATACACACCTCAGCTGCTGCAGAACCTCCTAATACACACCTCAGCTGCTGCAGAACCTCCTAATACACACCTCAGCTGCTGCAGAACTTCCTAATACACACCTCAGCTGCTGCAGAACTTCCTAATACACTCATCAGCTGCTGCAGAACTTCCTAATACACCCCTCAGCTGCTGCAGAACCTCCTAATACACACCTCAGCTGCTGCAGAACCTCCTAATACACACCTCAGCTGCTGCAGAACCTCCTAATACACACCTCAGCTGCTGCACAACCTCCTAATACACACCTCAGCTGCTGCAGAACTTCCTAATACACCCCTCAGCTGCTGCAGAACTTCCTAATACACCCCTCAGCTGCTGCAGAACTTCCTAATACACCCCTCAGCTGCTGCAGAACTTCCTAATACACACCTCAGCTGCTGCAGAACCTCCTAATACACACCTCAGCTGCTGCAGAACCTCCTAATACACACCTCAGCTGCTGCAGAACTTCCTAATACACACCTCAGCTGCTGCAGAACTTCCTAATACACACCTCAGCTGCTGAACTTCCTAATACACCCCTCAGCTGCTGCAGAACCTCCTAATACACCCCTCAGCTACTGCAGAACCTCCTAATACACACCTCAGCTGCTGCAGAACTTCCTAATACACACCTCAGCTGCTGAACTTCCTAATACACACCTCAGCTGCTGCACAACCTCCTAATACACCCCTCAGCTACTGCAGAACCTCCTAATACACACCTCAGCTGCTGCACAACCTCCTAATACACCCCCTCAGCTGCTGCAGAACTTCCTAATACACACCTCAGCTGCTGCAGAACCTCCTAATACATCCCTCAGCTGCTGCAGAACCTCCTAATACACCCCTCAGCTGCTGCAGAACCTCCTAATACACACATCAGCTGCTGCAGAACCTCCTAATACACCCCTCAGCTGCTGCAGAACCTCCTAATACACACCTCAGCTGCTGCAGAACCTCCTAATACACCCCTCAGCTGCTGCAGAACCTCCTAATAAACACCTCAGCTGCTGCAGAACCTCCTAATACATCCAGCTTTCCAAAGACAGATAATAAATAGCAACAGCGGAAGACTTTCTTATCTAGACTTAACCCCATCCTATACATCACCTGTTCAGAGTCTTATAGGCGGCATCCACGTTTCCATTCTGCACCATCACCGTGCGGGCAATGAACTTCAGATGATTCGCCATCTCACCCCCCTTTGAAAGAGAAAAACACCAGAGTCACCTACAGCGCAACAGCAACAGCTACAAGTCCCAGCAAACCCTGTGGACAATCATGGAACATCACATGCCATGCTGGGGACTTGTAGTTCTACAGGAAGCAAGCACAGGGACTACGGTGGTTCTCATGCCATGCTGGGAGTCACAGTACTACAAGAAGCAAGCATGAAGACTATACGCTGATGTACATACCATGCTGGGAGTTGTAGTACTAGAGAAAGCAAGCATGGACTATATGCTGATTTACATGCCATGCTGGGAGTTGTAGTATTAGAGGGATCAAGTGCAAGGACTACGCTCTGATTCTCATGCCATGCTCTGGGTTGTAGTACTACAGAAAACAAGAGCAAAGACTACAGACTGATGCTCATGCCATGCTGGAAGTTGTAGTACTAGAGGGAGCAAGCGCAGTAACTACACGCTGATTCTCATGCCATGATGGGAGTTGTAGTACTAGAGGAAGCAAGCGCAAGGACTACCCTCTGGTTCTTATGCCATGATGGGAGTTGTAGTCCCTCGGCTGCCACTATACTATATATAGGACGGCTTACTGATGAATCTGCTCAAGGTTACAGTCAGTATCCAGGCATCCTGCACGCGCCGCTGGGCCACTATGACAGCAAAGCATGCCGGGAGTTGCAGTCATAGAGCGAGGCATGCCGGGAGATGTAGTCCTGTACCCCTGACCCCCGCTTACAGTTACAGGACAGGGGCAGTCTTCAGTCCGTACCTGTGAGGTGAACCCCCGATCAGTGCCGGGCACCCTCCGTCTCACACAGTCCCGGGGACAGCCACCTCACAGGCCTACTCTCAATGCTCTGCCCGCCCCCCTTATGCATGCTCAATGATGAGTTATTTGCATAGCCACGCCCAATGCTGTCATGTGACAATAGGGAAGTACTTTGGGGCTGACATTTCTTAGAACCCCGCCCCTGATGGTTCATTTGAATAGCCACGTGGTTCTCACTGCTGCCAGCCCAGGGTAGAGAGGTTCTGACCAGGGCCGGCCTTAGGGGTGTGCGACCTGTGCGGTTGCACAGGGCGCTTCACTCCCGGCCAGTTAAGGGGGCGCCCTGCCAGAGCGCCCCCTTAATGGCCCGGCCGTGCCCTGCAAGTGCGGCGGTGGGGCAGAGGGAGATGAGCGCTTCCATTGTGGAAGCGCTCATCTCCATAGTCTGCCTTTGGAGATGCGGGGCAGGGGATGGAGAGGCGTCTCCCCTGCCCGTTCCTCTGATAGGCTGCAGGCCCTAGGCCTGCAGCCTATCAGAGGCCAGCTCAGGCGACGCGATGACGTCATCGCGCCGCCCGAGCCGTACAGCGCTGGACACAGGCCGGAAGAGGCCTGCATCGCATCGCTGCTGGAGGTAAGTAAGTGTTTATTTTTTTTTATGGCTGCATTATTATTGGCACATGGGGGGCACTGGGGGTATTTTTACTGGCACAAGGGGGCACTGGGGGCATTTTTACTGGCACATGGGGGTACTGGGGGCATTTTTACTGGCACAAGGGGGCACTGGGGGCATTTTTACTGGCACATGGGGGTATTGTGGGCATTGTTACTGGCACATGGGGGCATTTTACTGGCACTGGGGGCATTTTTACTGGAACAAGGGGGCACTGGGGGCATTTTTATTGGCACATGGGGGCATTTTACTGGCACATGGGGGCACTGGGGGCATTTTACTGGCACTGGGGGCATTTACCAAGGGGCACTGGGGGCATTTTTACTGGCACAAGGGGGCACTGGGGGCATTTTTACTGGCACAAGGGGGCACTGGGGGCATTTTTACTGGCACATGGGGGCACTGGGGGCATTTTACTGGCACAAGGGGGCACTGGGGGCATTTTTACTGGCACAAGGGGGCACTGGGGGCATTTTTATTGGCACATGGGGGCATTTTACTGGCACATGGGGGCACTGGGGGCATTTTACTGGCACTGGGGAATTTTTACTGGCACAAGGGGGCACTGGGGGCATTTTTACTGGCACAAGGGGGCACTGGGGGCATTTTTACTGGCACATGGGGGCACTGGGGGCATTTTACTGGCACAAGGGGGCACTGGGGGCATTTTTACTGGCACATGGGAGCATTTTACTGGCACTGGGGGCATTTTTACTGGCACATGGGAGCACTGGGGGCATTTTACTGGCACAAGGGGGCACTGGGGGCATTTTTATTGGCACATGGGAGCATTTTACTGGCACTGGGGGCATTTTTACTGGCAAATGGGGCACTGGGGCATTTTACTGGCACTGGGGGCATTTTACTGGCACTGGGGGCATTTTTACGGGCACATAGTGGCATTTTACTGGCACATAGGGGTATTGTGGGCATTTTTACTGGCACATGGGGGCATTTTACTGGCACTGGGGGTATTTTTACTGGCACAAGGGGGCACTGGGGGCATTTTTATTGGCACATGGGAGCATTTTACTGGCACATGGGGGCACTGGGGGCATTTTTACTGGCACTGGGGGCATTTTTACTGGCACATGGGGGCACTGGGGCATTTCTTACTGGCACATGGGGGCATTTTACTGGCACTGGGGCACTGGGGGCATTTTTATTGGCACATGGGAGCATTTTACTGGCACTGGGGGCATTTTTACTGGCAAATGGGGCACATGGGGGCATTTTACTGGCAAATGGGGGCATTTTACTGGCACATGGGGGCACTGGGGGCATTTTACTGGCACTGAGGGCATTTTTACTGGCACAAGGGGCACTGGGGGCATTTTTACTGGCACATAGTGGCATTTTACTGGCACATGGGGGTATTGTGGGCATTTTTACTGGCACATGGGGGCACTGGGGGCATTTTTACTGGCACTGGGGGCATTTTACTGGCACTGGGGGCATTTTTATTGGCACATGGGGGCACTGGGGCATTTCTTACTGGCACATGGGGGCACTGAGGCATTTCTTACTGGCCACATAATTTGGGGGGCATCTATGGGGGTGGGACACTTTTTACTGGCACATGATTTTGGGGGGGAATCAATGGGGGGCACTTCTTACTGGCACATTGGAAGCATTATTACTTCTGGGGCACAGTGGGGACATTAGTACTGTTGGGGGCACTATTACTAACAAGTGCACTCTGGCAGAGAATTATTAGTTGGGACTTTGGGGTCACTATTACTGTGGGGGCACCCTGGCACAGTATCAGCGCAGTTATTTCTGGGGGGCGTTATGTTTACTATATTACTGGGCGCACTATTACGGAACACTATTTGCTGGGCGCAGTTATTTTTTAGGACACTGTGTAAACTAAGATTTTTTTTCTGTCTAACTGCAGAGATGAGAAATGGCTGAAAAATGGCGTCTGGTATGAAAGGAGAAGATGAGGAAAGAGAAGATGTACATCCGAGGAGACGTCACTGGATGTAAGAGGTATGTGCGCTATATTAGGTTACATTTCAATATAGAAAGCTATAAATACAGTGCAGAGATATATAGTGTGATATAGGACAGTATAGAGAGCTATAAATACATATATATATATATACTGTCCTACTCTACCTACCTATATCACTCTATATATCTCTACACTCTATTTATAGCTCTATACAGTATGACGTTAGTACTGTCACTCGGGGGGGGGGGCGCCGAGAGATAGTTTCGCACAGGGCGCCATCTACCCTAAGGCCGGCCCTGGTTCTGACAGACACAGATGCCCCTAGAATGCTCTGATCCTGGGGCATATGAAGGGGGATTCCCAGGGGAAACAATGGGATGCAGATTCCCACCAAATCAATGTGGAATTTAAAGGGGTTGTCCAACAGCAAGTAAAATTTAAAGGCGGGACTGGACATTGTTTAAAACGCTCAGGTCTTTACAGTCGAAACAGCAAGGATGGAGAGCCATGTCTGTGGTACAATGATAAGCACCTCCCGTCTGGGTTGCTCTGTGGTCCAGTGATAAGCTCCTCTCCTCTGGGTTGCTCGGTGGTGCAGTGATAAGCTCCTCCCCTCTGTGGTGCAGTGATAAGCTCATCCCCTCTGTAGTGCAGTGATAGGCTCCAACCATTTGGGTTGCTCTGTGGTGCAGTGATAAGCTCCTCCCCTCTAGGTTGCTCTGTGGTGCAGTGATAAGCTCCTCCCCCTGGGTTGCTCTGATTTGCCAGTACTGATCATGTGCTGGATGTACAGCACTAGTGGGTGGAGCTTTGCCCTATTTCATGAATATTCATTAATATAAACAGATGTAAAATGGCTGTTCTCATAAGGCCAGGCGGTAGGATTGCGCTACTATTTTGGTGGCAGCAGCACATGGAGACATTAGGACATGAACTATGGGGCAGATTTATCCAAACTGTCCTTGTTACCCACAGCAACCAATCAGAGCTCAGCTTTCATAAGCTGTGGAGAAATGAAAGCAGTGCTGTGATTGGTTGCTATGAGCAAAAAGTCCTGTCCTGTTGTGGGTAGATAGCGACAGATGATGCAAGACTGAAGAGCACAGTATATCATGACTGTGGTCCAGCCCACAGTCTGACTGAAATCTGACTGATGGTCCAGTCTGACTGAAATCTGTGACGTGCCGCCGTTTTCTCTCGTCTGGATAGGAGAAGACATAAGAGAGGACAACATGCCAAGAATCAGAGAGAAAAGACCACATACAAGTAAAGCGAGCCGTCTACCCACCTACCGTCTACCTACACAGACTGGCCTGAAGAAGCATCAGGGAGTTTCTGAGATTCTGCCCATTAATCTGACCGGACCCCTGAACCAAATACAGACCTCAGACCAGCCTATATAATCTAATACAAACTCTAGCCCATGGACCCTAAAGTAATACACGCTCCAGACCCTAAGGTAGTACAGACAGAATCCTTGAACCAAATACAGACCCTAGACCAGCCCATATAATCTAATACAGACTCCAGCCCAGAGACCCTAAAGTAATACAGACCACAAATCCTAAGGTAATACAGACCCCAGACTGGACCTCTGAACCAAATACATACCCCAGACCAGACACCCTAAAGTAATACAGACCCCAGATCCTAAGATAATACAGACCCCAGACCAGACCTCTGACCCGAATACAGACCCCTGAACCAAATACAGACCTCAGACCATCCCATAAAATCTAATACAGACTCCAGCCCAGAGACCCTAAACCAAATACAGACCCCAGACCAAACACCCTGAAGTAATACAGACCAAAGACCGGACCCCTGAACCAAATACAGACCCCAGACCATCCCATAAAATCTAATACAGACTCCAGCCCAGGGACCCTAAACCAAATACAGACCCCAGACCAAACATCCTAAAGTAATACAGAAACGCAGACTGGACCCCTGAACAAAATACAGACCCTAGACCAGCCCATATAATCTAATACAGACTCTAAAGTAATACAGACCCCAGACCAGCCCCTTCTAAAGCAATTACAGAACCCAGACCGGACCCTTCTGAATTAATACAGACCCCAGACCAAATTCATATAATCTAATACAGACTCCAGACCAGCCCCTTCTAAGGTAGTACAGACCCCAGACCAGCCCCTTCTAAGGTAGTACAGACCCCAGACCAGCCCCTTCTAAGATAATACAGACCCCAGACCAAACTCATATAATCTAATACAGACTCCAGACCAGCCCCTTCTAAGATAATACAGACCCCAGACCAAACACCCTAAAGTAATACAGACCAAAGACCGGACCCCTGAACCAAATACAGACCCCAGACCATCCCATACAATCTAATACAGACTCCAGCCCAGAGACCCTAAAGTAAAACAGACCCCAGACCAAACATCCTAAAGTAATACAGATACGCAGACTGGACCCCTGAACCAAATACAGACCCTAGACCAGCCTATATAATCTAACACAGACTCTAAAGTAATACAGACCCCAGACCAGCCCCTTCTAAAGCAATTACAGATCCCAGACCGGACCCTTCTAAATTAATACAGACCCCAGACCAAACTCATATAATCTAATCCAGACCAGCCCCTTCTAAGGTAGTACAGACCCCAGACCAGCCCCTTCTAAGATAATACAGACCCCAGACCAGGGGCGGACTGGGAACTTAAAGTGGCCCTGGAAAAAGTATGAAAAGTGGCCCCGTTTTGTAGTGTGGTCCGAGTTGATAGAAGGCAGGGCCAGCAATACAATATTGTGGCACATTATACCACCCCAACAGAGCCAAATACAACAGTCCATCACAAAATACTGACAGCAGCACAAAATACAGCCCCAAAAACTTCCACTGGCCGGCCCTGAGGAGGGCCCAGGCGGCCCTCTGGGCATCGGCCCACCGGGAAATTTCCCTGTAAGGTCTATGGCCAATCCGCCCCTGCCCCAGACCAAACTCATTTAATCTAATACAGGCTCCAGACCAGCCCCTTCTAAGATAATACAGACCCCAGACCAAACCCTTCTAAAGCAATGCAAATCCACATGGACCAGTATAGACTAGAGACCACTTAAACCAATAAAGACCCCAAACCAGATTAAGTAACGCATACCCAGACCATAAAAGCTAGTTCAAGCACCCTGAAAGAATACAGACCCCAGACCACATCAATTAATACATTTTATAGACCAGACCCCCTAAATGAATACAGACACTAGACCAGACCTTTAAAAAAATAGATTCGAGACCAGATATGACCAAATAAAACCAGGCCTCAAACCTAACCTGCAAAATGAATACAAACACCAAACCCCTGAAGTAATACAACCCCCTGAAGTAATACAGACCCCAGACCAGACTCTCTCGTCTCTTCATTCCTACATGTTATAATCAGCTTCTTTCTTGGGAACTGTGGCAAGAGGTGGATTCACTAATCCTGGCTGATGTAAGTGATCTCTGGAGCTCCGATGAGCGATGCGGCTTCCTCAAACAGCTGATCAGTGGGGGTGCTGGGAGTCGTACCCCCACTGATCTCATACTGAGAATAGGCCATCAATATGTTGGTGGTGGATGGAGGGGGTCACTTATAAATCACAGGGTATATGGCCCTCAGGCCCTGACTGGTGGTTCCTTCTGTCTTCCAGCTCTGAAGCGGGTCTGTGCCTCCGTTCTTCCCGACATGTGCTTTAACTTTCTGTACAGCGACAATGAAGAATTCAAGGTCTCAAAGTTCTTCCTAGGAGCCTCATTTGGAGCCATCCTAGGACTTGGTAATGATGAGATGTCTGAGAAGGTGATGGGAGGAGATTGTATGGATGATGATCAGACTGCACATGGACACCTCATACCTGCAGGCGGCGTCTTTTCGTCTGTCTATAATAAGATGTATGCTCTATATATGTGCCTGCAGGTGTATACTTCTTACTTGTGCATCCGATGAATATGCATGAGAAGCAGAAGATCAACATCATGTATGGGCTATCAGGTAAATAAACCGGCCATTGTACAGTGCTGCACCTCACTGAAAATGTCCAGCTCACTTCCGTCCAGACCTCCATGTTACTGGTTTCTAACAACCCAGTAATTTTGGTCATCTTGACTCCTTCACAGCAGATGAGCCCCCACTGGCCAGGTACATAATACTGCAGGAACTATAAGGGAAGTCCAGGCAGCATGCTGAAGGCTTGGTGTTGTGGCCCACATCTCACCTCCTAAGCCTACTTCTCCATATCCATATTAGAGCCAATTGGAGGAGGACAGAAGGTGGCAGATATTGATGGCCACAACAGAGGGACACATGGGGGCCCTGGTGCAGACTTTACACTGGGGCCCAGACACTTGAGGTTACATCTTTATGGCTACTGGTTGTCCAGGTGGACACATGACTGCTTTAGTCCAAAAGCAGCACCTTCTCTGTCCACAGGCTGCAAGTGGTATTACAATTCTGGGAGTGACCACACCCCTTTACACATAATTATAACCCATCTAGAACAAGCCACGCCCTCTCAATATGTGTTTGGGCACCGAGGCTGAGTCTAATGACCCAGCATCCATCTGCCACAAACTGATGATCTCCAGGAGGTACAGAGATGCTTCTCCAGCACACAGAAGACTTGCCAACTCTTTGAGGAGTCTGGAAGGTTTCCTGTTGCAAGTACAAGTTGATGGACACAAATATAGGACATTATATTCTTCAGGTCTATTCCTTCAAGCTCTTTATTTCATCAGTCTCCTTCCTCAGGGACATTTGCTTTTGGATGGGCCACCTCTTCCTACTTTCGCTGCTCCACCCTTATTCTGGCTCCTAACCTTCTGGGTAAGGAAGGACGGACGATAATAGTCATCGGTGTGATTGCCTCAATCTATGCAGGTAAAGATGTCATCTCTATTGATTTCCACTCATGAGATTATATAACTAGGGACATGGCCATTTGGTGATTTTTTTACAGGGCCAGCTGCAAATATACAGAAGAATATTGAAGAAATTGCAAGATCTGTGAGCTGCACTGTGGACTTACAGATAAACCACACTAAAGTGGTCTGGAAGGAGATGACAAAGCCCATGAAGAAGATCGTCCAAGATCTAGTGGTGAGTTAGAAGTTCTATGCTCTGGGATGGTGGAAAACTTAAAGGGATTGTCCCAAGTCAGCCATTGGGGGCATATCGTTAGGATAAGCCCCCAATGTATGATAGGTGCGGGTCCCACACCTATAGTTAGAATGGAGACTTCAAAGTCCCAGTGGGCCCACCGCACAATTTGCCCCCAATGTCTGAGATGGGACAACAACCCTAGTTTAAAACAAATGGTCATAATGGCATAAAAAAGCAAAAGAAGTGATAACTCATTGATCCTCAGCTGCTCCTGTTCTGATGCTTCCCAGATTCTCATTGGTTTCTACTTCCAGGAATTGACCAATCAGCTAATCAGTGATTGAGGCGGGTCACCGCTGCAGCCAATGATTGGCTGCGTGGTCATTTTGTGTGTGTCAACAAGGACCAGGAAGTGGAGAATAGTACTAACCATGACCTGGGAAGTGTTGGAACAGGAGCGGTGAGGCAAGCATCACAAGACATTTCCACCACTAGTATGAGCACTGGAAATGGAGATGTAGATGATTCCCGTTGAGTTGTATCCATTTAACTCTAGGAAGCTGCCAAGGAGCTTAAAAATAGGAGCAGTAACGTTATATCCCTGTTCAAAGAAATGGAGGAAGAGGTACAGAGCACTGAGGGCTACAGCAGAAAGAAGGCGCAAGAGGCACAGAAGAATCAGCAAAAGATCAGGTCTACACAGAAGAAGCTTGAGCTGAAGACCAGGCTGCGTTGTGAGTGTGAGTACATCTCTCTGTGGAGATGGTCATTCTGTCCCATCAATGGTGGTGAGACTAGGGGAAGAGGCACCCTGTTGTGTATTGTGTGTGGGGGGGTGCAATTTGGCTTAGGGGACTATTGTCCCACTCATGTCCACTAGCCACTCTTTTCTCCTGACAGATGTTGTCGAACTCGGCATCAACAAATGTCAGGACTGGTTCGCTATGAAGCATGAGGAATGCATGCGTGTCATCTGGCTGCCCGTCCTGAACAGTCTGCTTTGCCTACCCATGAAGTTCACATTTATCTGTAACATCATGTACTGTGAGTAGTAATAAGATTTTGAGGCTCTCAGAAGGTCCCTCTGCACCACACATATTTTTGGAGGCCAATGTTAGACATGGGGCCTTCATTTTTACCCTTCTTATTAGGCAGATCCCTCTCCTACAGGTCACATGGTGACAGTGGTTGGCCTAGGTTGTCATGTAACTGATAAAGTTTCTCTTCTAGTGGTCAACAGGTGGTGCAAGAGCAGACTCCCACTAGAAGGCAACTTCGGTCAAGTCTTCGAATGGATTAATAACACAGTGTACAATCTGAATAAAGACTTCTCCAGCACCTTAGTTGTGAGGGTCAGTGACGAGTCATCACGATCTTAAGACGAAATATTGTCCAGGATCTTTTCTATAACCTGTCAAAGCAAAACTGTCGCTACATATAGGGCCACCAAACCACCAGCATGTCACTATGAAGCTTGGGTTTAGCTTTCTAAAGATGCCCCTGTCACATCCCACCAAAATATTTATTCCTCTATTGTCGGAGATGACTTGGGTGCACATGAAGTAGTGGGCAGTATACATTGCTCATGTCACATTCTTTTCCTTTCCCTCATGAACACAGAAAGAAGAGCAGATCTTGTTTGGAGTCAACATCTCCCAGCTCAGCATTACTGAAGAAGTTATTGAAACCTTGAGGAGGAAGCAGGTGTGGGTGCTGAGGAGGATGCACTACATCAACACCATCATGTCCTGCATGTTCATATTCCTCTTTACCTCGTGAGTGGTCACTACAGTTGACTCTTGATGACATGTTTTGTTGGTGTCCAGATGGAAAAATTCTAGCTCAACCGAGAATTGTGAGAAGACAATAATCTTCTCTTGGTGTGTTGTGCACCCCTAGATGTCTAGGCTTTACAGATGTAATGCAGGGACTTGGTGCATGTCTTCTGAAGGGAATCGTGCTCTACTGTCATGAGGGCAGATCACTACACACATCCATTCTGATGTCCTTTCTAAAGCCGACCATACACAATAGATAAATGTTGGCCAAGCCAGCTGATTTTGGTGAAACTGACCATCCATCTAATGTTTATGGAGGCTTCCGACTCCTCAGATGGCAGATGTTGGAGAAAATAAGGATTGGGCTGTTGGATTTCAACTGCCTGATGTTTTGCTTTTAGGCAGATAGTGTCTGGCAGAGCCTCACTCCACTCTCCAAGCATGCATGTGCATGGGTAGGTCAGGAGCCATCATCTGTCTAATGTGTTTGGTCAGACTAAGAGATTTACATTTAACTCTTCTTTTCCTGTCAGAGCTTTTAACTACACCATCAAATATAACACCAGTGTCCTCTATGACAACTTCTATGTTACCACCTACTTCCGGCAAATTGACGCTCACAGGAGAAAGCTGGTGAGTCTCATGGAGATAAGTACGTTGTAGAGCCATTCAGGCCAGAATCAGGTACTGTCGGTGCCCAAGGTGATGGCCTCCAAATGCATCCCTCTACCCTTAGTCCCTTAAAGAAGAACTCCCGCAAAAAATTTTATTCTCTGACCTGTTAGAAAGGTGTATGATATAATCTGTAGTGAATGTCATTTTCTTATCAGAGGCTGAAATTGAGAGTTTCAACTCTCTTCTTATTGTAGCTGGGTCATGTGACCAACTCCCTGACCTCCAACTGACCCAGGACAGGAAGCCAGTCACTTCTCTATTCATTCCTATGAGACTGAAAGTGAGGCTCCCATAGGAATGCATAGAGAATTAGACTTCCTGTCCACACATAAGTCTCTGTGTGAGTGGGTGGGTCTAATTCCTAGTCACATGACACAGATAAGAAACTTCAGGATGATATAACTCAAAAATTCAACTACTGGTAAGAAAATGACATTCTCTACAGATTACATCATGTACATTTCTAGCAGGACATGGAATACATTTTTTTGCGGGAGTTCTACTTTAAGTTCAGTTGCCCCTCACCCTCTCTAACCAAAATCTTTTCATTAAAGAAAAAGAAGTATTTACTTCCCCTGCGAAACCTGGAGAAGGCAGATTTTGTGTTTCCTTTCAATCTTTGTGTTCAAAAACTTGAGATGAAGAGCATGGTAAGTTGGTAAGATGGAGACATAGGAGGAAGGAGTGACTGCTGAGAGGACGTGGTGGTCAACATGGCAGTCACTGGATGTTTCTTCTCTTGTACAGATGATGGAATTAGTGCAGTGCGCTCCCTTCTTCATTCTCTTCATCTTGTCAATGGGCATCGACCAACTTATTATCAACATCCTCCACATTATCCACAAGCATTTCCATGTCTCCTATTTTTTCTCCTGTAAGTACTACAACTGTTCAGCAGGAGGCAGTCTGCTGGGAGATATATTCTACACTGTAGCACGGAAGGGCTGTGGATGGGTTTATAGATCACTTATGGATGACCATGTTTTGTGGTGTCTTCACCTGGTCTGTACTGAACGTCTATGAATAAGTTAACACATTCTACCGTCACACAGATACTAGCTATAGATGATGCATGTGACGCACCCTGCTTGTTATAATTTATTTGCCTGTTGTGCATGTACCTTTGGTAGAATTCCTTTTTTCTTTCTCTATAGTCGACCACAAGCTGCAAGTATTAGTGGGAGGTGACACCCTTCTTGCCCGGCTTCTACAGCATACAGTTGGCGCATTCAACAGCTCCAGGATTGTAGAGTTTGGCGACAATAAAGGTAAGTGAAAACAGGTCTGACATGAATTCAGGGCTCAAACCAAGGATGGTGCAATGACTGACTTAGGTGGTTCTATTGAGGCAATTAGCGTGGTGGTTACAGTCTCTCACAGAGGGTACAGACTTATAGAATGCAATACCACAGTTCTCTGCAGAGGCATAATGTATGGCGGTTATACTTGATTTGCTTGGTGGTTAAACTTCCTGGTGAAGGCAAAATGCTTAGTGATTACACTTCCTGATAGAGGCACTATTCTTGACATTTACACTTTCTGGCAGAGGCACTATGCTTGGTGATTACACTTCCTGGCAGAGGCTCTATGCTTGGCGGCTACACTTTTTGGCAGAGGCACTAAGCTTGGTGCTTACACTTCCTGACAGAGGCATTGTGCTTAGTGGTTGTGCTACTTGGCAAATGCACTAAGCTTGGTGGTTACACTTGTTGGCAAAGGCACTAAGCTTGGTGGTTACACGTCCTGTCAGAGGCTCTATGCTTAGCGGTTACACTTTTTGGTAGAGGCACTAAGCTTGGTGGTTACACTTCCTGACAGAGACATTATGCTTAGTGGTCGTGCTACTTGGTAGAGGCACTAGGCTTGGTGGTTACACTTCTTTGCAGAGGCACTAAGCTTGTTTGTTACACTTCCTGAGAGGCACTATGCTTGACGTGTCCAGTAGCAGGCAAAAATAATCTTTTAATTCTCCACTTCCCAGACTTTGTGTACAGATGTGGGCCTTAGTTGATCACACAATATCACGGTCTTAGTATGGTTAACTCCACCACACGTAGTGTTAATTCTCTGGCATTTCCTAGGTGAGCAGGCTTGCTTTAGGTCACAATTACAGGATGTCCACATGAATAACCTACAACAGGATACAAATGGGCAGCGACCTGTAACTACTTGCAGGTTCCTCTCTCTTCGGTGTGTCATACCAACTATTTCTTCAACTTGGTGTTTGGTCCCTAACCAGTCTCAGACACCAAGTTCACTGTCACACAGTCCACAGTAGTGTGTGGAGTAGCATGCAGAGTACCTTGACTGCCAACTATATGCACTTGAAGGAAACAGCGCTGTGCAGATAGGCGGTGAGTACACTGACAGTTCACATCAGTTTCAACCCTCTTAAAAGCAGTTATGAGGCTCATTCCACATCTGACCTCATGAAAGGCGACGACCCATCCTTTCTTCCCAGAACAGAAGCCGCAGTAGTTGGCTGCAGAAGTTGGAGTACTTTAGTGGAGCCGTCTTTCTCATTTCTAATAAAACTACAGTCATTAATTATATAATCTCCCCATAAATCTCATGATTTAACCAAAAAGGAGTTTCCTATGAATTGCTCCATGGACAGTATTGTGTATATATTGTTCCATATATGTAGAATGAACCAAGTAATCCATGTTATCCTCTGCTACAGTCTGCCTTCCAAACCCGGCCATCATGAGTTTTACCGGCTATGTGAATTCCTGTATGCCAACCTTCGGGCTCCTGTCATTATGCTTCCTCCAGGTGTATGTCTACCGTCTTCGCAGAGTGATCGCCTCATTCTTCTTCCCCAAAGTAAGTCACGTCTATAAGCTTTGATAGGACTGTGCTCTAGGGATGACCCTATAGGGCAACAATTCATGTCAAAATGGGAATACAGACTCTTCACTAAGCGACACAGACTTCCCAAGCACTCAGTGTGGTCCAGGCCACACACTGAAACACTTCGTGTTTCACAGCCATTTTTAACAGCTTTAGCCCTACAGTGACTTCTAGTGGTCGCAAGAAGCATTGCAGGCATATTCAGTTACAGTAGTCAGTTTAGATTACACTGTAGGATCACACAACAGTGTACAGTAGAAGAATCAAAGGGTGGTGGCATATGAGTAGCACTGTAAAAGTCTTAAAGGGGTGGTAACAAACCTTTACAGGACCATAGAGAAAGGAAAATCCCTACACAACTCTAAAAAATCAGGAGTTGAAGATTGTCAATTTAATTCTATACAAATCGGGTAGCAGTGGTAGTCCTGGTAAAGGATGGCGGCATGGACTACTGCTCCCATGTACAGTCCATACAGCTGTAATCTGTAAACCACCTTCATAGATGTCAGCACAGTCTCCTAACATGGTAGAAGTCTGTGTTCTCTTCCTTACATTCCCGCATGACTATTATACCTGTAGGAAACAATGGTGCATGTCCACCCGAAACCTGGCATGACCATAACCAGGGTAGCTTCGCTCCTCTGATCCACCTTTGTCCAATCAGTCATAAGCGACCAAGAACAAGATGAAAACATGGCGCACATCTTCTACAAACATGGTGGCATTTTTCCATGACGTTACTGTTATGGCGCTTTCCGCTTCATACATGTCTCCCTGTGTCTTTGTTGTTGTAGAGGGAGAAGTGCCGGGTGCTTTACCTGTACAACAGTTTTATGGATAAGAGGAGGTTGTTCTTTCAGAAAATCCGCTGGAAGGTGATGGGAAAATCCAAACGTAGGCAGATATGGGTGAGATATTAATATTGTCTGTAACCTCCTGCTGAACGCCTCTAATTATCAAGCACAATTTCAATTATTTTCTTGTCCATATAGCAGTTATATTTATGCCCATCATGGCATTGCACCCATTCGGCCAGCAGTATTACCATGCCTTTAAATGGTCATCCATATATATGCTGTAGTGATGAGGATGATGACTGTCCTGCTGTCTATCTGATGATGGGGGTAACATGTAACATCTAGTTCTATGAGGAGGAGGTGCTACAATATAATGGGCCTTGAGGAAGAGAGTAGTGTGGCATTAGTTGGAGGGAGTCTGAGCGGCTGGTGAGTGCCATGTAGAGGGAAGTTCTGGAGCAGGTTGGAGGAGGAGACCTTCAGTGCTGAAAAGTCAAGAGATTCTACAAGCCAGGCAGAGTGCCAGCTGCCATTGAGAAGGCTAAGTAGTGACTGCAGGAGGCACCCACCGAGAGAGACACTACCTCAGTATGAGATGGACCCACTGCGGATGGAGGAACCATCCTCTGCGTCACAGCCAAAGAAAATAGGCTGCTACTATCATGGTGCCCACCATTACATAGACTTTTAAGTGCCACTGAAACCACAAAGTGTTTGTGCCTCCTTGTAGTAGTCACTATTAAGCTTGTTCCCTCCAACTGTAACCATTACGTATCCATACCTCGACTGTAACCATCACGTTTGTGCCTCCTAGTAGTAACCCTAAACTGCAATTGTAACTGCCAAGTACTGTAACCAACAAGCTTGTGCCTCTACGTTTGAGTAAAGTATTTTGCCAGTTTGTGTGCCCTTGTGTGTTCCTCTGCTGGTGTAAACAGCAAACACCCAATTTTCCTACCACTCTCTCTCCTCTCCATACATTATTTCCCTATTTCACTACATGGCTGACTTGTGCATTTTATATTTTCTTGGCCAGGAGGAGACCTTTTTGGGGAGGTTCCATAAATGCTGCCGTTGGACAAGACACATTTTCCCTTGGCGCTGCATTGTCTGTGGAGCTAGGAGAAGTGAAGACTCGTATGAGTGCAGGACCCCGGGATGCTGCACTGTATATTGTCGTCAGTGCTGGTGGGACCTGCGCCAGTTCTGTTGGGCATGTATCCCGTATGAGAATTACATCCAAGAGTGCAATTTTGAAGGCCTTTATGACTCCCTTTGATGGAGATTATACCTTGGTTACAATGATAATGCTTACCTGGTTTATTGCTGTAATTTTGCCTTTTTTTTTTGTTCTAATTTATTTTACTTGTATTTAGCATCTTAGTGTTCTATTATATAGACAAGATTTGAGAGTGTCTTAAAGAGTTTTTCCAGAGGATTAATTTTTAATTACAAACTGGGTCAGAATTTATTAAAATAAATGATCATTATTTACCTCACAGATCTGCAGTTGATCTTGTTACTGCTTCTCTACACTTTCTGGTCTCAGCTCATTAAACAGGAGTTGGCTTGGAATGGCCGCTGAAAAAATCACTAGCATAAGTGGTGACCCGCCTTAGCGAATGTTTGACTGAGCAGGCAGTCCACGCCATTTTCAGTATTCGCATTCTAGAAAACTGGGTCTTGGTGCTACTATGGCATGTAAATCACTGAAGGTATATAAATAACAAAATAGGACGTGTATCAAAAAATTCACTGAGTATAGGCCCTATTAAAACATAGCTTTTACTAAAGATACTTTAAAAAAGGTAATCCCACATATAGCAACAATAATTAAGTATAAATACAACGATAATACTGATGGGAAAAGATGAAAATAACAATGATTAGATGTGACTACCCGTGTGCGGGTACTCACTCATGAACCATACATACATAGATACCGAAATCCATATCCTGTTCATATCAATCGAGTATCCCCTTTACATCATCGGGGTGTCAAACCAACGGTAGGGTAGAGGTGTCTTTTCAGGCTTCAGTTATTCCACCAGTCTGTATAGATAACCAGACAAAAAATGCCCAAGACCCTCTTGAGGTGCAGAGATGAATGGCAGTAAACAACAGGTAGTGCAGGGATACGTGAATGAGGCCCTTCTGATGAAATGCTTCCCCTACTTGGCCTACACCACCCTGCCTGAAAGCGGAGCAGCGCCCTGCCTAGGAGCAGAGTGATCACCCCTAGAAGGAGTGGCCCCACTTATCGGTGGCTGACCCTAAGCACACTCACCCTACCTTAAAAATCCCATCAGTAGATAATATAGTCCCAACGCGTTTCCCCATACATAATAGTTAGGTTCTTCAGGGGACGTGGAGTGAAAATAGCACTATGGCTAGCAGTCGGAGAATCCCGCTGTTGATGATATTGATAGTGCCGACCCGATAGTTGCCGCACCGGTAAGTAAGAATAACAACCTATTTATTAACTTACCGCGTGAGCCCCATATCCGCCCATTTCCTCCACCGGCCGGTCACTCGCGCATGTTGCACCGTACCGCGCATGCGCAAGATGGCCGATATGCTGGAAGTATACCTAATGCGCATGTCCAACATGGACATGCGTTCCAAATAGTAATATTGTGCGTTCCACCTATGCTTTTTTGTGATCACACATGTAGAGGATAGATTAAAATACAAAATCCACATACTTGGGTAGAAGGCAATCCATTAGTCAATAGGGGCACTGTATATCATTATTACACGGCACTTTAAACACTTAACGTGGGCACCAGAAAGGAGATAAAGGGATTTATAGTAAAATGTACTGAGGATAATCCCTAACAACAACAATAAATTTTCTGATGTCAAAAAATACTTACAACAGGAACAATGTCCTAAATCCAACTCACAGGTGTAGACCAATTAAATCAGTATATAGCACGAGGATCCCTCTACAAATTCACAGAAAGGAACTGAAAGAGATACACTCGTTAAGACCCATAGGATTCACAGTCTTAAGTCTAAAGATCCATTCTGCCTCCTTCTGCAAGCTACTATGGCATGTAGTCTACCTGGACATTTACACCATGGCTCTGTGATGGCTCACCTCCGGCACTCCATCTGTAGTAAAACTACAACTCCTAAGATGTACTTTTGCTTGGCTGTTCTCAGAACTCCATAGAAATGAGTGGAGCATGCTGGGAGTTTCACCACAGCTGGAGTGCCGGAGGTTAGCCATCACTGCCATAGCGTGTTGTCTACCAGGATATTTACACTACAGTGTGTGGTCTACCAAGACAATAACACTTTATCTACATTCCCTCAGCCAATATTGAAGAGAGTCAGTTACATGGATCTGCTGGAGAAACTGCAGTCCCCATGTTGCTGTCTGGGTTAAAGAAACAGAAGCAAACGGCCTTGGACACCAGGAAAAGGAAGACCCCGGAAGTAGTGTCTAGTATCTGCCAGTTCCATTTCTTCTCAATAGAGGAAGCCGTGGTGTCACGGGCTGAGGGGATGTGTACCAGGATCAACCAGGATCCAGTGCACAACAAGTACTCGTTCGGGGAGGACTACACATACAGGATGCAGGATCTGGACCAGTAGCACCTCTACCCAAAGGAAAAGGTGGACGACAAGATACTGGAGTAGGTCAATGAGCTGGCCATGGTGGAGCATCATGGGTCAATAGACCATAGATAGTGCTGTAGAATGGGTCTTTACATGATCAACTTCAGTAGATGGGGCCACCACACACCTGATTTCCATTCAAAGTCTAATACCATGTAACAAAACTGCTGCCCAGCTGACGAAGAATTCAAGTTATCTGGGGATATCAGTACCCTCATGTATTCATACCCATCCACTTAAGAGAGAGAAGGGGACAAACAGCTACAAGACCAGACCTCTGGGTAATATGTTGTATCACCACCTGGTAGAGCACAGATAGAAAGTCCAGTCTGCTCCTCTACCATACATTGGGTGGCTCCTTAAATAGGTTTCACATTATAGGAAGTGATGACATATCACTAGGGTATGCCAAAATGTTCTCTGTCAGGCTGATAGGTATTCCATCCACCCATCATCCAATTTCTTATAGTTCTCTGCCCAATGGGAGTCAAGGAACACGACAGTCCAGGAGAAAAACCTCTGTCCCTTCTCTTTCAGGATTAGGCAGGCTTGGACCTCCACCAATCACAATGGAATGGCCAACCCTAACATAATAGCAACATAACCTTGTTATTGAAGATCTAGAATGTCCTATATTAAGAAACATATTCAAATCACGTGAGGACACTTCCACTATTGGTCAGCTGTGACCTTCTGTTCCTCTAAGAAATTATTGCTTTGCAATTTCATATCCCTAAATATTAAAAACAAAACTGCTAAATCATAATGATGAGTCTCCTTGACTAGACCTTAGCCTATATGACATATGCTTGCCTCACAATAGCCTCTCCATGACTGGCCTTAGAGGGTGTGTGACCCATCACGAGGGCATCACACATGGCTTATGACCACACAAATCATAATTTTTATTTTTTTGCTTTTTTATTAGATTACTTTATGTATAGAGCTGTTATGGTATGTTGGTGTATAATTTTGTCACTGAATTAGTCCAACGTAGGACACTGCTATATGAGCACCATACTGCCCTCACATCTTCTGGCTGACATAACAAAAGTTACAGCAGCAACGATTATCATTATTTAGTCACAGTGTGACTTTGGTTCTAAAAAAAATAAACAGGTCCTACCCCCTTCAACTCTGGGGCTCTTAGGTGTTAAAACCATTACAAACCTATGGGCATTTTTGCAACCATTTTTCTGATTGTTGCAATGACTACAATGACTTTTCCTACAGTTTTCTGTCTACTGTTGCTGGGCAGACCTCCGTCTCCATGGTAACAGACAACAAACCCTGTGTAGTCTAATCCTGCCGCTATTCTCCTTTCTGTCTCTTCCTGTTAATTGACCAAATGGAAGGAAGAAGCAGGGGACAAGTAGAAGAGTATGAATGCAGGAGCAGATGTCTACAACAGTGACAGCCAGATTACCACCATAAAAGTGACAGTGATAGCCCTCTGGTCCCCTATATGAACAATACCTGGAATTGCCCTATAAAGTGAGAGTTACTGTACAGAACCTGACCTTTTGTACAGTTAATCTGCTTTTTGAAGATGTTACAGGCAGGAGTAAGATTAAAAATTTTGAGATGTTCCCTATTTGCCTAAAATATGTAATGTTGTCATGCAAAGTAACAGCCCTAAAACTAGGATGACCAAAACTGCAACACCATTAGTCCCCCTAATAGTGATTGCCTCCAAAAACAGAACCATACATATAGTACCCCTGAAAATAGTCACTCACATAGTACCTCTGAAAACCCCTAACACAGAACCATAAATATAGTACCCCCGAGAATAGTGTCATTCACTTAGTACCCCTAGAAACCCCTAACACAGAACCATACACATAGTACCCCTGAAAATAGTCACTCACATAGTATCCCTGAAAACCCCTAACAGAGAACCATACATATAGTACCCCTAAAAATAGTGTCACTCACATAGTACCTCTGAAAACCCCTAACACAGAACCATACATATAGTACCCCTGAAAATAGTGTAACTCACATAGTACCTCTGAAAACCCCTAACACAGAACCATACATATAGTACCCCTGAAAATAGTCACTCACATAGTATCCCTGAAAAGACCTAACATAGAACCATACATATAGTACCCCTGAATATATTGTCACTCACATAGTACCCCTGAAAACCCCTAACACAGAACCATACACATAGTACCCCTGAAAATAGTGTCACTCACATAGTACCCCTGATAACCCCTAACACAGAACCATACATATAGTACCCCTGAAAAGTGTCATTCACTTAGTACCCCTTAAACTAGAACCATACATATAGTACCCCTGAAAATAGTGTCACTCACCTAGTACCTCTGAAAACCCCTAACACGGAACAATACATATAGCACCCCTGGAAATAGTGTCACTTACGTAGTACCCCTGAAAACCCCTAACACGGAACCATACATATAGTAACCCTTAAAATAGTGTCACTCACATAGTACCCCTGAAAACCCCTAACACGGAACGATACATATAGTACCCCTGAAAATAGTCACTCACATAGTACCCCTGAAACTAGAATCATACATATAGTATCCTTAAAAATAGTGTCACTCACATAGTACCCCTGAAAACCCCTAACACGGAACAATACATATAGCACCCCTGAAAATAGCGTCACTCACATAGTATCCCTGAAAAGACCTAACATAGAACCATACATATAGTAGCCCTGAAAATCCCTAACACGGAACCATACATATAGTACCCCTTAAAATAGTGTCACTCACATAGTACCCCTGAAAATAATGTCACTCACATAGTACCCCTGAAAACCCCTAACACAGAACCATACATATAGTTCAGCTGAAAACAGTGTCACTCACTTGGTACCCCTAAAAGCAGAACCATACATTTAGTATCCTTAAAAATTGTGTCATTCACATAATACCTATGAAAACCCCCTGAAAGCAGGACCATAAATATAGTACCCCTGAAAATAGTGTCAGTCACCTAGTACCCCTGAAAACACCCTGAAAGCAGAACCACACATATAGCACCCCTGAAAACAGTGTCACTCAGGGGTGCTATATACAGTATATGATTCTATTTTTGGGGCACGCCCCGAGTGAAACTATTTTCAGGGTCTGGTCTCAGGGGTGCTATGTGAGTGACACTATTTTCAGGGAGGAGGTTACAGGGCATACAGAATGAGCTGATGGGACCCCACGAACACTAGAAAGTTAGACAGAAGGAGTGAAGTAAGATGACTGCAGGTTCAGACTACACCTGGGTAGCACACAGGACCTGACCTACATTTTGCAGTAACTATCCTCACAATGGGATTGAGCTGTTGAGGACGTGTTTTATAAATCATACCGTGTTCTGTCACTTATAGCTTGTCACTCTTGCCTCAGGTGTCTTTCCCCATTGACTTCCTCTTTCACCATTACAGGTCTGTGGGAACTTACCCCTTTGTAATACAGAAGAGTCTCGAGTGTCCCGACATTCTAGATCCTCATATTTTATTATTGTCCCTTATGTTCTATGTAATGTGGTATTTATATCGTCTAAGATGGTCTTCAGTTTCATGCTACCTGACACTCTAGTAATTGAACGCTCATAGTGAATAGGTTAATGGCAAGTTGGTCAAAGTAAAAAATTGTCAATGCTCAGATTGTGAAAGGCAACTTAAAGACTCAGTTTCCTTAGCCAGGTGTTCACGTGGATAGCTCTGCCTACTAGTAACTCTGTAACCAGGGTGCGGGATGAGCCCATCACCCAGGTAACTGCATTAAAAAGACTGCCATTTAACTATATGCCCATACATAACCATTTGAAATTAAAGTGCACACATAAAAAGAGAATACTTTAACTAGAACCATACATATAGTGCCTCTTAAATAGTGTCACTCATATAGTACCCCTGAAATTAGAACCATACATATAGTACCCCTGGAAATAGTTTCTCACAGTAGTGCCCCTGGAAATAGTGCTGTACTTATAGTGCCCTCAAAAATCATACCATAATTATAGTACCCTGAATATAAACCCATAAATATAGTATCCCTGGTACACCCCAAACTAGAACCATACATATAGTATCCCTGAAACTAGAACCATACTTATAATAATCCTGAAAATTGTGTCACTCACATAGTATTACTAAAACTAGTACCATAATATAATATATAATATGCACAGAGACAGCTACAAGGCATAAAGAATGAGGTGTTAAGAGGATCCCTAAAATATGCCACAACAGGCTGATGGGACCCCCACGACAACTAGATTGGAGCTCAGCAAGTAGAGGCAGAAAGAATGGTGCAGGTTCAGACTACACCCAGCTTATTTGTAGTCTGTCGCCATGGAGACAAATAGGTATGCATGGAAGCTGGAGACACAAAGCGGTAGGAGATTTTTAATCCAGTCCATCTGCAGAATTGCTTCATTTTCTTTTCTTTTAGATGCATTCGAGCAAAAAGGAAATGCACGTCACCTATCTGGTTACAATGAGTCCACCACCTAGAAGACACTTTTCTCATACGTAACTCAATATCAGATGTTTGTCCTCTGGAAACTTATCGAAACAGTCCTTCTGCTTCGGGCTGTGGTTAATGAGGGGGAGGGAAATAAGAGAAGGGGGAAATAACAGAAATGGAAATACTGATTGGAGCAGAGGTAAGTGACATAATGAAAGTGAAAATCTATTAATGCCCAGCCTTCCTGTTCCTTCCTCTTCTCAGCAGAAGTTTTATAAAGCTCTCCTCCGAGTCACCTCCTTCGTGCAGCCCGTGTCTACTTACTGTACGAAGGTAAGTTCAGGCTGCAGGACAGACAGCTACACCTCATGCAGGTAAGTACTCTCTGTTATCAGCCACTGATAAGACGTCCAGAAAGATTTATCATCTCTAATATGAAGAGATTTATCTGGGATGGAAATGTAGCAGGATGTTATCTACCAGACACAGTTTAGTATCATCTGCAAAAACTGATATTATACTGTACAATTCCCCCATCTGTGGAGGTAAGTTGTGCTGTAGTCACTGTAGCAACAACTATTCTATAGGAGCATTAAATATGAAATCACTTCCTCTTACGTTTTGTTTTTGGAGTTTATGCAGTATGCACTTTGTCCCCTGTGCCATTCCCTGGGTATAAAGACAGGTACTCATGGGTGTTCGTGGTTTTCCCACCTTGGTGCAGGGGTGTAGCTATAAGGGCCCCGATACATGAAGATGCCCAAAGTCCCCTCTGCCACATAAGAAGACACCAGTATTATTAATGGTGCACAGCAAGAACTTTAGCTCAGGACTGTTATCAAGACCGGCCAGCCACCGTGACACCAGCAAAGTGTATGCAAATGAGGAAGTGGCAGTGACCTTACCTGCTCCAGTCCTGGCGTTCACATTTGTATCGGGGCTTCAGATTAATACTGCCATATATATCAGGACGTGTGTTCCAGGCTAATATCAGCCATAATTTCAGGGGAATCAGCAATAACAATAATATTAAAAAAATATATATATAAAAATATATATACTGTACTGCGTAGAATATGCAAATATATAATAAATAATAAAATAAATATATAAAAAATATCAAATGTGCAAAATAAATAATACAAAAAATATATATAAAATATACCAGTATAATATATATATATATACAGTATATATATATATATATATATATATATATATATATATATATAATAATAATAATAAATATCTATGTAAAATAAACAAAATTAATGAATAAAAAATAATGATAATAATCGAAAAATAATATAGAACATATATAAAAATATTGTGGCAAATAAATTTATAACATACACCAACATATAACAATAACATTTAAAAACAAAGAAAGAAAGAAAGATATAAAGTAAATCTAAAAAATAAAATGTGTGTAAAATAAATATATAACGAAATAAGGGAATAGTAATAATATAATAAAATGTGTAAGATAAATACATAAATAAGTAAAGAAAAAAACTATGCAATAAAAATATAAAAAATAATGTAATGTTTAAAATAAATAAACAAACTAACAAATAAATAAATAATTAATTACAATGTTAAAAAAAATACACAGCAGCGCTAGCCCAAACTGTAGTTTCTAGCCCTGCCCTTGACAACGCAAGGCTACGTACCCACCATACAAAAACTTGCAATTTAAAAAACACTAAACTGTGTCATTTACAGGTGAAAATGTCTCGCTGTGGACGTGTTGTCATAGAGGGAAGTATAGATGAAATGATGACATCTCTTTGGTCAGACCCGTCTTTCTCAACCATTTCTCTGTTACTCTAACATTAGGCTTCTGAGCGGGCCTGTAGGTAGTCAGATCCTGCAGACATGGCTGACTCCAGACGTGGCCGAAACAATTGCAGGATTATGGAGACACATAAATCTGCATTGGAGCTGTACATGCCTCCCAAGTGTCCCTCTTTTGGAGGGACAGTCCTTCTTTTTGACCCACGTCCCTCTGTCCCTCTTTGATCCTTAAATGTCCCTCTTTTTGACCTGGGGAATTAATGCATAAATGTGAATTAATAAATTTACCAAATTGCTCCTTACTAAAGTGCTTGTTTTGTTTCTACCTGTATATTAGACCAGAACTTCATTATTTGGTGCAATTTGGACGTTAAAATATCTATAATCTGATGATTTTTCTGCTAGTTTTTAAATGGATATTAAAGCGTAAGAAAAAAATTGTTCCAGGGGCTCCACATGCTGTAAAAAAATTAAGGAACTTATACTCACCTAAGTCAGTAATTATGCTTTGGGCGGAGTTAGAGGCGTGATCTAGTATGAAAAAACGTCACATATTTGTCACTTCACATATTGCCCCTCTTTGCGATTTTCAAAAGTTGGGAGGTATGGCTGTAGGCCTAAAACAGCAGGGGGTGTTTAACAAAGACTGTCTTCAATTATTATTTTACATGCAATGGGAAAATATTTTTATAACATTTTTGTTGTTTTTACCACTCTGGGAGCGGCCGGGTAGTTTCACTATCAACTGATCGGCTGTGCTATGCCAGGAGCATGACACAGGGATTCTCTCTTGGAGATGTATGAAAACTATGTAAGTTAGACAGTTTTTATTGCCCAAAGCAACAAATACAGCACAGCTTTCATTCTTCAAGATCAGAGCAAAAAATGAGAGCCTCCCAGTGTTTTAGCTTAAAGGGACACTCCATCTTTGCCTTATTATTCAGCTATTCAGAATGCAGGTCAGGAACAACTTAAGCAGCAACTCCAGGATATAAGGCTATTATTAGGATTATAACAAGTAGGGGAATTTCAGCTGAAAGTAGACAAGTTTCACAGCATTAGTCTTCATCGCATGCACACCATATGGTCTCATCTGGAAGGAACCCAGCCCTGTCTGGACCTTTGGATAGAGGGAGTCTAGATCCTTGAAGTGGTCCAGTCCTAGCTGGACATTTGCATAAAGTCCTGGTTGAACCCTTAGATAAAAGGGCCAAACTCTGGTTGAACCCTTGGATAGAGGGGTCCATGTTGGAACCATGGTTCAGAGGTGCCTGTCTTGCTTGAATCCTTGGATAGACAGTGTTGAGCCCTGGTTGGATCTTTGGATACAAGGTGTCCAACCCTTGTTGGATCCTTGGTTACCGTGTGCCCAACCCTGACTGGATCCCTACATAAGGCATCTCCAGCTCTGTTTAGATCATTGGACAGTGGGGGCCCAGCCTTTTGGACCCTTAGAAAGAGGGAGCCTTGCCATGGTTGGATAGAGGGTGCCTATCCCTGGCTGGATCCTTGGATATATAGGGCCTAGCCCTGGTTGGATCATTGGATAGATAGGGCCTAGCCCTGGTTGGATCCTTGGATAGATAGGGCCTAGCCCTGGTTGGATCCTTGGATAGATAGGGCCTAGCCCTGGTTGGACCCTTGGATAGAGGGTGTCCAGTCTTGGTTGATCCCATCCCTTTTACTGGTTGATGAGGACATGGGCAGCTCTCCCCTCTCCAGAGGGACTACAATGGAAATAGGCAAGAGGGTGAAGAATGTCCTTGCTGGTCATGTAAAGGGATAAGAAGGGGAACACAAACAAGAAGAGGAACACAAACACCAGGCCATGAAGGAGGAAGACCCTTTGTATACTAAAAAATGGTCACTAGGTTCTATTAGGTTGTCTGCATCAGTTGTCATGCTTGCTTTTCTGGAAGACTTCTGCTTTTCTCAGTAACATTGAGCAACATGAGGGAAATAAATGCATCATCTGCTTGTAAATCCAGTATTGCCTAACAGATATTGCCACAGCCCACAAACTCTCGGACATACTGATATTGATGTCACCATGACAAACACTGCACGTACTGTGTGTACTTTATGCTCTAAAGAACTGGAATCACAACACCTTAGAAACAGCGCCACTCTTGTCCATAGGCTGTGTCTGGTATTGCAGCTCTGTCTTCCCCACAGTTCTAAGGACAGAGATTCTGAACTTGACTTTACCTGGATGGAAGTGGTAGTTAAATATTGTCTTGTCTGGTGAATTATTCCTCTTATGCCAATGTTAATTCTCCTTCACAGGATGAAGTCCTGGACGAGTATTTTGCTGGCAGCCCTTATCGCTGTGTCTGTGAATGCCTCCATTGACCCCGACCTGGATAATCACTGGAAGTTATGGAAAATTACATATAAAAAACAATATGAGCATGATGTAAGAACAACATTGACATCTGAAATATTATTTGGAAACTACAACTCCCAGCATGCCCCGATGGGATGCAGTATCACATCCATAAGCCACATGACCTTTGAGTAGCTCAGTCTTATTCAAGTGAATGGGGCTGAGCTGCAATACCAAGCCCAGCCACTATACAATGTAGGGCGCTGTGCTTTGTATAATATAAAGAGGCCGCAGTGCTCCGAAGAGCTGATCGGCAGGGATGCCGGGAATCAGACCCCCACCAATCTGATACGGAGGACCTAATTATGTAACTCTTGTAAAACCTACGTATACAGGGGATGTACAGTTGCACAATTAGCCTGATTTGCCTTTCCAAATGAAAGGAACGCTGGCTGACAACCCAACCAGAGAAGGTTGTCACACTTGGATGAAATTAATTATTTTACCACCCAATTATAAAATTGAAACATACATTTCAGGAAACACGGCCCCTCCATCCCTGTCCTTATACCACCTATTATGAAACGATATTGTTTTAAAATATTATATATTTGAAAAAAAAATTAACCTTTTTTTTTTTTTTTTTACAGAGAGAAGATCTCACGAGGCGACTGATATGGGAAAAGAATTTAAAGTTTGTCACACTACATAACCTGGAACATGAGCTGGGGGTCCATTCCTACACTGTGGGCATGAACCATCTCGCTGACATGGTAGGTGTTCTCTCAGGACGATACATTTCGTGGACAAGACTCCTTCCTTAGGGAAATTTTACATGGGACGAGGGTCGGGACAATAATTGGACACTTTAATAGAATTATCAAGAAATATACAGTACAAAACTAATAGTGACATACTGTGACCAAATAACAGAACCTTGATGGATTAATACCACCATATAGTGACCAAATAATGCCACCATGTTGGATTATTACCACCATACAGTGACCAAATAATACTGCTATGACAGATTACTACCACCATACAGTGACCAAATAATTCAACCAAGATGGATTATTACCATACAGTGACCAAATAATACAACCATGAGGGATTATTGCCATACAGTGACCAAATAATACAACCATGAGGGATTATTACCATACAGTGACCAAATAATACAACCATGAGGGATTATTGCCATACAGTGACCAAATAATACAACCATGAGGGATTATTACCATACAGTGACCAAATAATACAACCATGAGGGATTGTTACCATACAGTAACCAAATAATACAACCATGAGGGATTATTACCATACAGTGGCCAAATAATACAACCACGAGGGATTATTACCATACAGTGGCCAAATAATACAACCACGAGGGATTATTACCATACAGTGACCAAATAATACAACCATGAGGGATTATTATCATACAGTGGGCAAATAATACAACCATGAGGGATTATTACCATACAGTGACCAAATAATACAACCATGAGAGATTGTTACCATACAGTAACCAAATAATACAACCATGAGGGATTATTACCATACAGTGACCAAATAATACAACCACGAGGGATTATTGCCATACAGTGACCAAATAATACAACCATGAGAGATTGTTACCATACAGTAACCAAATAATACAACCATGAGGGATTATTACCATACAGTGGCCAAATAATACAACCACGAGGGATTATTGCCATACAGTGACCAAATAATACAACCATGAGGGAATGTTACCATACAGTAACCAAATAATACAACCACGAGGGATTATTACCATACAGTGGCCAAATAATACAACCACGAGGGATTATTACCATACAGTGGCCAAATAATACAACCACGAGGGATTATTACCATACAGTGACCAAATAATACAACCATGAGGGATTATTACCATACAGTGGGCAAATAATACAACCATGAGGGATTATTACCATACAGTGACCAAATAATACAACCATGAGGGATTGTTACCATACAGTAACCAAATAATACAACCATGAGGGATTATTACCATACAGTGACCAAATAATACAACCATGAGGGATTATTACCATACAGTGGGCAAATAATACAACCATGAGGGATTATTACCATACAGTGACCAAATAATACAACCACGAGGGATTATTACCATACAGTAACCAAATAATACAACCATGAGGGATTATTACCATACAGTGACCAAATAATACAACCATGAGGGATTATTACCATACAGTGACTATATAATATAACCGTGAAAGCTGAATGCCACCATAGAGTAACCAAAGAACACCACCAAGATGCATTATACCACCATACAGTGTGCATATAATACCACCATAACAGTTTAATACCACCATACTGTGACCAAATAACACCACCATGATGAATAAATACCACCATACTGTGACCAAATAACACCACCATGATGAATAAATACCACCATACTGTGACAAAATAACACCACAATGACGGATGTCATGTTTTGTGGATTCGTGATTTGCAGACCAGAAAACAATTATGGCCGTGTGCATGAGGCCTAAATCAGACCATTACACTGATACTAAATAATACTATAATACAGTAATATATCGCCATACAGTGACTGAATAATATCACTGTACAACATATTGGGACTAAATCAGTATACAGTATACATCAGTATACAGTGACTGGATACTACAATACTAAAGCGTACTGTTATACTATTACTGAATAATACTATAGTACAGTAATATATCGCCATACAGTAACTAAATAATATCACTGTACATTGAGTGAATAATACATCCATACTGGGACTAAATAATACTACCATATAGTGACAGAATAATGCCACCATACACTCAATAATACTTACTGTACATACTGAAACTAAAGCATACCGTTATACTATTACTAAATAATACAGTAATATGCCACCATACAGTGACTGAATAATACTGCCATACACTGTATAAAGCATACTGTTATAGTGGTACTGAATGATACCATAATACAGTACTAGGCCACTATACAGTGATGGAATAATGCCGCCATACAGTGACTGAATAATACTGCCATACACTGTATAAAGCATACTGTTATAGTGGTACTGAATGATACCATAATACAGTACTAGGCTACTATACAGTGATGGAATAATGCCGCCATACAGTGACTCAGTGCAGTTCAGTGATCATCATAAAGTGCTTACACATAAACCCGCAGCATGTGTGAGATTGTTTCAGCCTCCTGATCAGCAACCGAAGGCCTATATCCCAGATGCCTGAAGGTTATCACACCACTGCGCCATTTGTACCTTATGCAATAGTCTATATACTGCTAATCAAAGATCTTGCCGTCAGTGTATTTAGGTAATAGATACGGTATTCTGAAAACCAGTACCAAATACCATAACCTAACCCACATAGCAGTTGCATCCTGAGGCCTCCTATTCTTTCCTCAGACCAGTGAGGAAGTGGAAGCCCAGCTGACCGGTTTAGTACTACCGCCTCAGAATGACAGGAAGAACTCTCTCAGTAACACGTGGAACCGTACCAAGACTGTCGACCTGCCGAACTCTGTAGATTGGAGAGAAAAAGGATGTGTCACAGAGGTTAAAAACCAGGTAAGAATGTTGTGATGACAGGAGCTCTCACCTACATGAGGAACATTACCAAGACATCAGATCTGTCAGAATCAAAACCAAAGCCAAAAACCAGGTTAAAGGGCACATGTCGACAGGATCATCCATGTGAAACCAAGCATACTGCCTGGTAGGGTTAATCCTGCAGATTAAAAAGATACCTGTCTTGTGAAAATCGGTTGTGGCGTTCCTGAGTAAAAAGTCTTTTAATGTTTATGCAGAGAAGAGTCTAGGCTCCGCCCCTCAGCACTCCTTAGCTTTCCAGTGCAGGCCACACCCCTCTGTATACTGAAGCCCTCAATCACCTAAAGAATAAAGGTTTTTAGTGTTTTTTTTTCGCGAACGCCACAACCGATTTTCACAAGTCAGGTATCGTTTTAATCAGCAGGGTCAATTCTACCAGGCAGTCTGTCTGGTTTAGTAGGTTGAGCCTACCATTAAGTGCACTTTAAGGCACAGCTGATATCAGTAAATCCAACTGAGAACTCTTTTGCATTGGTGTTGGAGATATATTGAGGTTCTGGTGGTGCCCCCTCCAGCAGGGACGTCCACTGTGCACATCCTGAAGGCCAGCCCTATAAATATCACATAATCTCACCACCTCGTATCATGAACATAGAATATGATGCACTTTTTTTGCCACTTTCCAGGGTTCCTGTGGCTCCTGCTGGGCATTCAGTGCCGTTGGTGCCTTGGAGGGCCAGCTGAAGTTGAAGACCGGAAATCTGGTTTCCCTCAGTCCTCAGAATCTTGTAGACTGTTCTACTAAGTACGGAAATAAAGGATGTAATGGCGGTTTTATGACCCAAGCTTTTCAGTATGTCATAGACAACAATGGTATAGATTCCGACGAGTCATACCCTTATCATGCCATGGTAAGTAGGTGCCAATATTGGACTAAAGTGAGGGCAACACAGAGAGGTCGATAAAATTCCAATAATTCCCTATAAAACTAGAGATGAAGTTCCAGTAAATTGTCCTAGTTGGTGCCTTAAAGTGTTTTTTTCTGTTAAGAACATCCTTGGGTGATCAGTGGATGCTCAACCCTTTAAGACCTAGCATAATTAAAAGGCAATGGCACTTATAGGAACATTGAAACCACTTCAGTACTCAATAGCGCCACTCCTGACTGTGTGGCAATGTCTGGTATTGCAGCTCAGGTCCATTTACTATATGAGGAGAAAAACGGTGCAGGTCCTGATCGAATTGATTATGAATCTCTTCTAGGATGGGCAATGCCATTATAACCCATCGACCCGAGCAGCCTCGTGTGTGAAGTATACAGAGGTGGCACCAGGAACTGAAGAGAATCTGCAGAAAGTCATAGCCAGCGTTGGTCCAGTGTCCGTGGCAATTGATGCCAGACATCCGGCATTCTATCTATATAAAAATGGTAAGAATTGGCTGCCTCTGTGTACACACATTATATTACTTTTCCTGTACTGATCCTGAGTTACATCCAGTATTATACTCCAGAGCTGCACTCACTATTCTTTTCATGAAACAGTCAACATACTTAACACCTTTTAACACAGCTAAGCTCCTATAAAGCAGAGATGGGGTGATTAGTGTATCACATAGTACCTGTTGTAAAGACTAAACTTCCCAGAATGCATATTAGTAGAGTGAGCTTTGTGCAGTTCACAGAATTATGTGAGAGTTCAGCTCTGAAGCCCACAGAATTGTAAATACAGCTCTGCACTCTAGATAAGACATTCACAAAGTTACCCAACTTTTTACTCAAATAATTTTATGTCTTGATGACATTTTTAATGCATATGCCCCAATTCTAATGCTATATCCTTGCCCCAAAAAATTGCTGGTGGGTACCCCAAAAATGGTGCATGCTACACTGAAGAGATGTTTTCTGAGGCACGTGTTTTCCGTAGGTGTCTATGATGACCCATCTTGCACTCAAGATGTCAACCATGGAGTCCTCGCTGTGGGATACGGAAGCCTAAACGGGAAAGATTACTGGATTATAAAGAACAGGTGAAGTATAGATCAGGTGCTGCGAGAGGGGAAGAGGGAGGAGGAGGAGTCACATTACATTCTCCCTGCTGCCCACTCAGCAGATGGAGGGGAAACGAAGGGACAATATCTTGGCTATCATTACTAATCCTAAGGTTTCTGTTGTATTCCAGCTGGGGGCAGAACTACGGAGCAAACGGCTATGTCCTCATGGCAAGGAACCGGGGGAATATGTGCGGCATCGCAAGTTATCCCTCCTACCCTGAAATGTGAAATGAGCCTCAGTAAGCCACATGATGTCACCGATGAGGTGCATAGGCTCTATAGGTGTTGGGTACCTGGACGGCCCTCCGGGGAAATACATGAGAAGACATTTGGATCTTGTACAGTAGTTGCTCATAGCGATGATACCTTTGATCCTTCACTGATCTAACGTCACTGTATGCAGTGTCCACAGTGAATACTCTCTACAAATGAATAACAAATTCTGCTGTTTTTTTAAGCCCCGCAATGAACTGCTTAGAACTCCCCCTTTCATTCAAAGTGGCACAAGCCCTGCCTCTTTGTGTGTCAGTTTACTGCACTGTTTCAAAGTATGATACTGTACACTGATAACTTCGGGTCCTTAAAAAAAACAATTTCGCTAAAGAAAAAAATGACAAACATTATCCGCTCAATTTTTGGCACCACAAAAAAAAGTGAATGTAGGACTATGGACTGGGTGAATAGCGTTTTACGTTTGGTCAGTCATTATACCAGTTTATATTGTATGTTGTGCCATAAAACAAGCGTGTTCCATTTAAAGGATATGTCCACATGCATCAAAAGAAGAAAAATGTGACATTTTCAAAATAGTTTTGATTAAAAATTTTCCCATCGTTCTGATAGTTATTTGTAGTAATCATGGAAAAGAATAGGGCCTTCATTGGAGCTGTATAAACAAAACTGAAGTGCATTTTTTTTTTAATTAAAAGGCAGGATCAACCCTGCCAGGCCAGGTATACTGCCTGGTAGGGTTGACTCTGATGATTAAAATGATACCTGTCTTGTGAAAATCGAATGTAGCACTCCTGAGAAAAAAAGAGACTTATTACTGATGCAAATGAGTGTTTCAGTGCACCAAGGGGTGTGGCCAGCACTGAAAACCTTAAACTCCACCCCTCAGTGAACCAAAGCCCTAACTAGCATAAAGAATAAAAGTCTTTTTTTCTCAGAAAAGCCACAACCGATTTTCACAAGACAGGCATCATTTTAATCAGCAGGGTCAACCCTACCAGGCAGTATACTTAGCTTAATAGGGTTTATCCAGCTGACAGGTGCCGTTTAAACAAAGCTATTTCCAAAGTTGTTTTATTTTTACATTTTAGATGCAGTGGACCAAGAAAAAATGGTGGACATAACCTTTAAAAAACATTTACTTCATAAAATCATTTGTCTTTGGTTATGTCTTCTTCTGGGAAAACTGGGTGACAACCAATCTGGCCACCACTTTTGGCGACCAAATTGGTCATCACCCAATGTGGCCACCATTGTTGACTCTATAGGGGAGCGCAACATATTTTCACAGACTCCTGAATGGCAAATCCTGTCCAGTTATGTAGCAAGTTTCTCAAGGCACTAGAAAAAATGGGTGACAACCTATAGTTGCAATGGTGTCCATATTGGTTGTCAGACAGTTGTTATAAGAGATTGATAACAAAGGACGGCTGGAGGGGTTCGGTGGAAATTGACTTTTACCTCAAAATCATCAAAGGATTGATCCCTAACACAGGCAGTAGGGGGCCTCATGTATCACAACTGTCCAGCAGCCAATTAAAGAGCAGGTAACAAGATGAAAGCTGATCTCTGATTGGTTGAGATCTCTTTGAAAGCTGATGGCAGCTCCCCTCATGTGTAATATAAAAGCCCGGGCACGATGCCTGAAGACACTGAAGCATTATACCCGCCATGTCCATGGATTGGACCACAGGCCACAAGATTTGGGTTGATTAGAATGATTCGCAATCCTATATCTTCATTTCTGATTTTTACATGATCCTATACTGTAATTTAAGGCTGTTTTAATAAAACATATCACTTGTGTGTCTCTCGGGGTCTGTAAACACCTGGGGCGCCGGATGAAAGGTTGGGATCCAGTAGCTGACTGGATTGGTCAACATCATTTCTTGGGTGTTAACACCTGCAGCCTGGAACGTCTCCTTCCATGAAGGCGAGTCATCCATAAGGACAACGTCACATGACCATAGCGTGTACTTAGGACAGTGACATCATCTCAGAAGTGCTGTCATCCTACACAATTCCATTCAGAGAATGGAGGAGAACTGCTAAATTATACTTTGACTTCGGTTGCCTCCTCAGATATGCTTGAGATATTTCTCCTGCATCATCCCGTGGACTTCTGCCTGGGTCTTGTGCTTCCACGGTTCTGACTTTGGCTCCTTTTGGGATTAGATTCTACACTCTTGGCTATGCCTCTGTCCACCCATCTATAAGGTTGGGTTCACACAGACCTTGGGGGTTAGGTTTTGAGGTAGATTCTCCTGCAGGTTTTTCAGCCAAAGCCTTTAGTGGATTTGAAAGGAATCGGAAATATGAAGAAAGGACTTTTACTTCTGTGGACTGCTTGGTTCATATCTGGCTTTGACTGAAAGACCTGCAGGAAAATCTACCTCACACCCTTAGACTACATTCACATGACCTTTCGGACAAGCAGAATGAAGGGCACTACTGGGGGCAATATTTACACTGTGGACACTACTGGGGGCAATATTTATACTGGGGGCATTGCTGGGGGCAATATCTATACTGAAGGCCACTATTGGGGGCAATATTAATACTGGAGGGCACTTTCGGGGGGCATTTTTTAATGGGGCACTGTGAGGAGGCCTTATATATATATTAGGGCCACTATGGGAGGCATTATAGACTCTGCGGTCACTATAGGGAGCCATTATAGATACTGGAGGTAATATGATGGGTATTATTTATACCGGGGGCACAGTGGGGTGTAAAATAGATACTGGGGCACTGTGGGGTGTATAATATATACTGGGGCACTGTGGGGCTGTAAAATAGATACTGGGGCACTGTTGGGTGTATAATATATACTGGGGGCACTGTGGGGGTGTATAATATTTACTGAGGGCACTGTGGGGGGTGGAATGTTAAAAAATAAAATAAAAATTTGACATTCACCCATAATGGGAAGATATGGGAAAACACCTCCCATAGCAAAGCAACTACAGATTTTCATTGAGTAAGATTTTTTTAACCCTCACAATATCCAAAATAGTGGGGCTCATTATGAGAACACAAGAGTTCCTGGAGCCATATATTACCTTGAGTTTCACCCATGATGACTTCTTCAAGAGGCTCCTGTGGAGAAGTGGCACCCATGCGTTACTTGACCCAGTGACATGATATGGGTGCAGCGGTGATGTGACCTGGATTTTGAGGAAGGGAGACTCAGGACCTTCAGAGCCTTCAGAGCAAAGCCATTTTGCTGGAACCCAGTCATGGGATTCAGGTAAGTATGAACCACCAAAGGTCTGGCCCTGCTGAGAGGTCCGCAGAAAATGTTCCCAAGGTGAACAACCCCTTTAAACACATTTAGTTTAAAAGTTCTGGACCCCCTTCCCTCCTAGGTTCATAATTGATGGGCCCTCCTACTGGTAAAGGTAGCTCCATGTCAATGTGGGGCCTGTGAGCGCCAGGGTCACCGGGGTCCCCGTCTCTACAGCATGTAGCTCACATAACATAGTAACATAGTAACATAGTAACAAGGCTGAAAAAAAGACATCTGTCCATCCAGGTCGGCCTGTTTTCCTACAAGTTGATCCAGAGGAAGGCAAAAAACCCCTGTGAGGTAGAAGCCAATTTTCCTCACTTTAGGGGAAAAAATTCCTTCCCGACTCCAATCAGACATCAGAATAACTCCCTGGATCAACGACCCCTCTCTAGTAACTATAACCTGTAATATTATTACCCTCCAGAAATACATCCAGGCCTCTCTTGAACTCTTTTAGTGAACTTACCATCACCACCTCCTCAGGCAGAGAGTTCCATAGTCTCACTGCTCTTACCGTAAAGAATCCTCTTCTATGTTTGTGTACAAACCTTCTTTCCTCCAGACGCAGAGGATGTCCCCTCGTCACAGTCTCAGTCCTGGGGATAAATAGATGATGGGAGAGATCTCTGTACTGACCTCTGATATATTTATACATAGTTATTAGATCTCCCCTCAGTCGTCTTTTTTCTAAAGTAAATAACCCTAATTTTGATAATCTTTCTGGGTACTGTAGTCCACCCATTCCAGTTATTACTTTAGTTGCCCTCCTCTGAACCCTCTCCAGCTCTGCTATGTCTGCCTTGTTCACAGGAGCCCAGAACTGTACACAGTACTCCATATGTGGTCTGACTAGTGATTTGTAAAGTGGCAGGACTATGTTCTCATCACCGGCATATATGTCCCGTTTGATGTAACCCATTATCTTATTGGCCTTGGCAGCAGCTGTCTGACACTGGTTTGCTGTTCACTAAAATTCCTAAGTCTTTTTCCATGTCAGAGTTACCCAGTGTTTTACCATTCAGTATGTACTGGTGACTTGCATTATTCCTTCCTATGTGCATAACCTTACATTTGTCAGTGTTAAACCTCATCTTCAATGCTTCTTCGCTCTCCTCCTGTTTTAGTGATTTGAATGCTTTCTTTTTGTCATTTATTGCTTTCTTCACAGCTCTATTTATCCATATTGTTTTTTTTCTTGTTTCTTAACCTTTTATTCCCATAAAGTATGTACCTCTCACAATTAGATATTAGGATGCTTTAAAAAATATCCCATTTTGTGGCTGTATTTTTATTTTTGAGGATCTTGTCCCAGTTAGTTAGGCCTATGGCCTCTCTCAGTTGGCTAAATTTTGCTTTGGTATTTTTGTTCCTCCCTGAAGAAACGCTCTTTTGAATGACAAATGGAAGGTTAAACCAACATAAACCAGCAGCCTACCAAACACAGCAGAAATTACTAACACGTTACAATTCTCACACAGCATTATATTGGAGGAACACAACTAAATACAGGTGCCAAGTGTCCTGTGTGAACACATCTTTACAGCGTCATACACATCCTACATATATACTCACACACTTACCTTCTAAGCTGAATCCTTGCTCCAGGAAGAAGAATAGGGGGACTCCACACAGCAGGACCATAAGCAGAACTCAGTACTATAGTTCACTCTAACGGCAAGCTCTTTCCCTCACTCTGACCTGGGGGCGTGTCCCTGCACACTCTGAAAGTGTCCATTCACAGCTGCCAGTGTCAGATTGTGGAGGGACACACCGCCTTCTGGTATCCCCCAGCTGGACCATCACTGCAAACTGCTATCAATTCATTCATAAACTTGTTAGAAGGTGATTTTCTTGTACTATATGACATCTTTTCTTTATTTTTTACATTAGTCACGAGAGAACCTCTTTAAGGCAAGTAAGGTCGGTGGTAACATTTCTCCAGGTGAGAGATGATCTTGTAGGGATGATGGTGAGATGTTCCTGTTCGCTCCTTAGGTACGACTCATCAATAAAGTAAATTCAAAACCCTTTTTTTTTTTTTAAGACTAAATTCAAAAAGTTTTCCAAAGACGATGGAAACCTGAAGAAAGGAGCCACAAGTGATGCAAACTCTCATCAGGGCTTATAGCGGAAGGGCTGCTTGATGGGCAGTGGCGCTAATGTCTGCTTCATCTGCGTCCAATACAGGTCACATGAGAGGGTAGCTGGCAAGGTTGGCAATGCCGCAGGCATTCCCTCTATCCCTGGCCATTACGATGTAGCCTTTATTGCCCCAAGTATCGCCCCAGCTGTAGAGAGAAACCACACACAATCAGATAATACATAAGACGTCACAACCCCTACAGAGGATGGAAATCTACATCTACATCGTTTCCGATAAAGATCTGCAGGCATAAATGATAAAATTCTGTCCGCCTGCAGCCACCACTAGGGGGAGCTGCATATAAACTCAATAATAAATCATTAAGTAACTGCTGGTAAGAGCATGTTATATGTTAAAGGGGTTAACCATGACAGACATTTATCACCCATCTACATAAATCCTTGGGACCCCCAGGATCACTAGAATGGGGGTCCCAATCCTTCTGTTCTGAAGACAGGTGGTCACACTGCTCTACCACACCAGGGTCCTGCATACCTGTTCTTTACAATCCAGTATTTAGCCTTCTTCTGCACACCATACCCAACAGCGAGGACAGCGTGGTTTATATCTTCCGCATTGCAATCTGCATCATAGTAAACACCTACAGCAAGAGGAAAAAACAATGGAAAATATTTTTATGGGGCCAAAATAATAATACAAATATAATTATAGTCATATAATACTGAGAAGCAGAGCTACTAGGGGGCGCTAACACACTACTGTTACAGGATATACACATGCAGACGGAAGAACACTTTCTCTAGTATGGCCTGTAGGTGGCACTACAGGTACTTGTCTTCTCCCTCAGGGAGTCCTACTTTGCATACCGTTCTCCCAGGATGCATTTCTCCATTCTCTGGATCTCTGCGTTAGTACCAAATGTCAGATTCTGGAATTCATACTTTTACTGTAAAACTGGAAGCTTTGGAGGGTGGCATCAATGCCCACTGACACAGGCCCCACGGTGCCCACGGCCTTCTTCAGAGCTTTATCATTTACTTGTGGCACTTCCTTGTAAACCCAACCGGACATTGATAAATTTCGAAGAAAGCGCAATGTCGCTCCTTCAGACGGAGCATCCAAGATGGCGCCTCTTCCCACCTTGGACTGTGAACAGTTTGAACATTGAAGACTCAGAACCAACTTCCAGGGCTTTTATTAAGCGAACCATCCTCCAAGCCATTTCTCTGGTCATGAAGGAGCTCCATGAAATTAAATCTGACCTTCACCAGATGGGGCAGCGGGTGGACAACCTTGAGACGGTACAATCGTCCCTACTTACCTTTGACAATGTGGTTCGCCAAAAGTTTCTAGAACAACAGTGCCAGCTAAAGGGCTCAGGGCATCGTTATTGAGCACATCCATAGGGCTCTGCGCCCTAAACCACGCACAGGCGACCCTCCTCGAGAAATTATTTGTCGGCTCCTTAACTACAACGATACTGCAGATCTGCCTGCTCCAAGCTGGACCTACTATACGAGGGTGCAGCCATGACCCCTATCTCAGCTACTACATTGGCGAAACGGCGCACAATGAAACCCTTGTTGGATCTATTGCAGGCTTACAACCTACCCTACAGATGACTGTTTCCCTTCGGAATTGTGATACAGAAGGATGGCAAGCCAATCACAATCCGTACTCCAGAAGATCTTCAAGGGGCTTGGGTGAAACTAGTCCTCCAACTGGTTGAGATACCATCTTGGCTCACCATTCCCATGGAAAACGATCTTACCCCATTACCTGAAGCTGAGAAATGGTAACTAAGCTCCTATAAGACCCGCTCTTCTAGACGCCTAAGGCGCACCTCCAACCGTGAAGTCTTCTGAACCTCCTTCATACGGTTCCTGCATCACTTATTACCTGGGTGAGACCGGGCCAACCCGGAGTGACTTCTGTTCTCTTTTGTGCCTTAATTTTCTTTTCTTATTTACCCATCAGGCTTATGATGCTATTATACTGATATCCTACATAATGACTCTAATCTCCTTGTCATTTATATATCGCTGATCTCTCCATTCTCATTTCCTCTCTTTCCTTTAATCTCCGTTTTATGTCTTGCTCTTTACAGTATCATGATATTGTTCTTAGGCCATATGGAGATGTTATGTTTGTCCAGACTCGTACTGTATGTGCTGGAGTTTGCACCCCCCTCCTGTTCTCTCCTACACTATGTTGTGGGACTGGAGACGGTGTAAGGTTTCTCTTGTTAACAGTTTCTCCCACCCCTAGTCTTGGAGGCCTTTGAGATTGATGCTAATATGTTCATTTTCACCATTGTTAATTTTGTTCTTGTTTTGATCACCCCCAAGTGGTTAGGGATAGCACATCAATATATTGTTGGAGATGCAACAGCTTACAGCTTAGTCTATTGCTAGAAAGACAGCAGTTTATTGTTGTGACACTAGATGTCGCTGTTACTAATGATTACCTGTAGTCCCTCTCTGTGCATTATCTATGATGTGCTGTATTTTTCCTGTACATTAAGGTGAACTTGCTGATTTCTCTTTTTTTCCTCTCTGTGCCCTCCACCATGCATGCATGTTCTAATAAACCCAGTTCCTGTTACTCCACAATGTCCTCTACCTCATGCTCGGCTATTTTCTTTTGTCATCTCAAACAACTGAAATCTTTACTGACTAAAATGCATCTGATTGATGTTGGCGCATGCTGCATCCCAGTGATAGAAACTACACGTTTTATTCCCGTGCCCACCATAGTCATCAAAGACTTGACTATTTATTAGTTTCTTTTGCCTTCAATATCTGGAACAGACATAGGGAACATAACTGTATCAAACCACGCACCTATCAGATTACGGTGTAATTTGTTGGGAATGGAGAGAAGGGGATATTTTTGGAGGTTGAATGAGACCCTTCTGGGTAATGAGGAGACTCAAAAACTTCTGTTACAAACTGGAATTTTTCTTTAAGACTAATGATATGGGGGAGATATCTTTTCCTATAGTCTCGGAAACCCATCAGGCATATATCCAGGAGGAATGCATAGTGTTGGGGTCCCGTCTTAAGAAACTTAGAAGTAAGCAATTACAAGTGCATCTCAATAAATTACAATATCATCAAAAATTCAAAAAGTGAAACCCATATATTATATAGAGCCACTTTTGTGGTTAGATTCTCCAACATTCAATCCCCACAGGAGATCCCTCCTGAAATATCTTATTATGGCAGCTAAATTACTAATTCCTGCTAGATGGTTAAACCCTGTACGACCAGCTAAACGTCAGTGGATTGAGAAAGTGGATGAGATATTCCGTTTGGAGGAGATCACCGCATGGATCGAAGGCACCCATGACCACTTTGAGCTCATGTGGCATCCTTGCATATGCTTTTAGAGATCCCCGTGATGATCCTATCCCCTCTACTTCTCCCATTCCAACCCCTCTATGTACTCAGATTTTCCCTTAGGCTACTTTCACACTAGCGTTTCTTTATTCCGGTATTGCTCTCCGTCATAGGGGCTCAATACCGGAATAAAACGCCTTAGTTTTGTCCCCACTCATTGTCAATGGGGACAAAACTGAACTGAAGAGCACAGAATGCTCCTGAAAGCATTCCGTTCTGTCTTCAGACCGGAGAAAAAACTGCAACATGCTGCGGTTTGCTCTCCGGTCTCGGCATCCGCACCAAGACGGATCCGGAATGACCCCCAATGCAAGTCAATGGGGACGAATCCGTTTGGTGTGACACACTAGTAAACGGATCCGTCCTCCATTGACTTTCAATGGAGTTCATTCCGGATCCGTTTAAAAGATGTTAAAGATAATACAATTGGATCCGTTCATTACGAATCCACAAGGTCCACTACGGATCCAGCGGGCCCCTTCACCCGCCAGATCCGTAGTAACGCTAGTGTGAAAGTAGCCTTATCCTTATGTAATATATGTAAATGTTCTCTGCTGTATGTTTGATTTATACCACAGCAATGCTGATTTCAGACTTGACTTTATCTACAATGATGGACTATTGAAACACCCTGACCTTTTGGTGACTTTTGTTACTTGTATATGTTTCCTTTAAAAAAAAAAAATTTTTTCAATAAACATATATTTGACTAAATATGGCACCCCTAAAACTCATACATATAGTACACATAGTAAATATAGTCGTGTCTATCACATAGTGCCCCATGAAAGAGAGGGTTGTTACCTGGACAATTCCCCCCATAAAAGCAGGAGGGGAGAGGGGGCACAGGCCTTGAAACATCAGACATGGTCGAGGACGAAGACATGCCTAAAATATGCCACAACAGGCTGATGGGACCCCCATGACCACTAGATTGGAGGGTCTGCACCACAGCCCAAAGCTCAGCAAATAGAGGCAGAAAGAATGGAGTAGAATGACTGCAGGTTCAGACCACACCCAGCTTATTTGTAGTCTGTCGCCATGGAGACAAATAGGTATGCATGGAAGCTGGAGACACAAAGCGGTAGGAGATTTTTAATCCAGACCATCTGCAGAATTGCTTCATTTTCCTTTATTACAAAGAGTCCACCACCTAGAAGACACTTTTCTCATACGTAACTCATTATCAGATGTTTGTCCTCTGGAAACTTATCGAAACAGTCCTTCTGCTCCGGGCTGTGGTTTGTGAGGGGGAGGGAAATATGAGAAGGGGGGAAGAACAGAAATGGGAATACTGATTGGAACAGAGGTAAGTGACATCATGAAAATTGTTTATTTTTTATTTAGATCTATTATAGTCCGGTGTTCTTGTTCATTCCTCTTCTCAGCAGAAGTTTTATAAAGCTCGCCTCCGAGTCATCTCCTTTGTGCACCCCATGCCTAAGGTAAATTCAGGCTGCAGGACAGACAACTACACCTCATGCAGGTAAGTACTCTCTGTTATCAGCCATTTCAGGCTAATGTCATTCAGAGGGATGACTGCTAGGACGTCCAGAAGATTTATCATCTCTAATATGAAGAGTTTTATCTGGGATGGGAATGTAGCAGGATGTTATCTGCTAGACACAGTTTAGTATCATCTGCAAAAACGTTTGTGTTACTGTGCAATTCCCCCATCTGTGGAGGTAAGTTGTGCTGAAGTCACTGTAGCAACAACTATTCTATAGGAGCATTAAATATGAAATCACTTCCTCTTAGTTTTAGTTTTTTTGGAGTTTATGCAGTTTGTACTTTGTCCCCTGTGCCATTCCCTGGGTATAAAGACAGGTACAGTGCGTCTCATGGGTGTTTGTGGTTTTCCCACCTTGGTGTAGCTATAGGGGCTGCAGAAGCCCCCAGGCCCTGGTACAGGAAGATGCCTAAAGTCCATTGCATTGCAAGGACTTTTAGCTCAGGTCTGTTATCTAGACTGGCCAGCCACTGTGACACCAGCAAAGGCTATGCAAATGAGGAATTGGCAATGATTTTACCTGCTCCAGTCCTGGTGTTCACATGGGTATCGGGGCTTCAGATTAATGCTGCCATATATATCAAGAGGCTACATTTCTGGCTAATATCAGCCCTAATGTCAGGGGAAATCAGTAGTAATAATAATAATAATAAAGAATAAAAAAAGATATAAAAATATATATACTACGTAAAATAAGCAAATATATAATAAATAAAAATATCAAATGTACAAAATAAGTAATAAAAAAATGATATATATACATAAATTAGATATAAATTTTAAAAAAATTATTCAAAATAAACAAAATTAATGAATAAAAATAATGATATAAGAGTAAAAAAAAATATAAAGCATATATAAAAATAACATGGCAAATAAATATATTTAAAAACAAAGAAAAGAAAGAAAAATATAAAATAAATATAAAAAATAAAATAATATGTGTAAAATAAATATATAATAAAATGAAAAAGTAATAATATATATATATATATATATATATATATATATCTTACATTTTTATTATATGTATATATATATATATATATATATATATATCAACAAATATGTAAAGAAAAAATAATACAATAAAAATATAGAAAAATGTAATTTGTAAAATAAATAAACAAACTGACAAATAAATATGTACAATGTTGCCGCGCATGCAGATGGGACTCGCACCTATAGGACAATGGGGGCATATCCTAGCGATATGCCCCCATTGTCCATGATGGTAAAACCCCTTTAAATAGTTTTTAATTAAGATTCCCTATATGTATACTTTATGTTGGCATCATTTTGAAAATTACATTTTATTTTTTAGGATGTTAGAAGGCTTAGAATTTAAGAAGCAAATTTTCTTTCAAATTTTCAAAACCGACTTTTTCAAGCACCAATTCAGTTCTGAAGTCACTTTGAGGTCCTTACATAATAGAAACCACCCATGAATGACCCCATTTTACACCCCTCAAATTACTCACAACTGGTTATACAAACTAGGTTAACCCTTTATGTCTTCCACAAGAATTAAAGGAAAATGGAGGTGAAATTTAAAATTCTCAGTTTTAGTACAGATTTTTAATTTTAATTCAGTTTTTCCTATAACACATCAAGGGTTAACAGAAAAATGAACCTCAATATTTATTACCCTAACAAGGGATAACAGGAGAAAATGCACCCCATAATGTGTTACCCGTTTTCTCCTAAATACAGTAACTCCCCATATGTGTTTGTAAACATGTTTGTAAATGTGTGGGGGCTAATTTTTTTGCGGGATGGGCTGTAATTTTTAATGGTACCATTTTTGGGTACATATGACTTTTTGATTGCTTTTTATTTAATTTTTTTATGAGGTGAAATGGTCTAATATTGCAATTCTGCCAGTGTTTTTCTATTTTTATTTTTTATGGGGTTCTCCATGTGGTATATTTGATAAGATAATTTTATTCTGTGGGCATATACAGTTATGGTGATATCAAATTTTTATTTTTTTTCATGTTTTACCACTTAAAAATCATAAAATCACTTTTTGTTAAACTTTTTTTTTTTTTTTTTCAATCACCAAAATCCAAGACCCTTTACTTTTTTATTTTTCTGTCAACATAGTTGTATGAGGGCTTATTGTTTGCGGGAAGGGCTGTAGTTTTTATTGGTATAATATTTGGGGTGCATATGACTTTTTGATCACTTCTATTAAAATTTTTTTAGAGGTAAGGCAAAAAAAACAGCAATTCCTCCAATGTTTTTTTATTTTTTTGGTAAAACGTTCACTACGCGGGATTAGTACGATGATCATTTTATAGATCAGGTTATTATGGACACGGCGATATCAATTATGTGTAGTTTATTTTATTTTTTTTCATTTTTTAATCTATAATAAAAGGGCGGATTCGGGAAAAGTCAATTCATTTTACTTTTAATTTACATTTTTATTTATTTTTTTACATTGATTTTTTTTACTTTTGCACACTTTTTTTTGCACTCTTTTTTTTTTTTTATCAAGTCCCACTTGGATCTTGAAGATCCAGTGGGGTTAATGCCAGTTCTATACTTTGCAATGCAATGCTCTTGCATTGCAAAGTACAATACTATCAGTTTTACACTGATAGACGGCAACACTGGACGCCTTTGCAAGGCGTCTGGTTGCCATGGCAACCATCAGGCCACTGGCATCAGAGTGCAGCAGCCTGATGGTTAACGCTGTTGACCTCTTGGATGCCGCTGACTGCGGCATCTAAGAGGTTACAGCAGAGTGTCAGCATACAGCTGACAATCGCTGCTGATGGCGGTGGCTCAGGAACAGAGCCGCCGCCATCACATAAACCAGGGGGACCTCACAAAGGGGCACAGTTGAAGGAAGAGGACTCCGATGGGGGCAGGGGCAGACTGCATGGATGTGGGCAGGCGGACACTGATGAGCGCATGGCAAAGAAAAAGTTTGGAGACAGGGAGCATGGAAGGGGGAGGGACGGGGTGCACAGATTGGGGGCCCACAGATTGGGGCACGGAGCACACACTACTGATTTCAGGCTGTCATCTGCAGAGTGAAGATCACAGCCTGAAATCGGGACTTGTACACTGCCGCGGATCGGGAGCACTCTGATTGGTCCCTTGCCGGCATTACTGGACTGTACACTGTCCCTGACCTGTCCCTAATCTGGGGGAGGAGCCTGACTGCTCAGCAAGACAGACGTGCGTGTGTGAGCGCCTCTCTGCACTTTCCTGCACATTGGTTAATTTTGCAGATACCGTAGCTCCATGATGGTCAAAATCGGCAGAGATAAAGCCAAGGACAAGAACGATCACTCAAGGTACGATAGGGGACCTCGTGATATGGAGAAATATCTCCTCAAGAAGAGTGTAGCTCCAGCACAAGGAAGCAGTAAGATGGCGCCAGATGAACACACAGAGTGGGACATGACCGTAAGCTCTGATGCTGAGAACATGCCAGACGCCAGCGGCGAAATACAACAATCCTGCTCCTGTTTCTTGTCAATTTTTACAGCAAGCTCTTTCTCAAGCTCTAATGCCAGTAATGCAGGAGCTTTCCGAGATCAAAAGCGATATCAAGCATATTGGACACAGAGTAGAGACATTGGAGAGTAATCAGGTGGCCATACTTACATATAATTGAGCTTTAGGAGAGAATTGTGCGTCTCAGATGGAAAACATAAATACTGCCTTCGCGCTGATAGAAGATCAAGAGAACTGAAGCAGGCGCAAGAACATTCGCTTTAGAGGAATCTCAGAGTCTGTTACCATGACAATCTTCCCGCCACAGCAAGCGCCATTTTCTCTGACCTACTAGGAGAAGCACGTACATCCAAGATTGTGGTGGAGCGCATCCACAGATCTCTCAAGCCAAAACCTAGAGATGGTCTGTGGACTTTTGAGTTATCTAGGCAAAGCGGCACTGCTCAAGGCAGCCAGAGAAAGGGAGGAGATATCATATAATGGATCGAAAATAATGCTGTTCCAGGATTTGGAGCCATCAACTCTCAATAAAAGACTAACTTTACGGCCGTTAACTGACGATCTCAAATCTAATCAAATTGCCTTTAAATGGCTGTTTCCATTTGGACTCACCTTTCTAATAAATGGAAAACGGTGTACAGTACGTGTTCCAGATGATCTCGCTTCAGTATGGTCACTATTAAAAATTCCACCGATGAGCATTCCCTCATGGCTGCCAGTCTCTGTATTGGCTGCTACCAGAGCTGCCAGACCCAGGCTGTTAGAAAGTTAGCCAGAAGAAGAGGTCAAACCCCAAGCCAGAAGACGCTGGATAGAAGATCCTCAAGCTATCTTGCCTCATGTAAAATTCTGCTATGCAGAACTGCCTATTACTCTACATTGATCAAGTGGAGATCATTGTCTTCCCTGATGGATGAAACTTTAGGGACAAGGTTCTGAAATATGTTGACAAAGAAATTCGCCGGCATCTGACTTCAGAAATGTGAAACATCACCCAGCGCTCAGGACTGGTCCTTCTTTCTCTATCTTGCTTTCCTTCTCTTTCTTTCCTTATATACATCTCTCTCTCTCTTTTTCTCTCATCCTCTCTTTTACTTTCTTCCTTTTCTATACTATATTCTTTTCATCATCCTGCTCCTATGATCATTATCATTTCTATCATTGTTAGTATTAATTTCCCTTTTGCGGTTTATCACTGCAATTTTTGTTGCTGGTATGGGGTTTGTTTGAGGTCTCGGGGTCTTAAGATCTAATCATTATAACCAGGGGCGTAGCAATAGGGGAAGCAGGGGAAGCAGCTGCTTTGGGGCCCAGACCCACAAGGGGCCCCCTCAGGAGGGAGACTAAAAGATTTTATTGTCAGGCCCCCCCTCAACAGTATTATACAATGACATTATATACAGTGACACTATAGGAAACGGATGGAGCGGCTGTCAGGCCTTGTCTGGGAGAGCTCAGTCTTGACTAGCCACAAGAGTGAGGGTTGCATGTGAGTTCGGGTTTGAGAGGAAGTTTCTGGGGGGGCCCCATTAAAAAATTTGCTGTGGGGCCCAGTTGGTTGTAGTTACACCACTGATTATAACAGTTGGTCGTAAAATAGTGGTATCAATCCTTGAGGATCGTGGATGAAGACATACACCTGCAGGAGACTCAGCTTTCAAGTCAGGTTTTTTCTATAGATCTTTCTCTCCTTCTTTCTATCCCTTCTCTCCCTTCTTTACATCTCTCTACTTACTACCCTTCCTTTCTTACTTTCCTTCTATCTATCTATCTATCTATCTATCTATCTATCTATCTATCTATCTTTTCTTCTTTCTTTCTCTCTTCCTTTCTACCGTTCTGTTCCTAAGACCCTTTTCATTAATATTGCTGTTACGGTTATTTTTCCCCTTATTGATTATAATCACAACCTCTACTTTTATTATATATCTGTTTAGGGTCTTTATCATCTAAAGGCCTATTTTCTGTAGAATATGCATGATATGGTTTACCCGCATAGTTCTTCATCTGCATACTTCAATCTGTTATTGGTCCCCAAGTGATCTGTAACACATCATGCTATGGGGTGTTAGAAATGGTATTGTTTTTTCTAAAAAATACATGTGCAGGAGGTGATGCTACATGTCAGGTTGTACTTTCTCTTTTTCATCTAAACTATATTCCATTACTAAACAATATTCAGACTCAACTGACATCCCTTGGGATCCCTTATGTTTCCTGGATGGGACGGAAGAATCTATTATGCCTAAATTTCTATATACCTTACATATTCTTCTGATCTTGCTCCTTAACTTCTATTTCATGAATATTAGGAAGATGTTTGTGAAGTTTTTATGGAATGGCAAGAAAGCCAGAATTGCTTACAATAGACTAATTCTGAGGAAAGAAGATGGTGGTTTTGGCCTCCCAGACATTCTCACATACCACAGGGCGATTCATTTAAAAAGATGGCTTCAGAACCAAATTCCAAATTATGGTACTCGTGGGACGGAAGGGGAGAGGAAGCTCCTATCACACAGTCTTAAAGCTGGACTTTGGGGTGTGTCTTCATCTTTATCCCCCTCTTATTAAAGGTACATTGTCATTTATACAATATCTAAATTCAGGTCATGAAATTATCAGTAAACAGCCCCTTGCTATGCCTGCTGACCTGATTCCCTTTCTGTTCAGACTAAAGGTGACTGAGATAGCTCCGGTCTGGGGTGGATTTGGAAGTTACACCCAGAAGAGATTTATTCAGGAAATACCTGACCCAGATAAATACCCTGACGACCCTTTCTTCTCTTCAACAAGATGTAACTTCCTAGATATAGCTGAGCTAAAATCCGCCTGTAGACTACCGAACAAGAATAGGGGTGAAGATAAGTCTATGACATGGTTTGAGAAACTATTTTATAAAGACAAAGCTCCCCCCAAACTCATATCTGTAATGCCGCTGTCTGGGAACCAACAACAGAAAGGGAAGGGATAGGACAGACAAGGACAGTGAGCCCTAAACTACACCCACCCAACTGTCCCTGCCTACTTGCCAGATCCCCCCTAATCAGAGGTTGACAACTTGGAGACAGTCCCTTCCTGTAATAAGGTGCGAACACGGAGACGAAAACAAGACAAAAACAGACACAGAAGAATTGTCAGAAAGCCAGATGTCAGAACCGAGAAGACTGCGAGGTACAGAATCAGAATACAAACAGAAGCCAAAGGATCAGAAATACAGAATCAAATAACTGCTAGCACGCTCCAGGGAAGACTTATAGCAAGCACTGTGAGAGGGGCGAGCAAACCTTAAATGGGATATCAGAGTCCCGGTCCAGGCATTGATTGGACCGGCCGTCTGAGATCAGGCAGCATGGGAAGAAAGTGAATGGACAAGGATTCAGTCAATCACAGCTGAGTTAACCATTTGCTGCCTGGACGACAGCCTGTAGGAGATATATGGGTGTGGTAGAAATCAATTAAGGAGCAGAGTGAAATAAAGCAGTGTTCAGACTAGTACAATAACAGTAACGTAAGTTACGGGTAGAGGATGGTGCTGAGGCCCGAACAGGTGCAGATGTTATATGGGCACTATAGGAGGACCCATTATACGTACTGGCACTACTACACAGTACAGTATCCTCACACACCAAATCACCAGCTCCTATCAGGTGAAACCAGGCACAAGCAGGCTTGGAACCAGAGAATAGTAATATGAGAGAAATCCCAGCTGTAGGGTAAAATTCGAAGGTGTTATTCGCTCAGCAGGCAGGGAAGGCTCCACATCATAATGTGTAGAGTTACGTCACTGACCCGGCTATAGTATATACATGATAATACAGGGTACGCTACAGGGGGCTGTAAAGGGGTGCCTTATAGAGGGGTATTGTTAGGGCACTACAGAGGGGCATTATTAATATTAGCAGTTCTCTGGGGGCAAAGTTATTATTGGGCACAATATGGAGGACATTACTACAAAAGGGGTTGCTATTGGACGTACTGTAGGGGGCACTATTACTATTGAGGAAAGTCTTTGGGTACTATTTCAGCGACCAGGCCACAGGGGCATAGGAGTGAGTGTATGGTGTTGTCACAGTGGTGATGAGCTGATGGATATATTACAGTTTTGAAGCTGTAGGAAAGACTTTGGGTACTATTACTATGGGGGATATCTGTATAGCACTATTATTTCTTCAGTATAGTATTTGTGGGCACTGAGGAGCACAGCGGGCACAGTTTTAGTGGAGGGGGAAGCAAGATGGGAAGGATAATGGTAAAGTGAGGGACGTACAGTGTCTGGTGTCAAACTCTGCAAAAACGAGGTGCAGCTAACAGATGTCATCATGGCGGTCTGCTTCCAATGGAGAGGATGAGTGTAGAGAAGATAGTAGTGTAGTGAAGGGATGTAGTGTAGGTGTAGTGAAGGGAGAGACCGGTGACACCGGGGCCGGGGTGTGAGCTTTCCTGGAGTCTTGTCCGCGGGAGAATAGTGCAGCGGACCACCGAGAGGGAAGATTCCAGTGCAGAGCAGAGCAGCCTGCCCGCCACCTGCTGGACCTACAGAGGAAGTGCAAGGTGGCAGATCCATCATGAACTCCATTGAAAGTCAATGGAGGACGGATCCGTTTACTATTGTGTCACACCAAACGGATCTGTCCCCATTGACTTGCATTGGGGGTCATTCCGGATCCGTCCTGGTGCGGATGCCCAGACCGGAGAACAAACCGCAGCATGTTGCAGTTTGCTCTCCGGTCTGGAGACGGAACAGAATGCTTTTAGGAGCATTCCGTGCTCTTCAGTTCAGTTTTGGGGACAAAACTGAAGTATTTTTTTTTCCGGTAATGAGTTCCGTCAATGTAAACGCTAGTGTGAAAGTAACCTAAGGTTTATTTTGTTGTGAGATGCCACCTGAGGGGGGAGTCCTCCCTCACCTTTCCACTTCCCTTCCCTTTACCTTCTCCTTCAGCATGTGTTTGTATGCTAATTGTAATTGCTTCTATCCTTATGGAGCAACTAAGGAGTTTGTATAATGTCATAATATATTCTACATTTCTTTGGCTCATGTAAATGCAATCTCTTTATGTTGTTTTAGACATTGCTGTGGCTTCAATGTATGTGTATCTATCTTTTACGACTGTACCTTGATGTAAGCCATACTCATTTACTGTTATACTTTCAATTAAAAGAAATTTGAAAGAAGCTTTAATCTAAGCGCTTTGCAGCGCTTGGATTAAAGAGCTGCCATGACATTTATATATACGTGCTATCTGCACGGGGTATGTGCAAATAGGACGTATATAGCCGTATGGCAGTCGGGAAGGGGAAAAAAAAAAGGCACTCCAGCACTAGCCCAAACTGTAGTTTCTAGCCCTGCCCTTGACAACGTGACTATGTACCCACCATACAAAAACCTGCATGTAATAGTTTAAAAGATAACTAAACTGTGACGGGTCATTAACAGGTGAAAACGGCTTGCTGTCAACATGTTGTCATAGAGGGAAGTATAGATGAAGTGATGACATATCTCTTTGGTCAGACCCAGGGGCGGATTGGACATAGACCTTACAGGGAAATTTCCCGGTGGGCCGATGCCCAAAGGGCCGCCTGGGCCTTCCTCATGGCCTCCCAGTGGAAGTTTTTGGGGATGTATTTTGTGATGGACTGTGGTATTTGGCTCTGTTAGGGTGGTATAGTGTGCTACAATATGGTATTGCTGGCCCTGCCTTCCTTCAATTTGGACCTGACTATAAAACGGGCCCACTTTTAGTATTTTTTCCAGGGCCACTTTAAGTTCCCAGTCCGCTCCTGGTCAGACCCGTCTTTCTCAACCATTTCTTCGTTGGTCTATCATTAAAAAATTTGACAACTAGGCCTGTAGGTAGTCAGATCCTGCAGATATGGCTGACTCCAGATGTGGGTGAAACAATTGCAGGATCATGGAGACACATAAATCTGCATTGGAGCTGTAAGCCAAAAACAGCAGGGGGTGTTTAACAAACACTGTCATCAATTATTATTTTAGATGCAATGGGAAAATATTTGTGTAACATTTTTGTTGTTTTTATCACTCTGGGAGCAGGCAGATAGTTTGACTCATCAACTTATATGCCAGGAACATGACACAGGGATTCTTTCTGTTTGGTGTTCTCTCAGGCCTGGCAGATGTATTCCTAGTGGGATTCACGTCCCCATCTAACCCTTGGTTCACCTTGATGGACTTATGCCTTTTTTCAACAGTGTTAACTATGTAACTATGTATGTCTTTATTGCCCAAAGCAACGAATACAGCGCAGCTTTAATTTTTCAAGATCAGAATATAAAATCACACCCCCCCCCCCAAATGTTCCAGCTTAAAGGGACACTCCATCTTTGCATTACTATTCAGAATGCAGATCAGGGTAATAACAAGTAGGGGAAATTCAGCTGAAAGTAGACGAGTTTCACAGCATTAGTCTTCATCATATCCACACCATATGGTCTCATCTGAAGGATCCTCAGGGGAAAGGGTGGGATATTTCATATATATACGTATATATAGTTGGGTCCAGGGAAATGGATGGATAGGGTGGGTCAAAGGGGTGGGAACGGGTAAGGTTTGTGCCAATGTACACAATTTAGTTGCCATAAGACCCTTAGATAGAAGGAAACCTGCCCTGCCTGAATCCTTGGATAGAGGAAACCCAGCCCTGCCTGAACCTTTGGATAGATGGAACCCAGCACTGCCTGAATCCTTGGATAGAGGAAACCCAGCCCTGCCTGGACCTTTCAATAGGGGGAGTCTAGATCCTTGAATAGAAGTGGTCCAGTCCTAGCTAGACATTTGAGTCCTGGTTGAACCCTTAGATAGAGGGGTCCAGATTGGATCCATGGATCGGGGGGGAGGGGGGTCTTGCTTGAATTCTTGGATAGACAGTGTTCAGCCCTGGTTGGATCTTTGGATACAGGATGTCCAATCCTTGTTTGATCCTTGGTTACAGTGTGTCCAGCCCTGACTGGATCCCTACACAGGGCATGTCCAGCTCTGTTTAGATCCTTGGACAGTTGGGGCCCAGCCTCTTGGACCCTTGGAAAGAGAGAGCCTCGCCATGGTTGGATAGAGGGTGTCTATCCCTGGCTGGATCCTTGGATAGATAGGGTCTAGCCCTTGTTGTATCCTTGGATAGATAGGGTCTAGCCCTGGTTGGATCCTTGGATAGCTAGGGCCTAGCCCTGGTTGGATCCTTGGATAGATAGGGTCTAGCTCTGGTTGGATCCATGGATAGATAGGGCCTAGCCCTGGTTGGACCCTTGCATAGAGGGTGTCCAGTCTTGGTTGATCCCATCTCTTTTAATGGTTGATGCGAACCTGGGCAGCTCTCCCCTCTCTAGAGGGAATACAATGGAAATAGGCAAGAAGGTGGAGAATGTCCTTGCTGGTCATGTAAAGGGGTAAGAAGAGGAACACAAACACCAGGCCATTGGGGGGGGGGGCTTTGTATACTAGAAAATGGTCACCAGGTTCTATTAGGTTGTCTGCATCAGTTGTCATAAGAATGGCTTGCTTTTCTGGAAGACTTCTGCCGATATTGCCAAAGCCAACAAACTGTTGGACATACTGATATTGATGTCACCATGACAAACACTGCGCGTACTGTAGAGCATGCAGCAGGGGAACAAGACATGCAGCATGCTCTACAGGCATGGAGTGTAATCCCAGAATCACAGCACCCAGAAACAGCGCCACTTTTGTCCATAGGCTGTGTCTGGTATTGCAGCTCTGTCTTCCCCACAATTCTAAGGACAGAGATTCTGAACTTGACTTTACCTGGATGGAAGTGGTTAAACATTGTTTGGTGAATTATTCCTCTTATGCCAATGTTAATTCTGCTTCACAGGATGACGTCCTGGACGAGTATTTTGCTGGCAGCCCTCGTCGCTGTGTCTGTGAATGCCTCCATTGACCCCAACCTGGATAATCACTGGAAGTTATGGAAAATTACATATAACAAGCAATATGAGCATGATGTAAGAACAATGAAATCTGAACTATTTGGAAACTACAACTCCCAACATGCCCTGATGGGATGCAGTATCACGTCCATCAGCCACCTGGCCTTTGAGCAGCTCAATCCTATTCAAGTGAATGGGGCTGAGCTGCAATACCAAGCCCAGCCACTATACAATGTAGGGCACTGTGCTTTGTATAATATCAAGAGACCGCCAAAGAGCTGATCGGCGGGGATGTCGGGAATCGGACCCCCACCAATCTGATACGAAGGACCTAATTTATATATATAATCTTGAACCTTTTTTTTTTTTTTTTACAGAGAGAAGATCTCACGAGGCGACTGATATGGGAAAAGAATTTAAAGTTTGTCACACTACATAACCTGGAACATGAGCTGGGGATCCATTCCTACACCGTGGGCATGAACCATCTCGCTGACATGGTAGGTGTTCTCTCAGGACGATACATTTCATGGACAGGAGTCCTTCCTTAGGGAAATTTTACACGGGACAAGGATCGGGACAATAATTGGACAATTTAATCAAATTATCAAGAAATATACAGTGCAAAACTAATAGTGACATATAGTGACCAAATAATACACCATAACAGTTTAATACTACCATACAGTGACAAAATAATACAACCAAGATGGATTATTACCATACAGTGACAAAATAATACAACCAAGATGGATTATTACCATACAGTGACTACATATATAACCATGAAAGCTAAATTCCACCATAGAGTAACCAAATAACACCACCAAGATGCATTATACCACAATACAGTGAGCATATAATACCACCATAACAGTTTAATACCGCCATGGTATGTGACCAAATAACACCACAATGGCTGGATGTTTTTGTTTTGTTTTTTAATATATTTTATTGAAATTTTGTACAGCATACAAAGGTTCGTAAAGAAAACATATCCTTATCATATTGGCAAGCTTACAATCATCAATGTCACAAGCCATACATTTTTCTGACAATGCCAGTACCTCATATTCTAATTCTGAAAACTCTTCTCCTCGCCTCTTCCATCTCCACGATCATCTGTAACTCTAGTGTGTATAGACAGGTATTTTTGTAATGAAGCCTCCAACTTCCATATCAGAGAGCTGCCATCCTTCCGTCCGTGGTATGTTTATATGGTCACCATCTGTTCCCTATATGTCTTGATACCATGGGGAACTTTAGTATCTCAGCAACCCCAATGCTCCTCTCTGCTCCTCCCTCATATACCACCGTGTATCCATAAATGGAGACACAATGGCTCTGATTTCCTCGCCTGAACAGCATAATTTCAGGAACCTACACCATTTGTTAATGAAACGTCTAGATGTATTCTCCCAGTGCTCAAAATGCAACAGTTTTTTGAGACCCTCTACTATCTAGTGACAAGTGGGGACTGAAGGCTGCAGCCATTTGACCAGTATGCACCTCTTGGTTATCATGATAATAGCATGAGCTAAGGATTGTAGATGTGCCACCGGTTTGGCTAAAGCCCCCTGAATACTATGAAACAGCACTTCAATAGGTCCAACAGAGCCTTGGTAGTCACAGAGAGACTTTAGCAGTTTCCCAACCTGTTCCCACAAGGACAAGGCAGTTGTATAAATCAGATTGGGATTCTTTGCATTTCTGGCAGGCAGGGGTATCTATCCACTCTCTCATGTGGCGGAAAATGCATGCCAGATTGTAACTTCGTATGCAAGGGAAGTTTACTCCTCGCTCTTCTTTAGACATTAGGTGTTTAGAAGTGCTATCCTAGGTTTTTTACCTGACCACATAGAAGAAAGAAAACTAGAGTTTAGGAGATTCACATCAGTGTGCAGTGATTTGCGGACCATAAAACACTTGATACTAAATAATACTAGAATACAGTAATATATCGCCATACAGTGAATGAATAATACTACCATATTGGGACTAAATGATACTATCATACAGTGGTAATAATATCACTATATAGTGACTGGATACTACCATAGTAAAGCATACCGTTAGGGGCCATTCAGATGGCTGCATTTTTGCGGACCCTCAAAAATACGGGGGCCGCCCAGCGTGTGTTCTGCACGCTCGGAACACACGCTGGGCGGCCCCATTCAAAATGCCTATACTTGTTCGTGCATAGGACATGCTTCAAAGGAGCCGCAGCACGGAGCTAGCTCCGTGCAGCGGCTTCCGGCCCCATAGAGGTGAATGGGGCAGCATCTATTCCGCAGTTTTGAGGAATAGATGCGGCCCCATTCACATGGTCGTGTGAATGGGGCCTTATACTGTTACTAAATAATACTATAGTACAGTAATATATTGCCATATAGTGACAGAATAATGCCACCATACACTCAATAATACGTACTGTACATACTGAAACTAAAGCATACCGTTATACTATTACTAAATAATACAGTAATATGCCACCATACGGTAAATGAATAATACCGCCATACACTGTATTAAACATACTATTATACTGGTACTGAATCATACCATAATACAGTACTAGGCCACAATACAGTGATGGAATAATGCCGCAATATAGTGCAGTTCAGTAATTACTATAAACTGCTTACACATAACATCCTTACACAGAAACCCGCAGCATTTGTGAGATTGTTTCAGCCTTAGGGTTCATTCACACGACCGTATTTTCTTTCCATTTCCATTCCGTTTTTTTGGCGGACCGTATGTGGAACCATGCATTTCAATGGGTCCGCAAAAAAAACGGAAGGTACTCTGTGTGCATTCCGTTTCCATATGTCCGTTTTTCTGTTCTGCAAAAAGAAATAGAACATGTCCTATTATTGTCCGCATCACGGACGAGGATAATACTGTTCTATTAGGGGCCAGCTATTCCAGCAATGCACATGGATGTCATGCCGTATTTATTGGGGATCCGTTTTTGCGGATCCATTTTTTCATACAGTCGTGTGAATGAGCCCTTACAATCAGCAACCAAAAGCCTATACCTGAAGATTATCACACCACTGCGCCACTGAAAACCAGTGCCAAATACCATAACCCAAATAGCAGATGGATCCTGAAGCTTAACCGCCTCCTATTCTTTCCTCAGACCAGTGAGGAGGTAGAAGCCCAGCTGACCGGTTTAGTACTACCTCCTCAGAATGACAGGAAGAACTCTCTCAGTAACACGTGGAACCGTACCAAGACTGTCGACCTGCCGGATTCTATAGATTGGAGGGAAAAAGGATGTGTCACAGAGGTTAAAAACCAGGTAAGAATGTTGTGATGACAGGAGGAGCTCTCACCTACATGAGGAACATGACCAAGACATCTGATCTGCCAGAAACTGTCAAAACCAAAGCCAAAAACCAGGTTAAAGGGCACATGTCGACAAGATTATCCATGTTAAACCAAGCATACTGCCTGGTAAGATTGATCCTGCTGATTAAAACGATACATGTCTTGTGAAAATCGGTTGTGGCGTTCCTGAGTAAAAAGGCCTTTAATTTTTATGCAGATAAGAGTCTAGGCTCCGCCCCTCAGCACTCCTTAGCTTTACAGTGCAGGCCACACCCCTCTGTATACTGAAGCCCTCATTAACCTAAAGAATAAAAGTCTTTTTTTCTCCGGAACGCCACAACCAATTTTAACAAGTCAGGTATCGTTTTAAACAGCAGGGTCAACCCTACCAGGCAGTGTGTCTGGTATAATAAGTTGAGCCTACCATTAAGTGCATTTTAAGGCTCTTTTACATCGGTGTTGGAGCTATCAGTGGTGCCTCCTTCAGCAGGGACGTCCACATGTGCACATCCTGAAGGACAGCCCTATAAATATCACATCATCTCACCACCTCGTGTCATCAACATAGAATATGATGCACTTTTTTTTGCCACTTTCCAGGGTGACTGTGGTTCCTGCTGGGCATTCAGTGCTGTTGGTGCCTTGGAGTGCCAGCTGAAGATAAAGACAGAAAATCTGGTTTCCCTCAGTCCTCAGAATCTTGTAGACTGTTCTACCAAGTACGGAAATAAAGGATGTAATGGCGGTTTTATGACTCAAGCTTTTCAGTACGTCATAGACAACAATGGTATAGATTCCGACGATTCGTACCCTTATCATGCTACGGTAAGTAGGTGCCAATATCGGACTAAAGTGGAGGCAACACAGAGAGGTCCATGAAATTCCAATAATTCCCTATAGAACTATAGAAGTAGTTCCAGAAAATTGTCCTAGGTGGCGCCTTAAACTTCTGTTTAGGACATACTTGGGTGATCAGTGGATGCTGAACCCTTTAAGACATAGCATAGTGAAAGGGCCATGGCAATTATAGGAACACTAAAACCGCTTCAGTACTCAATAGCGCCACTCTTGACTGTGTGAACATGTCTGGTATTGCAGCTCAGGTCCATTTACTATATGAGGAGAAAAACGTCTCAAGGTCCCAATCAAATTGCAGGTCCCAATCAAATTGATTATGAATCTCTTCTAGGATGGACAATGCCATTATAACCCATCGACCCGAGCAGCCTCGTGTGTGAATTACACAGAGGTGACACCGGGAACTGAAGAGAATCTGCAGAAAGTCATAGCCAGCGTTGGTCCAGTGTCTGTTTCAGTTGATGCCACACATCCGACATTCTATCTATATAAAAATGGTAAGGTTGGCAATGAATTGGCCACCGTTGGTGAACAGCTTTGGATTTGGAGTTTCGGTCTGATTTGTCACAAAGGGGTTAAATAGGACTCAAATATTAATGACTTCTCCTCAGGATAGGTCATCCATATTTGATTGGTGGTACGCCCTGGCACGCCCTGCTGATTAGCGGTTTGAAGTGGCACTCGGGTGAGTGCTACTGCAGCTTCACAGTATACCAAGCACAGTGCCACACATTGTATGGTAACTGTGCCTGGTATTGCAGCTCAAATCTATCCACTTGAATGGGACTGAGCTGCAGAAAGGCCATGGGGACTATGAGTTACCTGAGTGCTGTAACTTCTTCCAAAATCTGTGTACATACATTACTTATCCTGTACTGATCCTGAGTTACATCCTGGATTATACTCCAGAGCTGCGCTCACTATTCTGCTGGTGCAGTCACTGTGTACATACATTACTTATCCTGTACTGATACAGAATTATAACCTGTATTATACTCCAGAGCTACACTCACTATTCTGCTGGTGCAGTCACTGTGTACATACCGTACATTACTTATCCTGTACTGATACAGAATTATAACCTGTATTATACTCCAGAGCTACACTCACTATTCTGCTGGTGCAGTCACTGTGTACATACCGTATATTACTTATCCTGTACTGATCCTGAGTTACATCATGTATAATACTCCAGAGCTGCACTCACTATTCTGCTGGTGCAGTCACTGTGTACATACATTACTTATCCTGTACTGATCCTGAGTTACATCCTGTATTATACTCCAGAGCTGCACTCACTATTCTGCTGGTGCAGTCACTGTGTACATACATTACTTATCCTGTATTATACTCCAGAGCTGCACTCACTATTCTCCTGGTGCAGTCACTGTGTACATACATTACTTATCCTGTACTGATGCTGAGTTACATCCTGTATTATACTCCATAGCTGCACTCACTATTCTGCTGGTGGAGTCACTGTGTACATACATTACTTATCCTGTACTGATCCTGAGTTATATCCTGTATGTAGTTATATACTCCAGAGCTGCACTCACTATTCTTTTCATGAAACAGTCAACATACTTAACACCTTTTAACACAGCTAAGCTCCTATAAAGCAGAGATGTGGTGATTAGTGTATCACATAGTACCTGTTGTGAAGACTAAACTTCCCAGAATGCAAATTAGTACACTAACCTTTGTGCAGTTCACCGAATTATGTGAGAGTTCAGCTCTGAAGCCTACAGAATTGTAAATACAGCTCTGCACTCTAGATAAGAGATTCACAAAGTTACTCAATTTTTTACTTGAATAATAGTATGCCTTGATGACATTTTTAATGCATATACCCCAACTCTAATGTTATATCCTTGCGCCCAAAAATTGCTGGTGGGTACTCTAAAAATGGTGCTTGCTACACTGAAGAGGCACTTTCTGATTGACACGTCTTCCGTAGGTGTCTATGATGACCCGTCTTGCACTCAAGATGTCAACCATGGAGTCCTTGCTGTAGGATACGGAAACCTAAACGGGAAAGACTACTGGATTGTAAAGAACAGGTGAGGTATAGATCAGGTGCTGCGAGAGGGGAAGAGGGAGGAGGGAGAGTCACGTTACATTCTCCCTGCCGCCCACTCAGCAGATGGACGGGAAACGAAGGGACAATATCGTCAATATTATTACTAATCATAGGGTTTCTGTTCTATTCCAGCTGGGGGCAGGAGTACGGAGACAACGGCTACATCCTCTTGGCAAGGAACCGGGGGAATATGTGCGGCATTGCACGTTATATCTCCTACCCCGAAATGTGAAATAAGCTTCAGTAAGCCACATGATGTCACCGGTGAGGGGCAGAGGCTCTATAGGTGTTGGGTACATGGACCGCCCTCCAGGGAAATACAGAGATTTGTATCTTGTACAGTGGTTGCTCATAGCGATGATACCTTTGATCCTTCACTGATCTAACGTCACTGTGTGCAGTGTCCATAGTGAATACTCTCTACAAAGGAATCACAAATTCTGCTGTTTGGTTAAGCCCCGCCCTGGACTGCTTAGAAATCACTCTTTTATGTAAAATGGCATAAGCTCCGCCTCTTTGTGCCTCAGTTTACTGCACTGTTGCAAAGTATGATACTATACACTGATCATTTCAGGTCCTTAGAAGAACAATTTCACCTGATATCTAAATAGCTAAAAAAAAAATTCCAAACATTATCGGCTCCATTTTTGGCGCCACGAAAAAAGTGAATGTAAGACTACGGACTGGAAAAATCACACCAGTTTGATCAGTCATTATACCAGTTTATATTGTATGTTGTGCCATAGAACAATCATGTTCCATTTAAAGGGTATGTCCACATGCATCAAAAGTAGAAAACGTGGCATTTTCAAATACAGCTCCTATGCATAGCCATGAGAAGAATAGGGCCTTCATTGAAGCTTTATAAAGAAAAGTGAAGTGTATTTTTTTTATTAAAATGCAGGGTCACCCTATTAGGCCAGGTATACTGCCTGGTAGGGTTGACTCTGATGATTAAAATGATACCTGCCTTGTGAAAATCGGTTGTGATGTTCCTGAGAATAAAGAAACTTATTCCTGATGCAAATGAGTGTTTCAGTGCACCCAGGGGAGTGGCCAGAACTGGAAACCTTAAGCTCCACCCCCTCTGTGAACCAAAGCCCTAATGAGCATAAAGAATAAAAATATTTTTTTCTCTCGGAACGCCACAACCCGATTTTCACAAGACAGGTATCATTTTAATCAGCAGGGCCAACCCTATCAGGCAGTATACCTAATGGGGTTGATCAACCTGACAGGAGCCCTTTAAACAAAGCTATTTCCAAAATTGTTTTATTTTTACATTTTAGATGCAGTGGACCAAGAAAAAATGGTGGACCTTTAAAGACCATTTACTACATAAAATCACCTCTCTCGTCTTTGGTTATGTCTTCTTCTGGGAAAACTGGGTGACAACCAATCTGGCCTCCTATTTTGGTGACCAAATTGGTCATCACTAAATGTGGCCTCTATAGGGGAGTAGAACCAAGTTTTTCAGACTCCTGGCAAATCCTGTCCAGTTATGTAGCAAGTTCCTCAAGGCGCTAGACAACCTATGGGATAGCTGCAATGGTGTCCATATTGGTTGTCAGACAGTTTTTACAAGAGACTGATAACAGAGGACGGCTGGTGGAAATTGACTTTTACCTATAAATCATTAAAGGATCGATCCCTAACACAGGCAGTAGACGGTCTTATGTATCACAACTGTCTAGCAGCCAATCATAGAGCAGGTAACAAGATGAAAGCTGACTTCTGATTGGTTGAGGTCTCTATGAAAGCTAATAGCAGCTCCCCTCATGTGTAATATAAAATCCTGGGCGCCATGCCTGAAGACACTGAAGCATTATACCTGTCATGTCCACGGATTGGACCACAGACCACAAGATTCGAGTTGATTAGAATGATGCGTAATCCTATATGTTCATTTCTGAATTTTACATAATCCTATATTGTCATTTAACACTGTTTTAATAAAACATATCACTTGTGTGTCTATTGGGGTCTGTAAACACCTGGGGCTCTGGGTGAAGGTTGGGATCCGATGGCTGACTTAATTGGTCGCCACCATTTCTTGGGTGTTAACACCTGCAGCCTGGAACTTCTCCTTCCATGAAGGCGTGTCATCCATAAGGACAACGTCACATGGATTAGAATTTAACAGTTCTCCACTCTCTGTATGTTCTTGTGTAGGATGATGTCACTTCTGGAGTGATGTCACTGTCCTAAGTGGCCGCCATGGCCACTTAGGACAGTGACATCACTCCAGAAGTGACATCATCCTACACAAGAACATACAGAGAGTGGAGAACTGTTAAATTCTACTTTCACTACGGTTGCCTCCTGAGACTTCAGCCTACGTCTTGTGCTTCCACAGTTCTCATTGTGGCTCATTCTGTTATTAGATTCTCTCTACGCTCTTGGCTATGCCACCGTTTACCCATCTATAAGGTTAGGTTCCCACAGACCTTTGGGGAGGAGGTTTTGATGCCGATTTTCCTGCAGGTTTTTCAGCCAAAAGTGGATTTGAAAGGAATTGGAAATATGAAGGAAGGCCTTGTTGACCTGCTGGGTCCACATTGGGCTTTGACTGAAAGAACTGCAGGAAAATCTACCTCACACCCTTCTCCAAAAATCTCTGTGTGAACCTACCCTATGGCTACCTTCACATGAATTTTCAGTTCAGCAAAATGAAGGGCACTTCTGGGGCAACATATATATACTGGAGGGAACTACTGGGGGCAATATTTATACAGGAGGGCACTATTGGGGGTAATATGTATACTGGAGGGCACTATGGGGGTGATATTTATACTGGAGGGCACTACTGGGGGCAATATGTATACAGGAGGGCATTGTTGGGGGCAATATCTATACTGGAGGGTACTATTGTGGATAACATATATACTGGAGGGCACTATGGGGGGGTGATATTTATACTGGAGGGCACTACTGAGGGCAATATGTATACAAGAGGACACTATTGGGAGCAATATGTATACTGGAGGGCACTACTGGGGGCAATATCTATACTGGAGGGCACTATTGTGGGGCACTAGGGGGGCATAACAGGGAACCATTAGAGATATATAATATATACTGGGGGCACTGTGGGGGTGTATAATATTTACTCTGGGCACTGTGGGGGTTGAAATGTTAAAAAAAAAAATAAATTCAACATTCACCCGTAATGGGAAGAGGAAAGCAGATCAACAGATTTTCCTTTTTGCAAAAAATTCTTTGCCCCTCACAATATCCAAAATAGAGGAGAACATTACACGAACAAGAACTGGACCTTCACTTCAGCTGGACCTTCACTGCAAACTGCTATCAATTCATTCATAAACTTCTAGTGGGAATAATACAGGAATGGCATGACATAGAGACTTAATAATAGATGCTGCAGAATCGATATTGCATGAAAATGCAAGTGGTTATTAACACAGGAGAGGTGACAGGTCTTCACTCATGTGGGGTAACAAGCTCCACAGTCTTCGATAGGCAACAGGTTTAGTGGCCACAGCCTCTCAATGAGGGCACCAGCTTAATGTGAAGCAATTGGATAATTAGGTACACTGTCTCTTTAAGTAGTAAGACAGGTGACGTGCTGGGATCGGAGACATGGCCATTGCAGCCAATCACTGTCCTTAGCGGTCCGCCATCCCCGTCTGCATTAGTCAGATTGCGGTTTAGAGGATACACAGCTGGATCCACCACCAGAGGTTACATAGGTTCCTAAATACCCCAGACACCCCTTTACACCCCTAAATATATAACCAGGAATAAGCACAGAAATCCCAGAATTCATAGTTTTTTTTATTTCATCAGTAAAAAATAAAAATTGCAAATCACATTTTAAAATATAGAAAATATTCGTGGAGTTTCATTAGGAGACACAGAACACAAATCCAAGAGTACCAGACTCCGTCACACATTATAATACATATGAAAATCAAGGGGGGGGGGATCTTTGGGGGCGTCATTCATTACTAAAATAGTTGGACAGCAGCACATCTCAAAGAAAACAAAAAAAACTTTCCGCCGTGGATCAGTCAAGCAGTTGTGTGAATATAGACCACCGAGGTGTATTACGTTTCAGGTGGTCATAAGCCCTTCTTCAGGAGATATGGGGTTAGCGGGGTAGAAATCAATATGGCCACATAGACATGTCATCTCTCAAGGCATGGTGGGTAGCCAGCCATCCTAGATGTCCTCTTACCCTGAACCTACCTGTCCACTGAGGAGAACATGGCTTACATAATGACTTTCGTGTTTGGTCCAAGTCATGGAATTGGGTAGTCAGTTGTTACCATATCTGACACACTTGGTCCACTCATTTTGGGGGAAATTATATGGATCTGGAACTTTAAGGTGGAGCCTGTATAATATGGACACAAGGGAGATCTGAAGGCACGTGTATATGGACAATCTTTGAATGGTTAGAAGATCCCACCACCATCTAATGGGCCTCCATGACAAAAATATTAAAATACCTTCAACATCCTGAAATTCTTAAAAATTTACTGGAGGATGACCACCTTTTGATGATTGGCGCATCCACTGAACCCAATAGAACTTTTGAGAGCTCTTTACACTTTGTGACTTCTCAAACCAGAACCTGGATCAGAATTCCTTTTTATCTATCTGTATAGCGCCACCGGCTGTTTGTTCTTTTCCTAATTTCTCGGTCCATCTCAGTAACATTGCTGAGGTGGTTGTACATACTCAGATCCTTTTGTAACTGCCACTGGCTATACCTACTGTTAGAAGCTGTGACAGAAACAGGGAGAGAGCTGCAGCAGAAAGGACACGCCTCCGAGATTTGATAGGGAAAGAGATGCAGCGGGAAGGACGTGTTCCTGAACTGTGATTGGGAGAAAGCTGCAGCAGAAAGGACGTGCACCATGAGTTGTGATGGAGGGAGAAAACTGCAGTAGAAAGGACTAGCCCCTGAGCTGTGATAGAGGAAGAGACCTGCAGCAGAAAGGATATACCCTTTGAGCGGTGATTGGGTGAGAGGTGCAGCAGAAAGAACACGCCTCTGAGCTTTGATAGGGAACAGGTGCAGTAGGAAGTACATGCCCTCTGACCTGTGATTGGGAGAGAGTTGCAGTAGAAAGGACATGCGCCATGAGTTATGATGGAGGGAAAGAGCTGCAGTAGAAATGACGCGCCCCCTGAGCTGTGCTAGGAAGACGGCTGCAGCAGAATAGGCATACGCCATGAGTTGTGAAGGAGGGAGGGAGCTCCAGTAGAAAGGACACGTCCCCTGAGATGTGATAGAGAGAGAGAGCTGCAGCAGAAAGGACATGCTCCTGTAGCTGTGATAGAGGAAGAGACCTGCAGCAGAAAGTACATTCCCTCTGAACTGTGATTGGGTGAGAGCTGCAGCAGAAAGGAAACGTCCCCTGAGATATGATAAAGGGAGAAATATGAAGAAGAATGGACACACCCCCTGAGCTGCCAGCCTGAAGATAATCTACCACAGCAATTGGAGCAATGAATGGGTAGATCTCTAGATCCATGTGAAGTACAGGGCTGGTTCTAGCTTTGTAAGGAGAAGTTCATGTACTATATGGTGTCTGATTTTATTTTTTACATTAATCATGGGAGAACCCCTTTAAGGCAAGTAAGATCGGTGGTAACTTCTCTCCAGGTGAGTGATGATCTTGTAGGGATGATGGTGAGATGTTCCTGTTCGCTCCTTAGGTACGACTCATCAATAAAATAAATTCAAATTATTTTTTTCTTAGACTAAATTCAAAAAGTTTTCCAGAGACGATGGAAACCTGTCTGTGAAGAAAGGAGCCACAAGTGATGTAAACTCTCATCAGGGCTTATAGCGGAAGGGCTGCTTGATGGGCGGTGGAGCTAAAGTCTGCTTCATCTGCGTCCAATACAGGTCACATGAGAGGGTAGCTGGCAAGGTTGGCAATGCCGCAGGCATTCCCTCTATCCCTGGCCATTAGGATGTAGCCTTTATTGCCCCAGGTATCGCCCCAGCTGTGGAGAGAAACCACACACAATCAGATAATATTTAGGACGTCACAGCCCCCTACTGAGGATGGAAATCTAAATCTACATCTTTTCCAAAAAAGAGCTGCAGGCATAAATGATAAAATTCTGTCCGCCTGCAGCCACCACTAGGGGGAGCTGCATATAAACTCAATAATAAATCTTTACGTAACTGCTGGTAACATTATGTTATATGTTAAAGGGGTTAACCATGACAGACATTTATCACCTATCTACATAAATCCTTGGGACCCCGGGATCACTTGAATGGGGGTCCCAATCCTTCTGTTCTGAAGACAGGTGGTCACACTGCTCTACCACACCAGGGTCCTGCATACCTGTTCTTTACAATCCAGTATTTGGCCTTCTTCTGCACACCATACCCAACAGCGAGGACAGCGTGGTTTATATCTTCCGCATTGCAATCTGCATCATAGTAAACACCTACAGCAAGAGGAAAAAACAACGGAAAATGTTTTATGGGGCCAAAATAATAATACAAATATAATTATAGTCATATAATACTGAGAAACAGAACCACGAGGGGGCGCAAACACACTACTGTTACAGGATATACACATGCAGACGGAAGAACGCTTTCTCTAGTATGGCCAGGTGGCACTAGAGGCGCTTGTCTTCTTACTCAGGGAGTCCTACTTTGCATACCGTTTTCCCAGGGTGCATTACTCCATTCTCTGGATCTCCATGTTAGTATAAATTGTGGGATTCTGGAAGTCATACCTTTACTGTAAAACTGGAAGCTTTGGAGGGTGGCATCGATGCCCACTGACACAGGCCCCACGGTGCCCACCGCCTTCTTCAGAGCCTTCTCATTTCCTTGTGGCACCTCCTTGTAAGCCTTACATTTGGCCGCTCTGCCAGCAGTGGTGTAGTTACAGGACTGATCCTAAAAAGCATAAAAACATGAAACCAATGGAGGTGCAAAATTCCACATTTTCACTGGTATTATTTGAGCACTATATGGTGGTTTTATAGCAACACTGTATAGTGGTATTATTTGAACTTTGTATGATGGTATTATTTAAGCACTCTGTGATGTTATTATTTGAGTACTGTATGGTGGTGGTATCGTTTGAGCACTATATGCTGGTAGTATTTGAGTACTGTATGGTGGTGGTATTGTTTGAGCTTTGTATGATTGTATTATTTCAGCACTCTGTGATGGTATTATTTGAGCACTATATGCTGTTATTATTTGAGCACTGTATGGTGGTGGTATTATTTGAGTACTGTATGGTTGTGGTATTGTTTGAGCACTATATGCTGGTAGTATTTGAGCACTGTATGGTGGTAGTATTATTTGAGCACAGGGGTCAGTATTGGGCCCTATTCTCTTCAATATATTTATTAATGATCTTGTAGAAGGCTTGCACAGTAAAATATCAATTTTTGCAGATGACACTAAACTGTGTAAAGTAATTGACACAGAGGAGGACAGTACACTGCTACAGATGGATCTGGATAGACTGGAGGCTTGGTCAGAGAAATGGCAGATGAGGTTTAACACTGACAAATGTAAGGTTATGCATATGGGAAGGAATAATGCAATTCACCAGTACATACTAAATGGTAAAATATTGGGTAACTCTGACATAGAAAAGGACCTAGGAATTTTAGTGAACAGAAATCTAAGCTGCAGAAACCAGTGTCAGACAGCTGCTGCCAAGGCCAATAAGATAATGGGCTGCATCAAAAGAGGCATAGATGCCCGTGATGAGAACATAGTCCTGCCACTTTACACATCACTAGTCAGACCACACATGGAGTACTGTGTACAGTTCTGGGCTCCTGTGAACAAGGCAGACATAGCAGAGCTGGAGAGGGTTCAGAGGAGGGCAACTAAAGTAATAACTGGAATGGGTGGACTACAGGACCCAGAAAGTATCAAAATTAGGGTTATTCACTTTAGAAAAAAGACGACTGAGGGGAGATCTAATAACTATGTATAAATACATCAGAGGTCAGTACAGAGATCTCTCCCATCATCTATTTATCCCGAGGACTGTGACTGTGACGAGGGGACATCCTCTGCGTCTGGAGGAAAGAAGGTTTGTACATAAACATAGAAGAGGATTCTTTATGGTAAGAGCAGTGAGACTATGGAACTCTCTGCCTGAGGAGGGGGTGATGGTAAGTTCACTAAAAGAGTTCAAGAGGGGCCTGGATGTATTTCTGGAGGTAATAATATTACAGGTTATAGTAACTAGAGAGGGGTCGTTGATCCAGGGAGTTATTCTGATGTCTGATTGGAGTCGGGAAGGAATTTTTTTTCCCTAAAGTGAGGAAAACTGGCTTCTACCTCACAGGGGTTTTTTGCCTTCCTCTGGATCAACTTGTAGGAAAACAGGCCGAACTGGATGGACAGATGTCTTTTTTCGGCCTTATAAACTATGTTACTATGTTACTATGTTACTGCTTGGTGGTGGTATTGTTTGAGCACTATATGCTGGTATTATTTGAGCACTGTATGGTGGTAGTATTATTTGAGCACTATATGCTGTTATTATTTGAACACTGTATGGTAGCATTATTTGAGCATCCTGTGGTGGCGTGTACTTTGTCAGGTACATCTATGTAAACACTGTACAGCCTATTACGTCTGTAAATATAGTGTCAACCCAGTATAGCATTTTATTTAGGAAACTGTATGGAAGTATTATTTGTCCATTGTATGGCATTGCAATTTGGGACCACAATAGATGTTGCTTATCTTTAGGCACTGTATGGTTATATGTACAGTATGTCACTGTGCACATCAGGGAGGATGGGCGCTGAAAGAAGCCACTAGTAAATCTGGACATACACTCGTGCACATGCATGCTCAGCTCAGTCGAGTATACATGTGTTCTCAACAGGAAGAAAGGTGTAAGCTAGACATCTCCCTTTAGAACAAAAAGGATGGGGCATGTTGAAATCCAACAACCCCACCCTTCTTTCTCCTGACGTCACACCCCTTTAAATACCCGATGGCCGACTGGGAGGGTCCCACCAGATACCCTAAGGACAGGCCCCTATAGCAGCTACAGGGGCCGCTTCTGCCATATATACACTCATGGTCCTGTGGATGACGGGATAAGGCCACATCCCAAAAATCTAGTGGAAGGCTGATGTGGAGAAGATCTGGAGCTTCACAAGTATAAATGTCACTAAGCAATCCATTAATACGGGGAAACGCATAATGTGATGAAGACTCTGATCAAGAGGAAATCACAGAGGAAGTGAGAACCGTGACGAACAGGAGGATCTGAAAATACCTCATGTGAAAGAACAGAGAGGAAAGTGTAAAGGGGCTGTACACAAAAACATGTGCACTCATCCAAAAACAGTGCCACACCCGTCCACAGGCAGCGAGTGGTATTACAGCTCAGCCCCATTAACTTTATTCAAGCTGAGTACTAAGTACAGCCCACATCCATCTTTCAAACATGAAGACCTGCAGTATGCACAAAACCGCCATTGCTGAGCAGGTATGTGACACACATTGCGTCAACAGTGACTCCACCAGCAGAATAGTGAGTGCAGCTCTGGAGTATAATACAGGATGTAACTCAGGACCAGTACAGGATAAGTAATGTATGTACACAGTGACTGCAGGAGCAGAAGAGTGAGTACAGCTCTGAAGTATAATACAGGATGTAACTCAGGATCAGTACAGGATAAGTAATGTATGTACACAGTGACTCCACCAGCAGAATAGTGAGTGCAGCTCTGGAGTATAATACAGGATGTAACTCAGGATCAGTACAGGATCAGTAATGTATGTACACAGTGACTGCACCAGCAGAATAGTGAGTGCAGCTCTGGAGTATAATACAGGATGTAACTCAGGATCAGTACAGGATAAGTAATGTAATGTATGTACACAGGGACTCCATCAGCAGAATAGTGAGTGCAGCTCTGGAGTATAATACAGGATGTAACTCAGGATCAGTACAGGATAAGTAATGTAATGTATGTACACAGTGACTGCACCAGCAGAATAGTGAGTGCAGCTCTGGAGTATAATACAGGATGTAACTCAGGATCAGTACAGGATAAGTAATGTAATGTATGTACACAGGGACTCCATCAGCAGAATAGTGAGTGCAGCTCTGGAGTATAATACAGGATGTAACTCAGGATCAGTACAGGATAAGTAATGTAATGTATGTACACAGTGACTGCACCAGCAGAATAGTGAGTGCAGCTCTGGAGTATAATACAGGATGTAACTCAGGATCAGTACAGGATAAGTAATGTAATGTATGTACACAGGGACTCCATCAGCAGAATAGTGAGTGCAGCTCTGTATATAATACAGTATGTAATTAAGGATCAGTACAGGATAGGTAATGTATGTACACAGTGACTGCACCAGCAGAATAGTGAGTGCAGCTCTGGAGTATAATACAGGATGTAACTCAGGATCAGTACAGGATAAGTAATGTATGTACACAGTGACTGCACCAGCAGAATAGTGAGTGCAGCTCTGGAGTATAATACAGGATGTAACTCAGGATCAGTACAGGATAAGTAATGTAATGTATGTACACAGTGACTCAGTTTTGTACTTAGATTATTTCTATCTAATGGCTATACAATGGTAATGAAAGATGGACATACCCTTTAAGTATGAGTGATCTCGGAAAATCTATGAGAACTGCAATTTCTACCATGTGAACTGAGCACACTTACCTCTCCTACATAAGGATAGGCTTCCTCTGAGTCAATCCCTTTATTGTCCATCACATACTCAAAGGCGTTGGTCATGAAGCCTCCTCCACATCCATCATTCTTCGTGACACAATCTACGAGGTTCTGGGGGCTGAGGACAATCAGTTTTCCAGTTTTTTTCTTCAGTTGTCCTTCCAAAGCTCCCACAGAGCTAAAAGCCCAACATGACCCACAGGATCCCTGAAACGGAAGCAGAAGAACAGTGGAAAATCTGGATTATAACATTGTGCTGTAATACAAAATATATATATCAGAAAATGTTATATTCAGGGATTTCTGGAGCTGGTAAATTGATGTCTCTCAGCATCCCTGCCGATCAGCTGACTAGCAAGTGGCACCCCTTTAATTACTGTTGGTATTGGTCATGGCTGGTACTTGAATGGGGCTGAGATGCAGCGAGCTGCAGTACCAGGCACAACCACAGCTGTACTATGGAGCTGTGCCTAGTAAACAATGTAGTGCAGTGTACTGGACCAATCTGAAAGAATGACCTAAGGACAGGCCATCAATTTAGTCATCCCGAAAACCCCTTTAATATAAATGAAATGCTAAATCCTTCTTAAAGGGATGTTGTTGTCTCACCTGATTTCTGACTGGTGTGACATAACCTTTTTTCCTGTAGTCAATGGAGTCTGGGAGGGCATGCGTCCCATCATCATCATCATCATGGATAGTGTTATTCCTGGCTCTGCTTCGGGCAGGAACTTTGAGGCCTGTCATTGTCCTTGAGACTTCTTCACTGGTCTGAAAAGGAAGGGAACTTTTAATGAATTACAAAAAATCCCCGTCCGAGGAAAAATAAAGAAGTTAGCACCCAAAAGAGAGAAACTGAGGAATGTCTAAGGTGCCTTCAATTAGAAGGATCTCATCTGCAATGATTTAGGGCTGCCTTTAGATGACCACTCTTGGGACAGGCCTCCACCTTGGGCCCATGTCCTCGATGGACAGTGGTGGCTGGTTACCTTGAAACCCCCAGTGTACACCGGACCGATCCATACTGCCATATGTAGATCCACTCAATGCTAATGGCCACAGACTGGACGGATAATACACTTGACTTGTGGAGATGTCATGGTAGCTGCTTACCATATCTCCTAACTGGTTCATGGCCAGCTCATAGGTGTGTAGCCCTTGATAATACTCCATGTTGTGGTGGATGATGAACTTGTAGTTCTTCTCCCAGATCAAGCGCCTCGTCAACTCATCACCCTATAAAAGATAGACGGATCTGATTAACAAGTAAAAAGGTTCTTGTATTTCTTGTAAATTCAATCCCAAATAATTCTGCCATATACAGCCCACATAACACCACCATATAGTGCCCAAATAGTATCCACATATAAAACCGAAATAAATACTGCCATGTACATGCCATGTAATACTGCAATTCCATTTCTAAATAATTCTGCCATATACAGCCCACATAACAAATAATATGCAGTATCAAAATATAAAAAAAATACTGCCACGTAGTTGCTATATATAATACCACAATTGAGTTTCGAAATAATACTACCATATACAGCCTATGTACCCTATAGCCTATAAACAGTATCCAAAAACAAAATCTAAACAAAATACTGCCATATAGTTGCCACATAATTCACTTTTCAAAGAATGTTGACATATAGGGCCAACATAACACCACCATATAGTGCCTAAATAATATGCAGTGTTGAAATATTAAAAAATGCTGCCATGTAGTTGCCATATCACATCGTGATTGAGGTTCCAGGTAATACTGCAGTACACAGCCCACATAACACCACCATAGATATCCCATATAATAAACAGTATCCAAATATAAAGTCTGAAAAATTTTGCCATGTAGTCGGCATATAATACTGCAATTCAGTTTTCAAATAATGCTGCCATATACAGCCCACATACAGTAACACCGCCATATAGTGCCCAAATAATATGTAGTATCAAAATACTGTAATGTAGTTGCCATTTAATGCTTCAATTGAGTTTCCAAATAATACTGCCATATACAGCCTACATAACACCACCATATATTGCCCAAATATATGCATCCAAATATAAAATATTAAAAAATACTGCCATGTAGGTGCCATATAATACCGCAATTCAGTTAACAAATAATATAGATATATACAGATAAATACAACTGGATGGGATTTAATTCTGCCACCTTGTAACTGAGGGCTCTAGGCAGTTGCCCAGTTTGCCTTCCCCAAAATCTGGCCCTGCCACATAGCAGCCACAGGGTCAGCTTCTATATTATGTCCTTAGTGTACATATAATAACTTACCTTCCCATTGTATTGCTTCTGATATGTTCTTTTCCACTGCTCCCATTCGGAGTCTAGTGTGTCATCTAAGAAGCGCCCGGCGCTTACCAGTGGAAGAACCAAAAACACTAGGTAGAGGATCATCATGCTGCAGGAAGACAAGGATGACATCATCAGACGGTGTACATCTGAAGGACAACTGGTAGGTGGTGATGGAGGAGAATAAGTTCACAAAAGTTCTACAACAGTCCATAAGTAAATGATAATCTGTGATCTCATAACAATGCATAGGTACAGAGCCTGCAGGTTGTACGCACACAAATAACACTAAAACCTTAGGTACTTTCCTCAAACTGTCCAATAATCCAAAATATTTCATAATCCAGCACCTGTCAGCTCAGATAGAAGGAGTAATATAATCTAGATCCTTTATTGACCTAAGTATCAAGTTGAATCATCTGCCAACCAGTAGATATCTGAATGTACTGTACTTCCTGCAGCCTCTGCGCTGCCAGCATCACCATCCTTTCTTCCACTGTTGCCACATCTTCTCCATCTTCCTCCTCCCATGTTAAAATATCATCTACCTTAACATCTTACCTCCCAACACGGAAGACGTTTGTGTGTTGAGGTTAATCTGGAAAAATTTCTTGCCTGGCACAGTGAAACCAAATATCTCTACAGGCCCAGACCCGGCAGTCGCACCTCGGTGAATCTCACAAGGACAGAAACCTTGCTCTGCTGCTGAACACTTTCAGTTGTAGAGAGAAGTGAAATCTTAGCCAGAAGTTTAGTATGAATCAGGCGGTCACGAGGTGCGCTCTGGTGGGTTGTCCACAGCTGGTTATACTTATAGGTCAGTCAAACAAAATTAAAAACGCCCCTAAATTCCTGGAGTGAATCTGAAGAGAAGACCTCAGATCTCCTTAACAGGAGCCAACACGTGACTAAGTAACTTCTAGTCAGATGTATCTGTTTCTGGAGAAGCTGGGTACCTATCAGTATGGCTGCTGTGACCACTAGTGTGAAGCTACAGGACTAATTGCTCCCCAATGACTTATCCACCGATGTACCAACCTAACAGTGCCCACTGTCCTTTTACCATTCTTGGTGGGCCTGGCATTTATCTCTTTCACACAGCCGTCCTAACATAGGTGGACAAGTGTAATAACCGTCACGATGGTCATTACCACGGCCAGCCTTAGGGGTGTGCGATCTGTGTGTAGAACCCATTTAAAGTAGGTATGATAGTAGTCCTGGTATCCTTGACCGCTATGAACTATTTAGTACTGTTCTACGATTGATTTATATACAGGGCGGTATTATTTTTGACACTATATGACAGCATTTACATTGCGTGACTCTATACTTTATATTATATTTCCAGTGTATGGCAGTAGCAGCTCAGTATAGTGCTTTACACCATATCAGGAGCACCAAATAAGGGTACCACACAGGGTAGCATCCAACATATGGCTAACCGTAGTGAATAAAATGGCTACTACACTGTTTCTTGTGCCATTAGCCCTTTAATAGAACACTTCAGTCTTCTTTCCAGGGCATCTCTGACAACCGAGCTCCTGAAAGAGACCCGTCTTGGTTCTGGTAATTTTAGCAGAGGTTGTGCCTGGAGTTACAGGTTTGTCCCATTTAGCCGAGCTGCAGTACCAGTCACGGCCACTATGCAGAGTATGGAGCTGTGCAGTATGGAGCAGTATAAACAATGAAGGGCTCATCGCAGTGGTAGGATATTTTTATGACTGTCCTCATGTGACATTCTGATTAACTGTATTAGTTCCCGCTATCAGGCGCTCATCACCAGAAGAAATCTCACCAAATATCACATGGACGTTTCCAGAGAACTCCTTCAGCTTCCTTATGTAGAAATAGAAAATGACTTGAGTTTACTGACAATCGGGATATTATTAGACTGTGACTTGTCAAAGGACGATGAGAGTTGTAATTTTGCAACAGCTGGAGAGTCACAGGTTGAGGGTCACTGTGGTGACAGGCCCTAATAGGCCACATTTATGTTGCACAGGGGGTCCAAAGTGGTCCGAGACTGGAAGACCAGGCCCCATCATCAGTGGAATGCTGGAAGACTACCTGCACACATCTGAGGTCCACACCAAAACAAGAGAGGTCACATCAGTATCTGATCTGTGAGGGTCCGACACCTGGGACCCCCACTGATCAGCTGTTTGAGAAAGCAGCGGTGCTGGAAGTAGTGCTGCAGCCGGCTCGCAACTTAGCCTAGGCCATTTCTGCAACTGTGCCAGTAAAGGGCATGTCCTAAAAAAGCTAAATAATACTGAGGGAATTGTTGGTGTTTTCATCCAGCCCAGAAAGAGTTAATAACAGTTAATCAACAAGTTATATGTAACCCTAACAGCTACATCGATAGAAAAATACAAAAGGCATGATTTTAGTCAGTGACAATGAAAAATAAAATGAAAAAATGCAGCGTCCTTAAAGGGTTAAGCAAAAACCTTTTTTTCAGAATAGTTTTTTTATTTTAAACTGAAGCAGCAGATCACTATGAATGTAATACATCGTCATCTGCCCAGAAAATCCCCTGCATCTGCGAATGTGCTGAACTCAGCGTCCTAGAACCAAGAGATCAGACATTTATAAATGATTCCGAAGAGGGTGGAGCGGCGAGAGGAATGTGCAAACATTCACAGCCAGATTATAGAGTTACTTACCTGACTACAAACCTACACAAAACCAACCAGCAGAATAGTGAGTGCTCTGGAGTATAATACAGGATAAGTAATGTAATGAATCAACACAGTGACTCCACCAGCAGAATAGTGAGTGCAGCTCTGGAGTATAATACAGGATGTAACTCAGGATCAGTACAGGATAAGTAATGTATGTACACAGTGACTGCACCAGCAGAATAGTGAGTGCAGCTCTGGAGTATAATACAGGATATAACTCAGGATCAGTACAGGATAAGTAATGTATGTACACAGTGACTGCACCAGCAGAATAGTGAGTGCAGCTCTGGAGTATAATACAGGATATAACTCAGGATCAGTACAGGATAAGTAATGTATGTACACAGCGACTGCACCAGCAGAATAGTGAGTGCAGCTCTGGAGTATAATACAGGATATAACTCAGGATCAGTACAGGATAAGTAATGTATGTACACAGTGACTCCACCAGCAGAATAGTGAGTGCAGCTCTGGAGTATAATACAGGATGTGCAGTAACTCGGGATCAGTACAGGATAAGTAATGTATGTACAGAGTGACTGCACCAGCAGAATAGTGAGTGCAGCTCTGTTGTATAATACAGGATGTAACTCAGGATCAGTACAGGATAAGTAATGTATGTACACAGTGACTGCACCAACAGAATAATGAGTACAGCTCCGGAGTATAATACAGGATGTAACTCAGAATCAGTACAGGATAAGTAATGTAATGTGTGTACACGGTGACTGCACCAGCAGAATAGTGATTGCAGCTCTGGAGTATAATACAGGATGTAACTCAGGATCAGTACAGGATAAATAATGTATGTACACAGTGACTGCACCAGCAGAATAGTGAGTGCAGCTCTGGAGGTTAATACAGGATGTAACTCGGGATCAGTACAGGATAAGTAATGTATGTACAGAGTGACTGCACCAGCAGAATAGTGAGTGCAGCTCTGGAGTATAATACAGGATGTAATGCAGGATCAGTACAGGATAAGTAATGTATGTACAGAGTGACTGCACCAGCAGAATAGTGAGTACAGCTCTGGGGTATAATACAGGATATAACTCAGGATCAGTACAGGATAAGTAATGTATGTACACAGTGACTGCACCAGCAGAATAGTGAGTGCAGCTCTGTTGTATAATACAGGATGCAACTCAGGATCAGTACAGGATAAGTAATGTATGTACAGAGTGACTGCACCAGCAGAATAGTGAGTGCAGCTCTGGAGTATAATACAGGATGTAATGCAGGATCAGTACAGGATAAGTAATGTATGTACACAGTGACTGCACCAGCAGAATAGTGAGTGCAGCTCTGGAGTATAATACAGGATGTGCAGTAACTCGGGATCAGTACAGGATAAGTAATGTATGTACAGAGTGACTGCACCAGCAGAATACTGAGTACAGCTCTGTTGTATAATACAGGATGCAACTCCCGATCAGTACAGGATAAGTAATGTATGTACACAGTGACTGCACCAGCAGAATAATGAGTACAGCTCCGGAGTATAATACAGGATGTAACTCAGAATCAGTACAGGATAAGTAATGTAATGTGTGTACACGGTGACTGCACCAGCAGAATAGTGAGTGCAGCTCTGGAGTATAATACAGGATGTAACTCAGGATCAGTACAGGATAAATAATGTATGTACACAGTGACTGCACCAGCAGAATAGTGAGTGCAGCTCTGGAGGTTAATACAGGATGTAACTCAGGATCAGTACAGGATAAGTAATGTATGTACACAGTGACTGCACCAGCAGAATAGTGAGTGCAGCTTAGGAGTATAATACAGGATTTAACTCAGGATCAGTACAGGATAAGTAATGTATGTACACAGTGACTCCACCAGCAGAATAGTGAGTGCAGCTCTGGAGTATAATACAGGATGTAACTCAGGATCAGTACAGGATAAGTAATGTGATATATGTACACAGTGACTGCACCAGCAGAATAGTGAGTACAGCTCTGGAGTATAATACAGGATGTAACTCAGGATCAGTACAGGATAAGTAATGTGATGTATTTACACACTGACTCCACCAGCAGAATGGTGAGTGCAGCTGTGATATTTTGGGGGAGGTGTTGAGTGTGGTGAATTTATATCAAGGAGCGAGTTGAGTGAGAATGAGGCTGGACCAGTTGATTATGTATATTGTATATATTGTATGTAGGATCGGCTGTTTACTTCATGCATTAAGCTATGAGGACTTTTGGTTAGATAATGTGTTATGTTGTTTCTTTAAAAACTGTTTTTGCTATTATTGTACTGTTTTCTATTTCATATAAATAAAAGATCTACAGGATGTAACTCATTGCAGCATTGTCCCTGCTGGAGAAAAGCCTAGCTACAACCTTGGACTGATGATTGGCTGGTACTTGTAGTACTTCAGCATTCTCAAACAATGAACCTTCTAGGTTAATGCAGCCCCTGTTTCCACCCCTCAGAGGTGCTACACATTAAATATTGTGTACTGATGAATTATACATCCTGCTTGGATATTACGTCACACATCTGCATCCCAAATGGTGGGCCATCTTAAGCCCTTCCCCTTCTCTTCCTAGACATGCCCCCAAACATCACATAATTGTGCAAGAAAGTTCTGCAAAAATTGGATGTTTGGTGTCTCTATTACATTGTGCCAATAGTCCCTTCTACTCACTGGTTTATGTGTGGAGCCATGGGTGTAGGGGGTGAGGACGTATTTTGCCACAGTTGCTAGTTTTGCCAACAGGGGGCAGCTCAGCGGTTGAGCAGGTGGTGACCCCAGGTCTGTCATCTATCTACATTATAGATAGGATAGTTAAAGGATTAGAATGAGACGAGAGGGCAGGGTTCAGGCCTTGAAGAGAGAGGAAGATGAAGTCAGTACCTGGAGAGTGAGGCTGGTTTCTTCTTCTGCTTACGACCTCCCTGGAAGCCAGCCTGCATCTGCTACAGCAGAATTATACTGAGCTGCATGTGGGCTGATCCCTTCCAGGAAGTCCAGCCGGGGAATTCTGAGCAGTTGGAGCCAGCAGAGTTATTACAATAACAATCAGAGAGCAAACGTAATAAACCAGTCCCTGACTACCTAAAACCGAAGACGAAAATGTGGCTGAGGTGGAGTCACTGGCTACAGAGATAAACTGAAGGATAGCATTACCACTGCCATCAGCTAAAGGGTGTTGGTCCTACAACCAAATGGGACATCAGTGAAAAATCTCTTTATAGAATTATTTTCAGATTTTCATCTGGAGCTCTGAGTAAAAGAGGAATTGAAATTAAAAGGGGTTCTCTGGTCCCATTATTCACTTTTTTTTTTACCCCAAACACTGACTATTTTTGTCAGTATATACCTGTTTTCCATGTCAGCACTTTCCTTCTCCTGTTCTCAGCATCAGTGCATCCAGGCAGGATGTTTACATGCAGAACTTCCTGTTTTTCTCAGCTTTCTGCTGGGTATTCTAACCAACCCCACATGCTTTGCTCTGTAATGTTTCTTAGGGCTTGCTCCACCTAACTTATATGGAGAGCGGAGGGGTAGGGGGCATGTCTACTGTAGAGGGAACAGTGTGGCAGATGGAGAAAGTTGTAGAAAGGAAGTTCTGCATGTAAACATCCTGCCAGGATGCACTGATACTGTGAACAGGGGAAGCGAAGTGCTAACATGGAAAACAGGTTCATGGGGCCGAAATATGCAGTGCTGGGAGTACTCTGCAGAGATGAAAAAAATTCATTATGAAACCGGAGAACCCCTTTATGGGTAGGTTTACATATGGCGAGTATGCTGTACACTTTTCTTTTAATCCCACTTGGGGACTTCTATGAGCTTGATTGCTCATATTTCTGTCAGTGTTTTGCTGACTGACATCCTATTGCATCCCTATGCAGGAGAGCAATGGAGCAACTTTAGTGTATTGTTTAGAGACTAATTTTCTATAGAACTGGCCCAGGAGACATTTAGGGAAATGTCACAAATGTCTATTGGTAGAGTACTCTGGAGGCCCCACTGGCCATGAGCCCTTAGCCATGGCCCTAATTATTGATCAGTCAGTCCACGTGTAGCTGGTAGGTGATAAAATCTCAGTTTTCCTGTGGCCCACTTTTCTCAATAATATGGGGGAGGGGGAGTACTATGCCCCACTGGAATATCCTAGACATAAACAGTTTATCTTCTCACTTTGAGACACATGACTGTTAAGTGGTACATGAGCATAATGGTTACAGTCTCTTCAGTAGAAGAGACATACAGCTTAATGTTTTCTCACAAACTTGGTGGCCATAGTCTCTTAAACAGTTGTCTAAACCTGTACAGTCTCTTCTTGTGGCCTAATGGTCAGGTCATGCCCAAGATGGCTGATGCCTATTCCCTCAACCATCTTTGTCCCTATGAAATTAAGGGAAACTACTTCCTACTACAGAGTGATACGCCTGACATTAATTATGGGGTTGTACCAGCTGCTTGTACACAATGCCCCTTACCTCCAGGAGTGTCTATATCACCACCCCTGACCTCCAGGAGTGTCTATATCATCACCCCTGACCTCCAGGAGTGTCTGTGTCTCCAGAATTACCTTGACCAACCTAGCATAACACTAACATTTCTGGGTTTTCCACAGAGTGTTCCCTTTTCAGAGTTCAAGTCCACCACTTTAGACTCACCAGCCTCTGTGACTCTTTTACAATCTCCTAGTATCCCGTCTTAGGGCTTCAAGCCCTGGGATGCAACTCTATCTATCTTACTCTGTCCTCACACAGAAGTTCCACAGGCTCCTCTTCTCCCCAGGCTCCCCAGTGCTTTGTCTAGACCCAGACCTCCACCCAACTTCGCAAGGTCTCACTTTCATACAAATACCAGAAGTGCCAAACACACGGGTAATATGGACACACCTCAACCCCACAAAGGGACCTTACAGTGCAACATCCACCATCGGCACAGGGCACCATTGAATTGCCCCATATGACTGATGAGTCTTCCTATTTCATCTAGAAATGCTGGTCCTGATGCCATCAACCAACACGAGAACGCCAAGACCATTGCAATCTACTTATATGTAAAACCTCTGGATGAACCATGTAAAGTGTACGGTTCTTCTTTGCTTTCAGGGAGAAATTCATAATTTGGAGTATGTCTGAAACATCCGTAAAATGTAATCCTTCCACAAAAATGAAGCTCATCTTTGGACGTCCATAGGACATGAAATGAATATACACTTTGTCTAGACATAAGTATGACACAACAAACCAAAGTGATGTGAAAACCACAGATACGGGTGGGAATTTTCCATCAGATCATATATTCCAGTATGGACTTGATAGATTTACAATCCCCAATACAAAGAGGAAGTTACTGAAAACGTTTCATGCACCACAGAGATGTATGGGAATTTTCCATCAGATCATATATTCCAGTATGGACTTGATAGATTTACAATCCCCAATACAAAGAGGAAGTTACTGAAAACGTTTCATGTACCACAGAGATGTATGGGAATTTTCCATCAGATCATATATTCCAGTATGGACTTGATAGATTTACAATCCCCAATACAAAGAGGAAGTTACTTGAAACGTTTCATGCATCATTGCAGGTTGAGATTATGACATGGCTTTGTAGAAGTTCTCAGAATCCATAGGGTCTTGTTTGGCCATCAGTAGTCCTATATAGTGTCTAGAAGGGGCTTCAGTCCATAGAAACAAAATGAGATGAATACTAAGTAGGTAAGGTTGTGCTATAGGGGGCACAACACATAAAATGGGGTCAAATTAGGAAAATACCCCAAACCAGTTACTAAGATTTAAGGTCCTTCAGCTTCCCAAAGTTGAGAACTTCCACAACCTCTATAGTTCACAAAGCTCAAATCAACTAGATAGATGAAGGTTGAAATACAGAATTTTGTACTATTACTACACATTTTGGGGCCATGCTTATCCTCAAAACGTGTTTCAAAACACAAATAAATTTTATTCCAAGATTTAATTATCCTTGGCATGAATTTTTATGAATACTTGACCTCTGGACACAAAGCAGAGTCTATGGAAATCCTCAACCGGTTTTATTACTTTTTATCTGTGACGTTTCTATCCCCTTCGGTTACTCCTCCACCGATGATGGGATGAGATAATTCAGTTTATGAACAGTGCCTTAAAGGGGTATTCCGGAAAAAAATATAGTATTACTTATCCATGACAGATTGGTGGTGGTCTCAGTGCTGGTAGTGTTGAGCTTTCTATTCAGTGTCGATGGGACTGGCAGTGATAGCACGGGGCTGTACTCGGCTATCTCTGTCAGTCGGTAGTGCACATGCTCGACCACCACTCAGTTCAAAGAGGGTTTCAGGATCTCATATTCAGGATCAATGGGGCTCCTAGTGGTCAGACCCACACCGATCTAACAGCTACATCTTATCTAATGGATAGGGGGGAGAATTTGTTATTACCGGAATACCCCTTTAATGGCATATTATCGTCAAATATCATCTGTGACAGTAGTGTATTCTACACCACAAAATGACAGAAGTGCATATAAGTTGCAGCAGAGAGTTTATTAGAAGTGTAGACCCCATGGTACGATCCTATGTCTGGTGACCCCCTTAAGGGACATTAGACAGGATGAGTGGATTGAACACTGTAGGAAGACCAGACACATGACGGCCATCTTGTGTTATATGGATCTGCTGCTCACATCAATGGGAAACTGGCGAGGTTGGCGATGCCACAGGCGTTCTTCTTTTCTCGGGCCATCAGGATGTAGCCTTTCCTGCCCCATTGCTCACCCCAACTAGGAAAGAAAAAAAAGCAAGTGCTGTGTCTGAAAAGGTAAAGTTTCTGATTTCCATAAGAGCCTATGATTTAGACGTACCTTTCTTCAATGAATACAGGTGACCACGATGACAAGGTTGGGTGAAGGTCCATAATACATATCATGGTGGCCCCATAAATAGAAGCACGCACACTGAAAGGTCATACCATGTGATGATCCCATGACACAATAGTCAGACATAATCTAAGAACAGGGCAATGTCACAAAAAAAAAACAACCTAAAATTTTGATGGTCATTGCATACTGGACAACCATTACCTACCAAACGCCAAGTTGGAGGCCTCTAACCCAGCCAAGAAGTATCTGCTCTGCTCTGCTCTGTTGGGGCAAGAACCCAAAAGAAATGTCTACAGATGGGTGTAGCTTTCTTTTGGAAGAGTCCTGGGCTTGGCCAATATCCTTAGTCATGTTGCAAGACTCATTTAGGAGTCAGACATTGACTTATAGGGTAGCTACCTCCAATAGGTGGCACTACAGAGACAGTTTCCTTCCATTTGTTTCCTGTGACTGGAGATGGAGTATTGGGGTGTCCTGATGGGTGGACTGACAGCTCCCTGTTCTTTGTTTTGACAGTAACAGGGCAGTAACCGTAGGGATTTTAAATCTCTCCTAAATCTCAGTTGAAAATTCCCAGCATCCTTTGCACCTGCACAATGTATGTTCTAGTGATTTACATTGGTCGCTCCACCAGCAGAATAGTGAGTGCAGCTCTGGAGTATAATACAGGATATAACTCAGGATCAGTACAGGATAAGTAATGTATGTACACAGTGACTGCACCAGCAGAATAGTGAGTGCAGCTCTGGAGTATAATACAGGATGTAACTCAGGATCAGTACAGGATAAGTAATGTATGTACACAGTGACTGCACCAGCAGAATAGTGAGTGCAGCTCTGGAGTATAATACAGGATGTAACTCAGGATCAGTACAGGATAAGTAATGTATGTACACAGTGACTGCACCAGCAGAATAGTGAGTACAGCTCTGGAGTATAATACAGGAGGTAACTCAGGATTAGTACAGGATAAGTAATGTATGTACACAGTGAATGCATCAGCAGAATAGTGAGTGCAGCTCTGGAGTATAGTACAGGATGTAACTCAGGATCAGTACAGGATAAGTAATGTATGTACACAGTGACTGCACCAGCAGAATAGTGAGTGCAGCTCTGGAGTATAATACAGGTTATAATTCTGTATCAGTACAGGATAAGTAATGTATGTACACAGTGACTGCACCAGCAGAATAGTGAGTGCAGCTCTGGAGTATAATACAGGTTATAATTCTGTATCAGTACAGGATAAGTAATACAGAGTAAAGTACTTACAAACTTAATGTTACATGTAGATGATCAATTTATGGATTTATACAACTGTAAACCCCACTGCTCACAGAATATATAATAATGTCATTAATATTATTCATATGAGAAAATCATTACCTGTTTTTGATGATCCAGTGCTTTGTGCCCCTTATGTTTCCATAGCCAACCGCCAAGACAGCGTGGTTAATGCCTTCAGGGTCACAGTTTTCATCATAATAGACTCCTAAAATGAAAGAGATAGATGAATGCATAGGTAGAAATGCAGATAGATTACATACATTTCAGCTCATGTCTATATTTCTTACCTTTACTGTAAAAGTGGAAAGAAGGAAGACTGGCATCAATGCTGACAGACACAGGACCAACCTGGGCCACCGCCCGTTTCAGGGCCTTCTCATCCCCTTTGGGTATCTCTTTGAAGCCCTTGCAGCCGGCAGCTTTTCCAGATGGGTTGTACAGACAGCCTTCATCCTGGTAGAAGGAAACTCATAAACTTAGATTCAATAAGGCTTTGTCCACATTTGTGCATATCTCTACAAGAATGTCTCTCATGATCTTCACACATTTAAGACATTGGTTGACTAGATCATCTACGGCTCACCTGACCAATATATGGATAAAAAGCATCAGAATCTATGCCGTTATTGTCCCTCACGTAGCCAAACGCATTGGTCATGTATCCTCCCCCACACCCATAGTTATCTGTATCACAGTCCACCAGATTCTGAGGGCTGAGGGACACCAGCTTCCCTGTCTTCTTCATGAGTTGTCCCTCAAGTGCTCCCACTGAGCTGAAGGCCCAACATGATCCACAGGCGCCCTGCAGGAGAATACAGCAATATTGAAGATGGAGATAAGGGTCCACCAGTAAGACAAATTACTTAACCTTTGTTCCAGACATTGGTTTCTTGGTCCCACCAAAGGAGAAGATTCTGAAGACCTGCCCTCCATCTATTTAGAACATGTCATGTATCATAGACTTAGTCATCATTCTACACATCATCGTCAAGATCGAATAGGTTATTAGCAAATTGTTTCATAGAAAACAGACCCTAGTGATGACTGACTCCAAAGTCAACTCTTAATTTGGTTGTCTTCTGATAGATGCGGCTCATTATTGTGTTAGAACCTGACCCCACCAATAGATCCTCTGGAGGACTAGTCTGACTTTATCTAAAATGTTATTCCACCTATGCATGATATTGAGAGAATCACGAGCAGCTTCCGACCATGCGAGAAAATGAATGTTATCTATGTGCCCGTGTAGTTGTCTCTGCTTCACGTGGGAAAGAGATCTTGTAGTATTGGAGAAAGACTCGCCCCCACAAACTGCCATGGTCTTAAATTCTGTGGCCCCAAAGCCATCCTAAGGGTCCATTCACATGTCCTGGAAATGTGTCCGCATCCATTCCGCAATTTTGCGGAACGGGTGTGGACCCATTCATTACCAATGGGGCCGCAAAAGATGCGGACGGCACTTCCGGTCCGCGGCCCCGCAAAAAAAAAAGAACACGTCCTATTCTTGTCCGCAGCCATGGATAAGAACAGGCATTTCAATTATAGAGCCGGCCATGTGCGGTCCGCAAAATGAGGAACGCACATGGCCGGTGTCCGTGTTTTGCGGATCCGCAATTTGCGGACCGCAAAACACTTACAGACGTCTGAATGAAGCCTAAAAGACATTAATTCCAGTTTCCATCCCCAAGATATGATGTTATTGGACACATCAATGATCACTTTACCTGGTTTTGCACTGGGGTCACATAACCTTTCTTCCTGTAGTCAATATACTTTGGGATTCGGGCTTTCCAGTCCGCTACATACGTGTTATTAGATGGACGCTTGGAGGGGATCCTTAATCCAGTCATGGACTGAACTATTTCTTCACTGGTCTATCATTGGAACAGAATTATACATAGGGGTCAAATATTAAAGTTCTTGAAAAACATGTAATAATTTAAATTTCATTTAAAAACAGTGGTGTAGTTATAGGGGTCGAGTTGTAACCAGGTCCTAAAGCCAGGTGGGCCCATGGTTCTGTCAACACTGGGGCCTTTGTGGTTTACATTAGATGAGCGCCTGAAACTACAGGAACTCCTCCATGTTCTTACACTTTTGTTGAGTCAGGTCCTCTTTGCCTGGGTCCTGACACCAATGTCACAAGGCATATGGCATCTGGACGAAGAGCTGAAGAGGACCTGACTTAGGGCGTAGATTCATTTAGGGACCTGGAATGGGATCAGTATTCCTTCTGCTGCAAAAAGTCACTAAGCCTCTAAACTTTAAATTGTCATAGGTGGTGGGACAGAGGGTTTACCCCAGGGTGAACATCTGAACCAGGACCCATGAGCCTTTAGATACGCCTCTGTCATGAGATACTTTAAACTAGGGGATATACACATAGTCAATAATAGGTTAAACTATATAGTCCATTCAAACTGGGGTTCTAGGGGTGGCTATATAACGAAACCAGTATTTAGTCAGAGACAGTGCCCCTAATCAGGTGGATCTACAGTGCGCGCTTAACCCAGGTGGGTTCCTTCTAAATGCCCTCATTTCAAGCAACACTACAGGCAAAACTGATAGACTGTATTATGTGCTGTGCAGACCTCTGGGGGCGGAGCATAACACAAGGGTTCCCTCATTGGTGGTGTTTGAATCTTTTAAGTCATGCTCCGCCCCCTCGGAACCTGTTCTAGAGATTACACAGTATGTAACTATACCTGACCTGTTCCTTTAAAGTGCTGCCATCTATTCATGGGTGCAACAGAATAACCTGAAGGGACTGTTAAACAGTGATACATAGGGCAACGTAGACGGTCTCTCACCATGTCTCCTAGATGGTTCATGGCCAGATCATACGTGTGCTTCCCCTCAGAATACTCTTTGTTGTGGTTATGGATGAATTTCAGATTTTTTTCCCAGATGTGACGTTTTCTAATCTCATCCAGCTGAAGACCAGAAGAAAGGTCATGTTTAAACATTCCTGAAGAATGTGCAAAGTATCAGAAAGCCTTATGTCCTCTACTCTCTCCTCAGTTCCTTGACAAATCTGTCTTGAACTACAGATCCAAGTAAGAGACTGGTTCCTAAGGACATGTAACTTCACAACCATAATGAAAAGATGTAGTTGCTAGGTAGTATATCCCTAGCAACCTGTCAGACATAATTCAAATAGATAAGCAGGTTGGCATCAGTCACTCTCCATTTAAGCTGGTAGTAGTAATCAGATTTTTCTAAATTTAGGAGTAGAACCTAATTATAGGTATCATATACACAGTAGGACAGAAGAGTACTTACCTGACCATTAAACTGCTTACTATGAGTCTTCTTCCACATCTCCCATTGCGAGTCCAGCGCCTCATCTCGCGGAAGACTGGTCCTGACCAAAGGCAGCACAAGAGCCACAAGACTGAACCAGAACATTGCCCTGGGGCTGGAAGAAATAAATATATAACTGAGAAACCATGCATGATTTTAATAGAAGGTACAAGGTGTGATGGATCAGTAGCACAGCGGACGCCAGGGGAACCCAATGGACACCATGGAGCTATGACGGGATCCACTGAAGTGTATCGGCATGATGGAGGTTCCTACCACAGATGAGCTTCCACTGTAGATATGAACAGAGCTTTTGGTGGAATGAGAACTTTTTACTTACTTTTTGGACGTCTTGGTAGAAGGTTAGCTTCAGTCTTCAGGACTGGTGTAGGTCATCCGACGTCTTATACAATCCTGTATGGGGAAGTTTTAGTGGAAAACATTAATACAGGAGAACTCAAGTCTGCTGACTCAGTCCAGGAGAAGACCCTGTCGCTGCATGAAATTATTATTATTATTATAGGATGGGGGGTAAAATATTAGGCTTTGAGGACTGGAACCAGAGACCATTTTAGGTGGAGAACTAAATAGGCGAACGTTTGATTCTTAGACTCCGGGAATACTAACCCTAATGGAATCCAGTACTGGGGTAGAAAACCAGTGAACTCTGTGGTTAGGAGTAATAAACTTGAACCTTAAAATGAGTACTTTTATTTTTAAATATGTCCCAAATTCTTGGTTGATTAATTTCTTAATACAGTATAATATTATAGTGGTCTGAGCTTCAAATCTCTGCATAGACATAAAGGGGTTCTCTGCTTTGGACAACTTATTACAAGGGTCCCATGACATTACAAGGCAATCACCTGTGATCTGTGTGGAAACCTGGCTGGAAGTGTACAATTTCCCTGCAGCGCCACCACAGAGGGGTTTAAGAATTACACTGTGTCCATTCATATGAATGGGTTGTCTCAGTAATGCAGGACAGGACCGGTCCTCCAGAGATGCTTTTTGTAAAAGCTACCTTCTGTGGACAAGAAGGATCCTCAACAACATATCTCTCTATATTATACCATACTTTAGTTACTGTAGACTGCAGGAGAGGATGATCTGTGCTTCACTCAGCCCCCTTTAACATGCCCCGCCCTTTTCTTGCAGTGCTATGCCCCTTCTGATGACACAGCATTCTGGGGCCATATACATTTAAAGTACATGGAGCCTTCCATGCTGCCAGCCCTTCTGGGAGAGGGGGAGTTCTCCCCTTTTTTAGGGAAGCTCCCACACATTTCAGGACAGTTGGTAACTATGTATTACATAGTTACATATATAAAATGGGTTTTAAAAACTGAACAACCCTTTATGGAATGCTAGCTGCCTACAGACACCACTAGGGGGAGCTTAGGATCTAACTGCAGGCATAGAAATCACTAATAAAACATTATGCAATAAGCTCCCCCTAGTGGTGGCTGCAGGTAGACAGAATTTTACTTATATCATATCTTGGTCTATGCTGGGGATTTGAAGCCATGTTTTAGAAAAAAAAAAAAACAGAGCTCTGACCACTATATCATTATAATCTAAGATTAATCATTGGAGAATGTTAACCTAAATAAATAACATGGTACATTTTTACTTTAAAGGGGTTCTGTAGTTCTTTAAAACTGATGATCTATCCTCTGGATAGATCATCAGCATCTGATTGGCGCCAGTCCGACACCCGGGACCCCCTGCCAATCAGCTGTTTGAGAAGGCAGCGGCGCTCCTGCAGCGCCGCTGCCTTCTCAAACAGCAGATTGGTGGGGGTCCCGGGTGTCGGACCGTCGTCGATCAGATGCTGATGATCTATCCAGGGGATAGATCATCAGTTTTACAGAACTGCATAACTCTTTTAAGTACTGGACTCCAGGGGTTAAAGAAAAATTGTCACTTTTCTTGTCCTGTCTGTTTAAGTAACTACCACCTTTTTCATTAGATCCGGTGACGTACCGGGTCTGTGCTAGGCAGAGATTTCCTCCTAGCAATGAGCGCGGTGACATGACCAGCACTAATGGGCAGGCTTTAGTGCTGCCCTAGCCTGTGATGTCACCAGCCACACTGCTAGGCGGAAGCCCCCGCCTAGCAGTGTAAAATAGATAAACAAACAGCCCTGCACGATATGGCGCAGGGCAGGGGAGAGCATCAGAGCATGAAATGCTCTGGTGCTCATGTCAGAGGGGCGGAAAGGAGGATATATCTGGTTCTGAACCCAGATAACCCCTTTAAACAATTCTGGACCATTTATTCTTATATTTCCATGATGTGCCATTTGTTTATTATTCCTGCTAGAAGCTATGAATGAATTGCTAGTAGTTCATAATGAAGGTCCAGATGGATGTCACCAGTTGAGGATGTGTCACTGTACAGACACTATCCTATCAATGCTGCCAGTGTCAGACTGTGCAGGGACGTGCCACTATTGGGGGCACTGGGACTCTAAATACATGGGACATGCACCAAGCAGCAGGTCAGAGGCAGTAAATCACAAGACTAAGATACAAACCACATAAGGCTGGGTTCACATCATGTTTTTCCCATCCGTTTAACGTATACAAAAAACGTATAAGTTAAACAGATGCCTCAGACTGATGCCATACAGTGGCATCCATTCCATTGTTTAAAAAAAAAAAAAAGTATACTTTTTTTTTACCAGACTGTACAGGATACAAGAATGTGGTGTGCTGCGTTTTTGTATCCTTTTTTTCTAATATATATACGTCAAATGGAGGCTTAAAATGTGATGTGAACCCACCCTAAGACTCCTTAGAAAGACTGAACCACTGCGCCAAAACACCTTGGGGGAATATTACCTGTACAATGGCGGCACTATGACCATGGCTGATGCCGGTATAGCTTTATGGTATACATTTGGCGCTAGGATTGCACTGGGTATCGAATTTTCGACACCCAATTGATACTTTTGTCCCGGTATCGATACGATACTGGGATTTGCCTGTTACCGATACTAGGCTGTGCTCTTGCGCAGCTCTCTGTGTGCTCCATGTTCCCTCCGTAGCACAGGGGAGAAGGAAGGTCTCCCTCTCCCCTGTGCTGCTGCTGCCATCGGAAGGGGGGGGCGTAGAAGGGGAGGGGCTGTGGCTGCTGCGCCACCAATGAACATTACTATCATTTAATACAAGTGCAGGAGCGGGTGTCGGCGCAGAATCACATGGCCGGCACCCATGACAGGGAGCTGCGATCAGCAGTAGGTTAACTGCAGCGTATAGCAGCTCCCTGTCATGGGTGCCGGCTATGCAACACTTGTATTAAATGATAGTAATGTTCATTGGTGGCGCAGTGCGCCCACCCCAACTCCCCAGTAACGCTACTGAAGCCCTGGCTGCCATGGTAAGCTCCCTGCTGTCTTGTGCACAAAGCCCAGGGCAGCAGGGAGAGTGTAAGTCATATTCACCCTAATAGATCTCTAATAGGAAATAAAAAGTAAAAAAAAAAAACACCAAAATATTAAGTTTAAATTCCCCCTTCCCAATTTTACATATAAAATATATAAACAATAAATAAACATTTTAGGTATCGCCATGTCCAAAAAGTCCAAAGAATTAAAATAAAAAGTATTAAAAATGCCGTAACAGAATAAATAAAATAAATAAAAACTGCATGATTCGCCATTTTTTAGTCACCTTGTCCCCCACCCAAAAAAAAAAATAGGATAGGACTGTTCTATTAAGGGCTGGACGTTTTATAAACTGCGGAATGCACACAGCTTTTTTAGATTTTTTTTAAATTTTTTCACGTGGTATCGCAATACTTTTTTATGGTATAGAAACCGAATCAAAATTTTGGTATTATGACAACCCTAGTTGGCACTGCCACATACTCATTCTGGGCAAAACCAAAACCCTGAATAGAAGCATGTGCTGCAGACTGATGCATAGGCAGCACTGCATTTCAGGATTCTTGAATTTGAGTGACAACTTTCGTGCGGAGGTACAATGGTGGGCAAGTTGTCACCCAGCTTTCTTATATTTACTGGAGAGAATGTCAGTGCAAGGGGAAAATGCTCCAAGTCAGTAACATGAAGACAAAGGGCCGGCAATCACAGGACATGAAGATGGAAACAACAGATTAGCTGGCACCGACTGACATCTGTTTTCCATCATGGAAAACCTCACATGATGATGAACAGTCAGATGACAGTGACCAGGATGTGCGGGGAAGAGACAGATTCCAGATAACCCTCAACATACAGATGGAGCAGAATTATGTGCAGTAAAACACGGATCAGTGGCAACATATGGTCAGTACGCATCTCTACCCTAGCAGGTGACTTCATGTGAGACACCATGGTGAGGACAGTGCAGGGAAAATGTACAGGAGGTATTTTGGGGGGCTGTGTAATTTTACCAAGCAGTTAAATCACCGACTGACATGAACTCAAGAGGTTCTGCAGCAGCTGAGGGTGGTGCTTTACGAAAGAAGCGGGTCTGAACTACATGAGCCATACTCTGTAGGACAGGAATGCGGAGAAGAAACCAATCTACTGCCCTAAAAGATTACATATTGTACGGAAAATGGCGCCACCAGTGATGACCACAAGGTGGCGCTGACTACTCACTGTGATTCAGATGTACTATTATAGTGCAAGGTCATTCATAGGACAGAGCAATAAACGTTCAACTCTTTATTTGATTTTTTTTTTTTTACGGTTGACAAACATCAATGCGCACACTGTTCAAGAAGCAACACTGGAGATTTCACTCACTTAAAATAAAACTCCACCAAAAGTATTTAAAAAGTCTCAAAAATACAAATTTAAAGGCTATGGACGCCTTTGGGGACATTTTTTTAATCATTGCTTTCTATTCATTTTGGACTAAAAATAATATTTCATTCGGTTTTTATTATACATTTTCAACAGTTTTTTTCTCTACAGCTTTTGATTTGGAGCCTTTATCTCTGGACTCCTGACAGCTCATAAACACTCATTGAAGCTAAATTCTTGTCAAACTGATGGAGCAGTCAGAGCAGGTATGTGAGGGATTTACAGCGGAGCGGAAAACAACAGTCTGTGGATGTAGTGAAAGTGAAAACTGTAGAGAAAAAAACTGAGGAAACTGAAGTCTCAGCAGCAGAACTTTTGTGACGTCTTGCTGACATGTCCTATGTGGGACGAACCCTTTATAATAGTAGAACATAGACTAGATCTTCCAGTCTTGGTCTGGAGGACCAAGCATGTCCAAACATTATGTGGACTGCTCATTGGTTTTAATAAGCACCATGTAATACTTAATTTCCCCTGGGGTGGCGCTGCAGAGAAATGAAACACTTCTTCAGTGTACAGATAATCGCTGAAGGTCCCAGAAGCAGGACACCATGTCCTCAGCTCATTATTTGGGGACTGACCAAATCTGACAACCTCTGGAGCCTCTACTCAGACAAAAAACATGTTAAAAATCGGCTGTTAAAAAATATAGTTTTCAGGATTAAGAAGAGATTTCTTCAGAGAACTGGATAGGAGGCAAAGTTTGCGATCCCACACTGGTTATAATGGTTTCTTGCTATTTTTATGTAGCCTTCTTCTCCAAACGATGGTCCCCAGCTGGAAGAAAAGAATAGTATTACTGTTTGGGCTGGTATAGTGGTGGTATAGGCGTTGGTTTAAGCCCTGGGGTAGATGGTACTTGAAAAACGCAGCGCCCTCTAGGAGCACCTTCTACCACCTGTCAGCAGGCTCTTCATTTATCCACCCCACCAGTTTCCTATGGTCCCCATCAGCCTGGTAGCAGACAACTCCTTTTACAGGTCCTTCAGTCCCTCTAAGTGATCATATTGACTCTGCACCACCTTCTTATAGATCCTGTAGACATCATTAGCAGTTCTCTGGTGTTATAGTGGTGTAAAGCACTAAGATATATAGAATATCAAGCCAAAAATATGGCTTTACCTGTTTTTAACAAGCCAGTACTCCACTCCATCTTTGGCGCCATATCCAACGACAAGCACGGCATGGTTTGTCTGCGAGCTGGAGCACAGCTGGTCATAGTATACACCTAGGAATAGAGGGAAGCTAATAGAGTTCCATATTGTCACATCAATGTAAAGTTGTCTGGCATTGCAGCTCATCCCTGAGGGGTGTAATACCAGGCAAAGCCTATGGACTAGAGTGGCGCTCTTTCAGGAACTTTGAGGACACGGGGTTAGTGGGGAATTAGCCACGGCTTGTTACATACCACTTTTGTATAGATAAAAAGATCTCCGGCTGGCATCAATAGCCGCAGACACAGGACCCACTCTGCCCACCACTTGTTTCAGCTCGTCTTCATTTCCATATGGTACTTCTTTATAGCTGGTCATGCTGGCTGCCTTCTTTGTGGTACTGAAGTGGCAGGTCACATCCTAGTAAGAAGGTAACACAGTACTGAGCCGTCACTGGTAACCACATGCCAACCACTCACTAGGTGATCGGATTACCTTTTCTTCATAGGGGTAGGTGCTATCTGCTTCTATGCCATGGTCGATAATATATTTGTATGCCGCCACAAGGAACCCTCCTGAGCATCCATTGTTCCCGTACGAGCCTGAGCAGTCTACCAGGTTCTGAGCACTCAAGGAGACCAACTTACCTTTCCTAATTTTCAGCTGGCACTCTAGTGACCCCACACTGCTGAATGCCCAGCTAGAACTGCAGATACCCTGGGGTAGACGAAATAAGATAAATTATATAAAAGTGTATTGAGGGTCACTGTTAAACTATGTAAGCAACAAGGCATCATATAACATTTATCTGGGAACGCAAGTGTCAGTATATCATTTATCTGGGAACCCAAGTGTCACTGTATCATTTATCTGGGAACCCAAGTGTCAGTGTATCATTTATCTGGGAACCCAAGTGTCAGTATATCATTTATCTGGGAACCCGAGTGTCAGTGTATCATTTATCTGGGAACCCGAGTGTCAGTATATCATTTATCTGGGAACCCGAGCGTCAGTATATCATTTATCTGGGAACCCGAGTGTCAGTATATCATTTATCTGAGAAACCGAGTGTCAGTGTATCATTTATCTGGGAACCCGAGTGTCAGTGTATCATTTATCTGGGAACCCGAGTGTCAGTATATCATTTATCTGGGAACCCGAGTGTCAGTGTATCATTTATCTGGGAACCCGTGTGTCAGTATATCATTTATCTGAGAACCCGAGTGTCAGTATATCATTTATCTGGGAACCCGAGTGTCAGTATATCATTTATCTGAGAAACCGAGTGTCAGTGTATCATTTATCTGGGAACCCGAGTGTCAGGTGTATCATTTATCTGGGAACCCGAGTGTCAGTATATCATTTATCTGGGAACCCGTGTGTCAGTATATAATTTATCTGAGAACCCGAGTGTCAGTATATCATTTATCTGGGAACCTGAGTGTCAGTGTATCATTTATCTGGGAACCCGAGTGTCAGTATATCATTTATCTGAGAACCCAAGTGCCAGTGTATCATTTATCTGGGAACCCGAGTGTCAGTGTATCATTTATCTGGGAACCCGAGTGTCAGTGTATCATTTATCTGGGAACCCGAGTGTCAGTATATCATTTATCTGGGAACCCGAGTGTCAGTGTATCATTTATCTGGGAGCCCCAGTGTCAGTGTATCACGTACCTGGGACCTCAAGTGTCAGTGCACCCAAATGTCAGTGCACTCTTTATCTGGGAAACCAAGTGTCAGTATATCATCTTTCTAAGAACCCAAGTGTCAGTATATCATTTATCTGTATACCCAAGTGTCGGCATATAATTTATCTGGGAACCCAAGTGTCGGCATATAATTTATCTGGGAACCCAAGTTTCGGCATATAATTTATCTGGGAACCCAAGTTTCGGCATATAATTTATCTGGGAGCCCAAGTGTCAGTGCACCCTTTATCTGGAAACCCAAGTGTCAGTATATCATTGATCTGGGAGCCCAAGTGTCAGTATATCATTGATCTGGAAGCCCAAGTGTCAGTGCACCCTTTATTTGTGAACCCAAGTGTCAGTATATCATTTATCTGGGAACCTAAGCATCAGTATATCATTTATCTGGGAACCTAAGCGTCAGTATATCATTTATCTGGGAACCCAAATGTCAGTGCATCATGTACCTGAGAAACCAAGTGTCAGTGCATCCTTTACCTGGAAACCCAAGTGTCAGTGTATTATGCATCTGGGAACCCAAGTATCAGTGCATCCTTTATCTGGAATGCAATTATCAGTGCATTATGTATCTAGTGTCAATGCACAGCATTCAAGTCAAGATAGTGGTCAGACAGTGAATAAAAGCCACCCATACCTGATCTTTCACATCGGTCACACAATTCTGTTTCCTCCAGTCTATGGACTCAGGTACCTTTGATTTTAATACATCCTCTGGTAAGTCTGTGTCATTAGACGTAGAAATATCTGCACGACTGAACCCAGTCATTGTAGCTAACACCTCTTCACTAGTCTGTAAGACAAATGGAGAAATCCTTAGGAAACATCTTGATAATGAATCCGTGATGGCCCTCACTAGATGCCCTGCACACTATGAATATACATTATAGCAGAGGGGATACTGTGAAATATAGCCTATGTCACTGGTGTCCTGTGGACCTGCAGTTAATTATATTCACCTAGATACGTCAACACGGCTCTACCCTCCTGATTCAACATAACTAATATTCTTACCATATCTCCAAGATGGTTCATCCCAACCTCATAGGAGTGAAGACCTAACGAATATTCCAGGTTATGGAGCATAATAAACTTCAGATTGTCCTCCCAGATAATACGTCTTCTCAGCTCATCTTGCTAGAATCATTCAAGAGATGTTGGCACCAAAGGCAAAAAATCCAACCATATTATCAAGTTGAGATTAAAAAGATACAAGACCTACCTTGCTGTTATACATTTTCTCATGTGTCTTAGACCATAGCTGCCAGTGGTTGTCAAGATTGCTGTCAGGACTGCAGTCAACAAGCATCATGATGGGCACCAGGGCCATAAATTGGACCACAAGGAACGGCATGGTTTTCTATAGTCAAAGATGTACAAACTCACATTGCTATATGGGAGAATGAATCATGTAACACAAGCAAGGATTACCTCAAAAGGCCATCATTACAGGAGGAACAAAGAAAAACGATCATCTTTTTCCAAAGAACGAGGTAGTAGACTGAGGTGGACGTAGCATATGAATTTCCCCTTATCTCAAAGATAGATCTGAAGACCAAATACCTACCTGTTTCATGTGAGTGGCACCTGAGTTGGTACTAGTGATGAAGAACGCCAGCTTTTTTATATGAGTTGGAATAGGTGGAGATTTTGAAGAACCTTCTACCTTATCTACTTCAAAACTCTACTTAATGCCAAGAAGGCGGAGCTTCATGTTCCACTTACCAGATTTTTGAAGATGATCTTACACACGACAATTCAGACTCTTCACATTTGTAGGTGGAGGACCAGTAGTGGGAGGAGGGCTGCTTGGTTTCTAGACAACATTGTTTTGCGCCTAATATTGAGTTTGAGGCCAACATCATTTTATTATTGTTTCACCCCCTAGATCTGCATGAGGTTCATATATCAACATAGCCCTGGAGTTGGACACAAAACAACCTGAGATATTATGTCATATCCCATTATCTCAGATCTGTCTGAAGATAATTTGCCCAAGGTGGTGGGGCAGAGCCTAAGGGTACCTTTACACCTTTAGATTATCTGACAGATAAATTGATCAATCATTGGTCAGATGGCTATTTACACACACAGATCTTTTGTTACGTGCACCAATTATTGGACTAATATAGTCTGATTGGACAGAAGTTGGCCAATTAATCTGTTGGTGTAAAGGCACCCTAAGGGAGAGGAGGCAATCATTCATCACCAAGCCTTAACCCATCCACTACAGTAGACCTCCAAGGAAGAAGGCATTAAACTCATCCATTATCCCATATGTCTAAGGAGGCAGACATAAAGACCACATATACAACATTTGAATCTCAAGTTGCTGAACATTTAAACCCCCCCTAGAACAACCCAAAATCAGCCTGAAAACTTGTATAACCCATGACTCGAGGCCTGACTCGAGAGATAATCCGTCAAAAACCAGGACTGTTCAAGGGGATTCTTCTCTCCAATACCCTAAACCACCTTTCAACCCTTTCACTATCCTAGACCACCAGGGAGGTCTTCATTAATCCCTAAGGATGCTGGATCTTTACCCTAGACTATTAGAAATGGCGTTGACGTCACTAAATATAACATTTAGCATCCAGTGTCTTCTACTAAACCTGGTGCCTAGTTGTATATAAAACATGTAACATCAGGCCATGGAGGTTAGTAGTCCAACCAGCATTTATCTCTGACTGAACAGCGATAATCATTCTCTAATGGGGTCCATACTATAATTTCCCGATGTCCCATACTAGGGACGACTTCAGTCAAGTGACTTATCCTTATGTTTTGTGGAAGAAAATCCACAGGAACACAGGGAGAACATACAATCTCCCTGCAGATGTTTTCCTTACTAGGATTTCAAGCCAGAACTACAGCACTGCAAGGAAACAGTGCTAACCAGCAAGTCACCAATTCATATCCAATACTTTGGGATACAGCCAATGTCTATCGAAAATGGAAGTGGCTAATAACTGCCTGTGATCCAGTGGAGGCCAGAGTCATCCAGCAAATCTCAACAGTAGGGTTTTGTCTCCACACCAAAAGTGGTAACCTCCATTCAGACTGAAATATGCAGAATTTAGCAATATTAGGGAAGATTTACGAAGCTAAAACTGGCAGAATTCAGGCTCATCTTCGATTAAAAAAAGCTTGTATTCATGCTTTACACCAGATTCAGTGTGTTCGGGCAACATTTTTCATCTCACTACAGTTTTGAAAAGAGAAAAAAAAAAAAGGACATTGCCTACAATACACCAAATCGCACAAATTTTGCGATTGAAGGGAAGAGGAGGCATACGGAAAAGTAGTCGGGATGACACATGGTGTGCCATGGTGATCAAACTGTCGCATCTTCTGCCTACCTGGTCTAGTTTTAAAGGGGCATTCCAGGACGTAGACATTCATGGTCTATCCTCAGCATAGGTCATCGCATCGGTGGAGGTCCGACACCTGGGACACCAGTTGGTTTGGGCAGCCATTGGCACTAGAAACTACACAGTGGATGTAGCTGGGAGCAGAAGGCTTCCACCACCGTGTAGTGGTTGTGCCGTGGTGGAGCCAGAAACTACACAGTGGATGTAGCTGGGAGCAGGAGACTTCCTCCACCGTGTAGTGGTTGTGCCGTGGTGGAGCCAGAAACTACACAACGGATGTAGCTGGGAGCAGGAGACTTCCTCCACCGTGTAGCGGTTGTGCCGTGGTGGAGCCAGAAACTACACAGTGGATGTAGCTGGGAACAGACTTCCTCCCCCGTGTAGTGGAGCCAGAAACTACACAGTGGATGTAGCTGGGAGCAGGAGACTTCCTCCACCGTGTAGCGGTTGTGCCGTGGTGGAGCCAGAAACTACACAACGGATGTAGCTGGGAACAGAAGACTTCCTCCACCGTGTAGTGGTTGTGCCGTGGTGGAGCCAGAAACTACACAGTGGATGTAGCTGGGAGCAGGAGACTTCCTCCACCGTGTATTGGTTGTGCCGTGGTGGAGCCAGAAACTACACAGTGGATGTAGCTGGGAGCAGGAGACTTCCACCACCATGTAGTGGTTGTGCTGTGGTAGAGCCAGAAACTACACAACGTATGTAGCTGGGAGCAGGAGACTTCCTCCGTGTAGCGGTTGTGCCGTGGTGGGGCCAGAAGCTAGACAACAGATGGAGCCTTCTGTCCACTGTATAGTTTCTAAAGGTGGCAGCTGTCCGAAACAGCTGGGTGGTGGGGGTAGCCAGGTTTTGAACCCACACCAATAGGTCATCAATATCTAAGTACCAGAAAACCCTTTAAGCTACAGTATGTGTTGAGGTTACGTCGGGTCAGATGAGGCCAACACCACATCCCTTGTCCAAGTCTTCATCCTGAATAGTTCTTAAATTCTTCATATAAGAGGCTCTTACTAAGAAGAGTCACTCATCACACAGATATGGGTCCTGAAGTAGCCAGATAGCGTCTAGTGGATTGGATTTTCAGAAATCTCCAGTTTCCATCACTCAGTTTAACTATTACGACACCAAACTGTCTAACATGACCCGATCACCTTACAAGTTGAGTAGACTTTATGGAGGGGGAGAGTACTACACTTACCTGACCTCATTACAATTCCATTATACTCTACAACTCCCAAATGACCTGACCACTAGACATAGTCATATAATCCAATGCTATACATACAGCACTACCACTCCCAAAATGACCATAACACAATGGGCACTGAGGAACATCAGCATTGGACTCCACCTGGGGGCGTCGTAGGCCTTAAGGCCAATGATTGCTGTGCCTTTACAATGACTGGATTTTTGCAATGGCCACAACATGGCTCGTCATCCCAGGAGTTAGCGGTAACCATGCCAATTCCACGTGTCGCTTGCAGACTTCCTTAGTTCCTTGATGGGTGACATCAATGAGAGGCTTCATAACTGTGACGATGATGTAGTAAAGCCGTATTGTTGTATAAGTTTATATAGGCCTTGTTGTATAACATTATCATGGGAATAGTCACTGAGGAGATAGTTCACAAGGGCTGCGTACACCAACATGGCCAACAGTAACCTACCTGGTGTCAAACTATCTCCTATACAGGTGGATTCTGCAAAGAGGAGTCTTGTTTTGGGGTGTTTTATACCTAAAGCAGACATGCTCTATAGAGAACAGGTGGTTTACCGTCGGCCATGTGCACAGAAGATGCCAAAGGCAAACTACCCATTTAAAGGCTCTATCATAGCCTCTATATTGATAGCTTATACTTACAATAGGCCACCAATTTCAGATCTGTGGGGGGTCCGATTCCAGGCCCTCTCTCTGATCAGCTGTTTGGCCTATCCTACGCCGAGTGTCCGTGACCATCTGAGCAAACATGCACGTCCACCTCTCCACACTCTACATGGTGTCAGACCCCAAAATCAGTATTCAACAGTTGCCAGAATAGCTCATTAATAAGCAGGATGCTTGACGGTTGTCCAGAGCGAGTTTAGCTTGGCTAAACAAAGCTCACAGAGACAAAAGGATAAAAAACATCCTGCATGATGTGATAATGACTGCGGATGTCAGTGGCTATACATATCAAAGTAAATCACAGAAAAGGGGGTTCTAGTGCACAAAAATGGATGCAAACAATATATACTGTATAAACTAAGACCTCATTCTGATATGATAAAATCTGAGACTCTTAGCCAATATATTTTGATCAAAACACATCTGTGCCCACCTACCCAGCGTCACGGTGGTCTCAGGTCAGGCAGGTCCTACGCTAAACCTAACTATGCCGTTGGGCATCTATATCTAGGAGCGTGGACGCTGCACATATAGGCGCGTTGCTCCTAGTGACCTCTATGTGCATACAGCAACCAATGAGAGGAGGAGCAAACACACCTATATGTACCACGCAATCAAGACGCTCAATTTGATAGGAAGAGCAAAAGTGCACAAAAATGCTACTCATGATAAGCTAAGAGCGCATTCAGACCTGAAGGTGCCACTCCCTCAGGTACATGTTATAAACTAAGCAAAACTCACAGAGACAAAAGGATAAAAAACATCCTGCATGATGTGATAATGATTGCGGATGTCGGTCTTAGTTTATACAGTATATATTGTTTGCATCCATTTTTGTGCACTAGAACCCCCTTTTCTGTGATTTACTTTGATATGTATAGCCACTGACATCCGCAGTCATTATCACATCATGCAGGATGTTTTTTATCCTTTTGTCTCTGAGTCTTGCCTAGTTTATAACATGTACCTGAGGGAGTGGCACCTTCAGGTCTGAATGCGCTCTTAGCTTATCATGAGTAGCATTCTTGTGCACTTTTGCTCTTCCTATCAAATTGAGCGTCTTGATTGCGTGGTACATATAGGTGTGTTTGCTCCTCCTCTCATTGGTTGCTGTATGCACATAGAGGTCACTAGGAGCAACACGCCTATATGTGCAGCGTCCACGCTCCTAGATATAGATGCCCAACGGCATAGTTAGGTTTAGCGTAGGACCTGCCTGACCTGAGACCACCGTGACGCTGGGTAGGTGGGCACAGATGTGTTTTGATCAAAATATATTGGCTAAGAGTCTCAGATTTTATCATATCAGAATGAGGTCTTAGTTTATACAGTATATATTGTTTGCATCCATTTTTGTGCACTAGAACCCCCTTTTCTGTGATTTACTTAGCTTGGCTAAAACAAGATGGCAGACCCCACGTAATAGGGGCACACAGACAAGAGTTGTACCCCTTGAAACTCAATTCTCATAATAGGTGGACACTGAGGCCATGTTCACTTTTGGAACCATTTTTAATGGATCACGACCCGCGTCTCAGTGGGACCAGGAAGTGGCGGGGTCTACTGCATCCAATCACAGCCCTCAGCAGTCCCCATCAGCTTAAAGGGGTTTTCCTATCCTCTGGATAGGTTATCAGTATCTGATCGGTGGGGGTCTGACACCTGGGACCCCCCGCCGATCAGCTGTTTGAAACAGTGCCGGCGCCGCTATCTTTTCGCCGCTCACCAAGCACAGCGCCGTACATTGTATAGTGGCCATGCTTGGTATTGCGCTCAGTCCTATTCACTTGAATGGGGCTGAGCGGCTCCTAGGCTACGTGACCAATGAATGTGACGTCACTGGCCTAGGAAAAGATAAGATAAGTCCGCAGCACTCACCGAGCGGCGGTGTCTTCTCAAACAGCTGATCGGCGGGGGTCCCAGGTGTCGGACCCCCACAGATCAGATACTGATGACCTATTCTGAGGAAACGTCATCAGTAGTAACATCCTGGAAAACCCCTTTAATGGTACATCGCAGCTGTTCCAAGTCGATTTGACTGCTGAGACCTGTGATTGGCTGCAGAGATCGAGACCCAGCAGCTTCCAGGAAGACTCCGGGACGGAGCACCACGGCTTTGGCCAATCACAGTCCCATCGACTGTAATGTAACGTTTATGCACAAAGATGTGACTGATGAGTCCTGCAACTGCTTGCAGAGATCATGAGAGCCAGCATCATCCTGGTCCCACAGGGACCATAAAGAGAGCACCAGAGGGTCTACTTTTTTTATGTTGCCGCCTCCTAGTCCAAACACCACCGTTAAAGTATACAGCACCTATGCAGTCACGTGGGTCAGTACACCCTATGCCGCCTCCTCTACTGTCTGCAGGTTATCAAGAAAGGCGAGAAGGAACAGATGACCAGACAACACAGGGTCTGCAGTCCACGGAGACACACAGGCCTGCACAGGAGCTGTATACACTCCCCCAGATTTTATGATCAGCCAGGACCTTCTGCATACCTGAGGAGATCAGCCATAGAAATAAGACACAGAGAAACCACAGGCTTTACATGAACAAGTAAAAATTCTCATAAAATTATATTATTTCATATTGTATACACATAAAACACTTTGCACAAAAAAAAGAAGTTAACAGAGAGCGCAAGGAAAAGTCAAGAAGAAGAAGCCGTATATCCTGAAGAAACACGTGTTCTGTAATAAGACCCTGTGCTAGTCCTGTGATCATCCGGTCAGACGCTAGAGGACATCTTATATGGCCGGTCAGTGAGCCTGCTCTAGACTGTCCAGATACTGTAGCCACTTTCTGGCAGAAGCAGCGCCACACCAGTCCACAGCTGGTAGACGGTATTGCAGCTTAGCACCTGAGGAGCAGCAATACCAGACACAACCCATGGACGGGGGTGGCGCTGTTTCTGGAAGAAGGCAGCCATGTTTTTCAAATCCTGGACAGGCCCTATACGTTTACTCCATGTATATAAAAATAATCGGCCTCGGATATACAGGAAGATAATATCGGTTTTAATTTTTTTAGAAAAATATACAGGTCGTTTAGGAGGGTCATTCCTATGAAGTGCTAAAAAGGCTGGCAAGTTGAGATTTCATTCACTTTATTTTTAATGGCAGCCATCTTGAATCTCACTGGTAAAAGATTTCAATCCATATGTGCTTTATCAGATTTCAGGCTGTCACTTGAACAAGAGCTTGCCCCTTTTTTTTTTGGCTAGGATGCATTCACTTTGCCGTCTTTGGTGGCGGTCAGGGCGATTCCCCGACGTTCATCCGTGACATGTGCCGCTGTATAGCCATTCTCTGCCTCTAGGATACGTTTGACGCTTGCGGCACGTGAACCACTGTAAACTTCAAACGCAGTGTGAATGCACCCTTAGAGGGGTTGTCTTAATGGAAGCTATGCGACCGCTACCGGTCTGGGATCACTGTGGACCCAGCTTCTATTAATCAGCTTTTACCAGTTCCGACAATTATTTGGCTGACCCTATACTGCATAGACGGGCTGTGTCCACCAGCGAGCAGGACCAACCCCCACCTATAACATCCATACACCCTGATATGACAACCCTTTAAGGTGGCCCTGGCCTGTAGAGGTCACCTGATATAATATATGCTGAAAGCCATGGCCTTCCTAGGTCTCCCTGGGCATAGTTAAGTGCACTACTCCCCTGGGTGGGTGCACAAATTCTGTCTCCTCTAGTGATTGTCTAGCGGTTTCCTGTCCTGACGTGATACAAAAAAGGCACCGACTACATTTGTGATTATCCTACGCATGAAGTTTCATCCCTGATAGAGCCTAAAATGATAGCTTTTAGGGTCTTCTTAAGGTCACTACATAATAATGAAATGTTTTGGGGTGGGGGAGGGGGTGCTTATTGTAATCTGAATTATTCAGATTTTGCAAATGACAAATAATCAGTGGTAAAATATTTGGGGGGTGGAAAGCTGGTGAGGGTTGGGGAGAGAGAGAACATGATCAGGTCTCTCCCCTTAGTTCATATAGAAGGCAGTTCTGTGGTGTCCCTGTGACGGTTCCTCCCCATGTCCTGGTGGCAACGTCCATCTTGTATAGTCCACCTGCCTTACCGCCAATGGTCTTCTTATCTCCTGGAGAACGTCAGGAGATCAAGAGTAAGGAGCGAGTGATTGGGGGTGGGGAGGAGCTGAGCAAACGCTCATTTGTAGGCATCCGGATTCCATGATCTGTGCGACTGGCGGCATCTCTTACTCGGCGAAAGGCTGGAACATGTTGAGCTCGGAAAACTCTTCATTGTTGTAACTGGAGGCCTGATCTCCCAGCATGGACAACATGTCCTAGAGGTGAAAACAATTATCAGGTAAAGTGCTCACCTTTCAGCTGGCTATGGTTCTCCTTCCCTCTATGTCTATATATCACCATTACACATCTACAGCACTTACTGGGAAGACCTCGGACTGGCCGGCCTGTGGCTGGACGTGAGACTCCGCATTGTTTTGGCCATGATGCTGCGTCTGCCACTGGGGCCACACTCCTACCGCGTCCGCTGCCCTTGTCTGGAAGGGTACACGTGGCTGTCCCACCTCTGTGGCTAAAGAGACATGACCAAGAGCGTCAGTATTACTCTTTACTGCCTTACTCTTTACTATCCTCTGCCGTTTTAAAGATGGTGCCTGCTGGCGAGGCTAATGTCTGTGATCGGTGATAAGGCTGATTGTAGACATTTAACCCCTGGGATCATTCCGAGAAAGCAAAAACCAGAAGCCGCACGCTTTCCAGCCCGGGACGCCTTCCCCTGGCTAAGATCAGAGAAGGCGTCCCATACTAGAAATAGGCCTGATTTCAGGCGGATTACTAGTAAATTCCAATGCTAGTGGCAGAACAGCACTGGAATATACTGATTCCTGATCGACATCCATTACAGAATACAAGTTACAATCTAATGATTGCATGTTACAGTCACCTAGGGAGACTTAGCAAAAAAGTAAAATAAAAAAAAGCCTAAATGAGTTCTACTCATCCTGTGTTACAGTCTGGATTACACTGCAGAGCTGCATTCACAATTCTGCTCTTATTGGAAATAATAAACAAGCCTGTTAACAGACATACCTCTAACAACACAGCTCACAAAAATAACGAGGAAAAAACAGTAAAACAAGGATGGGAAAGACAAGGCCTAGTTTTTCTTTACCGAAGTTGTTGGTCCTAGCGGCCAGGTTGGGGTACGTGGCCGCCGCTGGAGAGGAGGTTGAACTCTGGGAGGACAATGGGCTGAAGTTAGTAGGCGTCGTCTGGAAGTTGCCCATCCCAAACGGAGGCGACTGGGTCTTTGCTGCCTGGAAATCAGAGCAATGTGTTTGGTGTAATTACAGGGCTGGGAAATTCAAGAGTTTTCAGGTCTGAGATGTGAAGAGAAAGGGAACGTTTCCTACCTGCCCTGTGAAGGAGGGACGTGCGCCAGAGCTCCAGTTAGTGCCGCTGATTTGAGTGGGGCTGGTATGTCGTGATATCTGGGCGAGAATCTGCCCAGCAGACACGGGCTGCTGGATGATGTTACCTGGAGAAACCATCCCACCACTCCTTAAAAAAAAAATTAGAAAAAAATTAATATTTAGAAAAATGTGATGGATCTGAGAGGATCTATACTGCCACCTGGTGTTCATTAACAGATGTCCAGTCTGCTATTGTTTGGGTCCAAATTAGCTAATTGGAATATTTCTGATTTATAACTTACATTTGTCGGATTCTCACCTGAAGTTGTCCACTGGGCGGGGAGCAGACGTGAAAGTGCTGGCTTGTGGGAAGAGCTGCTGGTTGCCGGGGACTCCGCTGGGATTGAGTGCTTTATTCTGGTCTATAATTGTGAGAATAAGATGTAAGCGGATAACAGGTCTGTGCAATGTACAAAGTGAGGGTAGTAGTGAGAAATTTCCTAATGTATTGTATCTACAGTGGCTCGAGTTGTCATAGTAACAGACAACAAACACACCCTGTGTAGTCTGATCCTGCAGTCATATTCCATTTGTTCCCTACTTTATGCTTGTCTACATCTGGACAGGAAGAAGGAAACATGACTGCAGGATCAAAATGCATTAGAAGCCAAATGGTAGGACAGCTTTAATTGTGACCCATTACATTGTTTTATTATAAACCTTTATAATGGTTGTGAATGAGTTAAAACAAAAACAAAAACTCCTTGCTTGTCTTCACTCAGTTAAATAATATAAATCTACCTTTAGTCACCACTAGAGGGAGCTCTCTGAATAAGGATTTATACAGCTCCCATTGACCTCATCCATCCAGCTGTGACTCACCTGGGTTAATGCTGCTGTAGATTTCAGCAAACCTGGAGTCTCTCTCCTGTCCATAAAGAGCGTCGGACTTCTCCAGAGATTTGCTGTGGTCAGGAACTGCCGCCGTCACTGGCTGAACTGGAACCTTTAGCATTGAAAATGAATAGAAGTGACAATTATAACCTTGCACCTTTACTGTATAACAGAAAATATATAAAGTGCTAAATCCTGATGTCACCCATGTCCTAAGACAAGGGTCTGATGAGCATGGGTCCAACCACTGTAGCCTCTGCCGATTATATGAATGGGGGCTGTGCGCTCCCTAGTTTGCTAGGATATGCATTCACTTTGTGGCTGATGGGGGTTCATCTTCAGGGACCCCCATAACCCTGATAATGAAGGAGTGCTCCCCAGTTTGCTAGGATATGTAACCACTTAATAACTGATAGGGATTCATCCTCAGGAACCTCCACAACCCTGATAATGAAGGGGCTGCAGCATCTGTTTAGTCCGACGTCCCCTTTGTTCTTTCCTTGCACCAGTAGCTGTGCAGGGAAGACCTAGCCTGTGAGCACTGCAAAACCAGTTTACAAGGTGAGAAAACCCCTTTACATAACAGGCTAATTTTTTTATTTTAGGACAGAAATTTGATACATCTATAAATTAAAAAAAGAGTTAGATTAGTAAAATGACTGTTCTCACCTGTGTGTGGTTATATGCACCCATATTATCCCTGCTGGGCACCACATCCAGTTCTGATGGTGGGGGAGGCTGTTGTCTGGGCAGAAGATAAGAATTTTGTCTTACAATATAAATATATTAATGCAAGCCAGAGGGCCGCTCCCTGTGTGATCAGGTACACAACACCAGTGATGCACAGGGTAATCCTGATGGAAAGTTCTACCTGCTAGATACAGTGTATTCACTTGCAATACTACGTCTAACCACAAGGCGCGCTGTTACAGAGGAAAACTTCCTTTAAAGGGGTTTTTGGGATTATGACGGTATACTATAGAGCAGTGATGGCTAACCTACGGCACTCCAGCTGTGGTGAAACTACGACTCCCAGCATGCTCCAAGAATTTCTATGGAGCTCTGAGAACAGCCAAGCAAGTGTACAACTAGGGAATCATAGTTTTACCACAGCTAGAGGTTAGCCATCACAGACATAGAGCTTCCAGTAAGTCTTAGAGACTTGTTAGACATTGTGCCCCCTCCACATGTTCCTCACCTGCCAGCCAATTGTCCTGGACCCATTTCCAGAGAGTGTGAGAGGCCCTGGGCTAGCGGTGGTCTCTGCATAGAGGTGGCCAAGGCTGGTCGTGACTCCTGGTTAGAGTTCCTAAGAGTAAGAGAAGATGTCATTTACTGGCTGTAGAAGAATCCTCACCATCTTACTAGAGGAATGCCAGCTGTACCCATGCCACTTACTTTATGTTGGTGTTTGTGCAGATGATATACTCAATCTCGTCAGAATAGGGATTTTGGAAGGTGAAGGAGCTGGTTCTCATCAGCAGCCACTCACGGCTTTTGGATCTGAACCGGAACATGACGGACAGAACCTGACCTTTTAATTTCACCACCTGGAGGGGATACAATGTATACTGGGTTATACTTTACCTTACAGTATAATGTGCTGTCAACACAGCCATAGGCTTTCTATACATGGTCACAAAAGCTGTGATCTGGGCTTAAACAGTCAGAACCGTGAAGTGACGCCAACTAGAGGTTGTGTAAGGGATAAAACCTGATGTGGACAATGCCAAAGAACAGGAGGGGCGGCTGGAGAGCCTGAGAGGCTGAACTGGCCACAAGCTCCTGTAGATAAGTTTCATGACAAAATAATGGTTATACTGTCCCTCAACATTTCCTTCCTGAGGAAACAAGGGTCCGGACAGGATTTTAACCAGTTCAGTGATTGGCTTTTCTGGAGATAAGCGGCTGTCAGACGCCTCTATCAGCTTATCTCTACCGAACCAATACGCATATTTAAGAGGAACCTGTCACACTGGACATAACGGAGCAGAAGGAGCTGAGCAGATTGATTTATTCATTTAACTTCCTGCTCTTTCTATGCGCTGGAGTCCACTGGGCAGTGATTGGATGCTATGTCTGTATGTAGTCATAAAGAACACACTGTCAATCACTGATAAGACGGCCCAGTGGACTCCTAAGCACAGAATGAGCAGGAAGTTAAAGGGTCGCTAACGTTTCACAAATCAATAGTACAAGCGACCACAAGAAACATTGTACTAGGTTTAATAGTGAGAAATATGTAGTTCCCCAGCTGCTCCTCCCCCCACTGCTTGCTAACTGCTTTTTCACTTTGAAAAATGCTTTCATTCTGGACCAGACTCAACGCAAGTCTAAGGGGAGGGGAGGAGTGAGCAGCAGCAGTGAAACAGAGACTGCATAGCCATAAGTGCTTAATTAAAAACCTTATAAGTCGGTACTTCTCTGTAATGTCCGCCATTAACCCTTTCGCGCCCGGAGCTTTTTTCTGTTCTGCATTTTCGTTTTGCGCTCCCTGCCTTCAAACAGCCATAACGCTTTTATTTTTCTGTTCACATAGCTGTATGAGGGCTTGTTTTTTTGCGGGACAAGTTGTACTTTCCAACGCCGCCATTTAATATTGCATACGGTGTAGTGGGAAGCGGGAAAAAAATTCCAAACCAGGTGAAATTGCAAAGAAAACGCTATTCCACTACAGTTCAACGGGTTTCTTATTTACAGCGTTTGATGTGCATTAAAACTGATCCGTTACTTTCATTCTACTGGTCAGTACGAATCCGGCAATACCTAATATGTATAGTTTTTCCTGCGTTTTCATAGTGATAAAATAATTAGAAAGTTGCCCTTTTTTTTTTTTCCTTGTCAAATCTTGACCCCTATAACTTTTTGGTATTTATGTGTACAGAGCTGTATGGGGGCTCATTTTTTGCGGGACGATCTGAAGTTTTTATTGATACCATTCTGGGGTGTGTATGACTTTTTGATCACTTTTTATTTAATTTTTTTTTAGAAAAAAAAAGCGACAAAAAACGGCAAATCGCCATTTGGACGCTTTTTTCCGCCACACAATTCGCCGTATTGGAATTTTTTTTTTTATATTTTAAAAGTATGGGCGTTTTCGGTCACGGTGATACCCATGATGTCTATATTTATTGTTATTTAGGTATTTATTTTTTACTTATACGGAAAGGGGGTGATTTGAACTTTTACATCTTTTTTTATTTTTTATATATTTTTTAACATTTTTTTTTATTTTTTTTTACTATTAGAAAGCTCAAATATGGGCTTATATATTGTGGCTTTTTTTTTTTCTTTATGAGCAATTATGGATTTTATAGACTCAGAAATCCATGAGTTGCTCATTTCTTATCCTGGCCTGCCATCTAGTGGCCAGAATAAGAATTGCACTTTGAAAACTGTAATCCTCACCAGCGAGGATTACAGTTTTCATATGGTGTACAGACACCCCGATGGCCACACGGGGTGTCTGTACACCACCCGGAAGCGAATGCTTCCGGGTTGAAACGCAACTAGATGCCATGATCACGTGTGATCACGGCATCTAATCAACCAGGAAGACGCAGCCGATGGCGGTAAGTAGCGGCAAGTCTCTGCTGTTAGAAACAGCAGAGACTTGCTGGCCATGACGCCCGCCGCACCCAGGGGTTAACCTGGAGTTGGTACTGAAAGAGAAGGTTAGGAAGCTGATTCTCCTCTACTTTCTGTGCACAGTGGATGGCAGCTGGTCTCAACTAACCATAGCGGAGAGAACGGCAAACTAGATAGTCAGCGTGCACAAAGATAAATTGCAAAAAAAAAAAAAGCCAGATGCAAGTGATATAATGGGCAGAAATAGTGTTATTCCTCAAGTACACACACTGTACTATTGGGTTGTGCTGAGTATTTTCCCGCAAATCTATCTGCTCTGCTCCTCCTGCTCCATAACATGCTTTCCAAGTTGTACGCTACCATTTATTTTGATGGGGCTTATCCACAAACGTATGGCTTACCTGTTGAAAACTGTCTCTCAGCAGCTGCTCATCTTCAGGATGGGCAAACTCTACAATGCTTTTTCCTAAGAGCTCCTAAAATAAAATGAAACCTCACGTGAGACTGGAAACTAGAAATGTGTGAAGCCGGGACTGCCTCTCACTTACCTGGGGCTGGTAGCCAACAGTTGCAGCACATCGATGGTCCACGAAGGTGAACAAGCCGTCCACGCTGTGCCGCGAGATGAACTCGATGGGCTGGCAGATGCTGTTCATGTCTGTGCAGTTGGGGGAGCTTGTTACCTGATGGAAGAGACATCACCATGTTATCCACACCAGGATCCGCTCACATGCATTGTGTTCACACCACTATTCCTCTACATTCCAGGAACAATCCTGACTCACCTGTAACCTGCCAATGGCCACCAGACAGAACTTGCTGCTCTGTCCTGCGTCCTGGTCATCGTCCGGTAACGTGACACCTGTTGATATCAAATTCACTCAAAATGACCCAATTCCAGCAAGATATATTTTACAAGTGAGATCACATTTATGCTTGAAATGTCAGATCATGAGACGGGGCACTTTGTACGTAGCAACTATTAGCACAAGCGTGTTCACCGCTGTAATGATCTGTACTGATGGCATCATGCCGGGCAGGGGGACACAGCATTATAAATCACTATAATGCTGTGAGGTCCCATTACAAGAGAATCACACTCCCGCACGGAAGGTGTTTATGGCACTGGCCTATGAGCAGTTAGGTCAGCGGGCACAGAAATTGTGGCACCGCTGATTGGAGGAGAGTAACGGACTGGGCTTTCCTGCCCGCACATCCTTTCACAGGGACCATATAGCAGGTGGTCTGCTCATAGGCCCCCTACGGTTTCCTGTATTTAAAATGCTTTATGTCTCTGCTTTATGTCACTGCAAAAAAAAAAAAAAACTACACTACAACATTAAGAGTTAGGCCCCATTCACACGACCGTATTTTTGCGGACCTGCAATAATACGGGGGCCGCCCGGCGTGTGTTCCGCACGCTCGGAGCACACGCTGGGCGGTCCCATTCAAAATACCTATACTTGTCCGTCGGAAATGCTTCATCGGAGCCGCGGCACGGAGCTAGCTCCCCGCTCCATAGAGGTGAATGGGGCCGCATCTATTCCGCAATATTGTGGAATAGATACGGCCCCATTCACACGGTCGTGTGAGTGGGGCCTAAATTTCCCCTAGAGGTCTTAGAAAATCTAGAAACCTGTAAAAAAATTAAACAAATAATAATAGACAAATAATAATAATAAACATAATAATAATAGCTATATATATATATATATATATATATATATATATATATACACACACACAAATACAGTATGTATGTGTATATATATTTTATTTTTTTCTGAATTACCTGCAGGCGGCCATGCTTTAATGTATCCTGTGCAATGTACGACCACAAACTGTGGCTCTCCGTCTTTCGGGGGACCTAGGCCGTTCCTATAACACAAAAAGACAAGCCTTGTTTTAGTAGGAAACCTTAGTTTGGGGTCCCCCATAACAGTATATGACTGGTTGCTCCTGGCACCACCCCGACATTTCTTTGCAACGTATAGATCTGGCGGTTCACCTGCATCGGTTCCTCATAAAGCTGAGCCTGTTCAAGGCGGCCGATTCCACGACAGCGGTCCCACATCTGAAAAGAAGAAAACGGTCAGAACAGGGTTAAGGGGGGTCCGACAGCTGGCGCTCCACCGACAATGGGTGTCCTGCGTTCCGATTTCAGTGGAGCAGTGCTCATGTATGCTTGTGGGCACTGCATTCCGCTCTATGGGGCAGCGGGAAATAGATGAGTGTTTATGTGGCTATAAGGGTGGATAGGGGCACTAAGTAACGTACAGATGCCACATCTTTTTCACGGACACAGTGCCACGCTCAGCTCCATATTACAATGTATCACAATCTCTAGCCCAGAGTTGGACCCCAATCCGAACCGCCTTACCTCATTCTGCAGATGAAGGACCTCCGGGACCCCATGCACATTCTCATGGAGGACTGCTGACCCTCTTTCTTCACGGTGCCAGTTTTCAGATCCAGGATGCGCCCTGTAAACACCACAACCACAAGGTTACAGGAGGACTAGATAACAGCCCCTGGTAAGCGCCACGTACAGGAATACCGCCTGGAGCTCACCCGTCATGGCGTTCTCCGCCGTAGAGAGCTGCTCCCGAAGCTTGTCCACATCATCCGGGTGAACCTGGTCGTACAAGGTGCTCCCGAACCACTCGGTCTGCGGCTGGTTGAGGACAGGGGTCACGGAGTCCGAGACGTACACGATCCTTCCCGTCTCGCAGGACACAACGAACAAAAAGCCGTCTGCCGCCTCCAAGATCAGGTGTTTGAGCTCCTGTACAAGACAAGGGAGATGAAAATCCGGCCACTAGGGGCACACTTCTATAAAGCGGTACAAACTTCCAGTGGAAATCATCATGGATTTTGAATCCATATGCAAATGAGCAGTTAAGTGCACTGAGGGCGGGCCCAAGAGACTCCGTACTCCCGCTGATCAGCTGTCCTGCATTGGCTCTGGAGCTGAAACTACCAGCGCTGCAGTTACCAGCTCTGTCCACTACATAATGCATGGAGCTATGGAGTTCTGACAACGGAGCGGATCATCTGATCAGGGAGGGTGCGGGGTGTCAGACTCCAGCTGATCTGATATTAATGGCCTATCCAGGGGGCACACTATCAATACGCAAATCCGGGACAACCCATTTAGAGTGAGACTGTCACCTCTACTGTCATGTCTGCTTTAGTAAATCATTGTATTTCATGTTAAAATGACCATTCTGGAGCATTTTTTCATCTAAGTCTATGTTGTGTCATTCCTCTATTATTCCTACTAGAAGATTACGAGTTGGGGATGTGTCTCTCCACTATTAGATGCTACCAGCAAGGATTGGACAGCACCTGACTGTGCAGGAACACCCTTCCAACTGGCAACAACAAACTTCTAGTAGGAATAATAGAGCAATGGCACAACATAGTAAAAAGAGGAGATGCTCTACAACTGTCACTTGTCATTACATGGGGGAAAGCAAGTAGTCACTACACCAGACATGTCAGGAGAGGTGGCAGGTCCTCTTTAAAGGTCCACCCTCCTGACATGTCAGGATTAGTGAATGAAGATAATAAAGCAGGTTTCTCCAGCACCAGGAAAAGTCAGTTCTTTATTGGGACTCCACTCTGAAGATGAGGAATGCACATAAAACATGACCCTTACCCATAGCATACTCCGTGACAGGAGCATACACGTATATACAGTGCCTTGCAAAAGTATTCGGCCCCCTGGAACTTTTCAACCTTTTGCCACATTTCAGGCTTCAAACAAAAAGATATAACATTTTTGGTGAAGAATCAACAACAAGTGGGTCACAATTGTGAAGTGGAACGAAATTTATTGGATCATTTAAACTTTTTTTGTAATAATAAAACTGAAAAGTGGGGCGTGCAAAATTATTCGGCCCATTTACTTTCGCTCCAGAAGTTGATCTCTGATCTCTGAATGATCCAATGTCGTCCTAAATGACTGATGAAGATACATAGAATCCACCTGTGTGTAATCAAGTCTCCGTATAAATGCACCTGCTCTGTGATAGTCTCAGGGTTCTGCATCATGAAGACCAAGGAGCACACCAGGCAGGTCCGTGATACTGTTGTGGAGAAGTTTAAAGCCGGATTTGGATACCAAAAGATTTCCCAAGCTTTAAACATCCCAAGGAGCACTGTGCAAGCGATCATATTGAAATGGAAGGAGTATCAGACCACTGCAAATCTACCAAGACCCGGCCGTCCCTCTAAACAAGGAGAAGATTGATCAGAGATGCAGCCAAGAGGCCCATGATCACTCTGGATGAACTGCAGAGATCTACAGCTGAGGTGGGAGAGTCTGTCCACAGGACAACAATCAGTCCAACACTTCACAAATCTGCCCTTTATGGAAGAGTGGCAAGAAGAAAGCCATTTCTCAAAGATATCCATAAAAAGTCTGGTTTACAGTTTGCCACAAGCCCCTGGGAGACACCAAACATGTGGAAGAAGGGGCTCTGCTCAGAGGAAACCAAAATCAGACTTTTTGGAAACAATGCAAAGCGATATGTTTGGCGTAAAAGCAACAGCTCATCACCCTGAACACACCATCCCCACTGTCAGACATGGTGGGGGCAGCATCATGGTTTGGGCCTGCTTTTCATCAGCAGAGACAGGGAAGATGGTTAAAATTGATGGGAAGATGGATGGAGCCAAATACAGGACCATTCTGGATGAAAAGACCTGAGACTAGGACGGAGATTTATCTTCCAACAAGACAATGATCCCAAACATAAAGCAAAATCTACAATGGAATGGTTCAAAAATAACCGTATCCAGGTCTTAGAACGGCCGAGTCACAGTCCAGACCTGAATCTAATGGAGAATATGTGGAAAGAGCTGAAAACTGCTGTTCACAAACGTCTCCATCCAACCTCAAAGAGGAAGAATGGGCAAGAATTTCAGTCTCTAGATGTAAAACTGATAGAGACATCCCCCAAGAGACCGCAGCTGTAATCGCAGCAAAAGATGGCGCAACAAAGTATTAATGCAAGGGGGCCGAATAATTTTGCACGCCCCACTTTTCAGTTTTATTATTACAAAAAAGTTTAAATGATCCAATAAATTTCGTTCCTCTTCACAATTGTGACCCACTTGTTGTTGATTCTTCACCAAAAATGTAAAATGTTCTATCTTTTTGTTTGAAGCCTGAAATGTGGCAAAAGGTTGAAAAGTTCCAGGGGGTGAATACTTTCACAAGGCACTGTATATGTATAGTAGTGAGCCAAGTAAGTGGTGGCTTTATGGATCCCTTTAAATCTTTATGGTGCAGGTGAAACCCGATTTACCACCTTCTCTTCACCCATACCCGACCTGGCGCTCCTTCTTCTGTCCCTGGGCTCTCCCTGCCTGGCGGTCAGCCGACGCATGCTACATTTCCAATTTCTCTGTCTTTTACTAGATCATTATGAAATAATTTCTGGAGCATCTTATCTTACAAGTTTACATTGTGCTGTTCCTCTACTGTTCCTCCTGGAAACAGTCAGTTGGGAAGTGGGGTGTCTCTACACCGACTGACATCGTCCAATCAGTCAGCCTGAACAGGCACCTTTGATAAGAGAAATGGTAACAACCAGCTGTCAATGTATAATAATATTTCTAGGAGGGATAATAGAGGAACTGCACAATGCAGAGCTCTAAGGAAGAACTCGGCAGTATTGTTTATGGAGATAGACATATCAGGAGAGGGGACAGCGTGCTCTAAGGTGGCAGGTATCGGTCGGACAAGATGGCCATCACCCGGACGCCACTAGCATTAAAGAAGTTTCTGGCCTAATAATGATGAGGGCAATGTGTACGGACCCTGTACGGTGGGTAGTCATAGGGGGGCTTGTTCTAGGGGACAACCTACCTTATGCAATAGGACAGGTCACATTTGTAATTTTGGAGCCACGTGGCCCCGGCCGACTGCAGAAGTAACCCCAATCTGAGAAGGCAGCGCTAAACCGGCAATGTGGCCCCTTGGTTCTAAGGATTGTGGGAGGGATGGGGGCCCCCAGAAATCACAAACTGAAGGGATATGACCCTTTACATGTATAGGAACTTTCTCGTAATGAGCAACTGGACACGACAAGACCTCAAGACAAACTGTTCTCCTCACCTACATCCCATCACTTGTCTAGAGTCAAGAAATAGCAGTCTGACGGGTGAGGACCCCTGACGTGTATATATACAGTTTAAAGGGGTTTTCTGTCATTTATGATTCTGGCCACCCCTGCTGATCAGCTGTATGAAGAGGCCTCCTCACAGCGCCATATATCGTGTAGTGGCTGTACTTGGTACTGCAGCCCTGGTCCAAACGTGGCCTCAGAGTCCTAGGAGGAGAGGACGGAGAGCATCACATACTGCTGATCTATTATAACCCCAGTGTGCTCATCCAAGGCGTGTCTATTGCCTACATATTCCTCGTTCACATTTCCATTTTTCACTGACGTGCGCTGTACGCATTTTCTACGGACAGCACGCGTACGCATTGATTTAAATGTGGGTCAGTAAAAAAAAAAATAAATAAAAAAAATCACGGGACAGCCACTACTTTGATGTGGGCCAAGCACGTCTATTGAAGTCTATGGGTCCGTGAAAATCACTGACATAACACAGATGGCATCCGCGTCGCGTCCGTTTTTCCACTGAAGACTAATAAGAGACTGTTTGGAAATTAATTTTCAGCCGAGCAACTTCTGTGAATTACGGATGACACCTGGATGGTAAAAACGGACACACGGATCTTTTGCCCCCCATCAGCATACACAATAGGGCCCTGTTCATGAGACGGGGGTGGGTCCTGCACCTAGCGGACATTTACAGCACACCACAGATGTCCAGACTGGACAGCCCCTTTAAGCGCTGACCCTTACCTGATCGGTCAGGAAGGACGGCTTGTAGGAGCCGTCTGTGGGAGTGTTCCCCGTTCCCCGCAGACTCTTCATATGGGACACCGCCATGCGCAGGATGGTAAGCTTGTCCGGCTTGCGTGCCAGGGCGCTGCAGGTGGGCACCATGTCGGAGAGCTCGGTGATGTAGGCCGTCATTTTATTCCTTCTCCTCCGCTCGATCTCGCTGTGATTCTCCCTGCGGCAGAACATAATGAAGAAGGGTCACTCTGCACAGAAGGACGGGCGTCAGGGCGGACACAACTTCCGGGTTAGAAGACATCATGCCAGCCATGCGCGTCAGAGGGAGGAGAGAACAGAGGGGCAATACCACAGGACGTTAGTACAATGACACAGGAACACAGACACTTTATATGATGCTATAGGCTCCTGGCTTCTTACATGAGCTCAGGGTAGACCAGCCTGGTTTCTAGGGATGCCTTGCCTTAGCAACCATTGCCTGTCTATAGGGCTGTCAGCCATAGCAACCAATCCATCTCGGATATGAAGGAGGCGGCCTAGCAGTACTCCCTGCGCTCTTGCTCATCACACCGGCTGGATTGGTGGCTATTAGTGACATTTTAATTCTGACAAGCTTTTATAGATCTCCGCCAGTCTCCTGCCAGCTGCTGGTGAGCGTGCCCATCTGGTTTGTAACAGCATAATGCGGCAGTGTGCCCCGTGCCAACACACAGAGGAGAACATAACAGAAGCAATGGGGATCGGTCTAATGACTTTACAGTCCATAATATCAGCGCAAGCGTATGGCGACATGACTGGAAGCGGCACGAGGGTCTGCAGACACCTGCTGGCCCGGGGTCTTCCAGGACGTGGCTTCTACTTGAAGCAGCGATAGGTGGTGAAATGCTCAAGAAGTATAGTAGTGGAGGGATCATCACACCCTATTTAATTCTACTAAAAGGGGGGGGACCAGGGCGGCGTTATTTATATGCCTCACGTCTATACGCCGTAGACAAAGATATTAAAAACAATGCTATTGTTCAGGCTCCGTGTCCATGAGCCTCCCAGCAAACTAATGCCAAAAAATGTGTCGTAGGCTGGTTTTATTTGAACTATGAATTGCTCTATTATTAACGATATGGCGGTATTATGTGGGCTATTTATTTGGATATTGCACATTATTTGGGCACTACATGGGGGTGTGACAGAGTCTGTGGGGTTTAAAAATGGCATCCATATATTGCTTCTCCATACAATCCGCCCTGGTAAGTGGTTTTTAGGCCGGAACAGGTCCGAACCTCTCCATTTATGAAGTCAGTGTCCTGACATGTAGACCGTCAGACCACAGACCGTCACCACTAAAACATAACCTTTATTTAGTATGTCTGAAAATGGATATCCCTACTCTATAGGCCCTGCCAAAAAACTGAACAGCTGATCCCTGACACAGGGCTCATACTGGACCTCACCCGTAGTCCTGCTGCACAGCACCTCTGTACACGGCGTAATACAGGACAGAGCTCAGCCATACGCTGGAAACCGACACGTCCGTCCTTCCATCCTATGTGGATTTTCACGGTTTGCAATGCACAGGATAATATATGCAGCTACATCCCCGTGTAACGCCAGGAGAAGACTGTGGGACCACGGGAGATGAGCAGCCATCTGTAATACAATATAATACTCACCTCACTGACCGCTCCTGTAACAGACATGTGACCTCTGCAGCCGATCACTGCCCTCAGCTGTAAATTCACTGGTGGGTCACTGCTATAGTGGTCACGTGTCTGTACTGGGCTCTCACTGCTGGAGGCTACAATATAGGGACCGGCAAGCACTGGAACACAAACGGCAGGTTTCACTCCTCGTTATTTTGCAGCCGTCTTAAAGGGCATCTGTCAGCAGTTTTGTACCTATGACACTGGCTGACCTGTTACATGTGCACTTGGCAGCTGAAGACATCTGTGTTGGCCTCATGTTCATATGTGTTCGTATTGCTGAGAAAAATTATGTTTTATCATATGCAAATGAGCCTCTAGGAGCAACGGGGGCGTTACCATTACACCTAGAGACTTGGCTCTGTCTACAACTGCCGCCCCCTCTGCACTTTGATAGTCAGCGCCAGGCAGTGTAAACATCATCATGCCTGGTCCTATCAATCAAAGTGGAGAGGGGAGCAGCAGTTGCGGAGAGAGCTGGGCCTCTAGGTGTAATGGTAACGCCCCCGTTGCTCCTAAAGGTTCATTTTCAAATATCAAAACATCATTTTTCTCAGCAATGCGGGCACATATGGCCATGGGACCAACACTGATGTCTTCAGCTGCCAAGTGCACATGTAACAGGTCAGCAAGTGTCATAGGTACAAAACTGCTGACAGATGCCCTTTAAAGGGGTTGAATAATAATCCTCAGGATTGGTCATCAAATGTAATCGGTGGAGGTCCGACTCCAAGGACCTTGGCCGATCAGCTGTGTGAGGAGGCTGCAGCACTCTAGTGGTTGCACTTGGTATTGCAGCCCATGCCCTTTCACTCGAGTGACGTCATCATGTTCATCAGTCACAAGCACCATGGCCCCCTCAAACACCTGACTGGTGAGGGTGCCAGGTGTCGGACCTTCACCGATCATATCAACATTCAGACAACCCCTTTAATGATTTAGAGCACTGCATTATAGGAGCTCTTCTAAGTTATTTGGGGAGGTCTCAGCAAGCTGTCCAATGACGACAGACAGAACTGTGAATGCAGCTCTGGAATGTGCTATAAGCTGCACCTGGAGATCCATACAAGATAAGTAACACCATGTACGCCCAGAGTCTATACATAAATTTAAAATGGCGCAGTTGAGTCGCAATGTCTGTTGATCCCTAAGGATCGACCTTCTTCAGCACATTACAGGTGGAGTTTTCCTTTAAGACTAGAGTTCACACTGCCTGAAGGCCACCCTGTGCTGAACCACAAGAACCAGCGAGCGTGTTGTGGAGCGCTGCTCTGAAGCTGCTGATCTGATAGGGAACATGTAGAAGACCGTAAGAAAGTGCAGGACAGGAAGAAAGTTGGAAGTGGAGGGAACCGGAAGCGTTTCTCGCCATGCTCCTGCTCCTACCTTGCAAGTCTTTCCTTATCCGCTGAACTCTGCTCATCGTCTGACCTGGAAAGAAAACCAACCAGCTCAGCTGGGAGGAGATCTAGGACCAGGGAGGAGATCTAGGACCAGGGAGGAGATCTAGGACCAGGGAGGAGATCTAGGACCAGGGAGGAGATCTAGGACCAGGGAGGAGATCTAGGACCAGGGAGGAGATCTAGGACCAGGGAGGAGATCTAGGACCAGGGAGGAGATCTAGGACCAGGGAGGAGATCTAGGACCAGGGAGGAGATCCATGGTGTAGTGGATGGAGCTGGTAACTGCAGTGCTCCTCCCAGTGAAGTGACTGCTGCAGTAACCAGCTCTGTCCACTACACCACAGATGGAGCTACTCCCATCAGCCGATCAGCAGGGGGTGCGGTCCGATCCTCGCTGATCCGATATATAGACAGCCATGACTGAGCTGTATCCTGTATAGTGGCTGTTCTTGGTACTGCAGCTCAATCCCGTTCACTTGAATGGGTCTGAGATGCACCAAGGCGACGAGATTGATGGAGGTCATGTCACAGGGTGAGGAAGCGGCCGCAGAGCATGGCAGAGTGCTGCAGCCACTTAAAACAGAGGTCAGGGTGTTAGGAGCTGGACCCCCATGATCTGATAACTGATGATAGGTCAGGTATTGATAGGGGTTGTCCAAACCAGCACCAGGAGCTGAAACACTTTTGTAATTGCATGCAATTAAACCCTTTAACTGCCAGAAAACCCCTTTAAGGCTACTTTCACACTGGCGGCAGGCCTGATCCGGCAGGTGAAGGGTGCTGCCGGATCAGGCCTGCCGCAGTGACGTGTGGAGCCAGAACCGCGCTCCGGCCCCACACATGTCACACAGTACATACATACACATAAACATACACACACATATAGACAAACAAACACACATACATACTTACATGCTCCCGGCAGGTCTTCGGAGCGTCAGAGGGACTGGACGGCTCACACAGGTGACGATTCCCCACAGCACCCTCTGCTGGGCGCCTGGTGGAATCGTCATCTGTGCGCGCCGTCCTGTCCCTCTGACGCTCCGAAGACCTGCCGGGAGCATGCAAGTATGTATGTGTGTTTGTATGTCTATATGTGTGTGTATGTTTATGTTTATGTGTATGTCTGTGTCTGTATGTGTTTATGTGTAGCCGGATCCGTAATGGACTCCATTGAAAGTCAATGGAGGGCGGATCCGGTTACCATTATGGTCACACCAGACGGATCCACCCCCATTGACTTGCATTGGGGGTCATTCCGGATCCGTCTTGGTGCGGATGCCTGGACCGGAGAGCAAACCGCAGCATGCTGCGGTTTGTTCTCCGGTCTGAAGACGGAACGGAATGCTTTCAGGAGCATTCCGTTGTCTTCAGTTCAGTTTTGTCCCCATTGACAATGAATGGGGACAAAACTGAAGCGTTTTATTCCGGTATTGAGCCCCTATGACGGAACTCAATACCAGAATTTTAAAACGCTAGTGTGAAAGTAGCCTAAAAAGTAACCACTGCTTTAATATTGATTCTTAAATAAATCAATAGCACAAGAGGTGATTAAAAAATATAATATATGTGTATTTTGTTATAGAAAAAAAAGCCTCTTTTGCCATTTATCAGCCACGTTTTTCTCAGTTCACTGCTAAACTCCATCTTTGAAGAAGCAGAGAGGAAGACAGGAGGTGATCAGCTTACTGAGGGATCAGGTTACAAGAATATGGAGAAAGAAGGGAGGAGCTGCAGAGAGAGAAGGACACACACAGATGCTGCTGCAGCAACCAGCATTTTACTATGTCGCCCAAGTGCTGGATTCACAGCTACACTGCTCAATACTAATGTATAATGTCCTCCATGCAGCTGCTAGAGTAGGGTCTCCTCTTCTCTATGTATAGGTGACATCATGGCAGCTGGTCTACACCACATCTCAGGGAAAACTGACAATTAAAGGCTATGGATGCCTTTGGGGCACTTTTTATCATCCTATTCTACTCAATAATTTTATGAATTGGTCTTTGTTAAAAATTTCCAGCAGTTTTTGTGATACGTGTGGTTACAAATCAGTCTATTTGCAGATAGTCCCTTCTGAGCTCCGTCAGCTGACGGCTCACGTGAAGCCTTATCTCTGATCTCCTCAATTCATTATAAAAACTCAAATTGGTAAGAATATGGCTTAAATGAGTGTCTATGAGGTCAGGAGATCAGAGATAAGGCTTCACATGAGTGAACTCAGAAGGGACACTCTGCAAATAGACTGATTTTTAACCCCATGTATCACAAAAACTGCTAAATTTATTTTTTTAGTGAAGACCAATCGAAAAAGTTTTTTGGGCCCAAAATAAGTGAAATCCAGTATAAAAAGAAAAAAAAAATACAGGCCCTGCAGCACGAGTGTAAATATAATAGTACTAAAAAAAATCAAAATATGAGTATTCTGAGAAATGTAAGGGTTTGTCCACAGGAAAGGGCTGCCGCTGGTGTGGCTGATCTGCTTCTGAGCATCTGACAATGTGGTTAACCACTGAACAGCCAAACATATAGGAAGTCAAACCAGCAATACTAATGCTGGTAAACAACACTTAAGATGCTGCTTTATATACATTTGGATAGGACCCCTACCTGAGAATAAAGCAGTCATCTCAAATTGCAGATCCCGTGTGTCTTTAATCGGCAAGCGGGGTCCAAAGATCCGCAGTTTAACTGAATCAGATTTAATCTGATTACATTGGGGGGCGCTCTTTCATTGGTGCCTATGGAAAGCTAGCTGTGGTGGAAGGTGGTACTGCAAGTGGCTTATGTAAAAAGGTAATGAAACACGGCTCCCCGTAGACAAGACAGTGCGCCTGCGTTTTAGTTACCAACAGGATTCTTTCAGCACTGAACATACGATGCAATAAGACACTTTCCAGAAGAAGGTGCACACCCCCGTTAATTGCTGTACCCGGTCGTAGTGGGAATAAGAAATGCTATGTCCGTTTTCGAGAGCAGTTCCAAAGGCTAAGCTGTTAATTGTGTTGACCTTCTAGTGAGTGTCTTGCTCTCTGCACATTTCTGACGTAAGCTCTTGGGCTCAGAAGTAATAAACAAGCCACTTATTTCCTGGATTATCTCCACTCTCCAGATAATGGCATCTGGATGACCCTTCCAGCAGGCGTCCAGATACTCCATTACCCCGCATCCACAGCCAACCACTTACATGATTAAATACGAGGGCCGTCATGTGCCGATTCTTCTTACCAAACAGCCGCGTGCCAGCCGTCAGCCCCAGGCCCTGTTCACATCTGCACTGTGGTTCCCATCACACCATCATTACTCTCAGTACTCCGTGGGAGGTTTCGCTGGGAGATTCCCAAACCAGAATCATGTGTTTGGCAGAGCGAGCGCAAGTGTGATCTACATGTAAACCAAAATCCGTCACATGGCAGACACTGGCGGAAATGAAGTGACCCGACTGACCTATAATCAGTGGGGGGTCTGGTGATGTCACACTGCACTCCATAGCACTTACCTCTTACCTGCCCCCCACACAGTATAGTGCTCCTAACACAGAATAAAGTCCCCTTATGTGCACCCCAACACAACTTGGTGCTCCTAACATAGAATAACGCCCCCTTATGTGCACCCCAACACAACATGGTGCCCCTAACATAGAATAACGCCCCCTTATGTGCACCCCAACACAACATGGTGCTCCTAACATAGAATAACGCCCCCTTATGTGCACCCCAACACAACATGGTGCCCCTAACATAGAATAAACGCCCCCTTATAGGCCCCAAACACAACATGGTGCCCCTAAACATAGAATAACGCCCCCTTATGTGCACCCCAACACAAACATGGTGCCCCTAACATAGAATACGCCCCCTTATGTGCACCCCAACACAACATGGTGCCCCCCGTGCCCCTAACATAGAATAACGCCCCCTTTATGTGCACCCCAAACACAACATGGTGCCCCTAACATAGAATAATGTCCCTTATGTGCACCCCAACACAACATGGTGCCCCTAACATAGAATAACGTCCCCCTTATGTGCACCCAAAACACAAACATGGTGCCCCTAACATAGAATAACGTCCCCTTATGTGCACCCCAACACAACATGGTGCCCCTAACATAGAATAACGTCCCCTTATGTGCACCCCAACACAACATGGTGCCCCTAACATAGAATAACGTCCCCTTATGTGCACCCCAACACAACATGGTGCCCCTAACATAGAATAACGTCCCCTTTATGTGCACCCCAACACAACATGGTGCCCCCTAACATAGAATAACGCCCCCTTATGTGCACCCCAACACAACATGGTGCCCCTAACATAGAATAACGTCCCCTTATGTGCACCCCAACACAACATGGTGCCCCTAACATAGAATAACGTCCCCCTTATGTGCACCCCAACACAACATGGTGCCCCTAACATAGAATAATGTCCCCTTATGTGCCCCCAACACAACACATGGTGCCCCTAACATAGAATAACGTCCCCCTTATGTGCACCCCAACACAACATGGTGCCCCTAACATAGAATAACGCCCTTATGTGCACCCCAACACAACATGTGCCCCTAACATAGAATAACGCCCCTTATAGGCCCCAAACACAACATGGTGCCCCTAACATAGAATAACGTCCCCTTATGTGCACCCTAACACAACATGGTGCCCCTAACATAGAATAACGCCCCTTATGTGCACCCCCAAACACAACATGGTGCCCCTAACATAGAATAACGTCCCCTTATGTGCACCCCAACACAACATGGTGCCCCTAACATAGAATAATGTCCCCTTATGTGCACCCCAACACAACATGGTGCCCCTAACATAGAATAACGTCCCCTTATAGTGTGCACCCCAACACAACATGGTGCCCCTAACATAGAATAAACGCCCCTTATAGGCCCCAAACACAACATGGTGCCCCCTAACATAGAATAACGTCCCCTTATGTGCACCCCAACACAACATGGTGCCCCTAACATAGAATATAACGCCCCTTATAGTGCCCCCAAACACAACATGGTGCCCCTAACATAGAATAACGCCCCTTATGTGCCCCAAACACAACATGGTGCCCCTAAAATAGAATAACGCCCCCTTATGTGCACCCCAACACAACATGGTGCCCCTAACATAGAATATACGTCCCCCTTATGTGCACCCCAACACAACATGGTGCCCCTAACATAGAATAACGTCCCCTTATGTGCACCCCACAACACAACATGGTGCCCCTAACATAGAATAACGCCCCTTATAGGCCCCAAAACACAACATGGTGCCCCTAACATAGAATAACGTCCCCTTTATGTGCACCCCAACACAACATGGTGCCCCTAACATAGAATAACGCCCCTTATAGGCCCCAAACACAACATGGTGCCCCTAACATAGAATAACGTCCCCTTATGTGCACCCCAACACAACATGGTGCCCCTAACATAGAATAACGCCCCTTATAGGCCCCAAACACAACATGGTGCCCCTAACATAGAATAACGTCCCCTTATGTGCACCCCAACACAAACATGGTGGCCCCTAACATAGAATAACGCCCCCTTATGTGCACCCAACACAACATGGTGCCCCTAGAATAACGTCCCTAACATAGAATAACGTCCCCCTTATGTGCACCCCCAACACAACACACATGGTGCCCCTAACATAGAATAAACCCTTATGTGCACCCAACATACAACATGGTGCCCTAATAATGCCCCTTATGTGCACCCAACAAACATGGTGCCCCTAACATAGAATATATACGCCCTATAGGCCCCAAACACAACACTGCCCCTAACATAGGTGCCCCTAACACCCTACATAGAATAACGCCCCTTATAAAACACAACATGGTGCCCCTAACATAGAATAACCCCTTATGTGCACCCAACACAACATGGTGCCCCTAACATAGAAATAACGCCCCTTATGTGCCCCCACACAACATGGTGCCCCAAAATGTCCCCTTATGTGCACCCCAACACAACATGGTGCCCCTAACATAGAATAACGCCCCCTTATGTGCCACCCCAACACAACATGGTGCCCCTAACATAGAATAATCCCCTTATGTGCACCCCAACACAACATGGTGCCCCTAACATAGAATAACGTCCCCTTATGTGCACCCCCAACACAACATGGTGCCCCTAACATACATAGAATAACGCCCCTTATGTGCACCCAAACACAACATGGTGCCCCTAACATAGAATAACGTCCCCTTATGTGCACCCCAACACAACATGGTGCCCCTAACATAGAATAACACCCCCTTATAGTGCACCCCCAACACAACATGGTGCCCCTAACATAGAATAACGTCCCCTTATGTGCACCCCAACACAACATGGTGCCCCTAACATAGAATAACGCCCCTTATGTGCACCCCAACACAACATGGTGCCCCTAACATAGAATAACGTCCCCTTATGTGCACCCCAACACAACATGGTGCCCCTAAACATAGAATAAACGTCCCCTTATGTGCACCCCAACACAACATGGTGCCCCTAACATAGAATAACGTCCCCTTATGTGCACCCCAACACAACATGGTGCCCCTAACATAGAATAACGCCCCTTATGTGGCCAAACAACATGGTGCCCCTAACATAGCAATAACCCCCTTATGTGCACCCCAACACAACATGGTGCCCCTAACATAGACATAGATATACGAAACCCCCTTATGTGCACCCAACACAAACATGGTGCCCCTAACATAAATAACGCCCTTATGTGCACCCCAACATACATGCGTGTGCCCTAACATAGAATAACGTCCCCTTATGTACCCCAACACAACATGGTGCCCCTAACATAGAATAACGCCCCCTTATGTGCACCCCAACACATGGTGCCCCTACATAGACCCCTTACCCCCAACACAACAACATGGTGCCCCCCCTAACATAGAATAACGTCCCCTTATGTGCACCCCAACACAACATGGTGCCCCTAACATAGAATAACGCCCCTTATGTGCACCCCAACACAACATGGTGCCCTATACATAAATAAACGTCCCCCTTATGTGCACCCCAACACAACATGGTGCCCTAACATAGAATAACGCCCCTTATGTGCACCCAACACAACATGGTGCCCCTAACATAGAATAATGGTGTAACGCCCCCCTTATGTGCACCCCAACACACATGGTGCCCCTAACATAGAATAACGTCCCCTTATGTGCACCCCAACACAACATGGTGCCCTAACATAGAATAACGTCCCCCTTATGTGCACCCAACACAACATGGTGCCCCTAACATAGAATAACGTGCCCCTTATGTGCACCCCAACACAACATGGTGCCCCTAACATAGAATAACGCCCCTTATGTGCACCCCAACACAACATGGTGCCCCTAACATAGAATAACACCCCCTTATGTGCACCCCAACACAACATGGTGCCCCTAACATAGAATAATGTCCCCTTATGTGGCACCCACACAAACATGGTGCCCCTAACATACAACATGGCCAATAAGTCCCCTTATGTGCACCCCAACACAACATGGTGCCCCTAACATAGAATAACGCCCCCTTATGTGCACCCCAACACAACATGGTGCCCCTAACATAGAATAACGCCCCTTATAGGCCCCAACACAACATGTGCCCCTAACATAAATAACGTCCCCTTATGTGCACCCCAACACAACATGGTTGCCCCTAACATAGAATAACGCCCCTTATGGCACCCAACACAACATGGTGCCCTACAATAGAATAACGCCCCCTTATGTGCACCCCAACACAACATGGTGCCCCTAACATAGAATAACGCCCCTTATGTGCACCCCAACACAACATGGTGCCCCTAACATAGAATAACGCCCCCTTATGTGCACCCCAACACAACATGGTGCCCCTAACATAGAATATACATCCCCTTATGTGCACCCCCAACACAACATGGTGCCCCTAACATAGAATAACGTCCCCTTATGTGCACCCCAACACAACATGGTGCCCCTAACATAGAATAACGTCCCCTTATGTGCACCCCAAACACAACATGGTGCCCCTAACATAGAATAACGCCCCCCTTATGTGCACCCCAACACACAACATGGTGCCCCTAACATAGAATAACGCCCCTTATGTGCACCCAAACACAACATGGTGCCCCTAACATAGAGAATAACGTCCCCTTATGTGCACCCCAACACAACATGGTGCCCTAACATAGAATAACATCCCTTATGTGCACCCCAACACAACATGGTGCCCCTAACATAGAATAACGTCCCCTTATGTGCACCCCAACACAACATGGTGCCCCTAACATAGAATAACGCCCCCTTATGTGCACCCCAACACAACATGGTGCCCCTAACATAGAATAACGCCCCTTATGTGCACCCCAACACAACATGGTGCCCCTAACATAGAATAACGCCCCTTATGTGCACCCCAACACAACATGGTGCCCCTAACATAGAAATAACGCCCCTTATGTGCCCCCAACACAAACATGGTGCCCCTAAACATAGAATAACGTCCCCTTATGTGCACCCCAACACAACATGGTGCCCCTAACATAGAATAACACCCCTTATGTGCACCCCCAAACACAACATGGTGCCCCTAACATAGAATAACGCCCCCTTATGTGCACCCCAACACAACATGGTGCCCCTAACATAGAATAACGTCCCCCTTATGTGCACCCCAACACAACATGGTGCCCCTAACATAGAATAACGTCCCCTTATGTGCACCCCAACACAACATGGTGCCCCTGCCCTAACATAGAATAACGTCCCCTTATGTGCACCCCAACACAACATGGTGCCCCTAACATAGAATAACGCCCCCTTATGTGCACCCCAACACAACATGGTGCCCCTAACATAGAAATAACGCCCCTTATGTGCACCCCAAACACAACATGGTGCCCCTAACATGAATAACGTCCCCCTTATGTGCACCCCAACACAACATGGTGCCCCTAACATAGAATAACGCCCCCTTATGTGCACCCCAACACAACATGGTGCCCTAACATAGAATACGCCCCCTTATGTGACCCCAACACAACATGGTGCCCCTAACATAGAATAACGTACCCCTTATGTGCACCCCAACACAACATGGTGCCCCTACATAGAATAACACTCCCCTTATGTGCACCCCAACAACAACATGGTGCCCCTAACATAGAATAACGTCCCTTATGTGCACCCCAACACAACATGGTGCCCCTAACATAGAATAACGCCCCTTATGTGCACCCCAACACACCATGGTGCCCTAACATAGAATAACGTCCCCTATGTGCACCCCAAACACAACCATGGTGCCCCTAACAGAATAACGCCCCCTTATGTGCACCCCAACACAACATGGTGCCCCTAACATAGAATAACGCCCCCTTATGTGCACCCCAACAAACATGGGTGCCCTAACATAGAATAACGCCCCTTAGTGCAACCACGGCCCCAAAACAAAACCTTATGGTGCCCATAACACATCTCACAACATAGAATAACGTCCCCTTATGTGCACCCCAACACAACATGGTGCCCCTAACATAGAATAACGCCCCTTATGTGCACCCCAACACAACATGGTGCCCCTAACATAGAATAATGTCCCCTTATGTGGCACCCCAACACAACATGGTGCCCCTAACATAGAATAACATCCCCTTATGTGCACCCCAACACAACATGGTGCCCCTAACATAGAATAACGCCCCCTTATGTGCACCCCAACACAACATGGTGCCCCTAACATAGAATAACGCCCCCTTATGTGCACCCCAACACAACATGGTGCCCCTAACATAGAATAAACGCCCCTTATGTGCACCCCAACACAACATGGTGCCCCTAACATAGAATAACGTCCCTTATGTGCACCCAACCACAACATGGTGCCCCTAACATAGAATAACATCCCCCTTATGTGCACCCCAACACAACATGGTGCCCCTAACATAGAATAACGCCCCCTTATGTGCACCCCAACACAACATGGTGCCCCTAAATAGAATAACGCCCCCTTATGTGCACCCCAACACAACATGGTGCCCCTAACATAGAATAACGCCCCCTTATGTGCACCCCAACACAACATGTGGTGCCCCTAACATAGAATAACGTCCCCTTATGTGCACCCCAACACAACATGGTGCCCCTAACATAGAATAACGCCCCCTTATGTGCACAACACAACATGGTGCCCCTAACATAGAATAACGCCCCTTATGTGCACCCCAAACACAACATGGTGCCCCTAACATAGAATAACGCCCCTTATGTGCACCCCAACACAACATGGTGCCCCTAACATAGAATAACACCCCCCCTTATGTGCACCCCAACACACACAACATGGTGCCCCTAACATAGAATAACGCCCCCTTATGTGCACCCCAACACAACATGGTGCCCCTAACATAGAATAACACCCCCTTATGTGCACCCCAACACAACATGGTGCCCCTAACATAGAATAACGCCCCCTTATGTGCACTCCAACACAACATGGTGCCCCTTAATCAGGTGAATACTCCACTAACCCACAACAAACGGAGCAGATGTGCTCTGGTCTGTAGCGGCTAGGCACACCAGACGTGATGTCAGCACCACTGTGAATGAGGACTCCGCATACTGAGGGCACCGATTCAGTTAACACAGGTGCCGGGGCCAGGGTACAGCAGGGGACCTCCCAATCACAGCGTGGTATCTGTAACAGCCAAATCTACCGCTGCTTATAAGGAGGATCTATTGGGTTTGATCACGGTGAGGAGAATAATTATTCTTCTCATTAAAAAAAAATCATGGTACTTGAGATAGGGGCTCTGAACGGAGCATCGGGTGAAAAAAACGGACCCAACTGTTCTGTTCCCATCTAAGTAAGGCCCCTGTTCACATCACGATAAAGGCCTCCCTCTGATATATACGCCGTACACATCGCTCATAGGGCACACTGCCTTATGTCATTTTTCAGTATATCTATAGGACATGATGACATGTTGCACTCTATTTTTTTAATCTTTGCGGGCTACTGATGTATCCTGGCTCATCAGAGGCCAAACATACACTGCACCCTTAGAGGTAGAGGGCCTAGCCCTTATAAACGGATCGTTGATCGTCTGATCGCTGTGGGTGCAGCTAGGGAAAGCATGGCGCACATAGTATGGAGCTACCCATCCGTTTGTGATCAGATGTGATCCTGCAGACTCACAGGTCAAGTGCGCCCCCACTCTTTCTCTAGTCATCAGTGGGGGTCCCTTAGAAAAGTCTCAATAATGTCCGCAGAAACCAGCTAGGCTGGAGCGCCTAGTGAATGAGGCCCGGACCTGCCGGGCTTCTTACTGACGCCTTGGATTGCCTTAGGGCTCACAGAAGCCTGGGATCCAGTTTTTCCAGCCTTGATAGCATCTGCATGGACATGAACACATGAAGTGGCCTGTCAGGGCAGAGGACAATATCGGAGAAAGTAATTGTATGCTAATGACGTCATTATGAGCGCTGTCTGCCCATGATGAGTCACTTTAAACGACGGCTGCCAAAAACAGCCACAACTATCTCAAGTGGAGGTCACTGACTTGTAAAACGCTGTCCTGAGGCACTTTAGATACAGGGTCCCTTTATGAAGACATAATAGGCACCAGCAAGTCACCCGGCGCTCACTTACCTCCGTTCACAAGTAGCAATCCTAGACATATAGCCTCCGTTTATAAGAATGACTATCCCTTTAATGCACATCATCTGTGCACCAAAAAGGCTCCACACGTGTGGGTATGATCCCCCATATAGGGATAGCTTTAGTCCCACCATCCGGAGGTAGAGCAGACGTCTCTCCTATGTAATGTATGAGAGATATGGAACCCCTATTCATTTCTGTAAGATTAGACTGCCCCTGCGTGGTGTGTTCTTCCTCTGTGGACTAAACCCGGCCTCGGGATCAGAGGTCGGACCCAATGAGTGGTCTTGGCAGTGAGACGTGACACGATTCTGAGACACTGCCCGGGGGCGGCGAAGCTTCCTGCATCCTTGCATAATATAGTTCACTGTCTGAGCAACAGGAACGTCATGAATTGAGCAAGACGAGCAGTTTCCTGCCTGATGTTGTACGGCCATTCACAAGCATAGGGAAAATGAGAGACGTGCTCTATGGTCGCTGTATCTGCCCTTCTTGGACAGAATTTACGGCAGAAGAGGACGACTCACTTAAAGGGGTTGTTCATTCCCAGACAGCTTTTCGGGCAGACCCCCAGCGTAACCCGTACAGGCCGACGGAATTACTTGAGTGATCTATTCTGCTGGGCTCCAGCTCCTTCGCTCCTTTCACCACCGCATTTGATGCACATCATGTGGCTGCTGCAGTCAATGACTGGTGACATCAGACATGGGGTACATGCGGCAGCCGTGTCAAACCAAATGTTGACATGGGGAGGCCCCAGATCTGAAGCATGAAGGAGCCCAAACCCAGAGGTAGGAATGAGGTATGTATGTTTTCCTCCGTCGTTCCAGCCATGTTGGGGTGGGGGTCTGCCCAAAAGATGCCCCCAGAGTGAACAATCCCTTGAAGAATCCATAAGACATGCGTACAGCAGACCAGACAGCTCCTTGCTGATTATCAGTACACAGTACATACGCATATAACAACCCCCACCACCACCACCATCAATGACTACATGTAACATGAGAAGCAGGTAAGTGCTGGAGAACAGAGCATAACCTACCTTGCAAACCTCTCCTTGTCATTAGGAAGCTGGTCGTCATCACACCTGTAATCCACAAGGTAAAAAGGAGAATTAGACAAAAGACGTTCACACAGACTACCTCATTTTGGGCTAAAAATCATTTTTTCGATTGGGCGTCATTAAAAATGTTAAGCCGTTTCTGAGGTACAAGGGTAAAAAAAAAAAAAACGTCTGTTTGCAAACTGTCAGTGTCTGTTTCCTTTGTGTGGCTCTTATCTCTGATCTCCTGACCTCATAAACATTATAGCTCAATTCAAACTGATAAGACTATGGTTTAAATAAGGCTACTTTCACACTAGCGGCAGGCCTGATCCGGCAGGTGAAGGGTGCTGCCGGATCAGGCCTGCCGCAGTGACGTGTGGAGCCAGAACCGCGCTCCGGCCCCACACGTCACACAGTACATACATACACACAGACATATACACATACAAATACACATACATACTTACATGCTCCCGGCAGGTCTTCAGAGCGTCGGAGGGACAGGATGGTGTGCACAGGTGACGATTCCCCACAGCGCCCTCTGCTGGGCGCCTAGTGGAATCATCATCATCTGTGTGCACCGTCCTGTCCCTCCGGCGCTCTGAAGACCTGCCGGGAGCATGTAAGTATGTATATGTATTTGTATGTGTATATGTGTGTGTATGTTTATGTTTATGTGTATGTCTATGTCTGTATGTGTAGCCGGATCCATCATGAACTCCATTGAAAGTCAATGGAGGGCGGATCCGGTTACCATTGTGGTCACACCAGACGGATCCACCCCCACTGACTTGCATTGGGGGTCATTCCGGATCCGTCTTGGTGCGGATGCCTGGACCGGAGAGCAAACCACAGCATGCTGCAGTTTGTTCTCCGGTCTGAAGACGGAACGGAATGCTTTCAGGAGCCTCCGTTGTCTTCAGTTCAGTTTTGTCCCCATTGACAATGAATGGGGACAAAACGGAAGCGTTTTATTCCGGTATTGAGCCCCTATGACGGAACTCAATACCGGAATTTTAAAACGCTAGTGTGAAAGTAGCCTAAGGCTGGACCTAAACAAGGTTTTGTCTCCGGCAGTCTGTTCAGTTCACCGTACCTGGCACAGCCCAATCCCAGTTCAATGTAATAGGATCCGGTCACTTAGCGGTGTATGTGCCGGCTTTCGGCCGGACAAAAAAAAAAGCTGCATGGAGACAGTGAATTCTGGCAGTCTGTTCCCCCCTGACGGAACAGACTGCCGGAATTAAGGACGCAAATGTTTATGAGGTCAGATTGTCGGAAATAAGAGCTACACATGAGCCGTCAGTGGAAGCGTTGTGTGGAGCGCATGAATGGAGTTTGGACACCGCAGATAAAGTGCACAACGCAGATGTTCAAGTACCCTTAGAGGCAGGGCTTAAGGCTGCCAAACCCTTTAGATTTCTAGGCATGTACACTTGCACACTCGGCAGAGAAGGAGAATAAGTCGCTACTGGATTAAAATCCAACATGTCCGACCCTTTTTTCCCCAACAGCAGATATGGGACACCCTACATACATACATATTAGACGGCACACTATCTGTAGCAGCATATATTATTAGATTCTTATAACTGTCCTCCATATGACACGTAGGCTTTACTACTGCAGTCACTGTTTTAGGACTGAATTAGTGTAAATTGTACCGAGAGAAATATACCTGAGAAATTTACTGTTGGAGTCGTCATCGTCATCAAAATCCAACCTGGGAAACAGAGAAAACACAGCATAAATACCAGTGCTGTAAAACATGGCTGCCGGATCACACACCGACTGTCTACACCGCCATCAGGTCGTACCCTGAGCGACGCTTGTTGGATCTCTGCACCATGGACCCTCCGGCCTGGGCACTGGAGCCTGGGTTTCCTGAGGGCACAGCGACTCCCAGAGCAGGGACATCCGACGCCATCTCTGCAGTAAAAAAAAAATAAAGAACAGAAATGAAAGGGGTTGACCTATGATTCATGTAAAAATTACAGTCAGACATCATATAGGACATGATAACCTCTTCCTAACAACTGTACAACCAGCCCTGTACCTCACATGGATCCATAGATCTCCCTATTCATTTAAATTAAACTGGCATAACATGGGCGTGTCCTTTCTGCTGCAGCACTCTCCTAGATACTCATTTGCATATAATAAAACATTATTTCTCTCAGCAATGTGGACACATATGAACATGGGACCAACACAGATGTCTTCAGCTGCCGAGTGCACATGTAACAGGTCAGTCATAGGTACAAAACTGCTGACAGATGTCCTTTAACCACTTCCTGACCAGGCCTAATTTTGCAAATCTGACATGTGTCACTTTATGTGGTAATAACTTTGGATCGCTTTTACTTATCCAAGCCATTCTGAGATTGTTTTCTCATGACACATTGTACTTCATGTTAATGGTAAATTTGAGTCAATATATTTTACATTTATAAAAAATCAAAATTTACTGAAAATTTTGAAGAAAAAAAAAATCACAATTTTTTAAATATGAATTTCTCTGCTTTTAAGTTGCATAGGGATATCTAATAAAATTGTTATTAATGAACATTCACCATATGTCCGCTTTATGTTGGCATGATTTTGGAAATGTAATTTTATTTTTTGAGGACGTTAGAAGGCTTCGAATTTTGGATGTCATTTTTAAGATTTGCATGAAAATTTCCAATAGTTAATTTTAAAGGACCTTTGCAGTTCTAAAGTGACTTTGAGGGGCTTAAATAATAGAAACCTCCCATAAATGAACATATTTTAGAAACTACAGCCCCCAATGTAATCCAAACTGATTTTACAAAGTTTGTTAACCCTTTAGATTTCCCACAAGAATTAAAACAGAAAGAAGGTGAAATTTAAAATATTTTTTTTTTTCGCAGATTTTCAATTTTTAATTAATTTTTCCTATAAGATAGCAAGGGTAAACCGCAAATCAAACCTGAATATTTATTTTCCTGATTCTGAAGTTTGCAGAAACACCCCATATGTGGTTGTAAACTGCTCTGTGACCGGCAGTAATGAGAGGGAGATAGTACAAGCATTAGTGATGGCTTTGAGAGCTTGTCAGAGTGATCAAAAGCCTGGAGGCCAGGAAAAAAGGTCTCAGGTTAAAGCTCCATGTTCTTGGCTGTCAGGAGGCAGCTGAGTCATGGAGCTTCTATGTACAGGTGCTGCACACGGGGCAAAGCTGAAGGACGTTTATAGTCAATCGGCAGACTTGAAGTGGTTAAGAGGGGTCACCATTATCACTTATTTGGGGGGGGTCCTACGTCCAGCACCCCCACCGATGAGCTGATTGAAAGGACCAGACACAGCGCCATACATTGTGTAGTGGCTGTGCCTGGAACTGCAGTTCAGTCTCATTCAAGTGCAGTCGGGGACCACCCCCCCAGTATTATCAAAGACCCTTCTAATTCTAACGGAGCCGGCTCCAGCACAGATTGGTTCGCACACCCAATAAGTAACATGTGTGGCCCTGCTATTTATAACGCCGTCATATGGTTTAGATCAGGAGTCCTTACACGTGAGGTTATTACCGTAGTGATCAGGCGACAGGACGGAGCTGCCGGTGGAGCGTCACTGTAAAAGCCATCAAAACAGCCAGCAAGGCCAGCGGGCAGCCAAAACAATGTCCCTGCGCTTCCTCATTGCTGGCGGCAGCGTGTCACCATATCCTGACTGCACACATTCCTGTGACCTTCACACATCCCACGAGTCTGAGGCAGAGCCTACAGGAGCTGTCCCAGAACCAACCAGGGCAACGAGGGTCCGACCGGGAAAGACGCTGCTCCAAAGAGTGCCGCTATTTGTGCAATTTCCTTTTAAAAAGCGAACCCCAACCATTAAAGGGGTCGTCCCAAGAAGAATATTCTACAGTTTTCAAACCAGTACCTGGATCTGAAGACTTTGGTAATTGCCTGTAATTAATAATTTATCAAAGCTACTGAGTATAGCGCCACCTGCTGTTTGCTCTTTTTCTTCTGCGTCCACCTCATGATCCGTTCCATTCTTCAACTGCCACCAGCTGCAGCAAGGACATGCCCCCTGAGCTGACGGCTTGATATAAATCTAGCAGAGCCATCAGAGCAATGAATGAGGAGATCTCTGGATCCACGTGAGGTACAGGGCTGGTTCTAGCTTTGTTAGAAAGAAGATATTTCTTAACATGGGGACTGATGTCACTCAAAAGAAGAAGGGTTAAAGAGCCTGATATGTTGTGGATACAGCACCAGCAAATCAGCAGCGTACCCATCTTCTGAGGACACATCCTCGAGGGGTTTGCCAAGACCCACCTTCTGAGGACACACCCTCAAGGGGTTTGCCAGGACCCACCTTGAGGACACACCCTCAAGGGGTTTGCCAGGACCCACCTTCTGAGGACGTACCCTCAAGGGGTTTGCCAGGACCCACCTTCTGAGGACGTATCCTCAAGGGGTTTGCCAGGACCCATCTTCTGAGGACGTATCCTCAAGGGGTTTGCCAGGACCCACCTTCTGAGGACGTACCCTCAAGGGGTTTGCCAGGACCCACCTTCTGAGGACGTATCCTCAAGGGGTTTGCCAGGACCCATCTTCTGAGGACACACCCTCAAGGGGTTTGCCAAGACCCACCTTCTGAGGACGTACCCTCAAGGGGTTTGCCAGGACCCATCTTCTGAGGACGTATCCTCAAGGGGTTTGCCAGGACCCACCTTCTGTGGACGTATCCTCAAGGGGTTTGCCAGGACCCACCTTCTGAGGACGTATCCTCAAGGGGTCTGCCAGGACCCACCTTCTGAGGACGTACCATCAAGGGGTTTGCCAGGACCCACCTTCTGAGGACGTATCCTCAAGGGGTTTGCCAGGACCCACCTTCTGAGGACGTATCCTCAAGGGGTCTCCCAGGACCCACCTTCTGAGGACGTACCATCAAGGGGTTGCCAGGACCCATCTTCTGAGGACGTACCCTCAAGGGGTTTGCCAGGACCCACCTTCTGAGGACGTACCCTCAAGGGGTTTGCCAGGACCCACCTTCTGAGGACGTACCCTCAAGGGGTTTGCCAGGACCCACCTTCTGAGGACGTACCCTCAAGGGGTTTGCCAGGACCCACCTTCTGAGGACGTACCCTCAAGGGGTTTGCCAGGACCCATCTTCTGAGGACGTACCCTCAAGGGGTTTGCCAGGACCCACCTTCTGAGGACGTACCCTCAAGGGGTCTGCCAGGACCCATCTTCTGAGGACGCACCCTCAAGGGGTCTGCCAGGACCCATCTTCTGAGGACGCACCCTCAAGGGGTCTGCCAGGACCCATCTTCTGAGGACATCTCCTTCAGGGGTTTCTCAGGATCCATCTTGTGAGGATGTACCTACATGGCAGACCAATCATTCTTCTATATTCTTCTGATATAGATCACCCGATCCCACCTCGGGTCACATGATGTTGCCCAGAAAGAATCCATCTGCTGACACGTCATATGTCCTATAATCAATGCAGGCGCATTATTACTGATGCCACATACAGCACAGGAACAGGACATCCAATGAGTTTACTCCATGCATGCCTGGCCTATACCCGACGCCGAACTCCGTGGTAATCACGCGGGCGCTGCCGCTATGCCCACACAATCAGGATAACTAGAGCAGCCACTGTGTAATGCTTGACTTGCCCTGTGGGGGGTGCTGGAGGGGGGGGGGTCTCTGCAGACAGATGCCGTGATAGGTTTCATTAAAGAGCCTGATATGTTGTGGATACAGCACCAGCAAATCGGCAGCGTACCCATCTTCTGAGGACACACCCTCGAGGGGTTTGCCAGGACCCACCTTCTGAGGACACACCCTCGAGGGGTTTGCCAGGACCCACCTTCTGAGGACGTACCCTCAAGGGGTTTGCCAGGACCCACCTTCTGAGGACGTACCCTCAAGGTGTTTGCCAGGACCCACCTTCTGAGGACGTACCCTCAAGGGGTTTGCCAGGACCCATCTTCTGAGGACGTACCCTCAAGGGGTTTGCCAGGACCCATCTTCTGAGGACGTATCCTCAAGGGGTTTGCCAGGACCCACCTTCTGTGGACGTATCCTCAAGGGGTCTCCCAGGACCCACCTTCTGAGGACGTACCCTCAAGGGGTTTGCCAGGACCCATCTTCTGAGGACGTATCCTCAAGGGTTTGCCAGGACCCACCTTCTGAGGACGTATCCTCAAGGGGTTTGCCAGGACCCACCTTCTGAGGACGTACCCTCAAGGGGTTTGCCAGGACCCATCTTCTGAGGACGTATCCTCAAGGGGTTTGCCAGGACCCACCTTCTGAGGACGTACCCTCAAGGGGTTTGCCAGGACCCACCTTCTGAGGACGTACCCTCAAGGGGTCTCCCAGGACCCACCTTCTGAGGACGTACCCTCAAGGGGTTTGCCAGGACCCACCTTCTGAGGACGTACCCTCAAGGGGTTTGCCAGGACCCACCTTCTGAGGACGTACCCTCAAGGGGTTTGCCAGGACCCACCTTCTGAGGACGTACCCTCAAGGGGTCTGCCAGGACCCACCTTCTGAGGACGCACCCTCAAGGGGTCTGCCAGGACCCATCTTCTGAGGACGCACCCTCAAGGGGTCTGCCAGGACCCATCTTCTGAGGACGCACCCTCAAGGGGTCTGCCAGGACCCATCTTCTGAGGACGCACCCTCAAGGGGTCTGCCAGGACCCATCTTCTGAGGACGCACCCTCAAGGGGTTTGCCAGGACCCACCTTCTGAGGACGTACCCTCAAGGGGTCTGCCAGGACCCATCTTCTGAGGACGCACCCTCAAGGGGTCTGCCAGGACCCATCTTCTGAGGACATCTCCTTCAGGGGTTTCTCAGGATCCATCTTGTGAGGATGTACCTACATGGCAGACCAATCATTCTTCTATATTCTTCTGATATAGATCACCCGATCCCACCTCGGGTCACATGATGTTGCCCAGAAAGAATCCATCTGCTGACACGTCATATGTCCTATAATCAATGCAGGCGCATTATTACTGATGCCACATACAGCACAGGAACAGGACATCCAATGAGTTTACTCCATGCATGCCTGGCCTATACCCGACGCCGAACTCCGTGGTAATCACGCGGGCGCTGCCGCTATGCCCACACAATCAGGATAACTAGAGCAGCCACTGTGTAATGCTTGACTTGCCCTGTGGGGATGCTGGAGGGGGGGGTCTCTGCAGACAGATGCCGTGATAGGTTTCATGTCACAGGAACTACACATAGTGGAGAATCCCTTTAACTGGGCACAGTCCATGGAGGCTCAGGAGCTGCGTGCCCGGACGTACACGGACATAAGCTGATGGTGCGGCTCCTGGTCATACACTGGGTGTGACTGGAGGTGCAGGGAGGATTAGGGGGAAAGCGGATCACATCCAGCACTGAGGCGGGGTTGTGTGAGGACACCGGCTGCACATGCGTGGTGGAGAGCGTGGGGAAGGCTTTGGGGGGGCCGTCATCCTTGCAGACTTCAGATCTTCCCAGGAAAGCGGTCTTCTGCATCACAGACAATCTTCACATCAGACGCTAAGAATTTATGAGGCTCCACGTAGGAACGGTGCCAGCGACACTACAACCCCCAACGTGGCACACAGCACACAATGTGCTAATACAGATGACGTGCAGCGCTGCATGGTTACCCCTTTAATCGCCGAGGTCACACCCCCATTAACCAGATGCTGATGTTCTAGGCTAATGAGGTCATTAATATCCCACTTAAAAGGGGTCATCCAAAAAATGCTGCTGGAGGCTGGGAGTGCGCCATACTCTCCTGCTGGATCCTCCACTGCAGCGATGACATCACTGACAACTCCAGCCAATCACTGGCTTCAGAGGTCACATGGAGCGTTCGGACACGTCGTCACTATACCAACTGCGTCATGTGACCAATGAGGTTGGTGATGGGCTGCAGTCGAACCGAAGGTTGTGTATAGGACCCCTACCTGTAGTTTCCAGGGCTGTGGAGTCAGAGTCGTGGAGTCAGTCACCATTTTGGTGGAGTCGGAGTCGGTATAAAATGGACCGACTCCTAAAATATATAATTCAGTGCAATAAGTGCTGAATATATTTTTATAAGAATTTGTGAAAATGATGAAATGTCCTATAAATGTCTGTTCTATTCCTGATCTCAGGATTTAGGCTTTTAGTTGAGATGACTGTGTGCTGCCCTTTATGTCCAGTGCATGTTCTCTCTGATGCTTCATGTTTCCTCTGAGCTCATGTTTGGAGAGGTTAGCTGCTCTCATGGCTTCTATCTGCTGCTAATGTAAAACACCTAGAGCCTTATGTATGAACACTGTCTAAGTATAGAAGTTTCTTTGTTGCCCATAGCAACCAATCAGAGCTCCCCTTTCATTTCATATAGTGCTCTGGAGAAATGAAAGGGGAGCTCTGATTGGTTGCTATGGGCAACAAAAAAGTCTTAGACCTAGACAGTTTTCATACATCAGGCCCAGAGGCGTAGCTACTGGGGGGAGAGGGGGGGGGCAGGGAAGGCGATGCTCTGGGCCCAATACCTCTGGGGGGGCCCAGCAGGGATGGCCTTAGTACAATCAGGCGAATACAAGTGAGCCCTTCCATTATGGAGTCTGATGGGGGCACATTAAGCCGATCTGAGGTCTGATGGGGGCACATTAAGCTGATCTGAGGTCTGATGGGGGTACATTAAGCCGATCTGAGGTCTGATGGGGGCACATTCTGCTGATCTGAGGTCTGATGGGGGCACATTCTGCTGATCTGAGGTCTGATGGGGGAACATTCTGCTGATCTGAGGTCTGATGGGGGAACATTCTGCTGATCTGAGGTCTGATGGGGGCACATTCTGCTGATCTGAGGTCTGATGGGGGCACATTCTGCTGATCTGAGGTCTGATGGGGGCACATTCTGCTGATCTGAGGTCTGATGGGGGCACATTAAGCCGATCTGAGGTCTGATGGGGGCACATTAAGCCGATCTGAGGTCTGATGGGGGCACATTTTGCTGATCTGAGGTCTGATGGGGGCACATTCTGCTGATCTGAGGTCTGATGGGGGCACATTTTGCTGATCTGAGGTCTGATGGGGGCACATTCTGCTGATCTGAGGTCTGATGGGGGCACATTCTGCTGATCTGAGGTCTGATGGGGGCACATTCTGCTGATCTGAGGTCTGATGGGGGCACATTAAGCCGATCTGAGGTCTGATGGGGGCACATTAAGCTGATCTGAGGTCTGATGGGGGCACATTCTGCCGATCTGAGGTCTGATGGGGGCAAGGGACTGTTAGTTTAGTGATGTAAAAGCTGGGGACAGATTTCCTTTTACTCCTATTAATCCTATATTTTACTGCATTATGTGGTAGAGTATTTAGAGTAGGGTATGTAGAAAGTCTATTGTACTGTACTTAACAGCATAGATGATCTAGCAGTTTATATAGTCATCTTGCTAATACAGTATTATAACCACAACTAGTAGTATGTGCCTGTGAAGTTGGAAACGTGCGTTTGGGAAGCCAATAAGTGGGGGGCCCACTCAAGTATGTTTCGCCCCCCGTGCTGAACCTCTAGCTACGCCTCTGATTAGGCCCTAAGTGAGCTGTACCCAGAGAAGCCTGATAGATTACAAACTGTTTTTGTCATGACTTATCTGTACTATTGATTTTATGCAAATTTGTTTAAAGTTATCACTTAAACATGCTCCATGTATGAGGGAGTAGGAGTCGGAGTCGGGGGAAATTGAGGAGTCGGAGCTTTGGTTTACCGACTCCACAACCCTGGTAGTTTCTCCCAATGCACGTCCATCAGTCACATAGCCCTATGCAAGTCAATAGGAAGGAGCTGCAAAACCAAGCAGATCCACTCAACAATGGATGGCGCTGTGCATGGTATACTATCAAGCAGCTGAAGCCCCGGTGGTTTAGGGAGTCGCACCCCTCTAAGAGGATTCTCTCATCAGGCATAACCCCTGTGGGTGCATGCTGCCAGGATTCACTCTGTAGCGGCCACCACAGGTGAGAAGCAGTACTGCAAGGTAACATTCAGATGGGGAAGGCTCCAGTCCTCCAAAACAACCGCCACTTGTAGAGAGTGGCTCTCCACCAATCAGAATCCACCTTTCATTTTTGACAGCTCCTTTGGGAAATGAAAGGTGGAATGTGATTGGTTGCTATGGGCAACTAAACCAGTTCTACTTTACATCAGTGTGATAAGTCTTTAACCCTTAACACTCCATACATATCCAGGATACCTATGACAGAAAGCTGGGACTGACTGACATCTCACGCTAACAGTCATGGACGCCGCCATTCCTCATTTTGACCGGGTCACAGCGACATTACCGTCACGAAATATTGCGTCCGCTCTAATCGCCTATATACAAGAGTCGCTTCTCTCTGGCGGCTTTAACTGCAATATTCTGGTCCATTTTAAGAAAAAGGCAGTTTTGTTGCCATTGAAGCGCTAAAGTTACCTCAAAAAATTTTTGGGCAGTTTTATTTCCACACAAAGCAATATTAGGAGGGCGGCATAGCAAAACGCGGTCGATTTCTGACATGAAAAGTCATGTATGTTGATGCACATGAAACGTCTGAGGCGGTTTTACGCCATTTTCAGAGGGACGAAGCATTAACGCACGACAAACAAATTTTATGACATTTTCAAGCGCCGAAAAGTGAAGACTACAGAACAGCTCTTGTCAGTGACCTCATTCTGTCAGAGACATTTTGTGACTATGTGGCAGAGCTGCGACATTTATCTGACACAAGCCATAACCTATAGGGAAGCCGGCAGCCGTGCCAGCCCCGTATCAGAATACACTACCGTAAGTTACCGTGAGCCCGGCCTCCCCGAACCCCCCCGCAGCGCTTACCTGAGTGGGCCGCGGCTGCCATCCCCGCTCTTATAGCCCCCTCCTCTTCTTCACTACGTCCGGTCCTCCCGCTGCCCGGTAACAAGATGGCGACAGCGATACGATATTGTCGCTTTTTTTTTTTCCTTCACCCAAACTAAAAGGGAATATGAGCCGTGCAGCTCAACTCATCTTGGTTCTAGTGGGAGGTGACGCTCTTAATATGATTGACAGCATAACCATCCAATAAAAATCACTCGGTAGGGCACGGAAGGCGTAGGGCATAGCTAGCAGGTTAGGTCAGTCCTTGACGCAGAAGGGAGCCTTGCGTAAGAACGCTGGGATTGGCTGAACAGGAAATACCTTGTCATGATTGGGTAACGGGTGCTCGTATTCTGATTGGCTGAATGCTTTGTCTTGTGAGCTATAAATAGGGCTGTGCTGGGAGTTGTAGTTTTTTTTTTAGTGCGAGTTTTAAGTCTGAGGTGATTTTGGTGCTAGATACACTCAGGGCAGAAAACGTGCGGCTTTTGTGGCTGTGGTGAAAGAGGTCAATTTGTAAATGGGACGTTATGATGTCCCACTTACACAGGGCGGTTAAAAATGAGTGGGGCAGGCACTGCTGTGGCCAATAAATGCACACCCCCTTATGTGTATGCTGCCAGTGAGGGGTAGTTGATGCACAAAGCCTTAAAGGGGCGTTCCAACGTTTTAAAAAATATATGCCCCTGGCTACAATACCTGTGGCAAAACTCACCCTTATTTGCCCCGATGTGGCTCCATGGGCTCCGGACTGCATTTCCTGCCTCTGTCTTTCAACTTCTGCAAGAACGGGGTCATGTGTTCCGCTGCAGCCAATGACTGGTCTCAGCAGTGACATGTAGGTCGGGGACAGTCATTGCCTGCAGCAGGCACATGTAGCCCCATCTAAAGAAGACGCTAGGGTTCTGGGGTGAATAAAATGCTGGGATCTGTGGTGAATAAGACAATGGGGGTCAAGGATGAAGAAGACGCTGGGGGTCTCGGGTGAAGAAGACATTGGGAGTCGGGTGAATAAAACCCTGGGGGTCTGGGGTGAATAAGAAGCTGGGTGTCTGGGGTGAATGAGACGCTGGGGGACTGGGGTGAATAAGATGCAGGGGGCCTGGGGTGAATGAGACGCTGGGAGTCTGGGGTGAATAATACCCTGGGGTGAATAAGATGCTTGGGGTGAATAAGCAGCTGGGAGTCTGGGGTGAATAAAACCCTGGGGGTCTGGGGTTAATAAGATGCAGGGGGCCTGGAGTGAACGAGACGCTGGGGGCCTGGGGTGAATAAGATGCTGGAGGTCTGGTTTGAATAAGATGCTGGGGGCCTGTGGTGAATAAGACGCTGTAGGTCTGGTGTGAATAAGACACTAGGGGCCTGGGGTGAATAAGACGCTGGAGGTCTGGTGTGAATAAGACACTAGGGGCCTGGGGTGAATAAGACGCTGGAGGTCTGGTGTGAATAAGACCACTAGGGGCCTGGGGTGAATAAGACGCTGGGGGCCTGGGGTTAATAAAACTTGAGGTCTGGGGTAAATAAGATGCTGGGGACCTGGTGTGAATAAGACGCTGGGGGCCTGGGGTGAATATGATGCTGGGGGCCTGGGGTGAATAAGACACCTAGATGTCTGGGGTGAATAAGACGCTGGGGGCCTGGGGTGAATAAGACTTTGGGGTCTGAGGTGAATAAGACGTTGGGGGCTAGATGAATAAGACGCTGGGGGCTAGATGAATAAGACGCTAGATGTCTGGGGTGAATAAGATGCTGGGGGCCTGGGGTGAATAAGACCCTGGGGGCCTGGGGTGAATAAGACCCTGGGGGTCTGGGGTGAATAAGACCCTGGGGGTCTGGGGTGAATAAGACCCTGGGGGTCTGGGGTGAATAAGATGCTGGGGGCTAGATGAATAAGACGCTGGGGGTCTGAGGTGGATAAGACTCTAGGGGTCTGAGATGAAGAAGACGCTGGGCGTCTGGGGTGAATAAGACACCTAGATACCTGGGGTGAATAAGATGCTGGGGGCTAGATGAATAAGACGCTGGGGGTCTGAGGTGAATAAGACGCTGGGGGCCTGGGGTGAATAAAAACCTGGGGGTCTGGGGTGAATAAGACGCTGGAGGTCTGGTGTGAATAAGACACTAGGGGCCTGGGGTGAATAAAACCCTGGGGGTCTGGGGTGAATAAGACGCTGGAGGTCTGGTGTGAATAAGACACTAGGGGCCTGGGGTGAATAAAACCCTGGGGGTCTGAGGTGAATAAGACGCTGGAGGTCTGGTGTGAATAAGACACTAGGGGCCTGGGGTGAATAAGACGCTGGGGGCCTGGGGTGAATAAGACGCTGGAGGTCTGGTGTGAATAAGACACTAGGGGCCTGGGGTGAATAAGACGCTGGGGGCCTGGGGTGAATATGATGCTGGGGGCCTGGGGTGAATAAGACACCTAGATGTCTGGGGTGAATAAGACGCTGGGGGCCTGGGGTGAATAAGACTTTGGGGTCTGAGGTGAATAAGACGCTGGGGGTCTGGGGTGAATAAGACGTTGGGGGCTAGATGAATAAGACGCTAGATGTCTGGGGTGAATAAGATGCTGGGGGCCTGGGGTGAATAAGACCCTGGGGGTCTGGGGTGAATAAGACCCTGGGGGTCTGGGGTGAATAAGATGCTGGGGGCTAGATGAATAAGACGCTGGGGGTCTGAGGTGGATAAGACTCTAGGGGTCTGAGATGAAGAAGACGCTGGGGGTCTGGGGTGAATAAGACACCTAGATACCTGGGGTGAATAAGACGCTGGGGTCTGAGGTGAATAAGACGCTGGGGGTCTGGGGTGAATAAAACCCTGGGGGTCTGGGGTGAATAAGACTCTGGGGGTCTGGGGTGAATAAGATGCTGGGGGCCTGGGGTGAATAAAACCCTGGGGGTCTAGGGTGAATAAGACGGGGGGCCTGGGGTTAATAAGACGCTGGGGGCCTGGGGTGAATAAGACGCTGGGGGCCTGGGGTGAATAAGATGCTGGGGGCCTGGGGTTAATAAGACGCTGGGGGCCTGGGGTGAATAAGACGCTGGAGGTCTGGGATGAATAAGACGCTGGGGGCCTGGGGTGAATAAGACGCCGGGGGTCTGAGGTGAATAAGACTCTGGGGGTCTAGGGTGATTAAGACGCTGGGGGCCTGGGGTGAATAAGACGCCGGGGGCCTGGGGTGAATAAGATGCTGGGAGCCTGGGGTTAATAAGACGCTGGGGGCCTGGGATGAATAAGACGCTGGGGGCCTGGGATGAATAAGACGCTGGGGGCCTGGGATGAATAAGACGCTGGGGGCCTGGGATGAATAAGACGCCGGGGGTCTGAGGTGAATAAGACGCCGGGGGTCTGGGGTGAATAAGATGCTGGGGGCTAGATGAATAAGACGCTGGGGGCCTGAGGTGAATAAGACGCTGGGGGCCTGGGGTGAATAAAACCCTGGGGGTCTGGGGTGAATAAGACTCTGGGGGTCTGAGGTGAATAAGACGCTGGGGGCCTGGGGGTGAATAAGACGCTGGGGGCCTGGAGTTTATAAGACATTGGGAGCGCTACTCAGTACAGGAAAGCGATGCTCAAATCACCCCCCCTCCCCCCAAAATCTAAATTTTTTATTTAATTATTGATTTTAATCTCATAATCTCCATGTGTCTTGTATTTTGCAGGACGAGATGTAGTTTTGGTTCGTACCATTTGATTTTTTTTTTTTTTGGAGGGGGGGATAGGAAAAAAATTCATGGTTATTTTTTGAGTTTTTTTAAGGGAAAAAAAGATTTTTAGTTTATTTCTTGTTTTTGTAAAGTTATGATTATTGTTTCGTCCTCTAGGGGGCATTGCTTTTGTGTACCAATTATCACTGTGATAGGCTGCCTGTGGCACAGTCATCGCGGGCCTGGAGGCCATAGTTAGACCCCTGCCACAGGGGGGCGCAAAGTCGGGAGCTCCCTCCCCAGTTTAACTGCCTAGATGCCTCGCTCACTATTAACTGTGACATCTGAGCGGCCGGGATCAGAGATGGCTCCGACCACAGCTGTAAGAGTGGGAGCCCGGCTTCAGACCCCTGTGTGATTTCTGCCTCGCATTCATCTCAATGGGGCTTGAAAAAAATCAGAAATGACTCTGTGTGCGTTCCGTGTCCGTATGTAAAAAAAAAAAAAATAGAACATGTCCTATTCTTGTCCGTTTTGCGGATAGACATTGTTACAATGGATCTGCAGAAAAAAACGGATGCGACACGCACGTTATCCGTTTTTTTGTTGTTTTTTTTGCGGACTGCGAAATATATACAGTAGTGTGCAAGAACCCTAAAGCTGCTGCCGCGCCAAACATTGAAGTGATTGGGGGGCAAAAACCACTCGATAAACAACGTGGCCGCTGCTGAAATTTTGGTGCGGATGTCCGCGCAGTATTCCGGGTCAAAAGTTGCCGTGTGAGCGGTCCTTAAAGAAGAACTCCCACAAAAATTTTATTCTCTGACCTGTTAGAAAGGTGCATGATGTAATCTATAGTGAATGCAATCTTCTTATCAGTGTCTGTATTTGGGAGTTATCCCCTCTCTTCTAATTGTAGCTGGGTCATGTGACCAACTCCCTGACCTCCAACTGACCCAGGACAGGAAGCCAGTTACTGCTCTATTCATTCCTATGAGACTGAAAGTGAGGCTCCCATAGGAATACATAGAGAAATAGACTTCCTGTCCACACATAAGATGCTGTGTGAGTTGGTGAGTCTGATTGCTGGCCACATGACACAGATGAGAAACATCAGGGAGATATAACTCACAAATACAGACACTGGTAAGAAAATGACATTCACTACAGATTACATCATGTACATTTCTAGCAGGACATGGAATAAAAATTTTTGCGGGAGTTTTTCTTTAAGCGTTCCACGGATCTTCAGTACGTAGAATCCACAGCAGAGGCAGATTTTCAAGCTAGTTTCATAGTGTACTTAGTCTAACAATTGTGAACAGCAGTTAGCCTACTTGTTGATGGTTTCCACGTACTAAAAGTTTTTTTATTTTTTTTATTTATTACACTGCATAGAAAACCGTGCAGCACATAACTGAAGACTGCAAAAAATAATCTCTGAAATGGGCGTGAATTGTGCAACAAAATCGCATTGTAGATTCTATTGTGGATTTTCCAGCTACTATTGCACACATTTTACACGTGTGGAAACGCAGACTAAGATCTGTCAACAGCAGCTAACCTACTTGCTGATGGTTTCCATTTACCAACAGACCACAAATCCATGAGAAGGTCATAAAATCTTCAGCACATGCCAGGCATGATGCAGATCTTCACTGAACAGTGATCTGTAAACAGCAGCTAACCTACTTGCTGATGGTTTCTGTGTTCAAACCTAAACTGTGCAGAAAACCATGCAGTAAATTTTGACTAAAAATTACCAAAAAAAAAAAAAAAAAGTTTTTGGTATGTATTTTCGGGCCATATCAGCCACCAAATGTCACTGCAGATATTATGCAGATTTTCCACCTATTTCCGTATTGTATATTTTACATTGTGTGTGAACATCTGGCAAAAGCAGCTACCCAACTTGTTGATTGTTTCCTTGAACTAAAAGATATTTTTTTTTTCACTTAGACATTAAACAGAAATTCGGATTGCAACTTCAAAAAGAAAAAAAAGAGTCATAGACTCTGCAGCGGATTCTAGGCACGCCGTGGATACTCAGTGAGTAAAAACTGCCAAAAGTGTATATGTGAAATTCCCAAGTAAAACTTAACATTTATTTAAATGAACATAAAACTCCTTTCTACCCACTGTGCGACATACATACATATAAATATCATAGCTATCTCCAGAGTATATATATGATTGCAAAAAATGAACTTGTACTTTCAATAGGTAAGTATGCAATCTTTCTGAGGATTGATGCCTCAATAACTCACGGTTCAGATGACCACAAATGATATCACTGGACAGGAGCCACGGAAGTGAGGTCGGGTCAAAGGGCAACTACTGTCCCTGTTGTGTCCCTAGGACTACCCCTGCCTACAAGGGGCGACCCCACTTCTCGGTGGCTAAATCCTTACTGTCCCTGATACAGCCCCTGGAGATTAGTTGTCCTTGAATCTAAGGTTCAGTCCCGACGCGCTTCTCCCATGGCGTTGTAGGTCATAGGTTCATCAGGAGACTTTTGGCAGGATTAAACCAAGAGGACTGTAGGTAATGTGGCACCAAGATGATAAGAAGAGCGTTTGGTTTACAAACTGCACATCTATAAATACCTGTGCCGGTAAAGCATGTTACTGCGCGCCCAATGAATCAGCCAGTGCCGCGTGTGAACGCCCGATACGTCACTTCCGGTGTTTGGAACGCAAACTGGAAGTGTGTATATTGTATAAGGCTGATCCAGGAAGCGACAGCCGATAGTGAATGAATACGCCGATTCAGTTTTTCATTATACCAGACCCTAACCGAAAGGTAAATAGATGCTAACCAAAAACGTAGAGCATTTACATTAATTATAACAATATCTATGCTGGCTAATTATAATTATGTAGAAAATTCATACGTCTAAGTCAACTGAGGCCGGAAGTACATTGCGTTCCAGGCTGGAAACGCATAAAGAATCATATAAGCACAAGAATTGACACGATTCATAGAACTATGAAAATGAAGAACAACATTGATCTAGGTATACAGATATATCATTTATGATAGGAATGGTAAATGAAACATGTCAAAGTCTTGTTTTTAGAAAAAATGCTAAACCTGCACAGGAACAATGGGTGACAAGTGGATAATGAGTAAATCAACAATGGATGAGATTATACTAACACCGATTGATAGGGTGCAAGTAAATTGCTACTAATTCAGCAACATATAATAAAATAAAGAAACTTGGACTATTTTCAGTCCGATATGTAACAGGTTTTATGGTTAAGAGTCAGAATATTAACAAAATGAAGGCTCGAGGAGGAAACCCTTAAGAGTCCTCAATCAGAAGATAGGGAGAATCTTTTATATATATATAGAAGAGACTAAAGAAAGCAAGTATATGAGATCTGTTCATTGAGGCCCATTGGACTGACGGTTTTTAAACGGTGAGTCCATTCTGCCTCTTTTTGCAAAATACGCCTATCCCAATTTCCACCCCTTGGGGACTGTCTTACTACTTCCACCACCTGAAATTTCAGGCAATTAGTGTTGCCATTATGTTCTTGTGTAATATGTTGCGCTGTGGGTTTGTCCCTTTTGTTGGTAATATCACCTAAGTGTTCACCTACCCTCCGTCTCAGTTCACGTTTTGTTTTCCCAACGTAACTGAGTGGACAGGTGCAGGTACATAAGTAGACGACACCCTGTGTGCGACAGTTTGCAAAGTCACGCATTGTGTAAGTTATTCCTGTGGTGACACTTGTGAAGCTTTTAGATTTCAAAATATAAGGGCAACAAATCAGCCAAATGCGGAATTTAGTGAGGACTTTTAAGCTAGTCCTGCAATGTAAATTTAATGCTTTATGTAAACTTATCCCAATATCTGTCTACAGCAGCCAGCCTTCTTGTTGGTGGTTTCCAGGTACTAAAAGATTTGATCACTCCTACTCTAAACAGAAAAAAAAGGTCAATTTTCAGTAGGAGAAATCAACCAAATGCGGAATTTAGTAAGTATTTACAAGCTCCTAGGATCCAACCTACTTGTTTTATACATAAATATTTTTAGCGCTCCTTTACTGAGACAAAAGAAGAAAGAACAGTTATCTTTCAGTGGGTGAAATTGGCCAAATGCGGAATTTAGTGAGAATTTTTAAGCTAGTCCTGCAGTGTATATTTTATGCTTTGTATAAACTTAACCCAATATCTGTCAACAACAGCCAGCCTTCTTGTTGGTGGTTTCCAGGTACCAAAAAATGTTATCACTTCTACTCTGAATATAAAAAACATAGTAAATTTTCAGTTGGGAGAATTCTGCCAAATGTGGAATTTAGTAAGTATTTACAAGCTGCTAGGGTCTGTCAACAGCATCCAACCTACTTGTTGATGGTTTCCAGGAACCAAAATATTTTTTATCACTCATTCAAACACTGTAAATTTTAATTTGGTGAAATCGGCCAAATGTGGAATTTAGGGAGGATTTAAAAGCTACTAGGATCTGTATCCACTTTTCTTGTTGATGGTTTCTAGACACCAAAAGATTTTATCGCTTCTGCGCTGAACAGAAATAAATTTAAAAAAAAAAAAACTGCAGTAACTTTAGTGAGGATTTTCAAGCAGTATGTCATTTCCATTATGTATTAACATATCCTAAGATATGTCACGAGCAGCTAGCCTACTTGCTGACAGTTTCCACGTACCGACACATTTAAATTTCTTTTAATGTAAAATTCAACTAAAAAGCACAAGACAAGGTCATACTGCCTCCGGCAGAGCTCTGTTATGTTCCACACAGCGCCCTGTAAATAGACCCGTGAGCCGTGAACCATCCAATTAGGTTAATTGCCGCTGATTCAATGAAAGCGACCCCCCTGTCATCTGCTGTTGTGACAGATTTACAACCGCTACCTCTAGTGTGTCCCTCCTCGCCCTGTGCCGCCTGCAGAGCCCTCTTTATTCCACTGTAACCTTACTCTGGTGCATTCCCAGCTTAAAGATTCATGAAACGGTCCGGAGAAGACAGCCTGCAACACAGACGGCTCGGGGAAGCACTGCAGAGCGCACCGTCAGGATTTCCCTCCGTTCATGGACATTAGTCATCCGGACTGCAGGCACAAATGACAGGATCAGCAGGTAAATCCATCCCGCCTGCATGTTATAGCTGACGTCTGATCCCATGCCAGGGCACAGGCACACGCCTTGTAGTTAATGCCCATCTAATCGTAAACCGCGCCAAAATCCTTCGCTTTGTCCTAATATTAGGTTTCTATCACTAGTGGATATAATTTTTTTCACGTGCTTATATGTGTAATTTCTAACTGACCAGATAATAAAGAGATCGTCTTTCTCCGTATCCCATCTAATCATTTCTAAACATCCGGATTACGGAGAAGTCGCCTAATTAGTCCCGTGAATTATAGAGGGTCTGGAAATCGACACCATGCCGTCTATAATTACCCGGTGTCAGTCTTAACCGCACGTCTGCATGGTGGGGTTTGGGACGGGTTGAGGTGTATTTACAGGGGTGTAAACAGTAGGTGCAACTTCAGGCCGTGAGGAGTTTTTGAAAAAAAAAAATTGTTGTCGCTTGTTATATACAGTAACGGGGGAAAATCTGAATGCATGCAGTTGTTTTTTTTTTGCAGTGCTCGATTTTAGATGTGCTTATGTGTTTTTTTGGGGATGTAAAACATAAACAGCTGCATAAACCTCCAGGACAAAAATAATGGGATAATGCACACAGTGATGTCACAGTATAGGGATAATAAACATAGTGATGTCACAGTACAGAGATAACACAGTGATGTCACAGTACAGGGATAATAAACGCAGTGATGTCACAGTACAGGAATAATGCACACAGTGATGTCACAGTACAGGGATAATAAACACAGTGATGTCACATTACAGGGATAATAAACACAGTGATGTCACATTACAGGGATAATAAACACAGTGATGTCACAGTACAGGAATAATAAACACAGTGATGTCACAGTATAGGAATAATAAACACAGTGATATCACAGTACAGGGATAACAAGCACAGTGATGTCACAGTACAGGGATAATGTATACAGTGATATCACAGTACAGGGATAATAAACACAGTGATGTCACAGTACAGGGATAATAAACACAGTGATGTCACAGTGCAGGGATAACAAGCACAGTGATGTCACAGTACAGGGATAATGTATACAGTGATATCACAGTACAGGGATAATAAACAGTGATGTCACAGTACAGGGATAATAAACACAGTGATGTCAGAGTGCAGGGATAATAAACACAGTGATGTCACAGTACAGGGATAATAAACACTGATGTCACAGTACAGAGATAATAAACACAGTGATGTCACAGTACAGAGATAATAAACACAGTGATGTCACAGTACAGAGATAATAAACACAGTGATGTCACCGTACAGGGATAATAAACATAGTGATGTCACAGTACAGGGATAATAATCACAGTGATTTCACATTACAGAGATAATAAACACAGTGATGTCACAGTACAGGGATAATAATCACAGTGATGTCACAGTACAGGGATAAACCCAATGATATTACAGTATAGGGATAATAAATACAGTGATGTCACAGTACAGGGAAAATAATCACAGTGATGTCACAGTACAGGGATAATAAACAGTGATGTCACAGTACAGAGATAATAAACACAGTGATGTCACAGTACAGGGATAATAATCACAGTGATGTCACAGTACAGAGATAATAAACACAGTGATGTCACAGTACAGGGATAATAAACACAGTGATGTCACAGTACAGGGATAATAATCACAGTGATTTCACATTACAGAGATAATAAACACAGTGATGTCACAGTACAGGGATAATAATCACAGTGATGTCACAGTACAGGGATAATAAACACAGTGATGTCACAGTACAGGGATAATAAACACAGTTATGTCACAGTACAGAGATAATAAACACAGTGATGTCACAATACAGAGATAATACACACAGTGATGTCACAGTCCAGGGACAATAAAGACAGTGATATCACAGTACAGAGATAATAAACACAGCGATGTCACAGTACAGAGATAATAAACACAGTGATGTCACAGTACAGAGATAATACACACAGTGATGCCACAGTACAGGGATAATAAACACAGTGATGTCACAGCACAGGGATAATAAACACAGTGATGTCACAGTACAGGGATAATAAACACAGTGATGTCACAGTACAGAGATAATACACACAGTGATGTCACAGTACAGGGATAATAAACACAGTGATGTCACAGTACAGGGATAATAAACACAGTGATGTCACAGTACAGAGATAATAAACACAGTGATGTCACAGTACAGGGATAATAAACACAGTGATGTCACAGTACAGGGATAATAAACAGTGATGTCACAGTACAGAGATAATAAACACAGTGATGTCACAGTACAGAGATAATAAACACAGTGATGTCACAGTACAGAGATAATGTACACAGTGATGTCACATTACAGGGATAATAAACACAGTGATGTCACAGTACAGGGATAATAAACACAGTGATGTCACATTACAGGGATAATAAACAGTGATGTCACAGTACAGAGATAATAAACACAGTGATGTCACAGTACAGAGATAATATACAGAGTGATGTCACAGTACAGGGATAATAAACACAGTGATGTCACAGTACAGGGTTAATAAACACAGTGATGTCACAGTACATAGATAATAAACACAGTGATGTCACAGTACAGGGATAATAAACACAGTGATGTCACAGTACAGAGATAATAAACACAGTGATGTCACAGTACAGAGATAATAAACACAGTGATGTCACAGTACAGGGATAATAAACACAGTGATGTCACAGTACAGGGATAATAAACACAGTGATGTCACAGTGCAAGGATAAAGTATCCCATCTAATCATTTCTAAACATCCGGATTACGGAGAAGTCGCCTAATTAGTCCCGTGAATTATAGAGGGTCTGGAAATCGACACCATGCCGTCTATAATTACCCGGTGTCAGTCTTAACCGCACGTCTGCATGGTGGGGTTTGGGACGGGTTGAGGTGTATTTACAGGGGTGTAAACAGTAGGTGCAACTTCAGGCCGTGAGGAGTTTTTGAAAAAAAAAATTGTTGTTGCTTGTTATATACAGTAACGGGGGGAAATCTGAATGCATGCAGTTGATTTTTTTTTTTGCAGTGCTCGATTTTAGATGTGCTTATGTGTTTTTTTGGGGATGTAAAACATAAACAGCTGCATAAACCTCCAAGACAAAAAGAGTAGCGGTAAAGCTGTCAAAATAATGGGATAATGCACACAGTGATGTCACAGTACAGGAATAATGCACACAGTGATGTCACAGTACAGGAATAATGCACACAGTAGTGTCACAGTACAGGGGTAATAAACGCAGTGATGTCACAGTACAGGAATAATGCACACAGTGATGTCACAGTACAGGGATAATAAACACAGTGATGTCACAGTACAGGGATAATAAACACAGTGATGTCACATTACAGGGATAATAAACACAGTGATGTCACAGTACAGGGATAATAAACACAGTGATGTCACAGTACAGGGATAATAAACACAGTGATGTCACAGTGCAGGGATAATGCACACAGTGATGTCACAGTACAGGGATAATGTACACAGTGATGTCACAGCTCAGGAATAATAAACACAGTGATGTCACAGTACAGGAATAATACACACAGCGATGTCACTGTACAGGGATAACAAGCACAGTGATATCACAGTACAGGGATAATAAACACAGTGATGTCACAATACAGGGATAATAAACACAGTGATGTCACCGTACAGGGATAATAAACACAGTGATGTCACAGTACAGGGATAATAAACACAGTGATGTTACAGTACAGAGATAATAAACACAAGGATGTCACAGTACAGAGATAATATACAGAGTGATGTCACAGTACAGGGATAATAAACACAGTGATGTCACAGTACAGGGATAATAAACACAGTGATGTCACAGTACAGGGATAATAAACACAGTGATGTCACAGTACAGAGATAATAAACACAAGGATGTCACAGTGCAGAGATAATATACAGAGTGATGTCACAGTACAGGGATAATAAACACAGTGACGTCACAGTACAGGGATAATAAACACAATGATGTCACAGTACAGAGATAATAAGCACAGTGATGTCACAGTACAGAGATAATATACAGAGTGATGTCACAGTACAGAGATAATATACAGAGTGATGTCACAGTGCAAGGATAAAGTACATGGTGATGTCACAGTACAGGGATAATAAACACAGTGATGTCACAGTACAGAGATAATAAACACAGTGATGTCACAGTACAGAGATAATAAACACAGTGATGTCACAGTACAGAGATAATAAACACAGTGATGTCACAGTGCAGAGATAATATACAGAGTGATGTCACAGTACAGGAATAATGCGCAAACACAGTGATGTAACAGTATAGGGATAAAGTACACGGTGAAGTCACAGTATATGGTTAATGCACACAGTAATGTCACAGCATAGGGTTAAACTACATGGTGATGTCACAGTACAGGAATAATGCACACAGTGATGTCACGACACACTGTGACTGTAACTTACTGTCCGCATGGTTCACACTTTCTGCAGAGGATCCAGCAGGAGTCGCTGCTGCAGATTCAACCCCCCCCCAAAAAAAAAGGACAAAATACCACAGTGTGCAGAAGTATGTTGTTCAGCAGAATGCCAGTATCCATGCCAGGAACTGGCGCTGTCCGGCATATCGTGGATCCAGCAATTACAGTTTTCTATTTGTATGCCGAAAAAGAAAACCCCCATTTTGCTGCATTTGTGAGCCTAGCCTTAAAGGGATTGTCCCATCTTACACTTTGGTTGCATATCGCTAGGATTTGCCACCAATGTCCAAAAGGTCTCTAGAATGGGGCCCCCAAAGTGAAAAAGCACATCCAGCCTCCATTCACTTCTATGGGAGTGCCTAAAAAAGCGAGAGCCCCATAGAAGTGAATAGAGAGAACAATGCGCATGCGCACTGCACTTTCCTTCGCTTTGGGGGCCCCTATTCTAGAGATAGATGCGGGTCTCAGAGGACCCTAGTGGATATGGGATCCAGGCATACACGTCTATCAGGGGCTCAGGTGCCATGGCCGCCAGCCGCTGAGTGTGTGTGCTCGGCAGAGCGCCAGCCGTACACCAGGCTTCCGTCAGTGTGTGCCTTGTAAAGCGACACTTTCATTTGCTAAGTAACGTTAATTACCACAGATAGAAGAGATAAGATGTCTGCCGAGTAACAAGAAAAGCGTCTCTTCTTCCATGGGGAGGACAGGATCGTGTTACACACGCTCACACACACGTGCGCCACTTTCCGGAGGCCGCATTGGGCGGTTATGATAATTCCGTCCATTCAGGCCCATGTGCTTGTCTGCAGGGGCAGCATCAACCCTAGTGAATTACATCCAAGGGTGATGCCCTCTGCGGTACCTTCTGTTAGTGTACCCCAGCCCGCATGTTGCAAGAACCACTCTGACTGGACATTGTCAGATAACCAAGGCTCATGCCCATTTGAGAAATTAGCGTTGGCGAACGCCCCTTGGCAGATCATGCCCTCATAAGTGTATTGGGCAACAAAACTAAGGGCACCAATTGCTCTGGACTGGGGGGCAGTTCATCAAGTCGAAGACTTCCAGGCCAACATCTGAAAAGTGACAACTGGTTGTCACCCACTCTGCTTGGCAGATGTTAAAGGGGGTGTCCAGTGTCCCTGCTGGTCTGGTAGGCTTTGCTGTGTCGTATGTGCATGTAACCACTGCAGCCAATCACGGCCCTCAGTGGCGGTGCCTGCCTAAGCGGTACATGACCGCTGCAGCCAGAAATTGGCTGCAGCAGTCACATGACGCACATAGACTGCGGACCATAGGAACAGTGGGGCGTGAGTGGTGGGGGGGTTAAAGGGGTTGTCCAGAATTGGAAAAATATGGCTGATTTCTTCCAAGGGGTTATGTCTGGTATTGCAGCTTAAAGGGATTGTCTAGTATTAGAAAAAACATGTCCGTTTTCTTCCAAAAACAGCACCACCCCTGTCCGTGGGTTGTGTCTGGTATTGCAGCTCCTTTGGAGTTAATAGGACTGAGCTGAAGTACCGCACACAACCAGAGGACAGGAGTGGTGCTGTTTTTAGCAGAAAGCAGCTATGGACAACCCCTTTAACTCCATTGAACTGAATGGGGCTGAGCTGCAGTACCACACACAACCTGTGGACAGGAGTGGTGCTGTTTTTGTCAGAAAGCAGCTATGGACAATCCCTTTAACTCCATTGAACTGAATAGAGCTGAGCTGCAGTACCACACACAACCTGTAGACAGGAGTGGTGCTGTTTCTGGAAAAGGAAAAAAAAATAAAAAGCAGACATGTTTTTCTAATCTTGGATGATCTCTTTAACCAGTTAGTTTTTTTTTCTTCTTTTTTCATATTCCAGGGTTTTTTGGAAATCCTGAACAATCCCTTTAAGAGAGTTCATTTAGGTCCAGTGCTGGGTAATCTACATACAGTCACTTTGAAATCTCTGGCAGACGTCCTGGAAATCCATCGGGACTGTATAATGAGATGTGCGGCTCCAGTATATATGCAAAGGCAACTTCAGCGGACAGGTCTAGGTTACGGGGGGCTTGTTATTGGATGTTTTTGTCCCTTTTTTGGCATGGGCTTTCTTACCCGGCTGTGCTGGGAGTTGCAGTGCTCTCCAGAGTCAGTGCAATCCATACAGGCATCGAAGCACCTGACCTGAGCAAACGCTACAATTGCAATGGGAGCGATTCCCTTAGTATTATCGTTTAAAGGGGTTTTCCAGGACTTAAAGGGGTTGTGTCATCTGGGACTTGGATATCCCATCAAATTTAGATAGGTGCGGGTCCCACCTCTAAGACCTGCACCTATCTCCAAAACGGGCCCAGGAATGTGCGACTGCTCTTATATGTCACCACTGTCTCAGATTAGACAACCCTTTTAAATATTGATTACCTATCCTCAGGAAAGGTCATCAGTATTAGATCGGTGTGGGTCCGACACCTGGAACTCCCACCGATCAGCTATATGTTGGGAAAGAGTTATCCAAAGCACAGCGCCATACATTGGATAGTGGCTGTGCTAGGTATTGCGGCGCAATCTCACTTGAGCTGCACAAAGGTCATGTGACCAATAGACATGACATCATTGGTTGAGAAATAAGCCACAGCACTCTCCCCAGAGAGACGGACCCTTCCAAAAGCTGATAGGCGGTGGAGTTGGATCAGGTAATGATGACCTATCATGAGGATAGATCAGCATTATTTAAAGGGGTTTTCCCATCTCAACATTTATGTCATATGGCTAGGATATGCCTCCTCTGGTACCCGCTCCTATCTCCAGATCGGCCCCCTGAAGTGAATCAAGAGCAGTCACAGATGTACCGCCAACCCCATTCACTGCTATGGGAATTATGGAAGGGCCAAAGCAATGAATGGGAGACGTCGCGCTTGCACAGTATACTCGCCCTCACTTTCTGGGCCCTGGTGATATACCATAAATATTGAGATGGGACAACCCTTTTAAAGGCCATGTACACCTTCAGGGCAATTGCATTTTACTTATTTTGGGCTAAGAATCATTTTTTTCAATTGGTCTTCATTAAAAATGTTCAGCCATTTTTGAGTTACAAGTGTTAAAAAATCAGTCTGTTTGCAGAGTATCACTATTCAGTCCCATCAGCTGACGGCTCATGTGAAGCCTTATCTCCTAACCTCATAAACACTCATTATCAAGCTGATAAGAATATGGCTTAAGTGAGTTTTTATGAGGTCAGGAGATGAGATATGGTTCACATAAACCTTCAGTTGACGGGACTGAGGAGGCATATTCTGCAAACAGACTGGTTTTTTAACCCTTGTAGCTCAAAAATGGCTGAACTTTTTTTAATGAAAACCAATTTAAAAAAAACAATTTTTAGCCCAAAATGAGGAACATACAATAATAAAAAATTGCGTCAAAGGTGTCCATAGCCTTGAAATCCTGGACGACTTTGCTTGGGTCCAGCCATGGAGTCTGTATGTCCTTGTGGGGTTCCTCTGGGTATTCAGTCTCCCTCCCAAAAACACAGATGTACACAGGATGCAATACATTCACGCACATTATATATTCTTTTCACGCGGACGTCTCTGTTGTGTTCTTTGAAGGCTGCAGTTTTTTTTTTGGATGTAAATGTCCCTTTAGGTGTATTTCCCTCATTACCGATGCACAATCTCCAGCTGTTCCAATCAGGCACGATATAGGTGTGAATTCACTTTTTAGCAGAACTCCCATGGTGCATTGCATTGTGGGATATGTGTTTCCTAATCCCAATAATGCAGCTAAAGACACTGATCCAGCAGATTTACGGCAAGTCATGCTCAGCCAGAATTTTTATTGGATGTGACTGTATGTATAAGAAATATGGGGACAGGAACTGATGGGAGTGACGACTCAAGATTAGTACTGACTGACTGTAAGCTTTCTATGCAGAGATAAGCAGCTGCCATGTTTAGTAGGCACAGCTTATCTCTGGGAAAACAATAGGACTGGACTGGTTGAACTCCATTTGTCTGGGGCTGGCCCATCTCAGCCACTGATGGCCTATCGCTGGGACATGCCATCAATGTCAGCTAAGGGTCCCAAAGGTGAAGGAGAGCGCATGCGCGGCATGCTCTACATTCATCTCTATATGAGCATGTTAGCAAAGTGGTTAATGAATAGTGCTCTGCGCAAGCGCGGCCACCTCAACATTCCCTGCTATAGGACTGCTGGAAATAGCTGAACCAATGCCCAAGTAAATTAGAATACACCTCTGCGATTTTTTATAAATATTCAGTACTCCACAAAACACGGATCGCCTACTTTAGGAACTCCCATAGTGGTGAACGGACGGTGGCTGCGCTTGCGCAGTGTGCTCTCCTTTACTTCAAGGAGCCGTTCTGGAGATCGGACCTATCTGACACTGAGGACCTATCCTACCGCTATGCCATCAATGTCTCAGATATAAATACCTCTTTAAAGGGGTCCTCCAGATGGAGGGGCTCAGTATAAGTCACCAGGGAAGTAGTCCCTGACTCCGATACATAAGTACCCGGTAAGTGACGGAGAAACTTATCTCCAATAAGGGAGGGATATACCCATGACCAATACCATCATGATAAGGATTATGCGGACTACCAATTACATCTCCAGTTAAGCTTATGTAGTGCCCGATAGATTGGTGATTGGAGGCCACCCCAGTGGGGAGGTACTGATAAGAGTATGTAAGATCGCCACACCATACAATCGGGTTTGATAGCTCCTAGCCCCTGACGAAGCCACATCTGTGGCGAAACATGTTGGGGGAGCTCACTTTTTTGTTTTAAATGGCTATAGCAATTAGTTTGTGACTGTCGGCATGTATTAGACACCCGAATAAGTCAAGGCAGGAAAAATAATCAGTGTTCCTTGGTAAAGGCAACTGACCTCTGCTAAATACCAGTACGGGGCTGTTATAAATGAGCACCAGCCCTATAGGTACACACTAACATCTAGATGCTTGAGCGATCCAGATCAGACGTGATCTAGGATCGCAATATAGCACCGATGTTGATCTGCGGGGAATCTTAGCCCTATTCAAAAGGACATCATCCATTGTTCATTAACTGATAAAATAGAAATATTAGTATATGCACCTATGGACATAAGGTTGAATGCCATGTAGAAAATTGTTTTGATCTTAAAAATAGCACAGTACCTCTTATATTTCCTTGGACGCACCTGCAATACATAGGATCACAACTAGCTGCTATATGTGTTTTTAATAAATAATGCACACATAGGGTAAATATTTTTTTGTCAATGATAAGATGATAATATTTTTAATAGTGGAGTAATAAAAGTTAACTTTTAAAATAGATCCAGAAAGGAATCATATTAGCCTAGCTACTTGAAATATTGATCTTGAAAGATTCCGGATCGATGGCTGACTTAAATTATGTGGTTCGATACATAAGTACAAACAGTTTGAGACAGTCTTATTTTTTAAGTCGCATTTACTATTGAAATTGTGCCTGTTTTGCGCCTTTAGATTTTTTTTTAGACTAATTCAGTAGTTTTCTAACTTTTGCAACTTTTTTCAGACCTATTTATGTAGGTGCACCTTTTTTGCGCTTGAATTTGTCGCAAAAACAGTCTAATTTCTACACCACCCAGGGTTGGCGTATTTTTCTTCGCCTGTGAGTGGTGAAGCGCGACCTTTTGTGCGTTAAAAGACGCACTTTCCTGGAGACACCCAACTTTTTTCATGCCCAAGTAAATTAGACCAGTCTTAGTGAATATGAACCTGTCATACTGAAAAGCAACCACTAGAGGTCAGACTAATAGCAATACACCTCTGCGATTTTTTATAAATACTCCGTAAATTGTGAGTCTGCAAAACACGGATCTGCAGAACGCACAGGGCTGGCGCTATATAGAAAATGCCTACTCTTGTCTGCGATAGCGGACAAGAATAGAACATGCTATATATTTTTATGCAGGGCCGCAGAATGGAACAACGGATGCGGACATCATTGAAATGAATGGGTCAGCACCCATTCCGCAAAATTGCGGAACGGATGCGGACCCATTCATACGGTGGTGTGAATGAGCCCTTATCTGAAAACTTCCTCCAGCAATCAGACAATCAGAACCAGAACTTCCCTAGTGTAATGTTATTTCCGGAAAAGCTTCCTTAGGGAATTGCAATCCCCTGAGAAGCTGAGATTTGGGGAGCTGTTTGATGGCGGTGGTCACACTGTAAAGCCTCCCCTATCAGATGACTTTTACATGGATTCTCGTGCCCATGACCTCAGGAGCCTGTTACTTATTTCGGCAGGGGGCACAATGCCCTTTTCACGGGCATAAGAAAAGGAAAGCAGAACAGCTAGGGCTGCAGGTTTCTAGCTGAATTTTGCACATTCGCGTTTCTGTCCTGTGGGTTTAGAGCAAGGACATGTCTTAATAGGACTGTGTAGCCGTGAAGGTCGTTGGAAGGTCCCTTCTCACTTTCGGCGCCAGTGAAGGCAACATCAGACCTTTGTCTTAGGAAATTATAAAGGGTATATTGCAGGCTTAAAGGGATATTCACATCTTCTTGTATTATGGTATATTACTAAAATAGACCAAAGCATTAAAGGGGTTGTATTATGGTATATTACTAAAATAGACCAAAGCATTAAAGGGGTTGTCCCAGGTTTTGCTGTTGATGGCCTATCCTCATCGATATCAGATCGGCAGGGATCGACACTCTGGACCCTTGCCGATCAGCTGCTCGATGGAACTGCACAGCTCGATCTATTGTGTAGTGGACAGTCCCTTCAAGGGGAGCAGCGCTGCAGTAACCAGCTCCGTCCACTACACAAAGGAGTAGTATCAGTGACCAATGCAATCAGTAGTAAAATCCTGGACAACCCCTTTAAGGTCGTGAGGATCTGGCCCATGCGTATGAAGAAGAAGCCCCTTCATCAATTTCCTGCTGTGAAGGGATCTAAAACACAACTCTGTTTACGTGTTGCCCCTTCTCTCTGATAGCTGGGGGTCTTGGAAGACAGATCGGCATGGCGTAATTCATACAGTGCAGATATTCTTGACGCCGTTTCTGACAGCAGAAATGCAGAGCAAATCCATTCCACGTAGATGTACCCTTGAAGGGGTTGTCCGAGTTATTTTTTTGTTCTTTGTATGTTACTAACTTGTCAAGTATAACAACTTTCCCATATACTTTGTGTTTCTAAAGCTGCTGGTTTCTCAGATTTCACTGAGGGTCACATGACCTGTGATGTAACCTTATCTTCCTGCTCTGTGATGTTTCATGCACAAGTTTCAGAGATCAGATAACATTCTGTACACGAGACGTCACTGGCCACGCCCCCCTGCACTGCCGCTGTTGCTATCTGCTCTCTCCTTGGATTCCTTCAGATAAAACATTAACCTCTTCAGTCAGAACTCACTGAGGGCTCAAGGCTTTACAACAGGCTTTACACTGCAGACAGTGAGGAGACAAATGCTGGGCACAAGAGCTGACAGAGTAATAGTATTGCACAAGAACAGGTAGGGGGAAGTTCCTGTGTGTATCAGCATTGTCATTGTACATCTGGGACTTGTAGTCCTACACATACAACATGCTGATTGTTATTACTGCAGGTAAACAAAGGCCAGGAGAGAACCAGGGAAATGTGGAAATCTAGATTTTTTTTGCCTAAAACTTGCTTAACTTAGTTATATATTGCTGCCCATCCGATTTACATTCCTTTTTTTTTTTTCATAACTCGGACAACCCCTTTAAACGGGTTGTCCAGGTTTTTTTTTTCAATTTGTCCCCCAGCCAGCAGTACCTGTGGAAAAATCCATACTCTCACCTGCTCCCTGCTGCTCCATTCCTGCTCCATGACCCGTCCATCATGTTCAACATGGACAGGGTCATGTGTGCTGCTACAGCCAATGAATAACTTCAGCAGTGACATGCCTTCACACGCCACTTGCGGACATGTCACCGCTGAAGCCAGTCATGATGTGGAAGTTGATATACAGAGATCGGAAGACCTGTGGCGGGGAGAAGGTGAGTATGGATGGAGGGTAAATGGGGGTGGGGGGGTCCCTGTGGTACATTTTGCAACGAGGACCAGAATTTTCAATTTACACTACAGCTATGTGTCCATGTAGGTCAAAGGGTGAGTCCCTGTGGAGGTTCGTTTAAAGACAACCATGTCCCTGGATGATGGCCGAGTGTGTAAAGTTCATCTATTCTGGAGGGGAACAGTATTTAGACAGTAAACAGACACATATATGTGATTGATGACCCGCCATGACACTTGGCTCAGGCTAGGGAATGCATCATGCACGTCCGTGCTGTGTACAGTCCCCTCATATCGGCCATTGTCCCAAGAGGCATGCGAGCAATGTGATGCTTGACCTCTGTCCATCAGCCATTGACTTCACTGAATAGCTCACATTCTGCGGGCTAAGTGACTACAGAGCTTGATAGCATCCATGCATACGGCTACTTTCATAGTCCCGGAGGGGTCCCCTGTCAATGCCCAGGATGGAATTGACCAAGGGGCCAAATTCAGAAAACTAAGTGGAACTTTCGGTTGCATAACTATTCATTTCCTCAACTGACACTTTGAGGAACCACTATAGGTGGTAAGATTTGTTCCAAAGCTAATGTTTTCTATCATCGGGGTGTTCCTAAAAGGGGCATGTATGTAAACATGGCGGATTTTCCTAGTGTACGAAAGATTAGATACAAGATGTATGAGAGGAACGTGGCTGAAGCACCTCCTAGAACTCCAAAATACCACCCACAAAATGGTGGTGTAACAAAGAGAAGGTTGTCAGCATGCCAAGAGTCACGTCAGAGGGCTTTTCCCAAATAATAAAGTGATGGTGTATCTACTGTATGATTGGCGTGGGAAAGGATCGGGGCCTGGAGGAGAAGAGGGCCCACCAGTGTCCAGTGCCATTTTCAACTGAAAAATATGGGGACACGATTATATTATGAGTCACAAAGGGGGGCATTATTCTACTGTAGGGCACAAGGGGGGCATTATTCTACTGTAGGGCACAAAGGGGGGATTATTCTATGATGGGAGCACAAAGGGGGGCATTATTCTACTGTAGGGCACAAAGGGGGGGCATTATTCTATTGTAGGGCACAAAGGGGGGCATTATTCTACTGTAGGGCACAAAGGGGGGCATTATTCTACTGTAGGGCACAAAGGGGGGCATTATTCTACTGTAGGGCACAAAGGGGGACATTATTCTACTGTAGGGCACAAAGGGGGGCATTATTCTACTGTAGGGCACAAAGGGGGGGATTATTCTATGATGGGAGCACAAAGGGGGGCATTATTCTATTGTAGGGCACAAAGGGGGGAATTCTTCTACTGTAGGGCCCAAAGGGGGGCATTATTGTACTGTAGGGCACAAAGGGGGGCATTATTCTACTGTAGGGCCCAAAGGGGGGTATTATTGTACTGTAGGGCACAAAGGGGGGATTATTCTACTGTAGGGCACAAAGGAGGGCATTATTCTACTGTAGGGCACAAAGGGGGCATTATTCGACTGTATGGCCCAAAGGGGGGCATTATTCTACTGTAGGGCCCAAGGGGGGCATTATTCTACTGTAGGGCCCAAAGGGGGGCATTATTGTACTGTAGGGCACAAAGGGGGGCATTATTCTACTGTAGGGCACAAAGGGGGCAATTATTCTACTGTAGGGCACAAAGGGGGCATTATTCTACAGTAGGGCACAAAGGGGGGCATTATTCTACTGTAGGGCACAAAGGGGGCATTATTCTACTGTAGGGCAGAAAGGGGGACATTATTCTACTGTAGGGCACAAAGGAGGGCATTATTCTACTGTAGGGCACAAAGGGGGCATTATTCTACTGTATGGCCCAAAGGGGGGCATTATTCTACTGTAGGGCCCAAAGGGGGACATTATTCTACTTTAGGGCCCAAAGGGGGGCATTATTCTACTGTAGGGCCCAAAGGGGGGCATTATTGTACTGTAGGGCACAAAGGGGGCATTATTCTACTGTAGGGCACAAAGGGGGGCATTATTCTACTGTAGGGCACAAAGGGGGCATTATTCTACTGTAGGGCACAAAGGGGGGCATTATTCTACTGTAGGGCACAAAGGAGGAAAGTATTCTACTGTAGGGCACAAAGGGGGGCATTATTCTACTGTAGGGCACAAAGGGGGCATTATTCTACTGTAGGGCACAAAGGGGGACATTATTCTACTGTATGGCACAAAGGGGGGCATTATTCTACTGTAGGGCACAAAGGGGGCATTATTCTACTGTAGGGCCCAAAGGGGGGCATTATTCTACTTTAGGGCCCAAAGGGGGGCATTATTGTACTGTAGGACCCAAAGGGGGGCATTATTATACTGTAGGGCCCAAAGAGGGGCATTATTCTACTGTAGGGCCCAAAGGGGGGCATTATTCTACTGTAGGACCCAAAGGGGGGCATTATTCTACTGTAGGACCCAAAGGGGGCATTATTCTACTGTAGGGCCCAAAGGGGGGAATTATTCTACTGTAGGGCACAAAGGGGGGCATTATTCTACTGTAGGGCACAAGGGGGGCATTATTCTACTGTAGGGCACAAAGGGGGGATTATTCTATGATGGGAGCACAAAGGGGGGCATTATTCTACTGTAGGGCACAAAGGGGGGGGGGCATTATTCTATTGTAGGGCACAAAGGGGGGCATTATTCTACTGTAGGGCACAAAGGGGGGCATTATTCTACTGTAGGGCACAAAGGGGGCATTATTCTACTGTAGGGCACAAAGGGGGACATTATTCTACTGTAGGGCACAAAGGGGGGCATTATTCTACTGTAGGGCACAAAGGGGGATTATTCTATGATGGGAGCACAAAGGGGGGCATTATTCTATTGTAGGGCACAAAGGGGGGCATTCTTCTACTGTAGGGCCCAAAGGGGGGCATTATTGTACTGTAGGGCACAAAGGGGGCATTATTCTACTGTAGGGCCCAAAGGGGGGCATTATTGTACTGTAGGGCACAAAGGGGGGCATTATTCTACTGTAGGGCACAAAGGAGGGCATTATTCTACTGTAGGGCACAAAGGGGGCATTATTCGACTGTATGGCCCAAAGGGGGGCATTATTGTACTGTAGGGCACAAAGGGGGGCATTATTCTACTGTAGGGCACAAAGGGGGCAATTATTCTACTGTAGGGCACAAAGGGGGCATTATTCTACAGTAGGGCACAAAGGGGGGCATTATTCTACTGTAGGGCACAAAGGGGGGCATTATTCTACTGTAGGGCACAAAGGGGGGCATTATTCTACTGTAGGGCAGAAAGGGGGGCATTATTCTACTGTAGGGCACAAAGGAGGGCATTATTCTACTGTAGGGCACAAAGGGGGCATTATTCTACTGTATGGCCCAAAGGGGGGCATTATTCTACTGTAGGGCCCAAAGGGGGACACTATTCTACTTTAGGGCCCAAAGGGGGGCATTATTCTACTGTAGGGCCCAAAGGGGGGCATTATTGTACTGTAGGGCACAAAGGGGGACATTATTCTACTGTAGGGCACAAAGGGGGGCATTATTCTACTGTAGGGCACAAAGGGGGCATTATTCTACTGTAGGGCACAAAGGGGGGCATTATTCTACTGTAGGGCACAAAGGAGGAAAGTATTCTACTGTAGGGAACAAAGGGGGCATTATTCTACTGTATGGCACAAAGGTGGGCATTATTCTACTGTAGGGCACAAAGGGGGCATTATTCTACTGTAGGGCCCAAAGGGGGGCATTATTGTACTGTAGGGCACAAAGGGGGGCATTATTGTACTGTAGGGCACAAAGGGGGGCATTATTCTACTGTAGGGCACAAAGGGGGGCATTATTCTACTGTAGGGCACAAAGGGGGCATTATTCTACTGTAGGGCACAAAGGGGGGCATTATTCTACTGTAGGGCACAAAGGAGGAAAGTATTCTACTGTAGGGCACAAAGGGGGGCATTATTCTACTGTAGGGCACAAAGGGGGCATTATTCTACTGTAGGGCACAAAGGGGGACATTATTCTACTGTATGGCACAAAGGGGGGCATTATTCTACTGTAGGGCACAAAGGGGGCATTATTCTACTGTAGGGCCCAAAGGGGGGCATTATTCTACTTTAGGGCCCAAAGGGGGGCATTATTGTACTGTAGGACCCAAAGGGGGGCATTATTATACTGTAGGGCCCAAAGAGGGGCATTATTCTACTGTAGGGCCCAAAGGGGGGCATTATTCTACAGTAGGACCCAAAGGGGGGCATTATTCTACTGTAGGACCCAAAGGGGGGCATTATTCTACTGTAGGGCCCAAAGGGGGGAATTATTCTACTATAGGGCACAAAGGGGGGCATTATTCTACTGTAGGGCACAAAGGGGGGCATTATTCTACTGTAGGGCACAAAGGGGGGCATTATTCTACTGTAGGACCCAAAGGGGGCATTATTCTACTGTAGGGCCCAAAGGGAGCATTATTATAATGTAGGGCCCAAAGGGGGGGCATTATTCTATGGTGGGACACAAAGAAGGTAATTATATGGCGTGGGCACAAGGAGGGTAATTCTGTGGTGGGGCACAAAGGCGGACATTATACTCTGAGGGGGCATAAAGGGGGGTCATTATGGTGGGGCAAAAAGAGAGACCATTCTACTGTGGTTACAAAAAGGGTCATTATTATACAGTGGGGGCAAAAAGGAGGTATTATATTATATATTATATTGTAGGTAGCACAGAAAGTGGGCATCATTACTGTGTGGGAAATCTGGACACTTACAATTTGGGGAGCACCATGACTATGTGGGGCAGAATATAGAGGTATGAGGCAGCAAGGGGGGAGGGGGCATTATTACGGTCTGGAGCATTACAAAATTTGCCCTATCATCATTTTTGGTAGGAGGTCCCCTGAAAAAAGGCAGATTACTGTTCCTCATGCTGCTCAGAGCCCCATCAGTCAGACATAAGTGTTTAATTCTCCTGCAGTGCCTCCACAGGAGAAATAAAGTATTACAGGAGGCTCAGTAGAATCAATGGATTGACATTGTAATGGGTAGCTGTGTTGGGTCCCCCAAACAGAAAGATATTTTACTGTGGGCTTTCGACAACCCCTATAAATAAAGCGGTCTTGGCTCGTGATAGATCTCTTCATTGATCATATTTTTTTAAATCTTTGTTCCAGGTTATTTTTCCTTGAAGCAGATGATAAGAAGACAAAGGCCCTTAAGATGGATGCTCCCACCTTACTACCCCTTGTGGATGTGGATAAAGGGTTTGCCATTGCCTTGTTCCTGCTCCTCTGCGTCTTCCTGGCCATGATGATCGTCCGTTGTGCCAGGCTTATAATGGACCCCTACAAGGATATCCCAAACTCTATGTGGGAGGATCAGTAGGACATGATGGTCAAGCACAAAAGAGGTCTTGGTGGGACATTCTTCTTTATGAGCCTTGGCCTGCTGCTTCTGGGGCCCAGAAAGCTGAAGGCTAATAAATGGTTCCTGTCAGAAAGAACAATAGATTACTAATCAACTCCTAAATCACTGCCCTTACCTAGAAGGAACGTATAGGATCCTCTGGGAAATTGAACCACTGGTTCAGCACTGACTTGACATATTCCCTTTAATCCATTAGTGAAATGGGACGGTTCCAGTGCTCATTTGCTGCCATTCATCTTCTATGGAATTGCAGTTTTTGTCAGACACTTAATGAAATGCTCAAGGCCAGTGTAGCAGGCGACTTCATCCATCCCAAAACCCAATATAATTCATTCCTCAGTACTGGACGATCTAGAATATCAACAAGACTTTAGATCTTCTAGACGTTCACGATCCATTTTTCTGCATGATAGCTCACAGAGATGATGTTTGTTCCCATTACTTCCAATATATTTATATACAGTACCTTGCCAATCCTAATTGAGTTAGGATCAACTTCCCACCCTCCAAACTCTTACTTACTGTAGACAGGTCCTACCATCAGCATGACTATGAAGGCATATTTAGTTGATAGGGTGCCTCCTACCATCTTCATGACTATGAAGGCAACTTCTTATAATAGCCTGCCTCCTACCTTCATTTTGACTATGAAGACATCTTTAATTGATAGGGTGCCTCCTACCATCATCTTGACTATGAAGGCATCTTCAGATGATAGAGTGCCTCCTACCATCATCTTGACTATGAAGGCATCTTCAATTGATAGGGTGCCTCCTACAATCTTCATGACTATGGAGGCATCTTTTTATAATAGCATGTCTCCTACCTTCATTTTGACTATGAAGGCATCTTCAGTTGATAGGGTGCCTCCTACCATCTTCATGACTATGAAGGCCTCTTCAGATAATAGAGTGCCTCCTACCTTAATTTTGACTATGAAGGCATCTTAAGATGATAGAGTGCCTCCTACCTTCATTTTGACTATGAAGGTATCCTCAGATGATAGAGTGCCTCCTACCATCGTCATGGTTATGAAGGCATTTTATGATAATAGCATGCCTCTGTCACGAGTGGGCTTGCGCCTGGAATCAGGCGCTCTGCGCGGCTTTCTAAGTGACATGTTTGACAGGCTTCCCTGTGGTTTGGGTGCTGTTCTCCACACCCCTTCCCCTCAGCTGTTGCCGCTTGGCAATTAGCTTTCTGCTATTTACCTCTTCCTCTCCCAGTATCCCTTGCGGGTTATATCTTCTACATCCCTGATTGAGAGTGGTGTGGATCTCGGCTGAGATCCAGTTGCTGAGTTCTACTTAAAGTTAAGTGTTTTCCCTTCCTTTGGTTATTCCCGTTTTGAGTCTCTTGTTCCTCCTTATGCTTGGAGGAACGGGTTACTCTCTTGTGTCACTAGACTGCAGGGTGATCTAGGGTTTATCAAGATTAGGTTCCTGCGTATGGGCTTTCCTACCACCCGGGTTAGCTCATACTGGTAGCCAGCTAGGGCCTAGTCTTAGGGTCCCCTGCAGGAGGTGACCAGTTCCCTGGTTTTGTCTGTTCCCATCCTTCTTACGCTCGGTGTGGCCTTTCCCCCCACACCAGAGCGTGACGATATAACCCGCCAACAAACAAAAATTTATGTCATTTTTGTGCTGACATGGATGCTATTGCTGCACTGGCTGAACGGCTGCAGGGACTCAGCTTGGAGGTGGCTGACATCCGCACCCAGATTCAGAGACCACAGGCTGGTGGTTCTGGGGGGTGCTGAGTGTCAGGCCTGTTTGGAGCCTAAGGTCCCCCTCCCGGATAGATTTTCTGGGGAATGTGATAATTTTGTTCTATTTAGGGAGGCGTGCAAATTGTATTTCAGACTGCGGCCACGTTCTTCTGGTAATGAGGAACAGAAGGTTGGTGTGGTCATCTCGCTGCTTAAAGGGGATGCGCAGTCATGGGCCTTTTCTCTGCCGACCGGATCGCAGTCTCTCCGGTCAGTAGATGAATTTTTCAAGGCTTTAGGGATTATCTATGATGACCCGGATCGTATCTCCCTGGCTGAGACCCAGATACGTGACCTTTGTCAGGGTAAGCGGCCGGTTGAGACTTATTGCTCTGAGTTTCGGAGGTGGGCGACCAATACTGAATGGAACGATCCGGCTTTACGTAGCCAATTCTGTCAAGGTTTGTCTGAAAGGCTGAAGGACGCTTTGGCCTTTCAGGAAACTCCTGTGTCTTTGGAGGCCGCTATGTCTCTGGCTGTACGCATGGATAGGCGCCTGAGAGAGCGATCTAGGGGCCCCCGCTCTCAGGACATACTATCACATAGTGTACCGGCTTCTTATGACACTTTGGGTGAATATTCCCCTAGGTTGATGTCTGGGGATGAACCTATGCAATTAGGGGGAGCCACTCCTGTAGCCACCCGCAATCATCTTGGTAATAAAAAGGGTGTGTGTTTTTTCTGTGGTCAGAAAGGACACTTTATCAATGTATGTCCATGCTTTCTATCTCTAAAAGAGAGAAAAGAAAAGGGGGCGTTGAATTCTCATCTCACTCTTGGTGGAGTGGGTAGGGAGACTGAAAATGTGCATTTGTCTTCATCCTGCAGTACCCGTTTTCTCCTGACTGCCGAGGTGGCGCTAGAGTCAAAAGTTGTGAAAATTGAGGTGTTTATTGACAGCGGGGCAGGGGTGAACTTGATTGATGCTCAGTTTGTCCGTATGCATGGATTGTCACCAAGTTCTTTGGATAAGAGGATTTCTGTGTTTGCCATTGATTCTGCACCTCTCTCTCAGAAGTGTTTGTCTCAGATGGTGCATGATATCAAATTAAGAGTGGGTGAATTTCATCAGGAGCTTATTTCATGCTTTGTGTTGGAAGGTCTTCCTGCTCCTGTGGTTCTAGGTTTACCGTGGTTAAGCAAACATAATCCGTCCATTGACTGGCATACTAGACAAATTGTGGATTGGGGCGATTATTGTGTTGACAATTGCCTTAATACATCTTTTTCTGCTTTAACCACTAAGACTCTTCCTTCTTTTATATCGGATTTCTCTGATGTATTTTCTGAGGGTGGATGTCAGGATTTACCCCCTCACCGGGAATACGATTGTCCTATCAATCTTATCCCTGGAACAAAATTGCCTAAATCTCGGCTGTATAACCTTTCTGGACCTGAGAGAACGGCCATGAAGGAATATATTGCTGAGAGTTTGGCCAAAGGACATATTAGGCCTTCCAAATCTCCTGTGGCAGCAGGGTTCTTTTTTGTTAAAAAAAAGGACGGATCCCTTAGGCCATGTCTGGATTTCCGTGAACTCAATAGGATTACTGTCCGTGATCCGTACCCCCTTCCTTTGATTCCTGACTTGTTTAACCAGATTGTGGATGCCAAGGTGTTCTCCAAGTTGGACTTAAGGGGGGCATATAATCTGGTCAGGATCAAGGAAGGGGATGAATGGAAGACGGCCTTTAACACTCCTGAGGGCCACTTTGAGAACCTGGTCATGCCTTTTGGGTTGACCAATGCTCCTGCTGTCTTCCAGCATTTTGTTAATGACATTTTTCATCATCTTGTGGGGAGGTTTGTAGTCGTGTATTTGGATGACATACTAATCTATTCTCCAGATATTGTGACACATCAGGATCACGTGAGGCAGGTGTTACAGATCTTAAGAGATAATAAGTTGTATGCAAAATTAGAGAAATGTGCTTTTGCTGTACATGAGGTGCAATTCTTAGGATACCTGCTTTCATCTTCAGGTTTTCGTATGGATCCAGAGAAAGTCGGTGCTGTTCTGAACTGGGACCGACCTGAAAATCTGAAGGCTCTTATGCGATTTTTGGGGTTCACCAACTATTACCGAAAATTTATTAAGAACTATTCGACTATAGTTAAACCCTTAACTGACATGACTAAGAAAGGGACGGATGTCTCAGTGTGGTCTGAGGCAGCATTGCAAGCCTTCTCTGCTGTAAAGGAGTGCTTTTCCTCTGCCCCTATATTGGTGCAGCCAGATGTGTCACAACCTTTCATTGTGGAGGTGGACGCATCCGATGTGGGGGTAGGAGCTGTGTTATCACAGGGCCCGTCACCTGGTAAATGGCGCCCATGTGCTTTTTTTTCGAAAAAACTCTCTGCGGCGGAGAGAAATTATGATGTGGGTAACAGAGAGTTACTGGCCATTAAGTTGGCTTTTGAGGAATGGCGTCATTGGTTGGAAGGGGCGATTCATCCAATCACGGTATTCACTGATCACAAAAATCTGGCTTACCTGGAGTCGGCTAGACGACTTAATCCGAGGCAGGCCAGATGGTCTTTGTTCTTCACCAGATTCAATTTCATTGTCACATACCGTCCTGGGGTTAAGAATGTGAAGGCGGATGCCTTGTCACGTAGTTTTCCCGGAGGTGGTGATTTTGAAGATCCTAGCCCTATACTGTCTGAAGGAGTGGTGATATCCGCTCTTTACCCTGATCTTGAGGCTAAAGTGCTTGAGGCCCAGGGAGATGCGCCGGAGTCTTGCCCTTCCGGGAAGTTGTTTGTTCCTTCTGATTTGCGTTGTAAGGTGTTTGAGGAGCATCATTCTTCGGTGCTTGCGGGACACCCTGGGAGTAAATCCACTGTCGACCTCATCTCTCGTAGATTCTGGTGGCCAGGTCTGCGTAAGTGTGTTGAGGAATATGTGTCAGCCTGTAGTGTCTGCGCACGCTCTAAGGTGACACATACTCGTCCCTCTGGACCCCTACTCCCATTACCCATCCCGTCCAGACCATGGACTCACCTATCCATGGACTTCATCACTGATCTGCCTGAGTCGTCTGGTAAGACAGTTATTCTGGTGGTTGTAGATCGTTTTAGTAAAATGGCGCACTTTATTGCATTACCCGGACTCCCCAATGCTAAAACTCTTGCACAAGTGTTTGTTGACAACATTGTGAAACTTCATGGCATTCCCACTGACGTGGTCTCTGATCGTGGGACTCAGTTTGTGTCCAGATTCTGGAGGGCGTTTTGTACCCGGCTTGGGGTACAACTGTCTTTCTCCTCTGCCTTTCATCCCCAGACGAATGGACAGACTGAGCGTACCAATCAGAATCTGGAGACTTATTTGAGATGCTTTGTCTCTGAGAACCAGGAAGAGTGGTCCTCGTTTTTGTCTCTGGCTGAGTTTGCCATAAATAATCGCAGACAGGACTCCACTGGTAAGTCACCATTTTTTGGTGCATATGGCTTTCACCCGCAGTTTGGCACATTTTCTGGTTCTGATACTTCTGGTATTCCTGAGGAAGAACGTTTTTCGTCATCATTGTCTTCCATATGGCGAAAAATTCAAAATAACTTGATAAATATGGGTAACAAGTACAAACGTGTGGCTGACAGGAGACGCATGAATGGTCCGACCTAAAGTGGGGTGATTCTGTTGGCTGTCTACTAGAACATTAAGTGAAAGTTCCTTCTTGGAAGCTGGGTCCAAGATTTATTGGCCCATATAAAATCACGGCCATTATTAATCCTGTAGCATTTCGTCTTGAACTTCCTCAGCGCCTGAAAATACATAATGGTGTTTCCACAGATCTTTGGTTGAAGAGGTATGTTGAACCTCTGGAGCCATCTCCCTTGCCACCCATGCACTCTGGCAGATAATTATTTCTGTTGGTGGGGCTTTGGGGAGCACTATAACTGTGGTGGCACCTGGCACAGCTTAGCATTTTTATTTTTGGAGGACATTATGACTACACTATTAGTGTTGGACATTATTTACCAGGTGCAGTTATTTTTAGGGCTCTGTGTGCCAATAATTATTGGAGGAGCACTATCTGTGTGGTACTAGTATTTTCAGGTGGACTGTTTCTTCAGTATAGTATTGGGGGCCACATCGCTGATCAGCTGTTTGATGAGAAGGCAGCGCTACAAGTATGGCGTCTCCATTTACTTCTATCGGAAGGCTCTGTAAAATCCACTCGAACAAATGGAGCATCTCATAGAAGTGACTGGGGACACCACACTTGTAATTATATCTGCTCACCACTGAAATTGCTGCAATGAGCCGGTAAACAGAGCAGAGAAGGCAGCTCTCATATGAGCACTGCCTTCTCTTCAAATATCCGATCAGCGGGGGTGCGGGGGTCGGAACCCTGCCGTTCTGATATTGATGACCTATCTTCAGGTGTCATCTAGCCACATCTTGTGCAGAGATTAGATGTCACCTGTAAAGGGGGGAGTGAGAAGAAGAAAGCCGTCTAACTAAATCACCTAGGATGGCGGCACTCACCCCGTTGACGCTGGCGTCATTAATGTCACCAGCATTAAGTCAGATACGGCTAGATTTGCAGCTTATGTTTTTTTGCCCAGATTGATACAGACATTTTATTTATGCAGGAGACCATGCTGCCAGATTTGGCAGCCATACATAAAGCTAAAAGAGAGTGGTGGCACGGGCCCTCCTATTGGTCTCCTGGGGCCGAGTAGTATAGCAGGGTGGCGGTACTTTTTAACCTCACCGGTAGAATGCCGACGGGTTGTTGAGTTAGAAATGGGGAGATGCTAGTGTTGGGCACATAGTGGTGTTTGAGAGCGAAGCTCGAGTCTCCTCCGCACACATTTGTTAATAAACGAGCAGAGAAGGCCTGGAATACACTGTAATACCGTAGCTACTGGCTACTGGCATTACAGTGATTGGCTGGCTACAACGCATCATTGGGTACTATATAGCACCTGGTCATTCGAGGCTTGTCATAGTGTGAGTCAGGGAGAGCTGCTGGAGGAGGGAGAGACAGTGTAGGACAGTGTTAGGGACATTGTTAGAAGCGTGTTTAGGCAGGGATTAGTGTTAGAGAGCTTTTAGAGACCCCAAAGTGCTTTTAAGGTCTGTTGTCTTACCTGGTTTCCAGATTTATTTATTCTTTGTGTTACATTTGCGCATCCTAAAAATCTGTGACATTGACCATCATTTTTTCGCTACTGGTGACAGTGACACAACCTATGCTACATCCCTTGTGCTACCTTTGTGCATCCTAAATATCTGTGACATTGACTTCAAGTTTTTAGCCGCTGGTGACAGTGACACAACCTGTGCTACATCTGCAGTGTCCCACTTATAGCGTTATAGTGGAAACTACAAACTGTATTTATATACCATGACATTTTTGTATGAAAGAACCTCAACAGGCTGGTAAACTGTTATTTTCTACTCACACCACTAGGTGGTGATATTGCTTAATCTATAAATAGAACAGGTTAGAACCAGTTCTGGCTGGAGGAGGAAGATGTTAGGAGTAGAAGTGAGGAGTGGGAGGGAGGAGAAGTAAGTGAGGAAAAAAACAAGTGAATGTCTGCAGGTGCCCCTGAGCACCTCTGCTTTAAAGTAATCTTACAATTAGAAACTGGAGCTAAAGAAACTGGACAGGTAGTTCTCCTGTAGCAAACTGTTTAAAGAATGGAGCAGAAGACTGATGCCTGCCGTTGGGGAGACCGCCCTGTTGGTTGCCAGAGTCTAATCTTGAACCAGAATCCTGAAGCTAGGTTAAAAAAAGAGTAAAAAAATCTCAGAAAGCAAGTATTCACCTATATACTATCCTTCAGATTTATTATACTAAGAAAGCAAGTATTGTCCTCAAGCCTATGGAGGAATCTTACAGCAACTACACCTTAAAAGTGAATATAAAAGGAAAGCATTTTGTACTGAAATATCATCCATCTCAGGGCAACTTTATTTCAAGTAAAGTTTTATTGTTTGCACAAGTTTTGACTCCTCGTCTCTTCCGCCATCCTCCTCTGCACCGAAAGGTGCTGACGTCACAACAGACAGGGACGCTGCCATCTGACACCCTAAATGCCTGTCATCAAGGACACCTCGAAACCATCATCTGGCAGAGCTCCTGTACCAACCAGAGAGTGCCCTGAAGATACTGGTGTTACCTTACTTACCCTTACGCGCCGGCCCAGGGAGCAACAGCTGCAAATCGTGAGTGCTATTGCACCCATCGGCTCACCACCCCTGTGTCTACACATTCACATATATACCCCTGTGGTTCGGTTGTCACAAAAATTGGCGTCACGAACAAGATGCAAATTTCCTCTGTGCCTTGAAAGAATAGGATTAAAATCCTCAGTTTATTATATGAACACTACCTATGTGCTTTACAAGAGACTTTTGAATGTGTGTTGACCCATTGTTGGCAGTAAAAGAATACAAATACTATTTTTGCCTTGAAAGAGAGTTTATTAGGCTTGAAAACAGCCTGAAGATGTTTTACAGAGTCTCTGCTATAGAATTATATTGTCAATAGCTGAAATTATAAATATATATATATATATATATACACATATATATATACTGTTCTACATGTCATTGCGCTGTCCATGACCCAGCACAGGAGGTCACAATGATGTAATCAGGACCGCCTGTGCTTTTCAACTGCCTCATAGGCCTCAGGCCTAGCAGCTGGAAGCCCATAAGGCTGAATGGTGGGGACAACAGCCAGAAGCTTCTATGCCCTGCTGTGAACTACTTTCCCCATCTCAGAAGTGGTCCTGCTTTACCAGCAGAATAGCGAGTGCAGCTCTGGAGTATAATACAGGAGGTAACTCAGTATCAGTACACGATAAAAAAATGTATGTACACAGTGACTCCACCAGCAGAATAGTGAGTGCAGCTCTAGAGTATAATACAGGATGTAACTCAGGATCAGTACACGATAAGAAACGTAATATATTTACATAGTGACTCCACTAGCAGAATAATGAGTGCAGCTCTGGAGTATAATATTGTTGCCATGCGGCAAGGTGTATGCCATGGTGTGAATGTAAGGAAATATGTTTTACCTTTGACTAAAGGCTAAGTAAAGTTATGGTTCACAAGAAAAAAAACTCAAACAACTTGTTAGGTTAGGATTAGGAAAAGGGAAAGGGTTTATTTTTCTTTTTTATATATAGTTAAGGATAGGGTGGGGTTGGGGATATGAAAAGGGTTTATTTTTCTTTTTTCTTTTTTGTTAGTTTTTTTTTTTCATTTTTTTATAGTTAAGGTCAGGGTGGGTTTCGGGATAGGGAAAGGGTATATTTTTTATTTTTATTTTGGTATTGTTTTTGTTTATTTTATTTCCTTAGAGCATCTTCATGTTTTTGATTGAAGCTCAGGATGGAAGCATCATAAGGGCAACCCCATAAAGGATCCATGGGGAGTAGATTGAATTAAGGCCCCTTCTCCAGATCTGGCTCAGATGTCCTTGGGATGTTTTGTGCATCACTGGCCTCCAGGTCTTCTATAAGAATTATCCAGTCCTCTTTGATGTTACCAGGGAATCTGATGGTAAGACACTATATGGAGAAGACATAAAACATGATACATTATCTGTACAATCTTCTCATGTCCACTCCATCACAAGGTGCAGAATAGTGGTGTGTATTGTTAAAGCCTCGTGTGTGCCCCCCATAAAGACAAGAAGAGGTCAATTCTAGAGTTGCCTCCTTAAGACAAGCCCTTATAGTCTATGAAGAAATATGGATATCAGAGATGGGGACCCTGATATATAGGTTGTAATGTAGAGGTAAGAATCAGCCTTTATGGACCATTCATGAATGATATGGGAGGTGATGTGATACTACATCTGAGGAGGAGCAGTACACCTACCTGGAAATCGCTATAATAGCTCATATAATGGAGGCAGAACCCGAATGCAACGAGCCAGTCTGAAATTATGAAGATGATCCGGAAAATCTGAAAAGAAGAGAACAAAAGTCTAAAGAGAAAATCCGACAGAAAACTCTGGATACTTCATGTTGTGTTCTGTTTTCCTCCTGAGGTAAATGAAGGGAAGATTCCAGTCACTCAGGAGCACCCTGGCCATATCCATAGTGACACATCTACTAGGGGACATATGTTAGGAGCACGGCAGGACACACAATGGTGTCCTGTGTCTGTAGAGAGCATGGCGGTACATACCTGGCCGATCTGGTCGTCTTCACAGATGGCAGTTATGATCTGACTTCCCACCACTGGGAGTAGTAGTACATAGGAAAGTAACATATTTCTAGCAGAACTCATTACTAGTCATTATAAATCAGGGATGGCCAACCTGTGGCTCTCCAGCTGTTGCAAAACTACAACTCCCAGCATGCCTATACCGACTACAGCTATCAGCCTACAGCAGGGCATCGTGGGAGTTGTAGTTCTGCAACAGCTGGAGAGCCGCAGGTTGGCCATCCTTGTTATATATTAATACTCCAATACTCTGCCTATCAGTTTATTACTTCTATTATGGGCCATGCCCTCCCATGTGCCACCTCCTGCCCCTGATACCAGTCTTCTGCCATAATGCCCCAGGGTATATGGGGGCTGGGGAACAAGGGCAGAAGATCTCTGAAGTTAACCCTCTGCCTTCTGTAAAGGATACTGATCAAGGTGGTGAATGATGTCACGTAGGCAGAGATGGTCCTGATGTGGGACATGCGGCGGCTGCTCCTGGAGATGGGATGCAGGGCTATAGCCGTTCTGAGTTAAAGTAATGACCCGAGGACGACTGCCGATGTGACGAAGGCCTGGTGGACACACGGGAACAGTTTTCCCTAGAATGAGACTGAGATAATGTTTTCTATACTCCTAGAGCGCAGATCCTGATAAAGAGCAGATCGTGGGGGGCTGGCAATGTACATGGACATCTCTCCTCTACCAGGAGTAGAAGGGGATGGGGTGAGGACAGGTCTTCTCCTGGGTCTAGATGTTTCACAAACCTAACAAATGGCCATCACTATGCCCCCGATGCACACAGTCCATTCGGTGATCAGCATGAAGATCTCAAATGCTTTCTTGCACCGGCTATGCTCGGGGGTCCGCATCTGATGGTATCGATGCATGAGGAAGATGATGACTGCTTCCGAAAGGGCAGAGATGGAGAACGCCACGCTGAATGCGATATTTGCTGGAAATTCTTCTCCAGTCTCACTAAAATAAAAAGAAGAAATAAAAAGAAATGTTTAATAATAATAATAATAACAACAATATTATTATATGGGTGAGTCTCTGGGTGAGTCTGAGGGGTGTAATGGTGGTCTGGTCTGAGGTCTGATTTGGGGGGGGGGGAATCTCACATGGAAGTCTATTGGGGGTCTGATCTGATGTCTTATATTGGAGAGTCTGAGATGGAGATTTAATGGGGGGCTGATCTGAGGTCTGATATATGAGGGGTCTGAGAGTTCTAATAGGGGTCTAGTCTGAGGTCTGATATGGGGGTTTCTGACATGGAGGTTTAATGGGGGCCTGATTTGAGGTCTGAAGCAGGGGTCTGGCATAGAGGTCTAAAGGGGTTCTGCTCTGAAATTAGATGTTAGGTGTCAAACATGAAGGTCTGATGAGATGGTCTCATCTGAGGTTTTATATGGGTGTCTGATCTGAGCTCTGATAAGGTAAGGGAGTATTTTTGTACTCGAGCACAATATAAGGGGGTAGTTTTTCTACTGGCATACATTATATGGACAAGTATTAGCACTGGGGAGCTATGGCAACATGATGTATTGGCACAGTGGAGGTATTATTACTATTGGGGTCACTGTTACCACTATGCACTCTAGCAGATAATTATTTCTATTGGTGGGGCTTTGGGGAACACTATTACTGTGGGGGGCACCTGGCACAGCTTAGCAACATTATTTTTGAAGGACATTATGGTTACACTTATTATGGTAACACCTATTAGTGTTGGACACTATTTTCCAGATGCAGTTATTTTTAGGGCTCTGTGTGCCAATAATTATTGGAGGAGCACTATCTGTGTGGTACTAGTATTTTCAGGTGGACTGTTTCTGCAGTATAGTATTGGCGGCCACATCGCTGATCAGCTGTTTGAAGAGAAGGCAGCGCTACAAGTATGGCGTCTCCATTTACTTCTATCGGAAGGCTCTGTAAAATCCACTCGAACAAACGGAGCATCGCATAGAAGTGACTGGGGACACCATACTTATAATTACATCTGCTCACCACTGAAATTGCTGCAATGAGCCGGTAAACAGAGCAGAGAAGGCAGCTCTCATATGAGCACTTCCTTCTCTTCAAATATCCGATCAGCGGGGGTGCCAGGGGTCGGAACCCTGCCGTTCTGATATTGATGACCTATCTTCAGGTGTCATCTAGCCACATCTTGTGCAGAGATTAGATGTCACTTGTAAAGGGGGGAGTGAGAAGAAGAAAGCCGTCTAACTAAATCACCTAGGATGGCGGCACTCACCCCGTTGACGCTGGCGTCATTAATGTCGCCAGCATTAAGTCAGATATGGCTAGATTTGGGGCTTCTGATTTTTTTGCCCGGATTGATACAGACATTTTATTTATGCAGGAGACCATGCTGCCAGATTTGGCAGCCATACATAAAGCTAAAAGAGAGTGGAGGCATGGGCCCTCCTATTGGTCTCCTGGGGCCGAGTAGTATAGCAGGGTGGCGGTACTTTTTACCTCACCGTTAGAATGCCGACGGGTTGTTTAGTTAGAAATGGGGAGATGCTAGTGTTGGGCACATCGTGGTGTTCGAGAGCGAAGCTCGAGTCTCCTCCACGCACATTTGTTAATAAACGTGCAGAGAAGGCCTTGAATACACTGTAATGCCGTAGCTACTGGCTACTGACATTACAGTGATTGGCTGGCTGCAACGCATCATTGGGTACTATATAGCACCTGGTCATGCGAGGCTTGGCATAGTGTGAGTCAGGGAGAGCTGCTGGAGGAGGGAGAGACAGTGTAGGACAGTGTAGGGACATTGTTAGAAGCGTGTTTAGGCAGGGATTAGTGTTAGAGAGCTTTTAGAGACCCAAAAGTCCTTTTAAGGACTGTTGTCTTACCTGGTTTCCAGATTTATTTATTCTTTGTGCTACGTTTGCGCATCCTAAAAATATGTGACATTGACCGTCATTTTTTCGCCACTGGTGACAGTGACACAACCTGTGCTACATCCCTTGTGTTACCTTTGTGCATCCTAAATATCTGTGACATTGACTTCAAGTTTTTCGCCGCTGGTGACAGTGACACAACCTGTGCTACATCTGCAGTGTCCCACTTATAGCGTTATAGTGGGAACTACAAACTGTATTTATATACCATGTCATTTTTGTTGTAAATGTGTCTTTAAATGCTGTAAGAACATCAACAGGCTGGTAAACTGTTATTTTCTACTCACACCACTAGGTGGTGATATTGCTTAATCTAGAAATAGAACAGGTTAGAACCAGTTCAGGCCGGAGGTGGAAGATGTCAGGAGTAGTGAAGAGTGAGAGGGAGGAGAAGTAAGTGAGGAAAACAACAAGTTAATGTCTGTAGGTGCCCCTGAGCACCTCTGCTTTAAAGTAATCTTACAATTAGAAACCGGAGCTAAAGAAACTGGACAGGCATTTCTCCTGTAGCAACCTGTTTAAAGAATGGAGCAGAAGACTGATGCCTGCCGTTAGGGAGACGCCCTGTTGGTTGCCAGAGTCTAATCTTGAACCAGAATCCTGAAGCTAGGTTAAAGAAAGAGTAAAAAAAATCTCAGAAAGCAAGTATTCACCTATATACTATCCTTCAGATTTATTATACTAAGAAAGCAAGTATTGTCCTCAAGCCTGTGGAGGAATCTTACATCAACTACACCTTAAAAGTGAATATAAAAGAAAAGCATTTTGTACTGAAATATCATCCATCTCAAGGCAACTTTATTTCAAGTAAAAGTTTTATTGTTTGCACAAGTTTTGACTCCTCATCTCTTCCGCCATCCTCCTCTGCACCGAAAGGTGCTGGTGTCACGACAGACAGGGACCCTGCCATCTGACACCCTAAACGCCTGTCATCAAGGACACCTTGAACCACCATCTGGCAGAGCTCCTGTACCAACCAGAGAGTGCCTGAAGGAACTGGTGTTACCTTCCTTACCCTTGCACGCCGGCCCAGGGAGCAACAGCTGCAAATCGTGAGTACTATTGCACCCATCAGCTCACCAGCCCTGTGTCTACACATTCACATATATACCCCTGTGGTTCGGTCGTCACAAAAATTGGTGTCACGAACAAGATGCAAATTTCCTCTATGCCTTGAAAGAATAAGATCAAAATCCTCAGTTTTGAATGTGTGTTGACCCATTGTTGGCAGTAAAAGAATACAAATACTGTTTTTGCCTTGAAAGAGAGTTTATTTGGCTTGAAAATGGCCTGAAGATATTTTACAGAGTCTCTACTATAGAATTATATTGTCAAAAGCTGAAACTATATATATATATATATATATATATATATATATATATATACTGTTCTACATGTCATTGTGCTGTCCATGACCCAGCATAGGATGTCACAATGATGTAATCAGGATCGCCTGTGCTTATTGACTGCCTCATAGGCCTCAGGCCTAGCAGCTGGAAGCCCATAAGGCTGAATGGTGGGGACAACAGCCAGAAGCTTCTATGCCCTGCTGTGAACTACTTTCCCCATCTCAGAAGTGGTCCTGCTTTACCAGCAGAATAGCGAGTGCAGCTCTAGAGTATAATACAGGATGTAACTCAGTATCAGTACACAATAAAAAAATGTATGTACACAGTGACTCCACCAGCAGAATAGTGAGTGCAGCTCTGGAGTATAATACAGGATGTAACTCAGTATCAGTACACAATAAAAAAATGTATGTACACAGTGACTCCACCAGCAGAATAGTGAGTGCAGCTCTAGAGTATAATACAGGATATAACTCAGGATCAGTACAGGATAAGTAATGTATCTACACAGTGACTGCACCAGCAGAATAGTGAGTAAAGCTCTGGAGTATAATATTGTTGCCATGCGGCAAGGTGTATGCCATGGTGTGAATGTAAGGAAATATGTTTTACCTTTGACTAAAGGCTAAGTAAAGTTATGGTTCCCAAGAAAAAAAACTCAAACAATTTGTTAGGATTAGGAATAGGGAAAGGGTTTATTTTTCTTTTTTTATATATAGTTAAGGATAGGGTGGGGTTGGGGATATGGAAAGGGTTTATTTTTATTTTATTTTTTTTTATTATTTTATAGTTAAGGTTAGGGTGGGGTTCGGGGTAGGGAAAGGGTATATTTTTTATTTTTTTGTGTTGTTTTTGTTTATTTTATTTCCTTAGACCATCTTCATGTTTTTGATTGAAGCTCAGGATGGAAGCATCATAAGGGCAACCCCATAAAGGATCCATGGGGAGTAGATTGAATTAAGGCCCCTTCTCCAGATCTGGCTCAGATGTCCTTGGGATGTTCTGTGCATCACCGGCCTCCAGGTTTTCTATAAGAATTATCCAGTCCTCTTTGATGTTACCAGGGAATCTGATGGTAAGACACTATATGGAGAAGACATAAAACATGTTACATTATCTGTACAATCTGCTCATGTCCACTCCATCACAAGGTGCAGAATAGTGGTGTGTATTGTTAAAGCCTCTTATGTGCCCCCCATAAGGACCAGAAGAGGTCAATTCTAGAGTTGCCTCCTCAAGACAAGCCCTTATAGTTTATGAAGAAATATGGATGTCAGAGAAGGGGACCCTGATATATAGGTTGTAATGTAGAGGTAAGAATCAGCCTTTATGGACCATTCATGAATGATATGGGAGGTGATGTGATACTACATCTGAGGAGGAGCAGTACACCTACCTGGAAATCGCTATAATAGCTCATATAATGGAGGCAGAACCCGAATGCAACGAGCCAGTCTGAAATTATGAAGATGATCCGGAAAATCTGAAAAGAACAGAACAAAAGTCTAAAGAGAAAATCTGACAGAAAACTTGGGATACTTCATGTTGTGTTCTGTTCTCCTCCTGAGGTAAATGAAGGGAAGATTCCAGTCACTCAGGAGCGCCCTGGCCATATCCATAGTGACACATCTACTAGGGGACATATGTTAGGAGCATGGCAGGACACACAATGGTGTCCTGTGTCTGTAGAGAAGATAGCGGTACATACCTGGCCGATCTGGTCGTCTTCACAGATGGCTGTTATGATCTGACTTCCCACCACTGGGAGTAGTAGTACATAGGAAAGTAACATATTTCTAGTAGAACTCATTACTAGTCATTATATATCAGGGATGGCCAACCTATGGCTCTCCAGCTGTTGCAAAACTACAACTCCCAGCATGCCTAGACTGACTACAGCTATTAGCCTACAGCAGAGCATGGTGGGAGTTGTAGGTCTGCAACAGCTGGAGAGCCGCAGGTTGGCCATTCTTGTTATATATTAATACTCCAATACTCCGCCTGTCAGTTTATTACTTCAATTATGGGCCATGCCCTCCCATGTGCCACCTCCTGCCCCTGATACCAGTCTTCTGCCATAATGCCCCAGGGCATACATGGTGGCTGGGGAACAAGGGCAGAAGATCTCTGAAGTTAACCCTCTGCCTTCTGTAAAGGATACTGATCAAGGTGGTGAATGATGTCACGTAGGCAGAGATGGTCCTGATGTGGGACATGCGGCGGCTGCTCCTGGAGATGGGATGCAGGGCTATAGCCGTTCTGAGTTGAAGTAATGACCCAAGGACGACTGCCGATGTGACGAAGGCCTGGTGGACACACGGGAACAGTTTTCCCTAGAATGAGACATAGAGATAATGTTATATCTACTCCTAGAGCACAGATCCTGATAAAGAGCAGATCGTGGGGGGCTGGCAATGTACATGGACATCTCTCCTCTACCAGGAGTAGAAGGGGATGGGGTGAGGACAGGTCTTCTCCTGGGTCTAGATGTTTCACAAACCTGACAAATGGCCGTCACTATGGCCCCGATGCACACAGTCCATTCGGTGATCAGCATGAAGATCTCAAATGCTTTCTTGCACCGGCTGTGCTCGGGGGTCCGCATCTGATGGTATCGATGCATGAAGAAGATGATGACTGCTTCCGAAAGGGCAGAGATGGAGAACGCCACGCTGAATATGATATTTACTGGAAATTCTTCTCCAGTCTCACTAGAAGAAGAAGAAGAAATAAAAAGAAATGGTTAATGATAATAATAATAACAACAATAATTCTAAAATTATGTACAGCAAAATGAATTAGAAATCCAAGTGGTGTCAAGAGGTCAGAGGATACCATAGAACACAATGGAAATCAGTGGGGCCTGGGCTTCTTGGCTGACATGTCGCTGACATCATCACAGGAAGAATTCTGTCTGAATTCCATAAATATCAATTTTTCTCTTCTCCATCTACTTCGTATTAACCCTTGTTATTCCCATCAGAATTTGAAGACATCACAATAGCACATTTAGGTTGGGGGTTGGGCCCAAAATTAGAGGGCGTGCAGTGTACACACCACCACTAGAGGCGCACACATCATAGACAGATAAGTGTAACATCATGGAGGGTCTACATTTAGAAATGGATTTTGCCAGTTTATAGACCCCACCAATGGCAACGTCTGTCTATCTCCTAATAATTCCCATCACCCCCTGATGTTTCCACTTACCTGACAGCAATCAGTGGTGATCTTTCAGGATAGTGGCCAAAGATGGCCATCAAGTAAGTGGTCAAGTGACCACTCAAGGTCCAGATGGTCCAAAGGCAAACCAATAATGATAAGCCGCGAAACTTCATCATAAAGGCAAATGAAGCAAAGTCGCAGAGGAACAACCTCCAGGCAATCCGATTTCTCAGAAAGTGACAGGGTCCAGAAGATTCCTGCCTTTTATAGGCTCCAGAACTCGATGACATCACAATGGCAGCTTGTTGCTATGACAACCACCACCAGAGAAAGCACACTGCATACAGCCACCACTAGGGGGAGCACACTGTATACAGACATCAATAGAGAGAGTGCACTATATATACCACCACCAGAGGGAGCGCACTGTATATACCACCACCAGAGGGAGCACACTTTATATACCACTACCAGAGGGAGCACAATGTATACAGCCACCACAAGAGAAATCACAAAGTACATACCACCACTAAAGGAATTTGGGTCAGAACTAAACTTTTTCAAAGATTTGGCAAACTCGGCTCGCTCATGTCTAAAAATTTCCAATAAAAATTATAGTTTGTAAAAAAAATAATAATAAAAGCCCTCACACAACTCTGGAAAATTGAAACTTTATGGGGCTATATTTTTCCCTTTAGAATATAATGCATCTTATAAATGGAATACTAGTTTGTTATTCCATTATGGAAGTGCTCACTAGTATGCACAAGATGAAGGAGTAAAGCGATGTGAGCGCTGTACTTACCTCTCCCTGCTTGTTCTACTCTGGGCACTGCGTTGCACTGTCCTGACCGTCTACAGTGTCATGATGTAGTGCGCACAATATGAGCTGACTCTCCAAGCAGTCAGGTAACAATGCAGCATGGGCCCCAAGTAGACAAGAGAAACAGGGAGACTGCCAGACGTGGAGAGTGCCACCGGAGCAGGAGAGGTTAGTTACTTCATTCATTTTAAATTCAGATCTGAGATCTGATACATGGGGCGTCTAAGAGGTCTAATGGGGGTCTGGTCTAACTTGTAATAGGGGTCTGGTCTGGGGTCTGATATTGAGGGATCTGAGAAGTCTAATGGGGGCCTGGTCTTTCTGATATGGGGGGGGTCTGAGGGGTGTAATGGTGGTTCTGGTCTGAGGTCTGATTTGGGGGGGGGGAATCTGACATGGAAATCTATTGGGGGTCTGATCTGATGTCTTATATTAGAGGGGTCTGACATGAAGATTTAATTGGGGTCTTCTCTAAGGTCTGATATAGGGGGGCCTGAGAGGTCTAATGGGGGCCTGGTCTTTCTGGTATGGGGGGGTCTGAGGGGTCTAATGGTGGTCTGGTCTGAGATCTGATATAGGAGGGCCTGAGAGATCTAATGGGGGCCAGGTCTTTCTGATTCGTGGGGGGGGGGGTCTGAGGGGACTAATGGTGGTCTGGTCTATGGTCTGATATTGAGGGGTCTGAGAGATCTAATGGGGGCCTGGTCTTTCTGATATGGGTGAGTCTGAGGGGTGTAATGGTGGTTCTGGTCTGAGGTCTGATTTGGGGGGGGAATCTGACATGGAACTCTATTGGGGGTCTGATCTGATGTCTTATATTGGGGGGTCTGACATGGAGATTTAATTGGGGTCTGATCTGAGGTCTGATATATGAGGGGTCTGAGAGGTCTAATAGGGGTCTGGTCTGAGGTCTGATATGGAGGTTTCTGACATGGAGGTTTAATGGGGGCCTGATCTGAGGTCTGAAGCAGGGGTCTGACATAGAGTTCTAAAGGGGTTCTGCTCTCAGGTTAGATGTTCGGCGTCAAACAGGAAGGCCTGATGAGGGGGTCTCATCTAAGGTTTTATATGGGTGTCTGATCTGAGCTCTGATAAGGTAAGGGAGTATTTTTGTACTCGAGCACAATATAAGGGGGTAGTTTTTCTACTGGCACACATTATAAGGACAAGTATTAGTACTGGGGAGCTATGGCAACATGATGTATTGGCACAGTGGAGGTATTATTACTATTGGGGTCAATGTTACCACTATGTACTCTAGCAGATAATTATTTCTGTTGGTGGGGCTTTGGGGAGCACTATTACTGTGGGGGCCCCTGGCACAGCTTAGCATCATTATTTTTGGAGGACATTATGGTCACACTATTAGTGTTGGACACTATTTTCCAGGTGCAGTTATTTTTAGGGCACTGTGTGCCAATAATTATTGAAGGGGCACTATCTGTGTGGTAGTAATATTTTCAAGTGGACTATTTCTGCAGTATATTATTGGGGGGCACATCGCTGATCAGTTGTTTGAAGAGAAGGCAGCGCTGCAAGTTTGGTGTCTCCATTCACTTCTATGGGATGGCTCTGTAGAATTCACTTGAGCAGACGGAGCATCTCATAGAAGTGACTGGGGACACCATACTTGTAATTACATCTGCTCACCACTGAAATTGCTGCAATGAGCAGGTAAACAGAGCAGAGAAGGCAGCACTCATATGAGCACTGCCTTCTCTTCAAACATCTGTTCAGCAGGGGTGCCGGGGGTCGCAACATTGTCATTTTGATATTGATGACCTATTTTATGCTGTCATCTAGCCGCATCTTGTGCAGAGATTAGGTGTCACCTGTGTGGTGACTTAGATCACCCATTCAGCCGTTGTCCTCGTTCCTTCACCAATGCAGTCAAGACCCCATTAGGGGACGGCCATGAGGTTGCTTCTAATGGGGAAGGGACTAGTAGAGATGGAGGAACTAAGGGGCCAAGGAGGGAAAGTAAGAAAAAGACGCCACCCCTACTGAGGTGTCTCGATTAGCGCCAAAAGGATAGGAAACTGGGGGAGTCTCAGGTAACTGGGGCATCCCCGGCCCTGTCCTGGAGGCCAATGATGCTGCTGAGGCCCTGAGAGATGACGTCCTGGATGAGTAGGTCAGGAAGATCCAGGCTGAGGAGGTCGCCACATCCTCAGAGTCCTTCCATTATGAAAGTATGGATGAGGATGATAGGAAGTGGCTAGAGGAAAAGCGAAAGCGGGGTGCCAAGAAAAAGAAGAAGGGAGATGTAAGATCTTCTCCCACTCTGGTCTAGGTAACAAAGGAAGGTAAACCTGACTGCCCTCTGGTTGATCTTTCCAACCGGTTCCAAGTCCTTGATAACATCTCCTCCTTTTTTTCAGATGAGGAGGGTGAGGGGCAGGAGGCAGCGGCGGTGGGGCCTGCAGGGGGCGCTGAGTTTTCACCCAGGGTTGCCAACCAGACTTTTTCTTTTTTCTGGACAACTTATCCCAAAATCACGGACATCCAACATGTTTTACGGAAAACCATAATGAACGATAAACATTATAAGTAATCCATGTCTATAGCTCAATATACTGGTAAGACCTCACTACCAGCATCTACTGTGAGCTATAAACTGATGAGTATTACCACGAAAATAATATCGTCAATTACCACCAGCCTCAAAAAAATCACAGACACGTCTATTTTTTTTTACGGACACAGGAAAAAAGTAACCCATTTTTACGGACTGTCCAGAAATTTCTGGACGGTTGGCAACCCTGTCTTCACCTGAGTGCGAAATGTCCTCAGAAGGGGAGACTGGCTAGGAGTCCGGACACTAGGAATGAATCAAAACGGGTGGTGGGGATCGATACCTCTGTGTCATTGAAAAGGGGAAAGGGTTCTTGTTCAGAGACAGAGGGTAAATGGGGGAGTGAGCAGAAGAAAGCCATCTTTCTTTCTGTATGTACACAGTGACTGCACCAGCAGAATAGTGAGTGCAGCTCTGGAGTATAATACAGGATGTAACTCAGGATCAGTACAGGATAAGTAATGTAATGTATGTACACAGTGACTCCACCAGCAGAATAGTGAGTGTAGCTCTGGAGTATAATACAGGATGTAACTCAGGATCAGTACAGGATAAGTAATGTATTTATACAGTGACTGCACCAGCAGAATAGTGAGTGCAGCTCTGGAGTATAATACAGGATGTAACTCAGGATCAGTACAGGATAGGTAATGTATGTACACAGTGACTGCACCAGCAGATTATTGAGTGCCACTCTGGGGTATAATACAGTCTATAATTCTGGATCAGAACAGGATAAGTGATGTAACGTATGTACACATCTTTTTAGTATATTGTAGCCATCTCTAGACTGTAATATGAAAAAAAACAAAATCCCTGGCCACAATTAGTAAACTCGCTGGCAAAAGAGCTCACTGTAATAGATAGTAAACCAAGTATGCCAAAATGTAAGATGTAACTTTTACTAAATACAACTAAAATATCATATCGAAGTCAAAAGCCCACTATATTCAAACGGTGAAAGACATAAACACTCAAGGTGACAAAAGTGCAAACAACATATACAGTGGGGGAAAAAAGTATTTAGTCAGCCACCAATTGTGCAAGTTCCCCCACTTAAATTGATGGGAGAGACCTGTAATTGACATCATAGGTAGACCTCAACTATGAGAGACAAAATGAGAAAACAAATCCAGAAAATCACATTGTCTGATTTTTAATGAATTTATTTGCAAATTATGGTGGAAAATAAGTATTTGGTCACCTACAAACAAGCAAGATTTCTGGCTCTCACAGACCTGTAACTTCTTCTTTAAGAGGCTCCTCTATCCTCCACTCATTACCTGTATAAAAGACACCTGTCCACAACCTCAAACTGTCACACTCCAAACTCCACTATGGTGAAGACCAAAGAGCTGTCGAAGGACACCAGAAATAAAATTGTAGACCTGCACCAGGCTGGGAAGACTGAATCTGCAATAGGCAAGCAGCTTGGTGTGAGGAAATCAACTGTGGGAGCAATAATTAGAAAATGGAAGACATACAAGACCACTGATAATCTCCATGGATCAGGGGCTCCACGCAAGATCTCACCCCGTGGGGTCACAATGATCACAAGAACTGTGAGCAAAAATCCCAGAACCACACAGGGGGACCTAGTGAATGACCTGCAGAAAGCTAGGACCAACGTAACAAAGGCTACCGTCAGTACGCCGCCAGGTACTGAGATCCTGCAGTGCCAGACTTGTCCCCCTGCTTAAGCCAGTACATATCCAGGCCCGTCTGAAGTTTGCTAGAGAGCATTTGGATGTTCCAGAAGAGTATTGGGAGAATGTCATATGGTCAGATGAAACCAAAGTAGAACTGTTTAGTAGAAACACAACTCGTCGTGTTTGGAGGAGAGTGAATGCTGAGTTGCATCCAAAGAACACCATACCTACTGTGAGGTATGGGGGTGGCAACATCATGCTTTGTGGCTGTTTCTCTGCAAAGGGACCAGGACGACTGATCCATGTACAAGAAAGAATGAATGGGGCCATGTATGGTGAGATTTTGAGTGCAAACCTCCTTCCATTAGCAAGGGCATTGAAGATGAAACATGGCTGGGTCATTCATCATGACAATGATCCCAAACACACTGCCAGGGCAACGAAGGTGTGGCTTTGAAGAAGCATTTCAAGGTCCTGGTCCTAGCCAGTCTCCAGATCTCAACCCCATAGAAAACCTTTGGAGGGAGTTGAAAGTTCGTATTGCCCAGCGACAGCCCCAAAACATCCCTGCTCTAGAGGAGATCTGCATGGAGGAATGGGCCAACATACCAGCAACAGTGTGTGCCAACCTTATGAAGACTTACAGGAAACGTCTGACCTCTGTCATTGCCAACAAAGGATATATAACAAAGTATTGAGATGAACTTTTGTTATTGACCAAATACTTATTTTCCATCATAATTTGCAAATAAATACTTTAAAAATCAGACAATGTGATTTTCTGGATTTGTTTTCTCATTTTGTCTCTCATAGTTGAGGTCTACCTATGATGTCAATTACAGGCCGACCTCATCTTTTTAAGTGGGAGAACTTGCACAGTTGGTGGCTGACTAAATACCTTTTTCCCCACTGTACCAGCCAGTACCAAACCCAAATTCAGAATCCTATTTTAAAATGTATTTAAAGACTTAGAAAGGAATACCAAATTAGTTCAGCGAAGTATTGCAGTCTACTCAGAGCCAATACATTTTAATGCTGTATGGAGACAGCATTAAAAATTTAGTTTTGAACAGATTGACTTTGGATCTCTGATCCGAAGCTTGATTCGCTAAACCATTGTGACAATATGCAGACCACATATGGCAGTTTTATCTTGCTAGTATATGGTGGTATTATACAGTTTGAATATGGCTTTATAATGTTAGCATTATATGGTGATATTTTCTTAGCACCATATGGATATATTCTGTAGCTTATATGTGACAGTATAACTTTAGCACTATATGGTGGTATTATTTAGGCTGTATATGACACTATTATCTTGGCAGTATATGGTGGTTTTATATAGGTTGAATATGGTAGTATTATCCCCATACTATATGGTGGTATTATACAGGTTGAATATGGCAGTTGTCACGATAGGGATATAAGTGAGCCCTAACTTGAGCCCCACCTCTGTCCCTACCTTCTTACATGGCCCATCCTAGGCAACGGCGCGTAACTGGGCGGCAAACCCTAGCCTAAATAAGTCCTGAGGCGTACAGGAAAGGGTAACACGAGGAGAACACAATAAGCAAAGACAGAACACACACAATATCAGAAGGTCACCAAGCCAAAGTCGTACCAGGCAGTCACATCAAAACCAGGGGAGTGAGTAGGAACAAAGTCAAATATACTAGCCGAAGTCAAAACTGAGAGGTAGCAAAGTACAGACGGATGAGGCAAGGACGTCATCAAAAACACAAGCAGAAGTCAAAACACAAGTCTGAGAAGATTACCAAACACTAGCACTGGAGGTTAAACCAATCACAGGCAACCTGTGGCCAGTGGGTTGCCTGTTTAAATAGGCCTCCAGATGGGTCAAGTGACATGGCCAGCACCATGTGACCCTAATTATAATATCAAACCCCCTATCTGCTCATTGCCTAAGGGGAGTGGGGAGGACGCCAGGCGTGTGGCAGCAGAGAACGCGCCGGGTCCTCCCCGCTCTGGGTTGCCATGGGAGTGAGGACGCAGGGAGCAGTGTACGCATGGGAGACCGGCGGCACAGCACAGGAGGAGCGCGCCGCCAGCTCCTTGTGACAGTAGTATTATATACTCTGTATAGGACAATATTATGGTGGTATTATACAGGTTGAATATGGTAGTATTATGTTAGTAGTATACGGTAGTATTATGCCAGCTGTATATGGCAGTATTACATTAGCAGTATATGGTGGTTTTCTTCCTATTAGTCATTTGTAGCCACCCACAATCCTACAAACCCCATGTGACAACCCTTGGGGGATCTGCACTGGTGGCCATATTGGTTATTACCCAGGTTTTCAAAAACCAGCTTATGGATAAGTTATGGAGGCCTAAAAGTAAGTATATACTATATCAGTACGTGTCACATATGTTCCTGAGATCTGGGTGATGATGATGATGATGTTATATCACAGGGTGTGAGGCAGGAAGATCTTCCAGCCTCCTGATCACTGCCATAGATGATGAAGACAAAACCTTCTCCTTCCCCATATTTTACCTACAGCAGTATTTTTGGGGAATATTCATCTAAGAAACCAGTTACATAATCAGAGATGCAAAATAACCTGGTCAGGAAGGGGTTAAAAACATTTATAAAAACTGTCATTTTAGATTTTCATGCTTCTTGTTACATAATAGTGTAATAATATGTAGGATAAAACACTGATCAGATATTATGCCCCCTGGTGGAGTAGATATGAGGAGTGATAGCAGCTGGTCCCCGCAGATTATCTCCTCAGCTTCATGATATCACACATACAGGACATGTACTGCAGTGAGATAACAGCGTCCTGTCCCTTTAAATTTCCTCATACAGATGTCACTGTTCAGCAGCCAATGGGATAGCTGGATTTGAACTAGAAAGGAATCCAACGGTAAGTGGTCCTCAGACTGTTACAGGACGACGAGAGGTGAAGATGGACGCCGGTGAGATCTCACACCCCTCATTTGACATCTCCCATGATGCTTCACTTTTATCCTAAATCCTATTTGTCACACACACCACTAGGGGGAGCTAGCTTTATATGGAATTATACATATGGATGTAGTGTGCTCCCCCTAGTGGCTGCTGTCAGATTCCCAAATTGTGTTAGTTAAGGCCTTGTGCTGCCAGTATTGTTTATTGAGGGCCCTGTGCTGGGAATTGGGGGCATGTTGTTTGCAGTATTGTAAATAGGAGTAATGTGCTGGCTCTGAAAATGGGGATATTTTGTAAAGTGTTGTTAATTGGGGTATTTTACTGTATTTTTGGGGGTGAGTCATGCACACCTGACTCCTGGGCAGGATGAATTTAGAAATAAGCATGTTCTATATCTGTATAGGGTCTAGTACAATCCATTCTGCGTTATAGGAGAGAAATATCAGAACTGGTGCAAAGCAAACTGGCTCAGTTACCCATAGCAACCAATCAGATTCCACCTTTCATTTTCCAAAGCAGTTCTGAAAAATGAAAGGAACAATCTGATTGGTTGCTATGGGCAACTGAGTCAGTTTCCCTTTACATCAGTTGTGATAATTCTCCCCTCTGTGTTATATGTGGTATTACATATATGGGCCCTTCTACTATAAGGGACACTATAAATACCCAGTAAAGACCACACTATATATATACTGCATGATCATATGTGATTAGTATCCTCTTATATGTAATGTGACTGTCCGTCTTTTATAATCAGGACATTTTTTGATGTTAATATTGATGTTGATGTTAACATCTGTTTGTAGTGATCAGAGCTCTGTTTTACTGATACAAAGCTCCAAATCCTCTGCACTGACATAAATGGTAACATTACATCTGCCTGCAGACACCACTAGAGGGAGCTCAGGACTGATTACTGTCTGTACAGTACGCTCCTCTGCTCCCCCTAGGGGTGGCTGCTGGCAGTTACAATTTATCATTTTATTCTAAGGTTTTGCAGGGGATTTGGAGCTCTGTATGAGAAAATATGATCTCTGACTGACTGCTATAAAGATATATGAAGAAGTTATACAGTGGGGAAAACAAGTATTTAATCAGCCACCAATTGTGCGAGTTCTCCTAACTTAAAAAGATGAGGTTGGCCTGTAATTGACATCATAGGTATACCTCAACTATGAGAGACAAAATGAGAAAACAAATCCAGAAAATCACATTGTCTGATTTTTAAAGTATTTATTTGCAAATTATGGTGGAAAATAAGTATTTGGTCAATAACAAAAGTTCATCTCAATACTTTGTTATATATCCTTTGTTGGCAATGACAGAGGTCAGACGTTTTCTGTCTTCACAAGGTTGGCACACACTGTTGCTGGTATGTTGGCCCATTCCTCCATGCAGATCTCCTCTAGAGCAGTGAGGTTTTGGGGCTGTCGCTGGGCAACACGGACTTTCAACTCCCTCCAAAGGTTTTCTAAGGGGTTGAGATCTAGAGACTGGCTAGGCCACTCCAGGACCTTGAAATGCTTCTTACGAAGCCACTCCTTCATTGCCCTGGCGGTGTGCTTGGGATGATTGTCATATTGAAAGACCCAGCCACGTTTTATCTTCAATGCCCTTGCTGATGGAAGGAGGTTTGCACTCAAAATCCCACTATACATGGACCCATTCATTCTTTCATGTACATGGATCAGTCGTCCTGGTCCCTTTGCAGATAAACAGCCCCAAAACATGATGTTGCCACCCCCATGCTTCACAGTAGGTATGGTGTTCTTTGGATGCAACTCAGCATTCACTCTCCTCCAAACACGAGTTGTGTTTCTACCAAACAGTTCTACTTTGGTTTCATCTGACCATATGACATTCTCCCAATACTCTTCTGGAACATCCAAATGATCTCTAGCAAACTTCAGACGGGCCCGGATATGTACTGGCTTAAGCAGGGGGACACGTCTGGCACTGTAGGATCTGAGTCCCTGGCGGCTTAGTGTGTTACTGACGATAGCCTTTGTTACATTGGTCCCAGCTTTCTGCAGGTCATTCACTAGGTCCCCCCGTGTGGTTCTGGGATTTTTGCTCACAGTTCTTGTGATCATTTTGACCCCACGGGGTGAGATCTTGCGTGGAGCCCCTGATCGAGGGAGATTATCAGTGGTCTTGTATGTCTTCCATTTTCTAATTATTGCTCCCATAGTTGATTTCTTCACACCAAGCTGCTTGCCTATTGCAGATTCAGTCTTCCCAGCCTGGTGCAGGTCTACAATTTTCTTTCTAGTGTCCTTCGACAGCTATTTGGTCTTCACCATAGTGGAGTTTGAAGTGTGACTGTTTGAGGTTGTGGACAGGTGTCTTTTATACAGGTAATGAGTGGAGGATAGAGGAGCCTCTTAAAGAAGAAGTTACAGGTCTCTGAGAGCCAGAAATCTTGCTTGTTTGTAGGTGACCAAATACTTATTTTCCACCTTAATTTGCAAATAAATTCTTTAAAAATCAGACAATGTGATTTTCTGGATTTGTTTTCTTATTTTGTCTCTCATAGTTGAGGTCTACCTATGATGTCAATTATAGGCCAACCTCATCTTTATAAGTGGGAGAACTTGTACAATTGGTGGCTGACTAAATACTTTTTTCCCCACTGTAAATGGTTCTCCAGGACTTCTATATTATCACCCCTAGGACAATCCTTCAGTGTGTGATCACAAGGGTCCTACATCTGGGAGGACATTCACTGTCTTTATCAGATCTTTGACTAAGTCTCTTTTATGGGTTAACAGATCGCACTATGACTTCTCCAATTTTGGATGAATACAGGATTGCAGCAGGCCGCACTTCTCTGGAGGTCAGTGGCTTAATGTAAACTGACCCCATGTCTTATCAGCCATGAGGAGTGGTAAGTGGTCACTTAGTATATTCTCTTCTCTTTAGGACATCTACTGCCTCCAGCAGTGCATCTATGGCCTGGGACCCTTCTCAAGTGAGTATTTTTGGTAATAAGATTTGACTATGAAAACTTGATCTGAGCTCTAGGTTTAGACTGATCTGAAGTAATCTCATGATCTGTTTACCTTCTCTCTGCAGCTTATCCCTGCACCGTGGAGGAGAGGAACCAACAGCTTCTCATCTACTCCATGAGATTCCTCCCGTCTCCTATCTTCAAGATGGAGGTGAGTGATCCTGCTGCCTGTCACATTATCCTTATAATGGATTCCTCCATGTTCTGTCTATAGATGTGAAGGTTTTATAAGAACGTCTCATAGATAAGTGACTGAATTTGTTCTTAGCGCCTCATGCCGACCAACCGAGAAGCTCAGAAGAAATACCTGCCTTTCACACTTGAGGAAGAAGATCCAGAGCCCACATTGAAGATGGCAAGCCACCTATGTGAAGACCTTCAGGAGAAGGAGGCCAAGAGACCACGAGAAGAGGCAGAGACATCCCAGGAGCAGCAGGATGAGACACCTAAGAAGAAGACCGCCAAGCAGCAGAAAAAAGAACAGAGGATGGCAAAACTGGAAGTGAAGAGCAAGAACCTAAGAAGAGTTCAGCATCAGGCCGGAAGAAGACAGAAGATCCGCCAGCCAACCACCTTCCAGTATGTGAACACCACCCTGAGAGGAAAGAAGAACATCCTCTGGACCATCCTCTTCAAACCCTTCTGCCGGTGAAGGATGGTAAGTAGCTGGAAGACCATCAGCAGCAACCAAATTAAAAAAAAAAAAAAATCAGTACTTAAATATTAATATTTAGGCAATAGTAATAAGCTGAAGGATAGTAATATAGTAATAATTCTATAATTATATAATTATTAAACGTAGAAATAAGATCAGGAGGTTTGATCCAGGGTTCTAGGACTGATCGCCTTTTCCCGGGGTCGAGAAGGAATTTTTTCCTCTGTGACATGAATTGGCTGAATGTGTCCAGGGGTTTTCACCTTCTTCTGGATCAACAGCTCTAGGGATAGGGATCTAATTTAGGGATGGGGACTTAGTCATAGTGGAATAATATTAGAATATAGCAGCTGCAATACTAGTAATATAGTAATAATTACCAATAGTAGAGTAATATAAATTATAATATAAAGTGAAATAAAATATTAATATCATAATGCAGAACATCTCAGCATTAAAATTAATAAATTGATAATAGTAGTATATACATTTATTAATATTAATTACTGTTAGTAAGTTTTCATAGAAATCAGGGGGTTTGATCCAGGGTTCTAGGACTGAACGCCTTTTCCCGGGGTCGAGAAGGAATTTTTTCCTCTGTGACATGAATTGGCTGAATGTGTCCAGGGGTTTTCGCCTTCTTCTGGATCAACAACTATAGGGATAGGGATCTAGTATATAGTAATAGAAAAATAACAATAGAAATATTAGTAGTAATAATAATAATAATATATTGTGATATAATAACTAGAGAACTGCAATTATAAAATAGTAAAACAATTATATCATTAGTCATATAATAATAATTGCAGCATTTAGGATGATTATAATAATTAAGACATTATAACAGGATTTAGGAGTTTTGATCCAGGGTTCTAGGACTGATCGCCTTTTCCCGGGGTCGAGAAGGAATTTTTCCCCTTAGACACTAATTGGCTGAATGTGTCCAGGGGTTTTCGCCTTCTTCTGGATCAACAGCTTTAGGGATAGGGATCTAGTTTATAGTAATAGTAAAAATAATAATAAACATATTAGTGATAATATTAGTAATAATTATAAATGCAGTATGTAGGATAATTAACTATAGTAATGAATTTAGGGATAGGGATCTAGTATATAGTAATAGTAAGAAGTATTTAGGCTAATTAACTAAAACAATAAATAAGAATATGAATCAGGGGGGTTGATCCAGGGTTCTAGGACTGATCGCCTTTTCCCGGGGTCGAGAAGGAATTTTTCCCCTGAGACACTAATTGGCTGAATGTGTCCAGGGTTTTTCGCCTTCTTCTGGATCAACAGCTTTAGGCATAGGGATATAGTCTATAAAAATAGTAAGAAGTATTTAGAATTAACTAAAATTAATTAACTAAAACAATAAATTAGAATATGAATCGGGGGGTTGATCCAGGGTTCTAGGACTGATCGCCTTTTCCCGGGGTCGAGAAGGAATTTTTCCCCTGTGACATGAATTGGCTGAATGTGTCCAGGGGTTTTCGCCTTCTTCTGGATCAACCACATTAGGGATAAAGATCTAGATTATAGTCATAGAAAAATAACAATAAAAATATTAGCAATATTTATAGTGATTTCAGTACGTAGGTTAATTAATATAGCATAAAATTATAACAGATATCAGGGGTTTGATCCAGGGTTCTAGGACTGATCGCCTTTTCCCGGGGTCGAGAAGGAATTTTTCCCCTGTGACATGAATTGGCCGAATATGTCCAGGGGTTTTTGCCTTCTTCTGGATCAACAGTTTTAGGGATAGAAACCTAATTTATAATATTATTAAAAATTTTCAATAGAAATATTAGTGATAATAATATATTAAAGGGGTTTTCCAGGATTTTACTACTGATGACCCATCCTCAGGTCATCAGCGCCGTACATTGTACAGCGGCTGTGCTTGGTATCGCATTCATTTGAATGGGCTGAGCTGCTCCTAGCCAACGTGACCGATGAACGTGACGTCACTGACCTAGGAAAAGCTGAGAGAAAGACCTATCCTAAGGATAGGTCATCAGTAGAAAAATCCCGGAAAACCCCTTTAAGAATAGAACATTGATAATAATAGTTAGAGTAGAGCAATAATATACTAGTAATATTACAGGATTATTAGTCATATAACAATAATAAAAATTGCAGCATTCAGGTAAATTTACTATAATAATTAATAAATTATAATAGATATCAGGGGGTTTGATCCAGGGTTCTAGGACTGATCGCCTTTTCCCGGGGTCGAGAAGGAATTTTTCCCCTGTGACATGAATTGGCTGAATGTGTCCAGGGGTTTTCGCCTTCTTCTGGATCAACAATTTTAGGGATAGGGATGTAGTAAAATATCATTAGAGAGATTAGTAATAATATAATAGTAATAATAATAAAGGGCAATAATAATAATAATTCTAATAGTATATAATAAATAATAATAGGATAGTCATTAGTGTTAGTGTAGGAACCCACTTGATGGAGGTCGCCGTGACGTGGCAAGTGGGCTTATACATTCTGATAACAATGTATACTAAGAACCTCCTGCCCATGGTTATAGCAGCAGTAGATGGCGGTATAACATGTGGATGAGCGCTCCGTGGCGTTTCTTCTACACGTGTCACATTATAATAGATATCAGGGGTTTGATCCAGGGTTCTAGGACTGATCGCCTTTTCCCGGGGTCAAGAAGGAATTTTTCCTCTGTGACATGAATTTTTGCTTTAATATTAGAGTAGTAATAAGAAGTATAGTAATATTAGAGTAGTAATAAGAAGTATAGTAATATTAGAGTAGTAATAAGAAGTATAATAATATTAGAGTAGTAATAAGAAGTATAGTAATATTAGAATAGTAATGATTGGATTGTGATAATTTAATAATAGGAATAACAGTAATATTTTTTCAAAATAAAACACCAATTTTCTTCACTACTTCACGTTACTTCGTTTATTCCAAATTTCCCAGTATTTAATACTATCCTCATTTCTATTGGTTCCCATTCCACATTTGAGTACAAATGAGGATGGGGTCAGACACTAGGTGTGTAGAGAGACACTAGATGGTATTCCCATTGTGTAGAGCAGTGGTTCTCAACTCCAGTCCTCGGGACCCACCTGCCAGTCAGGTTTTCAGGATTTCCTTAGTTTAGACCAGCTGATATAATTAGCGTCCATCCATCAGGACTTACCACAGGTATTCATTCTGTGGGATATTCCTAAATCCTGACTGGCAGGTGGGTCCCGAGGACTGGAGTTGAGAACCACTGGTGTAGAGGGACACTAGGTGGCATCCCTATTGTGTAGAGGGACACTGGGTGGCATCCCTATTGTGTAGAGGGACACTAGGTGGCATCCCTATTGTGTAGAGGGACAGTAGGTGACATCGCTATTGTGTAGAGGGACACTAGGTGGCATCCCTATTGTGTAGAGGGACACTAGGTGGCATCCCTATTGTGTAGAGGTACACTCCGTCGCATCCCTATTGTGTAGAGGGACACTAGGTGGCATCCCTATTGTGTAGAGGGACACTAGGTGACATCGCTATTGTGTAGAGGGACACTAGGTGGCATCCCTATTGTGTAGAGGGACACTAGGTGGCATCCCTATTGTGTAGAGGTACACTAGGTGGCATCCCTATTGTGTAGAGGGACACTGGGTGGCATCCCTATTGTGTAGAGGTACACTAGGTGGCATCCTATTGTGTAGAGGGACACTAGGTGGCATCCCTATTGTGTAGAGGGACACTAGGTGACATCGCTATTGTGTAGAGGGACACTAGGTGGCATCCCTATTGTGTAGAGGGACACTAGGTGGCATCCCTATTGTGTAGAGGGACACTAGGTGGCATCCCTATTGTGTAGAGGGACACTAGGTGGCATCCCTATTGTGTAGAGGGACACTAGGTGGCATCCCTATTGTGTAGAGGTACACTAGGTGGCATCCCTATTGTGTAGAGGGACACTAGGTGGCATCCCTATTGTGTAGAGGGACACTAGGTGGCATTCCTTTTGTGTAGAGGGACACTAGGTGACATCCCTATTGTGTAGAGGGACACTAAGTGGCATCCCTATTGTGTAGAGGGGTACAGAGGCGGCATTTTCACTGTGTGAAGACACTGTTAGAGCTCATGCACACAGCCATTGCCGGCCATGGCACATATTGCGGCCCACAAACAGCTGAATGGGTCCTCAATCCGGAAGGTCCGTTCAAATTGAATGGGTTTTGATCTGTCTGCGGAATGTTGTCTGTGCATTGGGTACCGCAAATTGCACTAAGTGCATGAGGCCTTAGTCTGTGCCACCTTATGAGGATGAGGGCACAAAGTATGTGGGTACTATTGCTATGTGGGTTATCACTACACAAAGGAGGGCACTATTACTGATTTGGGCACAATGTACACTAGGATTAGGCGGGGTTAGAGGCGTGGCTTTACATTATACCGATTTACGCTTTTTTGCAGTATAACAGGTATAACAGCCTGATGAAGGGCAAAGCACACTTTTTTGGCCTCTTTCGGGTAAATGTGGGCTTATATCGTAAATAGATACCACACCCCCAGTCTGAAATCACCCAAAATGTTAGTCATGTGATGCAATCATGTGACCTTACAATCTATGGTTGTACCAATACGTATGCAGCTCCACGGTATCACGTGACTATGAGAATTTTTTACATGGCGATAGTGTGAGGGGCACACTTAATAAAAAATCACCCCCCATAAAGGACATAAAATTGGCCATAGGACATTTTGTCAAACTTTATTCATAAGAGAAGCTCTTATAAACAGCAGCCCTGTTTCACATTTACAGGCTGTAAGAGGGCGTGCCTTACATGTCAATCATATGTTAGCCACGCCCCATTCGCCAACCTTTCACGAGCTCTCGGTGTTTTGACCATGCCCCCTCCATGGTAGCTCCACCCTTGTATGAAAAGCGCGGACTTTTCTCCCTCGTAGCTCCTCCCAGTTCTCTAAACGTCGCCTTCTCTGTGTTCACGCTGCTCGGTGACGTCACTTCCCGCAGCAGCCAGTGTGAAGGTTCGGTTCCGGAGGAAGACTTCCGGACCGTCACCCCGGCAACCGGAGATAGGAAAAGAAGTACCGGGAAGAAAACGGAACCGGGAGGTAGAGGAGAGAGCGGGACCGAGCAGCTGCCGGTAGGGTGAGCGCTCGTATTATTGAGTGCACTATGCAGGGGCACGTGTATGTGCACACCGGCGGCCATTCAGTCGGTATTTTTTAGGTGCTGCTCTGGTACCTCACAGACCAAGTGTCCTGTACATGTACCTGTTCATACACTGCGGTAATGGCGCGTTAATACGAGTAGGTGCCAGTTTACCACATTTCTTGATTATTGGAGCGTGATACAATTCTAGTTGTAAATATTCTGGATTATTTTGCAGGTTTTATGCCTGAAACAAGTGCCGGATTAAAGGAATTGTCCAGAATTTTCTTAGTGGTGCCCCATTGCATGATGTGACCATATCATGTAGACTTAAAGGGGCTCTCCAGCTTTTTACCGCCTTACTGAACCTGCTTCGTTCTGGCTTCTTAAATCTACCTCCACTTTGGCCCGGAAGGAAGGGGGTCACGGGGTGTCCTCCCCCCATAAGCGACATGTTACCCTCGCATATACCAGAAGTTTGTTAGTGGGGACCAGAGCGTGTATACTTACTGCCACAGGTCGTGAGGTGAGTAGCCAAAATTTGGTAAAAATCTGGAGAACCCCTTTAAGCCATCTTAGTGACGTCACTGACTTGTCACATGACCTCATCATCCAATGGTTGCAAACTACACAGGTAGCATAACGCCTTGTAGAAGCCATCGGATGAAGCAGCGACATGACAACTCTTATATTTCCATCTCGGGGTTCCCCTTTATGTTTCTTCAGTCCAGCACCTGGACTGGAAAATCTGAAGAAAAAAAGCTCCAGAAACCCATTAAAGGGGATGTGTGAGTGTTTATCCTCAGGGTAGGTGATCGGTGGGGACCGCCTCCTGCGCTGCAGCCAGTGACGTCACGTACGTCTGTCACATGACATAGGTGTAGCTCAGTGCTAATCAAGTGAATGGGCCTGGGCTGCAGTACCAAGCACAGCCACTATACAGTGGACGGCGCTGTGCTTGGTACGCTGCCAGGAAGCTGCTGCGCTCACCGATGGCTGATCTCTGGGGGCGATGGGTGTCAGACCCCCACAGATCAAATACTGCTGACCTATCCAGAGGACAATGGAAAACCCCTTAAAAAAAAATAAAAACGCTTGTCCAACTGACAATTTTAAAGGGGTGTGTCAGGTTTATAAGTTATCTCCTATCCGCAGGATCCCCGATCACTGGGGGTCCGACCAGCATTCCCACTCCCGCACCATTCATTCTCCATGGGAGCACTGGATATAGCTTTGTACAGCACTCAGCTGTCGCCGGTGCCCCCGTACAGAATGAATGGAGCAGCAGTGTACATCCAACAATACGCAACCCCCTCCCCCTTCCATCGGAACGGGAGCCCCAGTGGTCGGACCCTGAAAGTGATTACCATGAAGACCCCTGCGCCGGTGAAAAGGTGGGGTGTATATATCTATCTGGTGACCACTTTCAGGACTTTAGGGCCGCGTCGTCCTCCGCCCCCCGATCTGGCCGCGTCGTCCTCCGCCCCCCTAATCCGGCCGCGACATCCTCGGCCCCCCCGATCCGGCCGTGTCGTCCTCCTACCGCCCCCCCCCGATCCGGCCGCGTCGTCCTCCGACACCCCCCCCCCCCGATCCGCCCGCGTCGTCCTCCGACACCCGCCCCCCCGCCCCCCGATCCGGCCGCGCCGTCCTCCTGCCCCCCCGATCCGGCCGCGTCGTCCTCCTCCCCCCCGATCCGGCCGCGTCGTCCTCCTGCCCCACGATCCGGCCGCGTCGTCCTCCTGCCCCCCGATCCGGGCCGCGTCGTCCTCCTGCCCCCCGATCCGGCCGCGTCGTCCTCCTGCCCCCCGATCGGCCGCGTCGTCCTCCTGCCCCCCGATCCGGCCGCGTCGTCCTCCTGCCCCCCGATCCGGCCGCGTCGTCCTCCCTGCCCCCCCGATCCCGGCGCGGCCCTCGATCCGTCCGCGTCGTCCTCCCTGCCCCCCGATCCGGCCGCCTCGTCCTCCTGCCCCCCGATCCGCGTCGTCCTCCTGCCCCCCCCGATCCGGCCGCGTCGTCCTCCTGCCCCCCCCATGCCGCGATCCCGCGTCTCGTCCTCCTGCCCCCCCGATCCGGCCGTCGTCCTCCTGCCCCCGATCCGGCCGCCGCCCCGCCGATCCGGCCGCGTCGTCCTCCTCCTGCCCCCCCCCCCGATCCGGCCGCGTCGTCCTCCTGCCCCCCCGATCCGGCCGCGTCGTCCTCCTGCCCCCCCCCGATCCGGCCGCGTCGTCCTCCTGCCCCCCCGATCCGCCGCGTCCGTCCTCCTGCCCCCCCGATCCGCGCCCCGTCGTCCTCCTGCCCCCCGATCGGCTGTCTTCCTCCTGCCCCCCCGATCCGCGCCGCGTCGTCCTCCTGCCCCCCCGATCCGGCCGCGTCCGTCGGTCCGCCCCGTCCCCTCCTCCCCCCCCGATCCGGCCGCGCCGTCCTCCTCCCCCCCCCGATCCGGCCGCGTCGTCCTCCCCCAAAACCCAACCACCCCCCCCCCCCGATCCGGCCGCGTCGGCCTCCGACCCCCCCCAACGACTGAACAGAACAGAGCACTCCAAAATGCATTCCGTTCTCAACCGGACAGTGGTTGATGGGATACGGAGCAAGACGCATCCATCATGACTCACAATGTAAGTCAATGGGGATGGATCCGTTTTCTCTGACACAATAGAAAACGGATCCGTCCCCCATTGACTTTCAGTGGCGTTCATGACGGATCTGTCTTGGTTGTTACAGATAATCCAACCGGATCCGTTCAGAATGGATGCAGACGATTGTATTATCAGTAACGGAAGTAATGGTCTGCAGTGATCTGATAATCTTAGCCTGTAATCATCACCAGCAACTACTACTCCCATTCATCTGTTGCTTTCGACTCTCTGGGCATCCTGAGGTTTGTAGTTTCACCGCATCCGCAGAGTCTCAGAAGGATTCATAGAAAGGATTCTTCACTGTAAGAGCAGTGAGACAATGATTAACCCTGTGTACTGAATCACTGGAGAGGATTTTTAATGATTTTAATGGTTTTTATACACTGTGGACATTACAGGGGGGGTCACACAGGATAGAGGATAATTGTCAGATGTGTGGGGGGGCCTCCAAATGCTGGGGTCCAGACAGGCATTCAACTCTATGCCCTGGTCCGAGCTAGAACATGAGCCTCCCCAAGGGGTAGGGTTGTGCCTCTTAGTCTTTTTGGAGGGTCTGCTGGGTAATTGGGCAGCCTTCTGATGACAGATGCCTGGCTGTAACCAGTTTAACCATATGTTCTGCAGGGAGATAGGCGGCACTAGAGCTGTCCTGCAGCTGCTTATCTCTAACGCTCATGATAGGTGCTGGCCGTGAGCTATCATTTCCAAACTGCGAGCCCCCTTCTCAGCATGACAACCCGCTGTTGTAGTGGTCACCGCTGCAGGGAAGATAAAACGATCGCCGATATTCTTAAATAGTCTTTCAGCAGGTAATTTACTATTAGACCAGGCATAGCGTCATTTTGGCACTTCATTGCAGTCATGTGCAATTCACCGGTTAAGTGCACTGAAGGCGGGCCCAAGCTCCAGCTACGGTTCTCTCCTAGCCACTCCCTCTCCTAGTTCATGGACAGGGCTAGGCTTTGACTGTTCCTCTAACCCGCTCCTGTAACTCTGCACCTATGTTGTGTGGTTCACTCTCTGCGCATGCGCAAAAGGAACTGGACTTCACAGGTGCATAATACGTAACCACACCTGGAAGTTCGGAGCCTCTGCATCTCAGAGACCTGGTGCAGACGTAATCAGCGCATGCACAGTCCACTGTACGGCACAGGTGCCAGAATTGAACCACACGGCATAGGTGCCAGGCTAGAGGAAGACTGAGAAGCCTAGCCCTGTCCATGAAACAGGAGAACGAGCGGTGGAGCTAGGGCTGCAGAAAACGATTATTTTAGTAATCAAGTAATCCAACAATTAATCGAGTACTCTAATAAGAAATAACTAATTAAAAGAACTGCGCCATCATTTCTATATGCCATCAGTTACCCCCAGTGCCATCAGCTCCCCTATGCCATCAGGCCCCAGTGCCTCCAGCTTGCCCCTCCCCAGTGCCTCCAGCTTGCCCCTCCCCAGTGCCTCCAGCATGCCCCTCCCCAGTGCCTCCAGCATGCCCCTCCCCAGTGCCTCCAGCTTGCCCCTCCCCAGCGCCTCCAGCTTGCCCCTCCCCAGTACCCCCCGGTGCCTCCAGCCTGCCGCCCATGTAAGCTTGCCCCCCTCCATGTCCCCCCCCCCCCCCACTGCCATCATATTAACCACTCCCCAGCGCCATCAAATGAGCCCCTCCATGTCCCCCAGTGCCATCAGCCACCTTAAAAAAACAGGTGCTCCCTACTCTAAGAATACTTTTCAGGCAGGGTGCGCTGCTGGCCGACAAGGAGTCCGCAAGAGACGATCGCGTCTTCTTCCCAGCATGCACTGGGAGGGACCTGACGTCACACACAGCGTCAGGCAGCGCGCACTGACGCTGTGTGTGAAGCCAGTGCAGCACGGTGCCAACAGGAGGCCACGGAGCGGTGAGTGAAAGGCTTTATTCACTCACACTCCGTGGTCACGTGATTTAAACGAATCCTCGATGCAGGAATGGTACCATTTTGGAATAAGTATGACTTTTCATCACTTCATTCCAAGGATGAGGTGACCATTTTTTATTTTATTTTTTTTCCATCACGTGAAGGAATTTAGTTCAGGTATTGGACATGTCAATACCAATTTTTTTTTTTTAATTGATTTATTTTTACATTTTTTTTTATTTGTCAAATTTGAACTTTTAACACTATATATATATATATATATATATATATATATATATATATATATATATATATATGTGTGTGTATCTATATATATATTTTTTTTTTATTATTTTAGATTGCTTATGCCATAGACTGTAATACTATAGTCTGCAGTCTATGGTGCTAGTGACGTCTTCCTACTAATACGAGATTACAGTGTCAGGGCTGGGAACCTTCCCAAATCCCTAGGCTGCCTTAAATTGGCACCCGCAATTCTGCTGCAGAGGGGCACCGAGGGTCAGAAGGAGCGCCCTCCCTCCAATAGGCTTCTCAGGTGTTGCTTTTGACTGTGGCGTCTGAGGGGTTAAGTGTCTGTGATCAGAGTTCCCTCCAATCGTGGATACTGCCCTCTGGTGTCTGTGGTGTAACGCAGCCCTCCACGCCCAATCCAGCGCCATCTTTATACTACTTGGATATCTCCAAAGGGTTAAAATAAATGTCATCCACGCGCTGTGTAATATTCCTCTATGAGCTCCACAAATAACATGACCTCCAGTGCGGATGTTAAATCTATAGGCTCTCGGGTCATATAGATATTCTGCAGGCCCCCCCCCTCCAGGTGAAATCTCTGTAACACCAGCAGCATTTACACTATTGATCCCCCCAGAAATAAAATTTAAAATCTGCACCATTTCTCAGAAAAATCAGTCCCTGAATGCAGATCTGTTGGATCTGACATCCAGCACTTTGCAGCAGATGGCGCTTTCCAGCTTCTTGTGTTGGGGGCGTGTCTTCTGACCAGGACAGAGGCTCCACTGTGCCTCCTTCCATGTGGGGAGAAGGAAGTCTCCAGAATTCACCCTCCCCCGCCTCTCCTCCTGACGTCTGGTACTATTTTTTTTATTCAGGAAGGTTTGTAGAGAAGAATGTTTTGTGCTGTGTGAAGTCTTTTGATGCAGCTTTGTGCCTGACAGCAGGATTTCAGCTGGCGGGGAACATAATGCAGGCAGGCAAGGGAGGGAGCAGGATGGGGGATGGGTGGTGTGATGAGGAGGAGCTGGAGAAGAGGCAGCCAAGAGCGGTGTCATCTTACTGCAGCTGCTCCAGGAGGAGGGCCTGCCAGAGCCTGCAGATCTACCAGGGGTGCTGCCCCCTGTCCACGCCCTGCTCACAGTGCTGGGACTTGTGGTGCACACCCCCAAGTGTCTTATATACCATCGAACTGTCCTTAATTTTCCAGGCATAACTATTGTGTGGGGGCACTAAGGGGGCATAACTACTGTGTGGGGGCACTAAGGGGGGGTCATAACTACTGTGTGGGGGCACTAAGGGGGGTCATAACTACTGTGTGGGGGCACTAAGGGGGCATAACTACTGTGTGGGGGGCACTAAGGGGGCATAACTACTGTGTGGGGGCACTAAGGGGGGTCATAACTACTGTGTGGGGGCACTAAGGGGGGTCATAACTACTGTGTGGGGGCACTAAGGGGGGTCATAACTACTGTGTGGGGGCACTAAGGGGGGTCATAACTACTGTGTGGGGGCACTAAGGGGGTCATAACTACTGTGTGGGGGCACTAAGGGGGTCATAACTACTGTGTGGGGGCACTAAGGGGGTCATAACTACTGTGTGGGTGCACTAAGGGGGTCATAACTACTGTGTGGGGGCACTAAGGGGGCATAACTACTGTGTGGGGGCACTAAGGGGGCATAACTACTGTGTGGGGGCACTAAGGGGGCATAACTACTGTGTGGGGGCACTAAGGGGGCATAACTACTGTGTGGGGGCACTAAGGGGGGTCATAACTACTGTGTGGGGGCACTAAGGGGGGTCATAACTACTGTGTGGGGGCACTAAGGGGGGTCATAACTACTGTGTGGGGGCACTAAGGGGGGTCATAACTACTGTGTGGGGGCACTAAGGGGGTCATAACTACTGTGTGGGGGCACTAAGGGGGTCATAACTACTGTGTGGGTGCACTAAGGGGGTCATAACTACTGTGTGGGGGCACTAAGGGGGCATAACTACTGTGTGGGGGCACTAAGGGGGCATAACTACTGTGTGGGGGCACTGAGGGGCACAGCAACTGTGTGGGGGCACTGAGGGGGGCATAACAACTGTGGAAGCTCTAAGGGGGGCATAACTATTGTGTGGCAGCTCTAAGGGGGCATAACTACTGTGTGGAAGCTCTAAGGGGGGCATCATTACTTTGTGGGGGTACTGAGGGGGGCATAACTACTGTATGGCAGCTCTAAGGGGGCATAACTACTGTGTGGAAGCTCTAAGGGGGGCATAACTACTGTGTGGGGGTACAACTGTGTGGGGACAGTAAGGGGGCATAACTACTGTATGGGGACACTAAGGGGAATTTGTGGGATTGGGCGTGTATAGATAGAAATTGGGAGGAGTTAGAGGTGTGGCTTATTGTAAAAAAAAATGTAGTTTTGTCCCTCTTTAGGCTTCTCCAAAGTTGGGAGGTGTGGATTTCCGTGAGGTGTTTACATTATTGATCACCCAGGAAAAAAAAAAAAAAATCTGCACCATTTTGGTAATAAAATCAGTCCCTGAATGCAGATCTGTTGGTCCTGTATCCAGCACCACAACACTTTGCAGCAGATGGCACTTTCCAGCTTCTCGTGTTGGGGGCGTGTCTTCTGGCCAGGACAGAGGCTCCACTGTGCCTCCTTCCATGTGGGGAGAAGGAAGTCTCCAGAATTCACCCTCCCCCGCCTCTCCTCCCGACGCTCTGGTACTGTTTTTTTTATTCAGGAAGGTTTGTAGAGAAGAATGTTTTGTGCTGTGTGAAGTCTTTTGATGCAGCTTTGTGCCTGACAGCAGGATTTCAGCTGGCGGGGAACATAATGCAGGCAGGCAAGGGAGGGAGCAGGATGGGGGATGGGTGGTGTGATGAGGAGGAGCTGGAGAAGAGGCAGCCAAGAGCGGTGTCATCTTACGGCAGCTGCTCCAGGAGGAGGGCCTGCCAGAGCCTGCAGATCTACTAGGGGTGCTGCCCCCTGTCCACGCCCTGCTCACAGTGCTGGGACTTGTGGTGCACACCCCCAAGTGTCTTATATACCATCGAACTGTCCTTAATTTTCCAGGCATAACTATTGTGTGGGGGCACTAAGGGGGCATAACTACTGTGTGGGGGCACTAAGGGGGGTCATAACTACTGTGTGGGGGCACTAAGGGGGTCATAACTACTGTGTGGGGGCACTAAGGGGGCATAACTACTGTGTGGGGGCATAACTACTGTGTGGGGGCACTAAGGGGGCATAACTACTGTGTGGGGGCACTAAGGGGGGTCATAACTACTGTGTGGGGGCACTAAGGGGGGTCATAACTACTGTGTGGGGCACTAAGGGGGGTCATAACTACTGTGTGGGGGCACTAAGGGGGTCATAAGTACTGTGTGGGGGCACTAAGAGGGGGTCATAACTACTGTGTGGGGGCACTAAGGGGGTCATAACTACTGTGTGGGTGCACTAAGGGGGTCATAACTACTGTGTGGGGGCACTAAGGGGGTCATAACTACTGTGTGGGTGCACTAAGGGGGTCATAACTACTGTGTGGGGGCACTAAGGGGGCATAACTACTGTGTGGGGGGCACTAAGGGGGCATAACTACTGTGTGGAAGCTCTAAGGGGGGCATAATTACTTTGTGGGGGCACAAGGGGGGGCATAACTACTGCGTGGGGTACTGAGGGGGGCATAACTACTGTGTGGGGTACAACTGTGTGGGGACAGTAAGGGGCATAACTACTGTATGGGGACACTAAGGGGAATTTGTGGGATTGGGCGTGTATAGATAGAAATTGGGAGGAGTTAGAGGTGTGGCTTATTGTAAAAAAAAATGTAGTTTTGTCCCTCTTTAGGCTTCTCCAAAGTTGGGAGGTGTGGATTTCCGTGAGGTGTTTACATTATTGATCACCCAGGAAAAAAAAAAAAAAATCTGCACCATTTCGGTAATAAAATCAGTCCCTGAATGCAGATCTGTTGGTCCTGTATCCAGCACCACAACACTTTGCAGCAGATGGCACTTTCCAGCTTCTCGTGTTGGGGGCGTGTCTTCTGGCCAGGACAGAGGCTCCACTGTGCCTCCTTCCATGTGGGGAGAAGGAAGTCTCCAGAATTCACCCTCCCCCGCCTCTCCTCCTGACGTCTGGTACTGTTTTTTTTATTCAGGAAGGTTTGTAGAGAAGAATGTTTTGTGCTGTGTGAAGTCTTTTGATGCAGCTTTGTGCCTGACAGCAGGATTTCAGCTGGCGGGGAACATAATGCAGGCAGGCAAGGGAGGGAGCAGGATGGGGGATGGGTGGTGTGATGAGGAGGAGCTGGAGAAGAGGCAGCCAAGAGCGGTGTCATCTTACTGCAGCTGCTCCAGGAGGAGGGCCTGCCAGAGCCTGCAGATCTACCAGGGGTGCTGCCCCCTGTCCACGCCCTGCTTACAGTGCTGGGACTTGTGGTGCACACCCCCAAGTGTCTTATATACCAGTCCTTAATTTTCAATCCTTGTCCGGAATGATCCTTGTTGAGGCCTTGTTCACACCACACGTTGTTTTTGTTTTTTTAAATAATTTTCTTCTCATTTGGAAGCACACCCCTCTAGTATACGTGTGCAGGAAGCATGGTGTGAACAGAGCCAGATAACGTGTGATATATATAATACGGCCAGCAGGGGGCAGGGCTGCTCAGTGATGTAAGCTCCTAGAACGATCAGATGGAAACTGGCAGGAGGTGACTTTGATAAGGCAAGGGCATGTGTTTGGGGATGAGGAGGGTAGCGGAGGGGTATATCAGGGTGCCTGTGGCTATTTTAGGGGTTGCATGTGTGTGTGTGTGTGGGGGGGGCAAATGACTATTTTAAGGGGGCATCCTGTCCTAAGGATAGGCCATCACCGACTCACCCCCTCCCCCCACAGCTCAAAAAATGTCCCTTCAAACAGCTGATCACAGGGAGGATATCAGACCGTCTGCCATTGACGACTTACCCGGCAGATAGGCCATTAGTACTGAACCCTCAGTAATACCCCTTTTCGTCCTCTCTAGAGAAGTTATGGCCGACTCGATTAAAGGGAGCCTGTCCCATAAAAAGACAGGACCAGGCTACAGGGAGATTCGGAACCCTGGCCCTGTCCGTCAAATAGTTAGAAGAGAACAGCGGTGGAGCTGTGGTGCATCAGGCCTGCCTTTGGTGCACTTAACAGCTCATTTGCTTATCACCTTTTTTCCGTTTGGCGCGCGGGGGGGGGGGATTACAATTAAAGAAACTGTTCTCAGTTGGGGAGAGCTTTAGTTTTATACTGGTGCCGTTTTAGGATAGTACAACTTTTCGATCAATTTTTTTGGGGGGCGAGGTGAGCCAAATATATTTTTTCCTGTTCTGGACATTTTTGGACGTGTCAATACCAATTTTGTTTGCTTTTTTTCTACTTGTTTATATGTACAATTGAATTTTCACTACTTTATATAGTTACTTTTATTTTTAGCCCCCCTAGGGGATATAAACATGAGATCATTGGATCACTATAGACTGTGATGCTATAGTACTGCAGGGCGTCCTAGTGATAGGAAGATAAGCCGTCATGTGACCCCAGGCTGCCCTAACAACCCAACAGTACCCTGTGATTTTGCTGCAGAGGGGCAGTTGGGAGGAGCACCCTCCCTCTGATTAACATCTTGGATCTTACAGTTGGTATTGACTGTGGCATCTAAGGAGTTAATTGTCCCTGATCGGAGTCATGGCCAGTAATGGATACTGATGTGTGACACAGCCTCTAACTCCTGGTCAGGCGTCCTCTCTAAGCTCCCGACCTCCGCTGTGCTCTGATGTGGTCAGGGGGTTACAATCTCATCCACACGCTGCGTTATATTTCCGCAGGTCATAAATCTGCTGCAGATTTCCTTAACTCCCAACCGTTCACGGATTTTGGCAACTAAAGCGTGTCCTGATTTCAGCCGTATCTGTGTCCCGAGAACGCAAACGCAGAAGTAGGGAGCCGTCATTGGCCTGCGCACTCCCCAGCAGCAGGCGAGATGCAGTAACCTCTGTGGAGGAGGCGCGTGCAGGCTGGGGATCATTCCCTGGCTGCAGGAATCGGCTGAGGAGGTGTGATGACGTGATTGCATTGTGCCTGCTGCTGGGGAGAGCGGGATGTGCTCTGGTTGTGGGGGGAACGGGGCTAGATTTTAAAATTTTTTATTAAGACTAAGGGGTCAACATAAACGTGAGAGGGCAGCACTTTTGTAAGGGTGGCATAACTACTGTGTAGGGGCACTGAGCGGCAAAACTATTGTGTGGGAGCACTAAGGGGCCATAACTATTGTGTGGGGGCACTAAGGAGGGGTATAGCTACTCTGTGGGGGCATTAAGGGGTATAACTACTGTTTGGGGGGCATTTAAGGGGGTATAACTACTGTTTGAGGGCACTAATGGGGCATAACTACTGTGTGAGGCCACTAGGGAGGGCATATCTGCTGTGTAGGTACTAGGGGCATAACTATTGTGTGGATGCACAACGGGGGGCATAACTACTGTATGGGGGCATTAAGTGGGCATAACTATTGTGTGGGGGCACTAAGGGGGTATAACTACTGTGTGGGGGCAGTATAGTGAGTATAACTATTGTATGGGGGCATTAAGGGGGCAAAACTACTTTGTGGTGGCACTAAGGGGGTATAACTACTATGTTTTGGCACTAAGGGGTCATAACAACTGTTGTGTGGGGGCACTAAGGGGGGGCTAAACTACTGTGTGGGGGCACTGAGGGGACATAACTGTGTGGGGGCAGTAAGGGGACTTTGTGGGATTGGGCATGTATAGATAGAAATTGGGAGGAGTTAGAGGTGTGGCTTATTGGAAGAAAAAATGTAGTTTTGTCCCTCTTTAGGCTTCTCCAAAGTTGGGAGGTGTGGATTTCCCCGAGATATTTACACTATTAATCATCTCTCCGCACACCTCCCAAACAAAAATAAAAATCTGCACCATTTTGGTAATAAAATCAGTCCCTGAATGCAGATCTGTTGGTCCTGTATCCAGCACCACAACACTTTGCAGCAGATGGCACTTTCCAGCTTCTCGTGTTGGGGGCGTGTCTTCTGACCAGGACAGAGGCTCCACTGTGCCTCCTTCCATGTGGGGAGAAGGAAGTCTCCAGAATTCACCCTCCCCCGCCTCTCCTCCCGACGTCTGGTACTTTTTTTTTTTTATTCAGGAAGGTTTGTAGAGAAGAATGTTTTGTGCTGTGTGAAGTCTTTTGATGCAGCTTTGTGCCTGACAGCAGGATTTCAGCTGGCGGGGAACATAATGCAGGCAGGCAAGGGAGGGAGCAGGATGGGGGATGGGTGGTGTGATGAGGAGGAGCTGGAGAAGAGGCAGCCAAGAGCGGTGTCATCTTACTGCAGCTGCTCCAGGAGGAGGGCCTGCCAGAGCCTGCAGATCTACCAGGGGTGCTGCCCCCTGTCCATGCCCTGCTCACAGTGCTGGGACTTGTGGTGCATGCGCCAAGTGTCTTCTATATCATCAAACAGTCCGAAATGCAGCTTCAGATCCGTTAAAGAACCGATGATCCTGGTTGAGGTCATGTTCACACCACGCAGTTTTCCCATTTTCTTCTCGTACAGGTCCAGACCTATCGAACGATTGTTGGATGCACACACTTAATATACATGTGCACGGGAAAATCCTGTAGACATTTTGCAGTATGCCAGAAGCATGGTGTGAACAGAGCCAGATGACAGGCGATATACATAATACGGCCAGCAGGGGTCAGGGCGCTTGGTGGATAAGACTGGAGCAGAGGGGAAGTGCATGTTCTGTAGGGAGGAAGATAATGTGACTATTACTGATGGGAAGGGGGGTGTGGTTATCAGTGTACGGTGGGGGGGCATATGACTTTGTATGCGGGAGGGGAGGGGCACTCTGTCATAAAGCTATGCCATCAGTGTCTTACTCCCCACAGATCAAAATGGGGGTCATTTATCAAACTGGTGTAAAGTAGAACTGGCTTAGTTGCCCATAGCAACCAATCAGATTCCTCCTTTCGTTTTCCAAAGTAACTGTGAAAGGTGGAATCTGACTGGTTGCTATGGGCAACTAATCAAGTTCTACTTTACACCAGTTTGATAAATGACCACATTAATCCGTACAAATAGAACTCATTGCACGTGTATGGTTTTCAAATCTTGGAGGTCGACCGGCTGTCCTAATGGTGCAACCCTTTTCAATCAGCTGATCCGCAGGCGTTTAGGAGTACGAACCCCACCGATTTGATATTGATGACCTATCCAGCGGATAAAAGGGTTTTCCTTAGGACGATTTAGAAAAAAAAAGGGTTCAGTGGGTTCAGAATGAAAAAAGAATCAATACTTACCTCGCTGCAGCCCTTTACTTCCTGCTCCCAAGCTCCACCCACAGGAAATGGCTTGTAGTGCCTCCTCAGCCAATCACAAGTTGCAGCAGTGACACGCCTCAGCCAGTGATTGGCTGAGCAGGGCAGTCCAATATATTTCCTGCATGTTGAGAGCGGGAAGTGGAGAAGCAGCGGCAGGGGATAGGTGAGTAAGTTATTTTTTTTTACATTTTAGTTATTTTAATCAGTAATTTTTTTAAACACAGCGTGTAGATTTTCTCACGGCTTCCAACTTCTCAGTGCCTATAAAATGTGCAAATTTCTCCACAAGTTCTGCTGTGAAATTCCAACAGATTCTTGATCTTTGCAGTAGACGTCCCGCTGATGCCCCGCTCCTGTTCTGTGTGCAGTGCTCTTCCATGGAGGACACTGATGGACGGGTCTGGTCATGTGTCCCCCTATCACTGGGAAAGCACTGACCACCCCGTTATCATCTTATGTTTTCTTGCCCTATAATGGGGTTATATTTATGTACCCAGTCAGGATTACTCATTTTTTCCCTCTGCGTTGTAGCCATGGATGACCCAGAGATGGCAGAGCTGGAGAGCATGGTGGTGGAGGAGCTGGGCATATCCATGAAGGAGCTTCGGGAATTCATAGACCGAGAGGTGGAGAAGAACGAGTTGGTGAAACAGAAGAAAGCCCAGCTCCTGGAACTGGAGGAGCTGGTGAAGCAGAAAGAGGAGGAGGTGGCCAATGTGGACAACCTGTATGACAATGCCTCAAGGTGAAGGACCAGGCCTCTGTTTGTGTCTTCGTACAGTTAATGCAGACAGTGACGTACAGTGTGTGTGAGGGTGCGTATGGAGCAAGCCCAGGAGCTGAGCCGTCCCATCAACTGCGGGTGGCTGGGATCAGACATAACTCTCCCTCAGGGTACATTGACACCACCATATGTATTTTGCGTTCCATAAAATACGATTAGTGTCTGTTGCATCCCCTTTTTTTTTTTTGGCAGATCTATTGACTTCGATGGGTCTGTCAACCACCAACCAGATAGAACATGTCCTATACTTGTCTGCCAAATGCTGTTCACGGACCTATTGAAGTCATACGGTTGTATGGGGGAGGGGGCTGCTTCTGTCCTCAGATCAAACCCCAAACATACTGCAGTATATAGTACAAGTGTTCAGATGACTGCAGGTCCAAGTCCCTTAGGAGGACTGAAAGAAGAACTCCCGCAAAAATGTTTATTCTCTGACCTGTTAGAAAGGTGCATGATATAATCTGTAGTGATTGTGATTTTCTTATCAGAGGCTGAAATTGAGAGTTTCCACTCTCTTCTTATTGTAACTGGGTCATGTGACCAACTCCCTGACCTCCAACTGACCCAGGACAGCAAGCCAGTCACTGCTCTATTCATTCCTATGAGACTGAAAGTGAGGCTCCCATAGGAATACATAGAGAATTAGACTTCCTGTCCACACATAAGATGCTGTGTGAGTTGGTGAGTCTGATTGCTGGTCACATGACACAGATAAGAAACTTCAGGGAGATATAACTCAAAAATTCAGCTACTGGTAAGAAAATGACATTCACTACAGATTACATCATGTATATTTCTAGCAGGACATGGAATAACATTTTTTGCGGGAGTTCTTCTTTAAAGGGTTTCTGTCACCAGAAATCGCCCTATTAAACCAAGTGTCATTTGCAATGAGCAAATGACACTTGATGCCAGTAATGTTAGTATTATACCTCTCAGTCCAGCCGTTTTGCCAAAAATTACGATTTTATAATATGCAAATGACCTTCCCTAGGTGCAGTAGGCGTGAACCTGCACCTAGGAGAGGCCGTAATAACGCCTCTTACCATGCCCCCGGTCGCGCTGATTGACAGGGCCGGGCAGCCAGCTCTTTCGGCTCCCGGCCCTGTACGAGCCCGAAATCCCGCGCCTGCGCATTAATGAAGCCGGGACCCGGGCGGGCGCCGGCTCTCAACGCGCGCTGATCGCAATGCGCAGGCGCGGGATTTCGGGCTCGTACAGGGCCCGGGAGCCGAAAGAGCTGGCTGCCCGGCCCTGTCAATTAGCGCGACCGGGGGCGTGGTAAGAGGCGTTATTACGGCCTCTCCTAGGTGCAGGTTCACGCCTACTGCACCTAGGGGAGGTCATTAGCATATTATAAAATCGCTATTTTTGGCAAAACGGCTGGACTGAGAGGTATAATACTAACATTACTGGCATCAAGTGTCATTTGCTCATTGCAAATGACACTTGGTTTAATAGGGTGATTTCTGGTGACAGAAACCCTTTAAGTCTGTCACCTCCATATGACTCTATAAAGTGCTTACATAGTCCTACAGCATACCAATTCATGAATGTAATGGTACCTGTGCTGTAAAAACGAGGTTTAATTCATATGTTAATTAGCAGTCGCAAGTGCCCAGGGTGGCTTGGATCCCAGACTGCTCTGCCTTTCATTATGGTATCTCCGCCCCCAGCCACTGCCCGCCCTCCTCTTCCCTTGCGTTCTTCTTTGGTCCAGCTGGGATCCCGCGCTTGCGCACTGCCTCACCGGGCTGTTCGCCGGGGCATGCGCACTGCGATGCCCATTGCGGGCACGGCATCGCTTTACCTACTGCGCATGCTCCAGCCAATGGCCCGGTGAGGCAGTGTGCAATCGCGGGATCCCAGCTGGACCGAAGGAGAACGCAAGGTTAAGAGGAGGGCAGGCAGAGGCTGGGGCAGAGATACCATAATGAAAGGCAGAGCAGTCTGGGATCCAAGCCGCCCCTGGACTCTTGCGACCGCTAATAAGCATATGAATGAAACCTCGTTTTTGCAGCTTCAGCAAGGGTGAAGAAGACGACACAGGTACCATTACATTCATGAACTGGTGTGCTGTCGGACTATGTAAGCACTTTATAGGGTCCTATGGAAGTGACAGACTATATGACAGAGACTTTGATAATGATGACCTGAGCACCACTGCCTTCTCAAAACACCTTATTGGCAGGGGTCGTGGGTGTCGGACCCCCACCAATCAGATACTGATGACCTATCCTGAGGATAGGTCATCAGTAAAAAAGAAAATCTCAGAAAAACCTTTTAAATAAAGTTTTTAAAAATATAGAAAATGACCAAAAACCCTTTTGCATTTCTCATCTATAAAATAAAAGCATACAAAACAACTCATATTGGGCATCACCTAATCCGAAATTGTTGGAAATATTAAAACATGACTATTTTTCACTTGCGGCACATGCCTCCTTGCCTCCCAAACGCATTGCTCACTGGCTACGAAGGTTGTAAGGCTGTTTTCACACTAGCAAGTTCCACGCATTGAACTCGCAGAGTAAATATGTAACAGCTCCCGTCCTGACCTCCCAGCACTGCCGGGGTCACATAGTATTATATGATTTATGATGCCATGTGACCCTTACAGTTCTGGAATGTATTGGATAACACTGACATAATGCTATGTGACTTCATCAGTGCTGGGAGGTCAGGACGGGAGCTTCTGCAGACACACGCTGCGAGTTCAATACATTGAACACACTAGTGTGAAAAACGGCCTAAAAGTAGAGGGAATGTCAGGAATCTCAGCAGAACTGTAGACCAGTGTTGTACAACTTCAGTCCTCAGGGCCCACCTACCGGTCATGAGTTGAGAATATCCCACATAATGAATACCTGTGGTAAGTCCTGATACATTGACATTAATTATATCACCTGCTCAATACGAAGGAAATCCTGAAAACATGACCGTCAGGTCGGCCCTGAGGACCGGGGTTGAGGAACCCTCTACAGCACAGGCAAGAATGTAGAAAAGTTGTGAGGGGCCTGTGTGAGGCAATCTGGTTGTGGGGATGTGTATACTGGGGAAGAAGAGGACCTCTGTGGAGAGAACTGAAGGATCACAGATGTCTTGTAGTCAACTTGGGCACCGTGCGAGAACAGCAACTGCCACTGAGAGAACAGGGTCTTGTCATTGTGTAGGTGAGTGACCCTCATATTTGATGCATTTGACAGTTCTTTCTGGTTCCAGGGCTCTTGACGACTGTGAGACGTTGGTGAAGACCCTGTATAAAGAGATGGGCATCACATACAAAGAGAGCAGCTCCGACGACGAGTCTAACAAGCCGGTGGAAGTCATTGAGATTCCAGATGAAGAAGATGACGACGATGTTTTGAGTGTGGGATCTGGTCAGTGATTAAGCCCTTTTTGTTTTTGGAGTGGTGCAGGGTGTTCAGCTAAAAAGCGGGAACTTTATGGGGTTTTCATGGAATACCTAACTTTTAACTTATGCCCCCAGCCTGCCTCTATGGAAAGGCTTTCCTACTTCTCACTGCTGAGGTCCTTGTGCAATAAGTTCTCCTGCGAGTCCACCTACTGGTCTGCTGCTTGTTTAGTTAGTACAAGAGACACCTCACCACAGAAGGACGTAAATAATCTGCGGACTGGAAAATGGTTATGTGAGTGCAGGAGCAGATAAGCTGTGGGCACCAATTAAAAGTTAGGTATTCCCTGACAACCCCTTTAACTAGTTACACATCTAGTCCTCTTCTGTGCCCAATCACTTCACTCTCAACTCCCTGCTTATATATCTGGTAATGTATGACCTATCCTGAGGACAGGTCATCAATATCAGATCAGCGGGAGTCCGACACCCAGGATCCCCGCCGATCAGCTGTTAGAAGAGGTCGGCGCTCCTCTTCCTAGGCCATGTGACTTTGCTGACTTCGGTCACATGGCCTAGTTTCATCTCTGCCCCATTGAAAGTGTAAAACTTTTTGTGGCATCTTAGGAGTTGTCTCTTCAAAGATGTTGGGGACATATCGGTAGAATACGCCATCAATTTCTTATCAGCAGGGGTCAGGCTGCCATGTCTACCGTTGCTCAGCACACGTAGAGGAGCTGCATGGATGCCCTTCCAGTCAGTGACCAGCCATAGGAGCTGACTTACCTAATTCTACTTCACTCCAGCAATCGGTGGTGGTCACTGGCAGTCGGTACGGGTGCCACCTCTCAGATCTTGCTTAGGGACCGTTCCAAAAATGTGGATCCGCAATACCACGGATGCCGCCCGGCAATTTGCGGAACACACGGCTGGGCGTCCCATTCGAAATGCCGGATACGACATGTTCTAGAATTCCTTGCGGAGCCGTGGCACGGCAAGATCGCGTGCCGTCCATAGAAGTGAACGGGCCCGCAACTATTCCGCAATTTTGCAGAATAAGTGCGCACCCGTTCACAAATGTCCTTTTCTGAATTATCTATATGTTCGTAGACCTTTACCTCCTCTTTGCCTTTAGTAAAAGTGAATTTCCTCTTTTCTTACAGTTGATGGTGTTAATAATAAGACGCCCAAAGAGAAACGTCTTGTAAGTACAAAGTCAATACCATGAGCACATTTACAAACGTGGAGCTGCAGATGACATAATGACAAAGGCTTCCTCAGCTTAGAATTCTGAGTTATGGGGGCGCCCCCCGTTTAGGATCCTCATGTCTTGGCCTGAGTGAGGAGTGGTTACAAAGAGCGTCTCTCTCTGGAGGACCCGTCCCGTTCTGTATTGAATGGACACTGTGTAATGCCTCATTTCTCCTGTGGTAACACTGCAGGGAAATCAAACCATTGCTACTAGTTTTCCAGACAGATTACACCTGGAGTCCAGAAGTTCCAGCTGGGGGTAAATGTGTGAATAGCTTATTGCCAAGGGACACCTGTGAGTCAGGGTTGACCAAAGCAGAGAGACCCTTTAAAATTGTCTGGTCTCATCAGTGTAACCTCTTCTATAACCTATACATAAGAGCTGCGTCAATAGGGCGTCGTTTCCTCTGGGCGACTTGTTGTGATCATGTATTAAGGGTGTAAGGGCACTCCAGCAGTGTTGAAACTACAACTCCCAGCATGCTCCATTCATTTCTACAGCCAAGCAAGTGTGCATCTTGGGAGTTGGAGTGCCGGAGGTTAGACACCACCAGTGTATTAGACGGGCAGATTTTCTGCACGACGTTTGTATGAACGCTCCTTTAGCGATCATCTGGCAGTGTAATACTGCCACCAATTGCACTATGAACAAGCAAATGGTCGTTCATCAGGCAATCCAGATCAGGATTTGCAGGAGGCAGGTTGTGCTGGAGAATTGTGAGCAGCATAGGACCGAGCGATAACTTCTCCACATGTTGTTGAGGAGATTAATATTTTTTTGTGAAAAATAATGTGTTTCCATACTTTTTAGTTAAAGGGTGCAATGGCTGCCGTGAAGAAATGCAAGCAAGATGTGCAAAACCTGGTGGATGCAATTCAGAAGAAGTCAGGTATACACATCACATATAATGTCGGCTGGGGCAGGGCTGCACGGGCTGTTTCTGAGTTCGCTCTGACATGTCAGTCTCCCTCGTCTTTCTCTCACAGATGGGCCGCAGACGCGCTTTTCCTCTCACCCGTCATCGCCTACCAGTTCGGTGGGTGGGTCCAATCAGGCCGGCACACCCAACGATGTAAACAAAGACGGTGATTTGGTTGTGGGGATGCGTATACTGGGGAAGAAGAGGACCAAAACGTGGCACAAAGGCACTCTGATCTCCATCCAGATGGTCGGTGAGTTACAGAGTTGAAGCAGGTGGGAATGTAGGAAGGGAGCAACACATGAATGCTTGGCCAAGAGGAGTATGCATGTGTACGAGAGGAACAGCTGTCTGCCAAATGAGCATTCAGTTACAGCTGTCTAAGGTGTATGTTCCTTTATTAATACATTTGACTGCAATGGTGATAATAGTGGTCATGCTCTACAACGCCATAATGAAAATGGATGCTTACTATCTCCTATGACGGGGCTATGTGGACCCACCTGAGAACTGTTGCTGTGTAAGCGGTGACAGCGAGGTGACGTCTTTGGCCGGTATTTTATTTTGTCTGTTCATCATCTTCTAATGTGTTCACCTTCCCAGGGTCGGGAAAAAAATACAAAGTCAAATTCGACAATAAGGGGAAGAGCCTGCTGTCTGGGAATCACATAGCCTACGACTACCACCCTTCACCAGAAAAACTGTTTGTAGGGAGCAGAGTGGTGGCCAAATACAAGGATGGAAACCAAGTGTGGCTGTACGCCGGCATCGTGGCCGAACCCCCCAGCAACAAGAATAAGATGAGGTAACCAGTCCACGTATTCATTCAAAGGAGTTCCTATACTGATGACCTATGCTCAGTGTGGCTCCGCGCTCTCCTCGCAGTTTACCAAGGCGGCTGTGCTTGGTTTTGCTGCTCTTCCCCTTTCACTTGATCAGGGCTGAGCTGTGCCTAAGACTTGTGACCGATCAACATGGCGGCACTGGCATAGGAAGTGGCCGTGGCACCCGCCGAAGCTTCCTGGTCTCTTTAAACAGCTGATCGTCAGGGATGCTGGGAGTCGGACTCCAACGAGAATATCAAATCCCAGATATTGATGGCCTTTTTGTAGGATAGATAGAATCACTTTCAGATCAGTGGGTGTCCAACATCCAGCACCTTCTAGCGAAAGCACTGCACCCCTTTCCCTGTTGACCAAGGGCATCTCTGATCAAAATATACATCTCTGTGCCTGGGCAACGTGGCACTCTGTGGGTCAGTTGCGTGTATTGCTTTAAGAAAGTTGTGGCCTTCCAGTTTTTACAAAATGATGACCCCCTAGTGTGCCACTGTTAGCTCTTGATGGGAGTTGTTGTTCTGCAAGATGGCAACCACTGCTGTAAATATGTGATACGAGTAGATAGAGGCCTGCTGTAATAAAAGAATGTCGTATATATGTCATATGTGTGGGAATGTCATATTATATGGGCTCTTCTGACCAGATGATGTGCTTCTGTTTCTTAGGTTTCTGATTTTCTTTGATGATGGCTATGCTTCGTATGTCACACAGTCGGAACTTTACCCTGTCTGCCGACCACGTGAGTATTAATATTCTACATCCTTTTTACTAGGGATGTTACGCTTAGACTAGAGACACTTCTTAATGCCGTTGATCAGGGCAATTATCAGATCATTCCTATCAACTCTCATTGATGTGTGGAAAGGTGTCACCCATCATCTGGTGAACGAGCAAATCGGGGGAAACCCTGTCAGCTCTGAAACACCCTCCAAACTAGAGTAAGCGTTGTATAGTGTAAGTGACGTCCAGTCCGGTTATGTAAGTTTTATCTTCATACTCACTTCCATTCTGACTCTGTGCTCTGATAAACCAGCAGTAAAATGCACTCAGTGGACTCCAGTGCTCACTCACATAATGGAGAGGACTCCAAGAAGAGTCCTGTGAATGTATTTTACTGCAGGTTTGTGGGAGCACAGCTTCAGAATGGAAGTGAGTATGAAGATAAAACTTACATATTCGGATTCAGCATCACTTACACTATACAACGCTTACTCTAGTTCAGGGGGTGTTTCGGAGATGACAGGTTCCCTTTAATATCGGCAGCAGATCGTGCTGTGTAAACTGCGATGTGGTGCTGAGAAACAGTGATAGTCTAAGGGCTCATTCACATGGCTGTATCCTTTTTGCGGTCTGTAAATTGCAGATCCACCAAACATGGGTACCAGTTGTTTCTTCTGTGTAGAAATGCCTGTTCTTGTCCGCAATTACGATCTTTTTTGCAGGGCTACAGAACAGATGTACGGATGCGGACACGACACGTTGTGCTGTTCGCATCTTTTGCGGCCCCATTGAATCGAATGGTTCTGCATCTGTTTGGCAAAATTGCGAAACTGATGTGGACCGAAATATGCGGACGTGTGAATGAGCCCTAAGGGGACAAAGTGAATGCAGGTGATTTGGTGGCATTGCCAACACCTGCACACAGACCCTGAGAGGATAAAACACAATTATCTCTGCGGCAGTATAGCGTTGTGAACATTATGAATTAGTGGCTACTACATTGTGTTTCTCCACCTTTTAGTCTCCAAAACCTGGGAGGACATTGAGGATGTGTCGTGTCGAGACTTCATCGAGGAATACGTCACTGCCTACCCCAATCGCCCAATGGTCCTGCTCAAGAGCGGTCAGCTCATCAAGACCGAGTGGGAGGGGACCTGGTGGAAATCCAAGGTGGAGGAAGTAGACGGGAGCCTGGTGAAGATTTTGTTTTTGGTAAGGAAATGCCTCGCACACTTCTCATGGTCTGCTCTGGTCCATGGGGAACTTTTCATTTCATTAGTAGTTGCCTGTTGCTGTGCCACTGGTATATACATCTACATCCCAATGTATGTCAGTCCCATGGCCAGTTTGCAGAAGGCACTTTTTTTTTATAGGTAAGGTAAGGTGTGGTTTAGACCGCAACCTTGCCATATTGCTTCCAGTAAAAGCAATCTTTAAATCAATGCCAGTATATGGCTATTAAAGGGGTTGTGCCAAGTTTGACAGTTATCCCCTATTCTCCATAAGACTGCCAGATAGAGCTTAGTACAACACTTGGCTAATTCTGACCATCCCATAGAGAATGAATGGTGCGCTAGGGCATGTGGTTGGTTGACCTGCCGCTCTATTCACTACAGGGAGATGGGATGTTTGGCAGACCCCTACCATTAATTTACTCCCTGTTCCACAACCCCTTTAAACTTGGTAATATTGGGGGTTTCACAGCTGAAAACCCTACTCTGTGAGGCTGAATACATTTCATTTGCGGTACTGACCTGTTAAAAATCATGGCTGCATGCTGGTGCACATAGCTTATAAATGGCTGCCGTGTGCGCCCTCTAGTGGCGGCTGCAGGCAGTCAGAATTTTATCATTTAGATTTACTGCTGTGTAAGAAGAAGCAGGGGATTTGGAGCTCTGTATTATTCTCCCCCATTCTGTATATTTCAGGATGATAAGCGATGTGAATGGATCTATCGAGGGTCCACACGACTGGAGCCCATGTTCAGCATGAAGACGTCCACGGCTACTACGCAAGAGAAGAAACAAGCCGGGCAGCAGAGAACGCGCCCCAACATGGGTGAGTATTCCCTTGATTTTATTCCCTGGTGATTTCCTCTTCTTATTGAGCATTACTGATGCTTTCTGTCATTCACCTGCATCCAGGCGCTGTGCGGAGCAGAGGGCCGGTCGTACAGTACACACATGACCTAACTGGCAGCGAGTCTCCGTTTAAGCCTGTGGAGCCATCATCTCCGCAATCCATCCCGTCACCACAGCTGATCGACACTGAGTAAGTCTTCTCAATAAGATCCGTAAGTTCTTAGATGATTGGCTGAAGAGGGATCACGTGATCTCCATATATTCTGAATTATATAGGTACAGCAGAAGCCCCCCCCAGACAATTTGTTTTAGCTGGTCCTCTGTTTGGGGGTTCAAGGAGCTGTGTGTCAGTTGAAATAGCATCCACTGTGCCTGCCCAGGTTGAAAACTGGATGAGATCCCTTCATGGGAGAGCAGGAACACCTTCCCCAACATACTATTTTGGCACAATTTTCTTACTCCCATATACAGCCTCTACCTCCTGCAGCTGTTCACTTCTGAGCCAATTTGGTCTCCTGAGTACAGGATATTTTTCTATCGTTGGTCTAAATATGAACGTATGTCGCCCACTTGGGTGAATCCTGTTTGTCTCGTTTCAGCTCCGACAGCCAGCAGGCACAGTCTAAGAAGCAAGTGGCCAAGAAGAGCACGTCATTCCGTCCTGGATCAGTGGGTTCTGGCCAGTCCTCCCCAATCCCTATGGAGCCCGCCACCGGATTACGCCCCATTCTTCCGAACCAACCCAGCCAGCAACCCGTCCAGACCTTCCAGCCCATCCAAACAATTCAGACCATCCAAGCAATTCACAACTTTCCGACTATTCAGACCATCCAGTCGATTCAACCCAATCAAACCATCCAGACCATACATTTGGCACAACCCAATAGGTGAGTTTCCTTTTACTGCCAGAACTCAACTTATTGCTTTGCCAAGCATCTTTGAGCAGCTGACATCAGTTTTCTTTGAGCAGTTGACATCAGTTTTCTTTGAGCAGTTGACATCAGTTTTCTTTGAGCAGTTGACATCAGTTTTCTTTGAGCAGTTGACATCAGTTTTCTTTGAGCAGTTGACATCAGTTTTCTCTATGGTAAAAGTGACAGGTCTTCCCCCTGATCAGGGGAGTCTGTCAGCACATAGGTCAGTATGAAACGAAAAACACTGTGAGATTCCTTCTGTTTGGCTGACTCAAACGTTTCTGCCCCATCCACATCGGTGGCTCAGTTGCAGAGAAATCATGTCTAATCCTATATGCAAATGAGCCCTTTGGTGCAATGAGGGCGGCAACCTTGCACCTAAAGCTCTGCCCTGTTGAACGCCAGGCTGACGATGTAATTGCATACTTGAGCATGTCTTGCCGCTTCAGGAATTGGCGCACGCTGAGTACAGCTTTACAGGGCTGATGTTATCTGTAATGTGCCATGTCAAGCAGCAGGGCCGTCCTACGCCATTTCCTAAAAGCGAAAACACAGAACCATGCGAGAATATAACTCCAGACTGGCCCTGTCACTCACAGCTAGGGGGTGGTGCTATCCACAATACAGGACTGAACTTTTGGTGCAACGAGGTGCAAGGTTGCCGCCCTCATTGCTCCAAAGAGCTCATTTGCATATCAGAATAGTCATGATTTCTCTGCAGCGGAGCCACAGATTTGTATTGGGGAAGAGATCTTTGGATCAGCAGAACAGCAGGAATCTGGCAGTGCTCTTCTTTTAAGGCTTCATTCACACATCCGTATTTTGTTTCCTTGTCCATTCCGTATGCATTCCATTTCCGTATGTCCGTTCCGCAAAAAGTATAAAACATGTCCTATTCTTGTCCGTTTTGCTGACAAGGATACTGAGGTATGTGCTGACAGATTTCCGGGTATTTAGGAAACGCTATCTGATTGTACATTAGCAAAAAGTGGCCGTCATAACTGCATCATCATAGTACGTAGGGTTAGTTTGTGGTATGTAACCATGGAGACACACAGGTCTGCAATGGAGCTGCACACCCTGAACAGCAGGATTATTTTTAATCAAGACAGTTTGCAAAGTTGCACAGTATAGGAGACTGATTTCACAATGCAGTGTGCTGTGCGCAGGGGGAATCCTCCCAGTGCAATACGTCAAATGTAGTAGAAGCCCTTCTTCTTATGGAGGCACCTGTAGGATGACTTGACAGTCATTTTTAGAAAGACATTAGTAATCTTCTGTATTTTTTTCCTCTTTCTGTACAGGTTTATCACCACCAATCCCACGTTCCAGATTATTCAGACAAATCAAATGCCGACAGAGATAAATTACAGGGCCCCCATGGACAAACTCTTCTACCTACCTCACACCTGTAACTACAACTGCTTGTCGCGTGTCCGCGCCATCAACCACCGGGGCAAGAACCCCATGCTGATCCCACTGCTGTACGATTTCCGCCGCATGACCGCCAGGAGGCGTGTCAACCGCAAGATGGGATTCCACGTCATCTACAAAGCGCCCTGCGGGCTGAGCCTGCGGACCATGTCCGAAATAGAACGATTTCTCTTTGAGACAAGCTGTGACAAACTGTTTTTAGAAATGTTCTGCCTGGACCCTTATGTGTTGGTGGACCGCAAGTTCCAGCCGCAGAAACCTTACTATTATATCCCGGACATCACCTACGGCAAGGAGGATGTGCCCCTGTCCTGTGTTAATGAGATAGACCGGACTCCCCCTCCTCAGGTAGATTACAGCAAGGAGCGCATTCCCGGCAGAGGAGTCTTTATTAACACTGGCTTGGACTTCCTGGTGGGATGTGACTGCACGGACGGCTGTCGGGACAGGTAGGAAGAGACATCATCCACACACCTACACCTTCTGTTGCCGGGTCCTGCGCTCTGACTAGCTGGAGTCCTGACTGCAGTCTTTTTTCTTACTTTGGTTCTTTTTTAACATTTTCCACTTGGTTTACTGCTTGATGCCGTGTAGAAAGTACTAGCCGCCCAGCAGAATATGTCAGAGCGTATTTCTACATTAGTGCGGATAGCATCCGTGTATAAATGGAGTAATTATGTTCCATTCGAGGTCCCCATACATCTATTGTTCGCTAGATCGGCTGACCCAAAATCTCATTTAAAGGGGTTCTCCCACGAATAATGTAAAAAATGAAAATCAGACATCATACAGTACGTGACTACCTCTTTTTAACAAATCTAGAACCAGCCCTGTACCTCACATGGATCCAGAGATCTCCACATTCATATCAAGCTGACAGCTCGGGGAGTGTCTTTTCTGCTGCAGCTCAGGAGGTGTGTCCATGCTCTCCCGATCTCAGCTCAGGAGACAGTTAAAAGTTGAAACTGAGCATGTGCGGCCTGCTCAGTAAATAGGTCAAAGAAAGAAGAAATTAAAGGGGTTGTCTCACTTCAGCAAGTGGCATTTATCATGTAGAGAAAGTTACTACAAGGCACTTACTAATGTATTGTGATTGTCCATATTGCTTCCTTTGCTGGCTGGATTCATTTTTCCATCACATTATACATTGCTCATCTCCATGGTTACGACCACCCTGCAGTCCATCAGCGGTGGTCGTTCTTGCACACTATAGGAAAAAGTGCCGGCCTCTCTGGTGGCCAGGACTGTGGGAGCTCACATAGGCTGGTGCTTTTTCCTATAGTGGGCAAGCACGACCACCACTGATGGATTACAGGGTGGTCGTAACCATGGAAACGAGCAGTGTATAATGTGATGGAAAAATGAATCCAGCCAGTAAAGGAAGCAATATGGATAATAACAATATATTAGTAAGTGGCTTGTATTAACTTTCTGTACCTGATAAATGCCACTTGCTGAAGTGAGACAACCCCTTTAAGTAGTCCTGTACAGATACATTTTATTGAATAACTCAGTAGCTATACAGAATTTTTAATCACATGCAATTACAAAAGTATTCACATCCAGGAGCTGGTTTTAAAACTGTAGAATATTTTTCGTGGGACAACCCCTTTAAGGGGTGCTCATCCCCCTGACAGATGAGATGCATTGAATTTCATTGTCCAGTCCTTTTATTCTCCTGGGAGATAATCCTCCTCATGAAAAACACAAACCCATCTGTCTGAGCCAAGCATGCATGTGTATTGGGGGAGGGATGTGGAAGAAATGAGGTATCTTCACATTCTATTCTAATCACATTTATGGGCTATGCTTGGTCAGAGAAAAAAGTACTCGCTCCCACGCCAACACTTCCCTGGTTTTCCGCTGGTCTGTGCCCACCCGGCTCCAGTGGTCACAACATGTGACCGCTGCAGCCAATCACCCACCGCAGTGGTTTGAAAACATCTCTGCTGCAACCTGCTACAACCAGGGTATTGCTTAATCCCAGGACACAGAGAATAGTGGAGGACCAGGGAAGCATTGGCGCAGGAGCGTCACAGGACTGGTAATACGAGTAGTAGTCCTTTTATTATTATGGACCACACCTTTCACACTTGTCCTGTGCCTTCTTACTAGTACATTCTTACCTGTACGTTCTTATGAACTCATATTCCCAGTCTCCATTCCAGCTACTCTTCACCATCCTCCCTGCTTAGCTTTGTTGTCCTGACTGCGGCGGTGATTTACCTGTATACCGCACGTGACCGTGCAGACAATCACTGGCCTCAGTGGTCTCATGCCGCATTATACAGGCAGATCATACGTGCAGCAGCGGTGATGCCAGAAATGGAGGGGCTTCAGGACAGTTTATTTTTTTTAATTTTACCTTTCACCTTCATAATCTACCCTCAGGATGCATGGCCCGTCACTATTTGGTTATATAAACCCCCTACCAATCATCAGAATAAGGAGGCATTGGAGATTGTACAGGAAAACCTCTCTGCCACAGTGAAGACCTTGGTTCATGGTTCTCCAGACTGGCAGGGAATCTGGTAGCTATAGCTTTAGCAGCAGAGTGGGTGCTTTCTGTTGGACCCCATTTTTAGCTTCAGCAGTTTTGTACCTATGACACTGGCTGACCTGATTCTTGGCAGCTGAAGGCATCTGTGTTGGTCCCATGTTCATATGTGCCTGCATTGCTGAGAAACATCAACTTTTAATATATGCAAATGTGCCTCTAGGAGCAACAGGGGCGTTGCCATTGCACCAAGAGGCTCTGCTTTCTGTGCAAGTGCCACGCTTCTCCACATTGATTGACAGGGCCTGGCAGTGAAAATATCATGATACCTGCAGAGGGTGCGGCAGTTGCCTAGAAAGCGGAGCCTCTAGATGCAACGTTAACGCCCCCGTTGCTCCTAGAGGCTCATTTGCATATAATAAAACATCATTTTTCTCAGCAATGTGGACACATATGAACATGGGACCAACACAGATGTCTTCAGCTGCCAAGAGCACATGTAACAGGTCAGCCAGTGTCATAGGTACAAAACTGCTGACAGATGCCCTTTAATAGTTTGCTGTAGGTGAAGTAGATTGAGAATAACATTAATTCTTCATCATGGACAGTGAGGATTTTGGTAGTAATAAAAGGTGATATTCTTTCCCCATTAATGGCAAAGTCAGCAATTTGGGAAAAATATTAGACTGTACAGACCGGATACAACAACTTCTCATCATTCTTGTAGTGGTTTATATCTGCTTGTCTTATGTCTCTTTCCTGACACAACCCTGGAAGCTGTACGTGTGCGGTCGGCAGACAGTGTGTACCTTTTGTCATGTCGTTTCTGATTCTTGAATCTTTATGACTCTTATGTCTCTATATAACTAAATGATACAATTCTGGCTTCCTACAGCCACCACTAGGGGGAGCTTACTGCATACTGCCTTACTGAGTTCAGTATGTAAACTGTATGCACTCAGCTCCCCCTGGTGGTGACTGTGGGCTGCCAGAATGTTATCTCAGATCTATGCACTGTTAAAGGGGTTTTCTCACTTGGCACAATGACATATATGTTCAGTATAACCCCATAATGAGCAACTTACTAATATACTTTGTTTCAAAACTGGATCCTCTCCTAGATATTTCTCATCCTGTAGCCCTTTAGGGCATGCTGGTTGTCAGAGGTTACGGCCACCTCTGCAGTCTAGCAGTGGTGGCCGCGTCTGCTCACTGAGATGTAAAGCGCTGGCTTGTTTGGTGGCCGGGAGTGAGCGCTCATAGCTGCACATGCGCACTAGCTCCTTCCAGTCCCGGCGACCTATATGCTGTGTTGAACAGCTCCCTGCAATGTCAGAAGCCTATGAGCTGTTCAACACGAGAAGCAGCAGCTCCAGACATGGGGGGACTGTCCAGGATCTAGGCTGTCATCTGGTGATGGATGACAGCTGTTCAGACTGTCGTAACTTTGTAAAATAGAGTGCCCTTTCACTCGCAGCCAGGGGAGAGGAGCGAGCACGCAGGAGGCAAGCTGCATGCGTGATAACATCAGCCAGCCTGGCCTGTGCCATCAATCAAGAAAAGAGTGACCGGCCTCCAGACTGAACTCAGAGTGCACAGCTAAAGATCTGGGCTGTTCTCAACTTGCTAGGTGAGACAACCCCTTTAAGGGTTGCTCCATCAGTACAGCCCATATCTACATACCTCATTGGGGGCGCTTCCTCTTCTTTGAGCTACGATGGAGAGGTACTTACCAGTAGCTGCTTCTACTTTGGAGGTTTTGGGTTATCCATCTATTAAATGCCCGGCTGTTAATCTGAACGGTCACCATTGTGTCCGCCGACCATTTCTCAGATTGTTGTAGTTGAGTAGTATATATTGCTTTCTGTCTGGAACAGTTTACGTTGAAATCTACTTTTCTGTTTCAGATCCAAATGTGCTTGTCACCAATTGACAATTGATGCCACGCGCTGCACCCCCGGGGCACAGGTGAACTCCTCCGCAGGTTACACTCACAAGAGACTGGAGGAATGTCTGCCTACTGGGTAAGGATTGTGTTCGGTTCTGGAGGACCCCACCAGGGCTGTTCTCCAGGGAAAGGGTTAAGCAGATTGTGGCATTTATTGATTTGATATCAAAAGCAAAATTAAATAACTAACTTTAAAAAACTACATAATTAGCTCATTATGCCCCTGGTAACTTACATGGCCACTTAACCTTTCAACCGACTGCATAAATCAATAGTACAGGTGAATATAAGAAACCTTGTAATATATGTTGCCTCTTTCTCCATTTATCAGGCTCTTCTCTCTGAATTATCTGCTAAATGAGTGACCAAGACGGACTGTCAGGATCAGGTTACAGCTGCCCATATAAGTCTGTAGGAGGAAGACAGTGAGCTGCTAGGGGAGAAATAGGCATAATCTCTGATAAGATATATTACAAGGTTTCTTATATTCACCTGTATTATTTATACGTAGTTTGTTAAAGGGGTTATCCAAGCCTGGAAATTCCCCCCATATGCTCGGGCCCCGCTCACTGATTCCACTTAACAGGGAGAAGCAGCGGCGGCCATATTTGAGGGGGGGGTTGTTGTCAGGCAGTGGTAGGGGATGATGGGGACGAGCCTCTTTTGCATCGCCTGCCATTGGCTGCCCCCGACAATTAATGTTTTCATCCGCATACGGGGAAAAGCAGCGGAGACCATGCGGGGAGCCAGGAAAATAGAATCAGTGTGAGGGGCCTGGGCGTATGGGGGCTTTTTCAGGCTTGGATAACCCCTTTAAATAACCATGTAAGTTGTAAAATAAATCCTAAATGGTTTCTGATAGTCTGCACTTGCCTCTCGCTAAGAGGAATTCCAGATGTTCTGTGCCAAATACATCATAAAATACAACAGTGTGTCTTCCAGCTCCGCTGAAACTACAACTCCCAGTATGCATTTTGTCAGCAGCCACTTCACATCTCCGTAGAGTTCTCTTGCTGTGTTGTTAAAGGGGTCTATTCAGTTTTAGAACAACCCCTTCCAAATCCAACAGTGTCGCACTTGTGTTCAAGGCTTCCAAAATCTGTCCACAGCAAACGTGGCGATGTTGTCTTCTCCATGGAGATTTCCCTTCAGGGTAAAGTAAGAATGGATATGGCTGCATTTACATACCGGTCCTGGTGAGGAGAAAGCATGGAGACTTCTCCGAAGGGGATAGCTCCTGTTTTTTCAGGACCTGGTTCTCAAATGGACCATTTATAGGGAGACTGGAATGAAGGTCCTCATGTAGTGGTCATGAGCTAGTCTTCGGAAAGAAGGAAGTGCAGGACCACGGGGGATGTAGTAGTGTGAATCTGGTGAATGCACCCATCTTACTATTTGCTCTCCCTTACAGGGTGTACGAATGCAACAGGAGGTGTAGATGCAACGCCAACTTGTGCAGTAACCGCCTGGTACAACATGGCCTCCAAGTGCGTCTCCAGCTCTTCAAAACCCAGAACAAGGGCTGGGGGATTCGCTGTCTGGACGACATAGCAAAGGGTTCCTTCGTGTGTATATATGCAGGTATGAACCGAAGTCTGCTTATTGTGAATGGCAGGAGCGGGGCGGGCATGATGATGCCATACTAGGAAGATCTAATGTCGCTTCTGGTGCCATCATCACCTTGCGTCCCTCTTCTAGAAGTGCAGATTGTCTCTGTCCAGAGGTTTCCGCAGAGACGATTGTCTGCTAAGGACAGAGCACACAAAAAAATCATAATGTAATACCAAAGCACTTAGGACTATAGTTTAATTTTTACAAGTTCACTGATCTGATAAGTGGTCCCATAGCTGTGTAGTTTCTGCCTCTGCTGTCACATGTCACAAACGGTAAGGGGTGACGACATGTCAGCACAAGGGGATCATAGCCTGACTCAGTCCTGCAACGTGACGGCCAGCTATGGGCTCCTCGGCTCTGGGGAGGTTAGATGGGTGCCAGCTCCTTAAAGGGACTCTCCAGGATTTCACAATGGGATAGGTCATCAGCATCAGATCAGCAGGGGTCGCACCCCTGACAATCAGCTGTTTGGGGATATGACTGGTTACTGCTGCAGTCACTATTAATAATGTCGTAGATAGTCATTGATTTACAGAGTGAAGAGTTCCTGGCCGGATCAGATCGCTCAGAGATAGGAGAACCTGGCACAAGTGCCCTGCCAGTGCTTTAGTTGAGAAAAATATATTTTCAAGGACCAAAGGAGCGAAAGGATTTTTATTCTAAAAATCAATGATGGTCTGAGAAATTGCTGAGCAGTGCTAAATAAGCCAGGGGGAAATCACTGGTGTCCAGTCACTGATGTCTTCTCACTGGTACCTGTGATGTATCAGAAGATCTCCTTCACTGGAGGACCCCTTAAAGCTTATAAGCTTGGGGTTTTTTTCTAGGCCGTAGAGTAAATCTATGTGAGGCTTTCGTATTGGGATTGTACATATGATGGTCACTCACCCAGTCTACTCCTGCGCAGGTAAAATCTTGACAGATGACTTTGCCGACAAGGAAGGCCTCGAGATGGGCGATGAGTACTTTGCCAACTTGGACCACATCGAAAGTGTGGAGAACTATAAAGAAGGTTACGAAAGCGACGTCAAGTCGTCTTCAGACAGCAGCGGCGTCGACATCAAGGAGGACGAGGAAGAAAACAGTGTTAGCGATGACCAGGACGACTCCAATGACAGCTCGGACGACAACTTTGGTAAAAAATGAGGACCTTGCCACCAGCTCTGTATGGCGCAGCTATGCCACGCGAAGGCAAACCAGGGGGCAGAAGGAAAACGGGACTTCAGAGACGGCCTCTAAGGACTCTGCTTTAGTTAGACAAACCAGCCAGGAGGAGAACACGGACTGCAAGCTGCCGGAGGAGACCTCCAAAAATAAGGTGGCTTCTTGGCTGAGCTCTAACACTATGGCAGACACATTCATGGACTCAGATAGCAGGTCGTCTCTCAAATTGGGAGAAGCACACGATGCGGAGAAACTGCCCAAGAAGGAGGAGCCTGGGAAGGTGAGGAGGATCTCACGTCAAAAGTGCTTCACCAAGGCTGGTAGAACGGGGCGGCGGGTCACTTTTTTGCTGCAGCTTTGTTGCTGTGTCTTATATTTCTGCTGAACCCCTCCCTCTCCAAGCATTTGGTGAGACCTGCGTTCCCCGGTAGGGGCACTTGAAATGAATTGGGCACGAGAGTGTAATCCACAGAGACAGAGATAAAGCTTTAAGGTACATGGGGAAACCAGTCATTAGGACAAATGTACATCCGCTGCCTTGGTCAGGTTTGAATGTATGAGCTTAGTCTTGTAGAGCCGCTGGGGTCGGGCTTACCCATTCAAGTACAAGGGGTTTCTCCATGGGGCCTTGTCTGTCTCAGTAATGGGCCCCTAATACAACAGGATCCGTCTGGGGCCCACTTAGGAGGCAAGCACTTGGCAGTAGGGTCTATGATTTTTTGTCAAAATGGAAATTGTCAATCAGTGGTTGTCAGGAAATCAGGGCAGAAGAGCTAACATGTATTCTCCATGAAATAACACTTCTGGAGCATCTATTCTTAAAAATAATAATGTTATTCCTACTGGAAATGTATGCCTAAATTGTCACTTGGCCTTACTGTTCCCTGCAGTGTGTCCCTACTGTCAGCACCGACTATATCGTGTCACACTCTCCGAGGACAAATCCCACTGTCAATTTCACTTGTTTCCAGGAGGAATAACAGGCACAGCACAATGCAGAGGTCATTGCTATTTTATGGGGCATTTCAGCGGTGTCAGGCACGTCCTCTTTAAACATAGATAATTGCCAGGACCAGCAAACCTCCATAGACATGCATGCCAGCCCCCCAGTATACCAATCCATGCCAAATTGTGAGCATGCATGTGTGGAGGGGTTGATTTGGCTGACAACTATTGAAGGTGTACGGCCAGCTAACAGATGATTAGGGGTCCCTGCCGATCATGTTTGCAGCCACTCTGGCACTCATGCCTGCACTGCAGCTTTGTTGTCTACCTCCACCATGTGGTGGTGCAGGGTATTGCAGCTTTGCTTCATTCATTTGAAACAGGACTGCTGCTACTGAGTAGACTGTGCAGGTAGAGGGAACCATGTGAACAATAAAGAGACCGCAGCGGACCCCAATGTTGAAGGCTTAACCTGATGACAGGCCATCGATATTCTGATCCAGGAGAATCCCTTTAATGTCTAGCCATGTACTTCGCCAGTCCTAACAATGCCCATATTTTCTGTTGTCACGCAGGACACGGATGAAGCTGGCAAGTCTTCTGGGTATGTGTGGATAGCATAAATCTTAGTGGGGAGCAGTGTTGGCATCATAGTCTTCTCACACAGTTTCTTTGGTCCATAGGCATGGAGAAAATAACAGAGTATACGGTTACAACCCGACCCCAGCACAACCTCAGGGTATCAAGAGACCAGTCAGCAAAACCTCTATGCACCAGAACAGGCGCCAGTCCAACGCTCAGACCAATGATGTAAGCGTTGTACCTTACTTGCAGACAGATGTGTAGCACAGGTCTTATTTAACCACCTAACTGTTTTGCCGGAGTCCAGCTCCGGCAGTGTGAAAAGTAGCTAACTGGAGGGGGGAGGGCTGCTTTAGATGGTGATATCTCCTCAATGGTAGCATCTAGAAACAAGCAACTGATCTTGTTTGAAAGCAGACATTCAAAGCTTTCATACAATTCATACAAAGCTTGGAATGTCAGCTTTCAAACAAGACTAGTTGCATGTCTCTAACTGCTACCATGTATAGGATTAATCACAGCACTCCAATTGTATGTTGCAATTAACAGGACGCTTTATTAGTATAGCTCCATTTTATCGAGGCCAACATTAATGTTTCGGTCCTCGGACGCCATTCTGTCTCCACTATACACCTACGGCCGTGACCAAGGTCCGGGAGGACCGAAACATTAATGTTGGCCTCGATAAAATGGAGCTATACTAATAAAGCGTCCTGTTAATTGCAACATACAATTGGAGTGCTGTGATTAATCCTATACATATATTTGGGCTGATTACCCGATCGCTGAGCACCAATTCCAGGTGGTGTGCCTTCTAAATTTGTTGGAGTCTAGCTGCTACCATTCAGGAGATAGCAGCATCTAAAGCAGCGCTCCCCTCCACTTAACTACTTATCCCACTGCTGGAGCTGGACTCTGGCAAAACACCCACCCATTCTAAGATTGAAGGGGCCTTGGTGTAGCGCTGTGTCCTCTTCCAAGTTGTCAGTATAAAAGGGGACGGTCTGCACCAGTAACCCCCTCTGTCAGGGCCCTGATGGAGGGCTCCCCTTTCCTTGTGTAAACCTTCCCTCGCCTTGTGTTCTTCAGGAGGTCCTGACATTATCCAGCAGCTCGGAGAGTGGGGATGGAAGTAAGAAACCTGCCGCTCAGACAAACGCCAATGACAGTGATGATATTCAGACCATCTCATCTGGCTCCGATGTGGATGAGGACAAGAAGAACATCCCCTTCAGCACAGGTACACCAGTCTGCCGCACTTCATGGGGTGCAATATATGAAGGCTCATATCCCATGCTAGATTAAAGGGAATCTGCCAGCAATATTTTTCCTCTATGGTGTGTAAATCGTACCTTGGTATCTTTATGAGCTTTTCTGATCGCAAGAAATTATTCAATCGTATAAAATGTCCCCCCATAATGAATATACTTACCTGACTCGCCGCCGCCGCTGCTTCTCCCCATGCGTGGATGGGGGCGGCAGCCAATGGCAGACGGGAACGAGCCTACATAGCATTGTGGGTGATGTTAGGGAGGCTCGTCCCCGTCCCCACCTACCATTGGCTGCCCCCCATCCCGACACCGGATGTTTTCATCTGCGGAGAAGAGCAGTGCGAGGACCAGGAGCGGCACTGGGAGCGGTTAAGTATATTCAGTGTGGGGGTCTGGAATATGGGGGTGCTTTTTCTTTAATGTTTATACCGTCACTATACCATCACTGATGCCCTCCCTACATCTATGACGTCACCTCTATGCTGTGTCCAGGTCCTTTGTGCACCACAGTACGGGCATTGGCCTCTTTGTATGTACTGAGCATGTGCAATGCTTCGACCGCCAGAAGTGGAGTGACAGCCATCTCAGTGGTCTTACCATGAAGTCAGGGGCACGGTGCATGCGCAGTACATGCAAATTCGTGAAGTCTTCCTGAGGCTTCCTTCTGGCAGATAACAGGGGTTTCTCAATATAGTATTTGAGATGAGGGTTGTCCATCACCACCTGTCACATCTGCAAATCACAGAGCAGCCAGCGCCTGGTAACACTTCACTTTATTCCAAAATGTAAAAGTCCTTACAGCATGAACAGATCCAAGAGCGTATGATATATGAAGGACAGTCGCTGGAAAACCGCTCCATGGCAACGCGTTTCAGATTACGTGTTAGTACGAGTGGGCGGTATGTGTAGACGCCGATCACTTCACTCAGGTGGAGCAATTACACATTTAATTTCAAATCATACAAAATGCAATAAAACAAGATAAAATATCACCAAAATAAATGAACTAATAAGACGAGCAAGACCTGACTCTTAATAGTAAAGTATTAGATTATTTCTGTTTTTGAAGTCATTGGGGCAGAGGACTTAAGTAAAAAGTTCTCTCCAACGTGTAGTACAGTCTGCATAAATAAGATCACAACACTACAAGGTATATAGTATAAATGTTAGTTATTGCCAAATTCTGTGTATTGCCCGTCCACTATGATACACCCCCTGCACCGGTGTTAATAATAGGTTATTTTGTGAAGTGTTTGGAAGACGTATAATTCACATCCTGTCATGTCTTATGAAGGAGGACCTGTGGTGAAGAGACAAGTGGCCGTAAAATCCACCCGAGGGTTTGCCTTAAAATCCACGTACGGTATCACAGTGAAGCCCAACATGCCGTCAGCTGACAGGGGGGAAGGAGGGCTCGGGCGTAGGACGACCCGACAGTTTTACGATGGCGAGGAATCCTGTTACATCATTGATGCCAAATTGGAAGGAAATTTGGGTCGATATTTAAATGTAAGTTGCTGAAGTGTTCTAAATGTAATGTCCATAAGGAACACCGACAGACTGTCGGCTTTTCAAAAATCAGTGGGGTACCAGCTGTTGGCATTTCCATTGATCAGCTTTTTAAAATGGAGGGAAGGCTCTGTATTAGGAAGTTCCTCCACTGAGAACTCACCCTGCACTTTGTGTCCCATTCCAGCACAGCTGCAGTCCTAACCTGTTTGTCCAGAACGTCTTTGTGGATACCCATGACCTGCGGTTCCCCTGGGTGGCTTTCTTCGCCAGCAAGTAAGTAATCTGCTTAACATTCCTCTACCTTTATATTTGTCATGTAAAATGTCTCCTGTGCTGACACCATGAGTAGAGATATACATTTATGTAGATGTGTGTGTATGCACACCACCCGTATGGCTTATGTAATCATGTCCATGGCTAGATGCTGTTATTTTCTCTTGAGTTTTATGCTTCTCTGCATTGTCATATGTCGGAATCTGACACCAAGTAGCTTAACTGCACCACTGGGAATATCCTGTGCCGCACATTCATTTTCGAATCTTGAAATATATAAGCTTATGCAGGCTAAGTGAATAAATATATTTACTAATTGTGATTTAAATATAGAAATCACATACAGAATAGTAAATATATTTATTCACTTAGCCTACGTAAGCTTATTAATTCTCAAATCTTTTGAATTCACGATGCGTGACAATTTCGCTGGAAGAGATTCCCAGGATCTTTACAGAATGACTGTTGTTTAGGACCTGTCCTACTAATAAGAGTAGGAGGCCGACTCTCCCCAACATCTGCCTGTTGGAAGGCAAAAGTTGGGCATGCAGAATTTTAACATGCCCCAGCCTTCGTTCTCTGTGTGGTAATTTACTGTTGCTTAAAGGAACCTTCCAGATCTCTGTGGGTTGTCCAGTTTCTCTCTCCTGTCCGTCCTGACATCAGCATAACCACTTTGATTGACGCTGGGACTGATTGGAAGAAACAAGACCTGGGGATTGGGAGTACATATTTCTTGGCCCGTAAAGTTTTGCTTACTCTACAGGCAATAATTTTGATTTCAGCGTGCACACAACTCTGACAGTAACACTTTTTGCTCTGCTACATCTGGAGATCCAGCACCTGCAATGAGAATAGTCACTGTATTGTGTGCATGTAAAAACAAGCTGTGTCTTTGCTCCACTGCTCTGAAATACATAACTCACCTGATTTGTGTTCTCCTAGGAGGATCCGAGCTGGCACTGAGCTGACCTGGGATTATAACTACGAGGTGGGCAGCGTGGAGGGCAAGAAGCTTCTGTGTTGCTGCGGATCCACGGAATGCAGGGGGCGTCTTCTGTAAATCCACATCGCCAAGTATCCAATCCTGGTGCTGAAAACAGATCTTCTCTGTCAACTCCACATCATAGCAGGTTTTCACACAAGTCCCCCCCCATCCCCAGAACTGCACCCCTTTACTGCTTCCTGTGGCTGAAGAGAGGAGAGCTACTTAGTCTTTATTTGTAGAGTTATGTTTGGTATATTTTTTTCATGTCCAAATAATAAAAGCTAGAATTTATTTGCATCATCTGAGTTTATAAGGGGGAAAGGTCCCGCGTTCAGGACCCTCAGCTATAAGGGTCCTCAAAACGTGGATCTGCAAAAAATACGGATGACATCAGTATTGCATCAGTTTTTCTGCGGACTCATAACAATGACGGATGTAGGTGGTGGTCTTTTTTTTTTTTGGGGGGGCGAACCCATAGAAATGAATAGGTCTGTGTGCGATCCACAAGAAATGCGGGTCAGAGGCAGACCAAAAATACATTTGTGTGAATGGGGCCTTAGCCAGAGCAGAACACATATTTGACTCATCACATGGGCACCCCATTGATTACAGCTGGAACGTTGGTGCTGGAGGGGAGTTAAATGAATTGTTGCTCAGTAGATTACCACTGATCAGTGCAGGGACACAATCAGACCAGGGTGGTAGCATTTGGTACATATGACCCAAATGACTTTCCAACCACTGCAAGAGGTCTGACGTGGTCAGATTTCTTTTTGCATGGTTTTCTTGCAATAAAGCAGATTTTATTTTTCTGCAAATTTCACCTGTGTTAAAAGGGTGAAATCTACAGCAATTCTGCAACATACGTGGCAAGTTACCGATTTGAATATCCACGTGGATTGTTTTAACCACCTAACTGTTTTGCCCGAGTCCAGCTCGGGCAGTGTGAAAAGTATGATATATCCTCAATGGTAGCAGCTAGAAACATGCAACTGGTCTTGTATGAAAGCTGACAGTCCAGACTTTCATACAAAATGATAGCTAAATTCCAAACAGAGGAGAAATCACTTTTCGAAATCGTGAGTAAAACCTGTTTTTACTTTCATTTTCAGCTGCATTCCACAGCATCCCGATTTCAGTGATGTCTTTCTCTGTCCTGTACATATTGCTGTCATTTTGGTAATGTATGAAAGCTTTGAATGTCTGCTTTCAAACAAGATCAGTTGCATGTTTCTAGCTGCTACCATTCAGGAGGTAGCAGCATCTAAAGCAGCCCTCCCCCCTCCAGGTAGCTACTTTTTCCACTGCTGGAGCTCCACTCTGGCAAAACAGTTAGGCGGTTAAAGGGTCGCTAACTTTTCATAAAACTTTGTCAGAGAGATAGTAAAACTAGATCGATGGGTGCTGAGACCCCCCCGCCGATACCTAAACGAGGGGAGAGAAGTGCCCCCACACAGCGCACACGCTTAGCTGGACGAGACGGGCTCAATAGAAGTCTACTGGCCTGTCTTGATTCCATCCTCAGGAGAAGGAAGAGATGACTTCTATGGTTCCCTCATCTTTTCATCTGTAGATCTGTCAATTCCTGGGCTCCTCTTCTCTCATGCAAGATGGCCGCACTACTTCTCAAACTACTTGGTGCACATCCGGCATCTGTAGTCCTAAACACTTCACGCTTCTGGCTCTGTTCTAGGATTGGCCAGCAGGAATTGTTTTGGGCTACCGTAAACACCAGATAGTCAGAGGCAGTGTGGCCATCATGGATGACCGAAGAGCTTGGGAATTGGTGGATCTGTAGATGAAAAGTTGATGAAGAGGGGCGTTGCTTTAACATTAGCCCTTAAAAGGGGGTTATTCTGGTTTTCGCAAATGCTGTTGGTTGAATTATAAAATAACTTCCAACAATTTTGCAGAATTTTTGTGTCACTGGGATATTACACATCCACAATCCAGACCAAACACAAGATCCTTTAAATCAACGTACATGATATCCACATGGGCGCTCCGCCCGGGCCTCAGCTATGGTCGGTGGGAAATGTCCCAGACAAATACATACTTTGTACTCAGATCCATAATACATACATAAGGAGCTCCAGCCAAAATAAAAAGACTCCCCCGGCCGACCATGAGTCTGCAGGAGATACCCCTGTTCTTTCACCTAATCCTTGGGAAAATAAAGCAGTCATACTGATAAGGACAGCCCGGGGTGGGAGCATGTCCCTGACTTTACCCTTATTACACCCTCCTGACATGTTTTACACTGAAGAAATTATCTGGATTTAGAGTATGTTGATTTAAAGGGGTTGTCCAGGAGGAAAATATTAATGATCTCCACATAGGTCATCTAACACCCAGCACCCCCACTGAGCAGCGGTGTGAAGATGATGAGGCATACAAGATGAAAGTCATCTCTGGAATGTACATCAGCGTCTACAGCCAGTCCAGACAGCAGCAGGCAAATTATTAAAGTGACAAAAAAATTGCATCAACAATATTAAAAAATAAAAATAAAAAAAATTAAATGTCCAGTGGAAAAGCTCCACTCCTCACCTTCTATGGCTTCACAAGGAAAGTCTTGAGATGTTAACAAGGTAGGTCCATTCCAGGGTTAATCTGCTTTATGGTGGTTTTTCGGCACTGAGTGACCATTGGACACGGCCTCGTTCTTGGCGGGTTCCTCATCGTCTTCATCTGGAACGTCAGTTTTGTCTTTGTCGTTTCTTGCATCTTGTTCCAACTGGAGGAGTTAGTAGAAGCCATGGGAAATATCACTGACACCACTGTCGCTATGTCTATACAGTAAGTAACCAAACACTCTTGGGACTGAGCCTGAAATTAAGAACTGATATCCCTCGCCGCCGCTCTGGTTATCCTGGTTGGGCTCCGTTCTCCTGGCTGCAGCAGAGAAGTCACTTTGAAAAAAGCCAATGACTGGCTTCCGAAGCGCACGGAAGTGACATCATCGCTGCAGCTGGGAAAATAGAGCCCAACTGAAGTGCTGCAGTAACTTCCAGGTAAGTAAGTTCTTTATTGCTGGCTGTTCATGAAGGTTTCCCAGTCTCATAAAACCCCTTTAAAGGAGTAGTCTCATCTTAGAATTTAAGGGCATACCCCCATTATCTGATAGGTGTGGGTTTCACCAGTGGGAAGCGCATCTATATTGAAAACGGATGGCTGGAGGACTCTGGTCCATAGAAGGGAACGGGACTGGCCACTGCTCGCCTATTTTTGTCGGCCTGGGCGACTGCACAGTGCGCCCTCCAACACTTTCGGGGCTTCATATGGATGATACCAGACAATGGGTCATATCCTAATGAAATGCCCCCATTGTCTCAGATTAGAAAATCCCTTTAAGGCTTCTCTGTGAATGGAATGAGTGTTATACAGTTAAAGATTAGATTAGGTTACATACAGGATACTTGCTGGACCTTGGACAGTTGTGTTAGACAAGGACAGGCTGGACAACCCCTTTAAGTGTATGACATAACCGTCCAAGGTCCAGCAATTATCACATATGTAACCTAATCTAATTAATAGGCCATATGCACGATACTTGCTGGGCATGTGAAGGTTCTCTTGGCAGTGCCTGATGTCAGATCCAGTGGCTGGACATATCCTTTAACACTTCAACAACTCTCCTGACGATCTTGTTGATAAGATTCTGTTATTAAGTAAGTCGGGTTCATTAGAGGGGATAGGTTCACCGGCGCCAGATTTGTAGAAGCCGTAAAATCAAAACTATTCCATGCATCAGAATGGGGATGTTTCTGCATGGATTTCTGCAAGCCCCAATCATAGGTCGCAGGAATGACTGCGGCAAATCTGCTGTGTGTGAATGCACCCTAATAAGGAGTTAATTAAGGCGTTCTCGGAACAGGGAGATGAGGCAGCTGCATGCTGAAGTGTGCCCTCAAGCACATATAACTAAATAATTAACTTTTAGGTAAAATGTTTATGAATGGGGCCGCAGCACACGGAGTACGGCAGGAGCGCACATTCATAGACTGTAGACTCCGTACACCGCGGACAAGTCAGCGGGGTACAGAAAAGTGGAATTTAAGCGCACAGGGAAAGGTGCTCTTTGAGTAGGAATATCTCTATTAAAAATTCAAATTGCATGAATAAAGTACATTACAGAATGGACGTTTAAAGAGTAAACTTTTAATTAACTTTTTGGTAAAATGTCCCTAATAATTTATTAGGGACATTCTACCAAAAAGTTAATTAAAAGCTTAGGTACCCTTTAAACGTCTATTCGCCACCTACAAAGATGCAAGTCTTACCTTTTCTGTGAGAAATTTGTGGGCCATGCCAAGGATGAACATGCAGACAATGTAGTATCCACAGCATGACAGAAAGGCGGGTGCCATGTAAGATCCTGCAGAGGAGGGGAAAACGGACATAACACCCCGCACCCTCACTGATCAGTCGTTGTCACAGGTGGCAAAAATGAAAATACATTTCAGGAATACTGAGTAACTCAATCTACTGAAGGACTGAGTATCATGACAAACACTTATTGTCACTATTGCTTTACAGACTTCCAGTACGTAGCTTATACTCCATTCACATACAAAGCTGCATTCAGAGTTCTCCTAGATTCCAGTTCCTGTAAAGCTGCAAGCCACCATATCGTACTGCTGCCCCCTAGTGGTCAAGTGGTTATACAGAGCCTGTCCGCCGTCGTGGTGTCAGCTCAGTGCTGAAGATTTAGAGGACAGCAGAATTTCCAAGGGTGGTTTAATGTCATTTGTTTCAGCAGAAGGTTCTTATCAACTGTGACACATTGTACTGGACACCTTTCCCTGTGCTCATCTCTGCTTATTACAGTCTATGAGACACTAACAGGATATCACATCCTCAGAAATCTAGTTCCAAGTCAATTCAGCTGAAAAACTGGACTTATATTCTGGATAATAGGGGGGCGGTACTACTATAATACTGCTCCTATGTACAAGAATATAACTACTATAATACTGCTCCTATGTACAAGAATATAACTACTATAACACTGCCTCCTATGTACAAGAATATAACTACTATAATACTGCTCCTATGTACAAGAATATAACTACTATAATACTGCCACCTATATACAAGAATATAACTACTATAATACTGCTCCTATGTACAAGAATATAACCACTATAATACTGCCTCCTATGTACAAGAATATAACTACTATAATACTGCTCCTATGTACAAGAATATAACTACTATAATACTGCTCCTATGTACAAGAATATAACTACTATAATACTGCCTCCTATGTACAAGAATATAACTACTATAATACTACCTCCTATGTACAAGAATAACTACTATAATACTGCCTCCTATGTACAAGAATATAACTACTATAATACTGCTCCTATGTACAAAAATATAACTACTATAATACTGCTCCTATATACAAGAATATAACTGCTATAATACTGCTCCTATGTACAAGAATATAACCGCTATAATACTGCTCCTATGTACAAGAATATAACTACTATAATACTGCTCCTATGTACAAGAATATAACTACTATAATACTGCCACCTATATACAAGAATATAACTACTATAATACTGCTCCTATGTACAAGAATATAACCACTATAATACTGCCTCCTATGTACAAGAATATAACTACTATAATACTGCTCCTATGTACAAGAATATAACTACTATAATACTGCTCCTATGTACAAGAATATAACTACTATAATACTGCCTCCTATGTACAAGAATATAACTACTATAATACTACCTCCTATGTACAAGAATAACTACTATAATACTGCCTCCTATGTACAAGAATATAACTACTATAATACTGCTCCTATGTACAAAAATATAACTACTATAATACTGCTCCTATATACAAGAATATAACTGCTATAATACTGCTCCTATGTACAAGAATATAACCGCTATAATACTGCTCCTATGTACAAGAATATAACTACTATAATACTGCTCCTATGTACAAGAATATAACTACTATTATACTGCTCCTATGTACAGGAATATAACTACTATAATACTGCATCCTATGTACAAGAATATAATACTATAATACTGCTCCTATGTACAAGAATATAACTACTATAATACTGCTCCTATGTACAAGAATATAACTACTATAATACTGCTCCTATGTACAAGAATATAACTACTATAATACTGCTCCTATGTACAAGAATATAACTCCTATGTACAAGAATATAACTACTATAATACTGCTCCTATGTACAAGAATATAGCTACTATAATACTGCTCCTATGTACAAGAATATAACTACTATAATACTGCTCCTATGTACAAGAATATAACTACTATAATACTGCCTCTTATATACAATAATATAACTACTATAATACTGCTCCTATGTACAAGAATATAACTACTATAATACTGCTCCTATGTACAAGAATATAACTACTATAATACTGCCTCCTATGTACAAGAATATAACTACTATAATACTGCTCCTATGTACAAGAATATAACTACTATAATACTGCTCCTATGTACAAGAATATAACTACTATAATACTGCTCCTATGTACAAGAATATAACTGCTATAATACTGCCTCCTATGTACAAGAATATAACTACTATAATACTGCCTCCTATGTACAAGAATATAACTACTATAATACTGCTCCTATGTACAAGAATATAACTACTATAATACTGCTCCTATATACAAGAATATAACTACTATAATACTGCCTCCTATGTACAAGAATATAACTACTATAATACTGCCTCCTATGTACAAGAATATAACTACTATAATACTGCCTCCTATATACAAGAATATAACTGGTATAATACTGCTCCTATATACAAGAATATAACTACTATAATACTGCTCCTATGTACAAGAATATAACTACTATAATACTGTCTCCTATGTACAAGAATATAACTACTATAATACTGCTCCTATGTACAAGAATAGAACTACTATAATACTGTCTTCTATGTACAAGAATATAACTACTATAATAGTGCTCCTATCACTGCTATATTACTCTACATCACCACCATGCGGCTTAATATTAGCATGCATTATGAGATGTGTGGTGTAACCAGGAACAGGTGGAGCCTGTTTTTTTTCTTTTGTTTTTTCTCGCAATGACATTTCTATCACTCCATAGTGCTATCATGTGTTGAGCAGCACGGTGGCTCAGTGGTTAGTGCTGGTGTATAGCCAGGTTGGGGATCCTTGGTTCAAACCCAGTCAATCTTCTTCCTAGTGATTTTGTGTGTGTTTTTCCTACACTTGATTGTGATTAATATGATACCGAGCAAAAATAAAGGGGATTAGAACCAAGGACCCCAGTGCTGCAAGATCCTAATACTATCCTCTCAGCCACCATGTTACCCAACAGGGTAAAGTGTTTTTTGAAAACACTAAAAATGTTGGCCTCCTCCCAGTACTCAATCATGTCTTTGGCCACCTCCTAGTGGGTGCTTCTGTTGGTCAGCATGGTGGCTCAGTGGTGAGTACTGCTGTCTTAGAGTGGTGAGGTCCTTGGTTTATATACCACCAAAATGGAGTGTTGGCCATGAGTATGGAGACTGTGAGTGTTGGTGGAGAAGATGGGTGTGTAGACTGCATAATGAGTATGTTGTTTGTAGGTGAGAAAATGAAGCATAACAACTGATCCCTCCCAGTGCTCGGTCATGTCATTGCCCACCTCCGAGTGGGTGCCTGTGTTGAATAGCATGGTGGCTCAGTGGTGAGTACTGCTGTCTTAGAATAGTGAGGTCCTTGGTTCAAATCCCTAGAAAGGTGATGTGATGGGTGTACGGCAATTGTGATGATAGTTGAGATTCTGTATGACTGGTGGTAATAAGAATGTTGCTTGTATATGAGAAAGTAAACTGTTTGTGGGAGATCAAGGGTGATGTCTGTATGGAGATTGTGAGATGTTTGGCTGAGTGGTGGTAATGGGTGTGTAGTAATTTGGTGTGAGATGGAAAAAGGGAATATGTTTGTTGGTTGTGAGAGGAAAAGGAATATGTTTGTGAGTGGTGATAAAGAGAGGAAAGTAATATTTAAAAAAACCTACTTTTGGACTTAGTTTTTAAAAATGTATATCTGTTCTGCTCCTTGGTCTCCACAGAGGGAGACCACCATTAATTATACTTGTATAGCACAAAGAATCCTTTCCTTCATCTGTTACCACCAAGACTGCACCCTCAGGAGAACACTTGTAACCCCATCAGATAACAGCATTGAGTGGATTTGAACCTGGAGCCTCACAACTGAAAGACACCTGTGCTTCTGACCTCTGACCACTGACCACTGAGCCACTATTCTGCTTGGTACTAGTAAGCCCGAGGAGGTGAAAGATGACATGAACGGGAGGAAGGGCCAAGCAGGTATATGAGGACACGAACAGGAGGAAGGGCCGAGGAGGTGAATGATGACATGTACCAGCAACAGGAGGAGAGGCTCCTAGAACCAATGATCTCTGTGGTATCCACCATGTTGCCTCCTCCCATTGCTGGTCCATGTCATTGCTCACCTCCAAGTGGTTTATTCCGTTGAGCTGTGTGGTGGTTCAAGTGGTTGGTGTTGGTGTCTTAGACCTGTGAGGTTCTTGGTTCAAATCTGACTAAGAGTAAGATCTGTGTAGAGTGAATGTGCTTGGTGGTGATAATAATGTGTGTAGAGACTTGGTGTGTGGTGAATGATGCACATGATGATGATAATAATAATGTGTGTAGCCATTTGGTGGAGAAAGGAAATATCTTTGGAGCTCAGTTGTGAGGAGAGAAGTTTGACTGAGTGGTGGTTGGGTAGTAATTTGGTGTTGGAGATAATTGGATGAACGTGTGAGGTGGAGAAATGGAATATGTTTGTGAGAGGTGATACAAGGTAGATTTTAACAAAAACACATGTTGGGACTTAGTTTTTAAAAATATATAGTTGTTCTGCTCCTTGGTCTCCACAGAGGGAGACCACCATTAATTATACTTGTATAGCACAAAGAATCCTTTCCTTCATCTGTTACCACCAAGACTGCATCCTCAGGAGAACACTTGTATACCCCATCAGATAACAGCATTGAGTGGATTTGAACCTGGAGCCTCACAACTGAAAGACACCTGTGCTTCTGACCACTGAGCCACCGCTCTGCTCAGTACTAGTAAGTCCGAGGAGGTGAATGATGACATGAACAAGCAAGAGGAGGAGACCCATTAGCCTAGTGCCCCCTCATCAAATACATGACCCAAGTACCCCAAGGTTATGACCCTACACTGCGCTGCCTATAAGACACAGCATGAACACACTGTAAGTACAGTGTCTATTACAGGTATGGTGGCCCCGGGTACACAGAGAGCAGGATGGATCACAGGAGGTAAGTGGCCAATGTCTATTACCATCGGCAATAAACAGTAAGTGAACCCTTTGGAAGGATCACCTCACCAGCCCTAACCTGTGATGGAGCAGGGGCTTATCCTCCCCAACCTCAATGGGAACACATGCACACTGGGCTGAACTGAGCATGCAGGTGTACAGGATAGATGGGGGTAACGGCTGTGGTGAGCAGAGTAGTAGAAGTGAGGGAGAAGACGACCTCTCCACCACAATGTCACTTGATCTTCAGAGGCTGTGGAAAGCAGGATGACAAGTCTTAATAGCTGTCAATAGTAGACAGTACCTTCTTGGAACAGATAGGACCTGGATAGTCTGATAATGTGCAGCATCTTCTAGAAAGGGTTTATTATTCTCCAGACTCATATTCATCATCTGGTAGCTGCACCCAGAGGAACCTCAGGTTTTCTGGATGAAGTACCACTTATTCCTCTGTAGAGGAAGTGATTGCAGCTCCTGATGCAGTAAGCCCCTAATAAGCAGGTGCAGAGGATAGGAGGGGTAGTGGCCCTCATAAAATTTGTCACGGTGCACTCCCTCAGACCGCAGCTCAATGCAGTGGAAAGTTCGTATGAAGGATAAGGCCATAAGTATTAGACATAAGGGAACCTTCTGAGATTTGATTCAGGTTCACCAAATTTTTTAAAAAGTGGAGTCTTCATCTGAACCCATCCTACCTGAACCAAAGTTGCTCCAGTTGCTTTTTGCTGTTTTTTTTACATTTTTCTCTAAAATTATGCCTTATCAGGGTCAGAATGCCTCCCTGTGTGACTGGCACATGAAATTGTGCTAAATACTAAGCTTGATCTGGGGGGGTGGAGGGAAAATGAAGTCCCATTTCTGCGGACAATGGTATGAAATGGATGGCCCCAGCGCTAAGTTGCTCCTGTCTCATGATATCTTGAAGTAGAGACTTGAGTAGACATCTCTTTGAAAGATATGTGTCAAGAGACATCAGGGAATGAGTGGATCTAAGAGCCTGCAAATGAAGGTGGCCCCTGTCTCCAGGCTTGTGGTGAAATCTCTGAACAGGGTATAGAGCCATCATGACTTCTAGGAGCCACAACACAGTGTCCTCTGTCCTTGAAGCAAGTTCATTGTGTAGATAGAGCCTCAGTGACTGGAGCACGGCGGTCATCTACAGCAGTAGTCTGCTCCTTAGACGACAATTGGGTAGAGAAACCTTGAGGTTCCTGCTTTGATTCAACCAGAAGAACCATTCCTTTAGGGGTAAGTCACTGAGAAGGGTCCAAATATCTTTACGCTTTGGTTGTTTGCTACTTCTACTCTGTGAGGATGAGGCGGACAGAAAAGTCTTTGATGCACCAGAAAGATCAGGAGAGTGAAAGATGGCCAGTATGGATGAGAACTCCAGAGAAGAAGGTATAGCAGGAGGGGGTGTGCTTGGAAACAGATATAAACTCCCTTTGGCTTCATTCACACGTCCGTATTTGTGCACATCCTGGAAAACAGTCAGTTTTTTGCAGATCCGTTGTTCCGCAAAAAAACTCAGTTTTTCCAGCACATCCGTTCCGTTTTTCCATAAAAAACGGAAAGGATGTATCCATATGTCATCCGTTTTTTGCGGATCCGGAGGAATCAGATTTTTATTTTTTTCTACCCTCCTGGAACGGAATCCACAAATGCGGATGACATGCGGATGCCTTCCGCATTTACGGATGTCCCATAGACTTGTATTGGACTACGGACCGCAATTTCGGGATGAAAGTAGGACATGCTTTTTTTTTTATTGTGGACAATCGAAACGGAAACACGGATGTGGACAACACACGGAGTGATGTCCACATTTTTTCGGGAACCATTGAAATGAATGGATCCGCATTTTAGATCCGTTATTGCGGATCGGACGCAGAGCAAAAATCAGGACGTGTGAATGGGGCCTTAAAGTGGGAGACAAAGCTGATGGTTCACATGTAGGTAAGGGCGCTAGCAGGCTGACCAGGGCAGCAATGGATCCTGTCCAAGCTCGGCCAGTACTATGTTTAGGTAGGGCAGTACGCCATAGAGATAGAGAAGGGACCACGCAGGCATGGAGGCCACAACAACCATCGGACATGCCAGTCTAGATGTGCGGCTGCATGAGCTTACAGAGCAGGAGCAAGAAGAAGTGCGTATCATGGGGTCTGGAACAGGAATGAAGGCAGGAGGTGAGGCAGCTGCCAAAGAGACACCTGTTGGAGCCATCTTAAAACTCTCGGCAGAACACAGCAGTGCTGAGGAGGAACGTCCAGATCGTCTAACCACACTCCCTAGAGCAGAGGTCATTAGGCAATGTGATAGCCTAGGGCCCTGGAGCTCTGAATGATACATGTTCAGGCCACGTCTCCACCAGTGTGGCAACTCTTGACACGAGCATGAGAGACGCTGTACCCTGCTGCTGAGGGTATCCATGGAGGAAGCAGGTAAGTTCCTAGTGTGGGATCCAGGCTGATGCAATGGTAAGGGAGAGGAGGGGTTAAAATAAAAAAAAATCTTGCCCTTGTTGCTGGCTTACTGTCTTGCTGCAAAAACATTGACCCAGTGGGTGCTCCACTGTCCCTGCCCTAACAGCTGCTCCACAAATCCACCATGGTGTGTACCTTGCTGCACCGCAACAGTCATAAGGAGCTACCCACAATCTCAACCACATGCAAGTACAAGGTCAGGAAGGCTTTTTTTGAGAGAAATAATGCCAGAAAAACTGTCCCCCAGTAATAACGTCCCTAACACCTACGGCCTGAGGTACCAGTAAGCGGCGTGTAAGTCATCCTGTCACAACCCCCTGCGGCAGTCATCAGCTCCCCTGTCTGAAGATGGCGATGCAGGTGAATCCAGGAGGGCACCAGCGGCAGGGTACATGGGTATCTGACGCTCCCAGCACTAATTAACACTGAGAGCATCAGAACATTACATAGCCATGTGGTGGCCAGAAGGGCATCAGCTTTCTAATAAAGCTAGAACCAGCCCTGTACCTCACATGGATCCAGAGATCTCCACATTCATTGCTCTGCTAGATTTGTTTGAAGCTGGTAACTCAGGGGATGTGTCCTTTCTGCTGCAGCTCTCTCCGCCTGTCACAACTTCTCCCAAAGGCCACAGACCATGCCCAAAACTGTCACAAAAAGCCGTGGGAGCAGCTGTATAGTCTGAAGCTGGGGATCGGAGACTTGTGTGCATATTACTGTTCCTATTTGGATCCTTAAAACATGGTAAATATGAGTTTTTAAAACATGGAAAATATGAGTTTTTAAAAGCCGCCACCCAACCGGCCTCCAAAAACGGGTGCACTCCTACCCTCAGCCCTGCCATGACTCAGCTGGCCTTCTCCTCCTGGGGCAGTGCTCGTATTGTGTGCAGTAATCCAGAGCATGTCCAGACAACCTGGCAGCATACGAGGTCATTTATATCACAGAACACAGCGCCACCTAATGGCAAGAAATGCACCTACATGCTGTACAGACACTGAACCAGCAGGGGGAGCTGTATGCTTTCCTATAACGTCCCAAGTTATCAAACTCCTGCACGCTCCCTCTCTTCCCACATTATGGAAATAAATATTTTTTGTCCACATTTCAATAAAAAAAGATAAAGTTGATGGAAAAGGGGTTAATGAAGTAAGACCACCCAGTGGGCGCAATCCTCAAAACTTTTACAGGCCCGATCCTCATGCTGTGTGGAGAGTCCTCCGATTAGCTTGCTTCTGTACAGGTTGTGAGGGTCATTATGTCTCCAGTCACATCCAACGCTGCATCAAGAACTGGACGGGTCTACTGGGTAAGCTGGATGAACTGCAGCAAGGCTTCCCATTATGATTGCACACAACACTTGCTTTCCTCAGCATAGTAATTCTAGAGCATCTTTTCTCATGTCCCTATGTTGCATTATTCCTCTGTTATTACTACTAGAAGTAAATGAATTAATTACTAGCAGTCTGCAATACCGATGCAGTAAAACCCCTTAAATAACTTAAATTCCACATTGTGTACTTTATAACTTCATTTAAATTCATATCATTGATAGGTACAGTGCTGTGGGGGCAGGGGGTTCATGCATGTCATTCATACAAGCCACTTTTTTTTTTTTTTTGTGCACAAGTATTCAGCCCCTGAACGTCAGTACTTTGTGGAGCCACCTTTTGCTGTAATTACAGATGCCCGTATCTTGGCAGTTTACCCCATTACAGATGGGCAGGCAGAGATCCTCCTCAATGCTTAGATGGCATGGGAGTGATTGATCACAGTATCTAAGGGGTTAGATCAGAGATGAAGCCGATCCTGGCCAATGGGCTTCTGTGCCGAGCGCCCCCACAATCACCATGACATCCTGCCAACGAGACCCCCCCACCCCCCCCCAGCTGTGATCTGATCAGTAAATCCTGCAGCTCCCCCACAGGAGAGGTAGAGGTATTACACGGCTCCTATTGAAATCAGTGGATGTCCCTTGTAGCCACTCTACTCTGACCAGTGGGTACAGGTCCTAAATAGGAGGGGAATGGGAGCCCTCTTATTACTAGCTTTAACCCCTTGAAGTCTAGAACGTTGAAATAACTGATGACAAATGCAAAAAGTTCACCAAAAAAAAAAAAAAAAAAAAAAAAAAAAAAAATAAATTATATATATATATATATATATATATATATATATATATATATATATATATATATATATATTTCAACCCGTTTCACGTTTCTGTATTTTGATGAAGGGTAATAAGGGGACACAGTAAAATCTCGGGCTACAGATGTAGCAGAGCCGAATGGACACGTGCTAGCTTCAATGGAAAATTTCATAAAGGGGAGGCCCAGGATTTTAATATTGATGGTCCATTCTAAGGATAAGCCAGCAATATCTTAACTGCGGTGGTCCAACTCCAGGAAACCCCCAACCAGCAGCTCTTCTGTATTATCTCCATCCAACGCAACAGATCCGGAGTAGTCAGATTATTATTTTGCATTTTTTTTATTATTTTTCTTCTAACGTCACTTTGTGTTATAATGGGCGACATCTGCAGGACTTCTGCAACGTACTTGGCAAGCTAGAGAGTAGAATAGGAAGAGACGACTTCCATGGTTCCCTCCTAGAGATGAGCGAGCATGCTCGGGTGCAATTTTCTTGTATTTGCATACGCATGTTAAAATCGGTACACTAATGCGTACGCATCTTAAAAATATGTACGTTGTGTGTACACATTTGTGTACAGATTAAAATATGCGTATGAATTATTGTACCGATTTTAACATGCGTACGCAAATACAAGAAAATTGCACCCGAGCATGCTCACTCATCTCTATTCCCTCCTCATCTGTAGATCTGTCTATTCCTGGGCTCCTCCTCTGTCATTCATGATGGCCGCACTACCTGGTGCACATCTTGTATCTGTTCTAGGACTGGGCAGCAAGAAGCGACCTGGACTACTGAACGCAGCAGGTAGAGGCAGTGCGGCCATGATGGATGACAGAAGAGGAGCCCGGGGACCTGTGGACCTGCAGATTTAAAGATGATGAGGGCTCCTTGTAAGTGACCTCTTCCTTCCCCAGTGTTTTTTTCCCCCCTCAACAATTTTGCAGAATTTTTGTGTCATTGGGATATTCCACATCCACCATCCAGACCAAACACAAGATCATTTAACATCAACGTACATGATATCCAGATGGGCGCTCCGCCCGCCCCTCAGCTATGGTCGTGTCCCAGACAAATATGTACTTTGTACGTAGATCAATAATACGTACAGTCCAAATAAAAAGACCCCCCCCCCCCCTCCCCCCATCAGGGGTTCACACCAGCAGGATCCTAATCCTTGGGAAAATAAAGCAGTCACCTGATAGGGTTACCTCCTCCTGATTTAACTATCTGGATTTAGAGTATGTTGATTTAAAGGGGTTGTCCAGGAGGAAAATATTAATGATCTCCACATAGGTCATCAGTATCAAATCAGCGGGGGAAGACTCCTGACATCAGCTGTCTTAAAGGGCATCTGTCAGCAGTTTTGTACCTATGACACAGGCTGACCTGTTACATGTGCACTTGGCAGCTGAAGACATCTGTGTTGGTCCCATGTTCATATGTGTCCACATTGCTGAGAAAAATGATGTTTTATTATATGAAACGGCGGTAGAAGCAACGGGGGCGTTACCGCATATAATATTGGCTAATTTGCATATAATTATATTATTTATCTATATTCAATAAAATGGGCCTAGGCTGCAATACCCTGCCGCTATACAATGTACAGCCCTGTGTCTGATAAACTGCGAGGAGGTCGCAGGAAACTGACTGCAACAGCTGATTGTCAGGAGCCCGTCCCGTAGACAGGTCATCAGTAGACTACTCCTAGAAGACCCCTTTAACTGAAAGTCAATGACCATTGTACATTTCTCTGAATAATTACTTACTCAGTTACCATACTATATCTTTCAAATGTGCATTAGAGGGATGCGTCCATCCACCACTAGAGGGAGCTGCTGCAGACAGTGGTACTGAACAGAAGTCTGCAGTAAGCTCCATCTAGCAGGTAGCCACAATGTCATCTTAGAAATCTATGGTTACACAGAGGATCTAGAACACACCTATTAAGAGATAAAGAAATTAAATCAGTGCCGAACATCACGATAAAAGAAAAGGCAGGTATCGCTTTTTGATTTTTTTTTTTTTGTGAACCGAATTATGCAGCTCATCCCATCTGGCTATGACTTTATGACGTGTGCTCCTCACTCATCCCAGGAATGAAGGAGCCACCGCTCCATTGACTTCTATGGGACTGCCGGAGCTAGCCAAGTCAGTGCTCGGCTATTTTCGGCAGTCCCGTACAAAATGAATGGAAGCTGCTCTCCGCTCACTTCAGGGGTCCCACCTCTATCCTAACCCTATGCCACAGCGTCTCAGATGTGACAACCCCTTTAAGTCATATAACTGCAGCCCAGTGGTTGGTCGTAGCCTATGACAACTTCATAGAGTTCTTTTCTCAACAAATATTTATTACATTGCAATTTATTAGTTCACTAGGAAGATGGCCGCCGCGGTGAGAAGGAGGCAGGCCACTAATAGGTAATAAAAGATAATGGAATCAGGATCTACCTCAAGGTTTAAAAATAACAGTGTGGAAACGGACTGAAACGAGGCAACATTTGGTTCCGATTGGCAACAAGTCCGAACGGCTACAATAAATACGTCTGCTAAACCTTCAGGAATTTCAGACTGAGCTTAGGGTCACTCCACATGGAGCATGTGCAGCATTCACATTGATTGTCCTCATAGTAAAATGGCGCTTAGAGTCTTCAGGTAAGTGTTGAGACGCCTCTTTAAAAAAAAAAAAAAAATGACGCTCAACAGTCAGTGGTTCAACCCATGGAGCTGGGCCTCCGTTGCAGCACGGCGAACACCTTCACCGCCCGTTATCCAGGTCATACAACTCTCATTCTCCAGTCCAAATGCAAAAACAGACGAGAAGGAAGTCATCTCTGGAATGTCCATCGTCTACAACCAGTCCAGCAGCAGCAGGCACTTACAGGTGCGGGGAGCAGGGTACAGAGGTTTCTAGTTTATTTTATTAAAGTACAAAAAAAAAATAAAAATGCATCAACAATTAAAAAAAAAAAAATAATTGTCCAGTGGAGAAGCTCCACTCCTCACCTTCCGTGGCCTCACAAGGAAGGTCTTGAGATGTTGGCAAGGTAGGTTTCAGTAGTGTGAGTAAGAGTAGGATTTCCTCAGGAATGTCAGGGGTAGAAGCCACAGGTCTACTCCAGGGTTAATCCGCTTTGTGGTGGTTGTTGTTCTGCAGCGAGTGACCATTGGACACGGCCCCGTTCTTGGCGGGTTCCTCGTCGTCTTCATCTGGAATGTCAGTTTCGTCTTTGTCGCTTCTTTCATCTTGTTCCAGCTGGAGGAGTTAGTAGAAGCCATGAGAAATATCACCGACACCGCTGCAGCCATTATGTCCCTCTGTCTATAGAGCAAGGAGGCGCAGCAGCCAACATAAAGGGATCAGCCTGCAATAATACATGGCAGATCCCTCACCAACGCTCTGGACTGGCGTGTAACTGCTGCAGCCAATCACTGGCCTCAGTGGCGCACGATCATGATGCAATCGGTGCAGGATCTGCTACTTTTTTTTTTTTAATTGCAGGCTGATCCCAAGGGCTGTCAGACTCTCTCTTGAAGTTGGACAACCCCTTTAAAAGGGAGCTTTATGTGGCTTGACAAACATGGCCGCTGGCTTCAACAAACAGCACCCCTCACCTACAGGCTGAGTCTCATTCACTTGGATGCAGCTGAACCAGACGCGGCCTATAAAGAAGAGCGCTGCTGTTTCAGAAAGAAGGCAGCCATGTTTTCCCAGTCTCATAAAACCCTCATCAAGGCTTCTCCGTACAACGCTCAATTAATGGGGTTGTCCAGCCTGTCTGTACTGCTCTGACACAGGCATCCAAGGCCCTGCAAGCATCACGTATGTAACCTAAAGTAATTACTAGGCCTTCTGCACTATACCTGCAGGGCATACAATTGTTGTCTTGGTAGCAGTCCCACCTGGCATGCGGCAGTGTCTCTCCATGCCCGATGCCAGATCCTGTGGCAGTGCAAGCCCTTCAACACTTCAGAAGCAGCAAGCCTGTGCCCAACTCTCCTGCAAATCTGGTTATTAAGTCAGGATCACACACGGCAGATTTCATGCATCAGAATGGGGATGTTTCTGCATAGGTCGCAGGAATGACTGCCGCAAATCTGCCGTGTGTGAAAGCAGGGAGTTAAATAAGGGGTTCTCGGAAGAGAGAAGTGAGGCAGCTGGATGCTGAAGTGTGCCCTCAAGTATTAACCTTCCACTCCATACACTGAAACAGTAACTAGCGACAGTTCTGATTGGTGGGGGTCCGAGTGCCTAGACCCCTGACGATCGCTAGAGCGAGTACAGAGACGTGCCCAGGAGAGAAGACTGCCTCACTTTGGAGTGTCTCTCCTCGTTCTTGAGATTGTTGGAGATCTCATCACTCGGACCCCCCACTGAATAATTCCTTGGATATCTCACTAGGACAAAAAAAAAAATTTAAAAACATGAACGTGAGTCTTACCTTGCCCGTAAGAAATTTGTGGGCCATGCCAAGGATGAGGTAAGCCCAGAACACGTGCAGGCCCTGCAGTATCCACAGCATGACATTGAAGAAGTAATAGCCAAAGAAAGGCGGGTAAAGCTCCAGAGGGTAAACCCAGGTGCAGTGCAAGATCCTGCAGAGGACGGGAAACCGTTAGATGGGAAGAGTCCTCCATGATAAATGAGGTGGAGCCGAAAGTGGTCAGGACCTGCCGATAAGACTCATGACTGTGACCAGCTTTAGGGCACTTGCAGATGAGCATGAGACTCGGACGTTTCCAGCATCGCGGGCCCTGGCTTCAACCCCGGCACTGAACAGGGGTCACATAGCATTATACTGATTTATGATCTTATGTAACCCTTACAGTTCTGGAATGTGTTGGATAACATTATCAGCATTATGTTAGTGTTATCCAATACATTCCAGACCTGTAAGGGTTACATAGCATCATAAATCAGTATAATGCTATGTAACCCCCGTTCAGTGCCGGGAGTTCAAACCAGGGCCCGCGATGCGGGAGACGTCCGAGTCTCACACTCGTCTGCAAGTGCCCTTAAGGGGTATTGTAGGATTTAGGTATGACCTCTGGATAAACCATCAGCATCAGATCACCAGATGTTTCAGAGCAGCACCGACCACTGGTAACCACACTGCTGCTCCCATTGAAGTGAACATGTTACAAGCTCCACCCACTGCGCAATACACAGACTACTCTGAAACCGCTTCTCTGTGGGGTTGAGGGGTGTCGGCCCCCCGCTGATCTGATCTTGATAAAATCCTGGAATACCTCTTTAAATAGTGTAGGGCAGGTGCCCATCCTTCCACCCCAAGAAAAGCTTTCTTTTACTGCAATAGGGTATTCGGTGCACTCCTGGAGGGGACGCTCAGTTTGGTGCACCACTGCTCCACTGCTATGCCGGCCAATATCTTCCCATGTTTGCTTGACAATCCCTGCAATTACAGAGCCAGCAGCTACAATGCAGGGGAAGCCAGATACACCGAGTGCATCAACCCCGCCCACTGTGCACCGAATACCTTATTTGCATAAAAATAAGCATTTCTCAGAATCAGAGGCCTGGATTGTCAGAAGAAAAGTAGGGTTACATTTTTGGGCGCCTCTATGACTGCATGCCCATCCTGAAACTGGTTTTGGAGGGGACAGCTCAGGGCAAGAAACTAAGGTTGCCTTAAAAGGGGGAGGGGGCGTTAGTAAACCCTGCCCATTTGCGGGACCTGCAAGGGGAACCTGACTTAACAGCTCCTCACTCCTCCTGTAGGCCTGCAATGCTCGTCTGGGCTCCAGCGTTGTCACAATGGATGTTGACATCCCTGCAGCCAATCGCAGGCAGACCCAGGTGTCTGTGATTGGCTGCAGCGACCACGTGACCATTTATCATGACGCAATGGGAGACTGACACCGCCTCGGTAAGTGTTTCGCTACGACCATGTCAAACCGGGATCTTGATATCGCAGAAACTCGGAGGAGTCTCGCAGGCCTCCAAGAGAAGGAGCGAGCAGGCAAGTAAGCCTCCCTTTCGAGGTGCCGCAGAATTGGGGGGCCCCGCCCCCCATTTCCTGCCTTATTCACACATAACTACAGATCTTTCCTACACATTGTACCTGTTTTAGGATACAGTCCTGGTTTTAACTTCATAATACTAAAATAAAACACTGACTGAATCTGCCGTGTGCGAATAAGGCCCAAAAGGAATGGTCGGTGGTTTTACCATATCATGAAGAAAGTCCTGTATCCATCAACCTCAGCCGCTACTCACCAGAAGGGAAAGATGACGATCCTTGTGATGATGAAGACCAAGGCGAAGACCACAAACAAATTGTTGCAGGTCTCCTTCCAGCCGGCGTAGTTGAACATTTTTGCAGACTATAAAAGGAGAGAGAAGAACGGAAGTTATTGTTGAGGGTTGTGGGTCACGTGGAGAAACATGGCTGCCATCTTCAGGAGACAGACATGGGACAGCTGTCCATGGGCTGTATGTAGTATTGCAGCTCGGCTCTACCAATGTGAATGGGACTGAGCTGTAGTGCCACACACACCCAATGGCCAGGCGTGATGCTGGTTTTGGAAGAAGGCAGCCATGTTTTTCGAATGCTATTATTATCTATTGACGTCCACTGTATGCATAAAGCTCCCTCTAGTGGTGGCTGCCGGTAGCCAACATGTGTTCATATAAACCTGTGGCTATGCAGGGGATTTGTCAGAATGATGGGTACCTCAGATATCCTCAATTAAACTAGCACATGCTGTTCTTAGTTATCCGAGATCTCCTCACATGTCCTCTCCAGTTGAAGGAAAGTCAGACGACGTACACAATACAGTGGATGTGTTTTTTCAGTGGAATTAAGCTATACACAAAGTCATAAGGAGATTATATGGAGCTCACCTCCAGGAAGAAGTCAGAGGCGTCATGAATAACCAGTACCAAAGTACCCACGCGGATGTAGTTGGCACACCACGAGAAGCTGATCAGTACAATGGTGGCCACGTGGTGGATGATCTGCTCTTTAAAGTCCTGGATGTGACAGAAGTGAAAATCTTATTGAAATGATCAGGAATACTCAGTAACTAATTTAACACTTCTTCACTTCTCTTTTACAGACTTCCAGTACGTAGCTTATACTCCATTCACATACAAAGCTGCATTCAGAGTTCTCCTAGCTTCCAGTTCCTGTAAAGCTGTAATCCACTATAACTGATGCCCCCTAGTGGTAAAGTGTTTATACAGAGCCTGTCCACCATCATGGTGTCAGCTCAGTGCTCAAGATAGACAGCAGAGTTTCCAGTGTAGCCGCCATAAAAGACATACTACTGTAGTACCTACCTTCCTCTTGACGTCAAATGCCACTCTGAAGAGCAGGGACCAGTAGAATCCCAGTTCTATCATGTAATACCAGTACTGGGATGGCAGCATAGTCTGGAGAAGAAGAGAGGAGATTAGTATATACCAGACCTTGTGTTCTCAGCCTGTGGTATGTGTCCTCCTGGGGGTAAATGCCACATCTCAAGGGGGAACTCCAACCGTGTTCTCAGCTTATTAGGCAGCACAGTGTAATCCTTAGGGGTGGTTTAATGTCACTTGTTTCAGTACTTGTCTTAGCAATTGTGACCCATTGTACTGGACACCTTTCCCTGGTTATTACAGTCTATGAGCCACTAACAAGATATCATATCCTCAGAAATCTACTTATCACTGGACTGAAATTTTGGAACACGGGGGGTATTATAGAAGATATAACTATAATACCGCCCAATATGTACAAGAGTATAACTACTATAATACCGCCTCCTATATACAGGAATATAACTACTATAATACTGCTCCTATGTACAAGAATATAACTACTATAATACTGCTCCTATGTACAAGAATATAACTACTATAATACTGCCCCCTATGTACAAGAATATAACTACTATAATACTGCTCCTATGTACAAGAATATAACTACTATAATACTGCTCCTATGTATAAGAATATAACTACTATAATACTGCTCCTATGTACAAGAATATAACTACTATAATACTGCTCCTATGTACAAGAATATAACTACTATAATACTGCTCCTATGTACAAGAATATAACTACTATAATACTGCTCCTATGTACAAGAATATAACTACTATAATACTGCTCCTATGTACAAGATTAGAACTACTATAATACTGCCTCCTATGTACAAGAATATAACTACTATAATACTGCCTCCTATGTACAAGAATATAACTACTATAATACAGTTCCTATGTACAAGAATATAACTACTATAATACTGCTCCTATGTACAAGAATATAACTACTATAATACTGCTCCTATGTACAAGAATATACCTACTATAATACTGCCACCTATGTACAAGAATATAACTACTATAATACTGCTCCTATGTACAAGAATATCACTACTATAATACAGCTCCTATGTACAAGAATATAACTACTATAATACTGCCTCCTATGTACAAGAATATCACTACTATAATACTGGATTGTGCTCATATGACTTGGATTTTTATGACAGTATAGCTACAGTCACTATGTGGGAATTACCTGTTTTGGGAAATCTTTCCAAACCTCTCGAAGATCATGAAACCAGGGTTTCTGCACAAATATACAAAAATATAGAAAATTATTCATTGCATGCCCTATAAAAACTGCAAACCACTTTGCAACACTGAAAGGTACTCAGAGGTGGATTCTTGTGCCCCCCCCCCCATTTGGTAGAACAAGTTAGAGCCAAGCTCCGCCCACAGAGTAAAGTAAAAACATTAAAACAAAACAAAAAAAAAACATGCAAGGCTTTACAATTTTCAGTCAGCATCTTACAGGGATAGCATCAATGCCACGTTACATAACACCTAGAGTTGCCCTTTAAGAAACCCTACATTCATGGTTGGACTGGTGGGTGGGGAGAACACGGGGTTAATGCCCAAAGAAATGGCACAGACAACAAACACACAGAAAGGTGGTATAAGGACTACTCACATCTATGAGGACTGCAATGCCAGCAATGAAAGCAAGAAGATAATAGGTGAATCTCCAGCTGTGAAAAGAAGGCAGACATCTGATTGGCTGAGGGGCGGAACACACAAAACACAACGGGGGGCCACACCGCCAAATTAAGGGCCCAGACTCCCTATCAGAACTGACATCATTTGTAACTTCCCCCGCTTCTCTGAAGTGACCAGTCAGAACACTGCTATAATTTGCTGGAATCTGATTGGTTGCTGTGGGATTAATGATCCCCATTTAGTGCGATCACTCCTCATACCTGGCTTCACGGAACTTCTTCTGTAAGCTCGGCCTGTCCTGGTTTCTCCTCCGGCGGAACCATCTTTCCACCTGCCGCACGGTACATTTATTTGCCCGCGACAAGTTCTCCAGGTCATTCTGTCAGGAAATTTACAGAAATGGAAATTTAGAGCTGCTGCATAAAACCTAAGAGATTGGATATTGACATTCGACGCTCCCCCCATGACAACACCTCCCATCTGTACTAGGCGCTGCATTTTTGTCATCAGAACCTTTTTAGAACCAGATCACATTGACTGCCAGTGATGTGGAGTCCTATTTACAATCACACAGCGACCCCATGACATGGGGCAATTGTCAGAAAACAAGACAGGAGGTGTTGTCATGGGCCCAACTGGGCAGAAAAGTTGGGCATACAGTATAACCAGTAAAGATTCCTATGGCCCACTTTAGTAACATACAGGGTTCTGGTTAAGTTGTGACCCCCCCTGGTGGCCGCCTTCCCCACACCCGACCCCCCCCTGGTGGCCGCCTTCCCCACACCCGACCCCCCCTGGTGGCCGCCTTCCCCACACCCGACCCCCCCCTCGTGGCCGCCTCCTTCACACCCGACCCCCCCCTGGTGGCCGCCTCCTTCACACCCGACCCCCCTGGTGGCCGCCTCCTTCACACCCGACCCCCCCCCTGGTGGCCGCCTCCTTCACACCCGACCCCCCTGGTGGCCGCCTCCTTCACACCCGACCCCCCTGGTGGCCGCCTCCTTCACACCCGACCCCCTGGTGGCCGCCTCCTTCACACCCGACCCCCCTGGTGGCCGCCTCCTTCACACCAGACCCCCCTGGTGGCCGCCTCCTACCTGTTTGGGATGTTTAGAGCAGCTTTTATAAAAGGTCTCCAGGACGGGATTTGGCGCGGCGCGCAGCTTCACTTTATTTTTCACACCCAGTACCTTGGCAAGCGGGGTGGCCACATGACTGCAAGACACATGACAGGGTTATGTAGACGGTAGTCTGGTAGAAATGGCTGGCCCTTTACCTACTCCGCTCATGCTTACACGCAGCAGCCAATCTGAGCAAGCAAAGCTGCAGTGTAAAGCATGAGGGCAGCAGCCAGATCAACCAGAAATTAACAAATTTGAGAATATTTTTTTTTCCCCTACAACTCTGCCTAGCATGGTACCTCTATAATTCCTCCTAGAAATCTAACAACTATACCATTCCTACTGTCAACAGGGTAAGTCCCTAGATATTCTGACACAGTAAGCACTGAATGGACTGCGCAGACACCTCTTACTGACAACAGCAAATGTGCTCATATATTTCCAGGAGGAGTAATTTACTAAATTTTATTTACTAAAACACATCAGAGGAGCTGGCAGGAGCTCTTGACTCTAGTGGTAATTTACAATAGTAAAACGGCATGTACTTTACCACCAACTTCACACTGTGGTTTTTGGCTGTGTGAACATAGCCTAAGGGGGGAGGGGTGGAGCTCCGGCCGCGATACATCCAGAAGACAATCCTGCCAAGAAGGTTATCTTGGCTCCTGGAGGCCGGGGTATGTCTGGACGAGCCAACGTTTAATTATAAAGCTCATGCTCAAACAGGAGGATGAATGAGAAATAAGCAGCCTATAACATAGGATGGGGGGGATTTCCAGGAGGAATAAGATGGGACATACTGGTTAAGAGCCAAGTGGTTTCCAAAGGAATGGAAAATGTAAAAAAAGGACTTCTTCCTCCAGACCCACTACTGCAGGAGAAAACTGCACCAAAAACTGTCTGTGTGATTACAGCCTTATATATATATATATATATATGTTTTTAAAGATGTTTTCTGGCTTTTTATATATGACATACAATGTATGTTCCCCCGTAATGTCACTTCCTCTGTAGAAGAGTGCGGGGGAAATACAACGGTACGACAAATGCCATTACAGGGGTTATCCAGGAGTTTGATGTTGATCACCTGTCCTCAGGATAGGTCCTCAGTATCTGATCGTGGGGGGGGTCTGACAACCGGGACCCCCGCCCATCAGCTGTTTGAGAAGGCAGCAACGCACATTGGCACTTGAATTTTTTGAAAAAGGACAAACTCCTAGAAAACCATTAGCCACCAGATGGTGATGCGCTCACATATCACAGCGCCATCTGGAGGTAAGTAATGAAAAAAAACAATATACTTACTAGGATGAGCAAACTGAAGTATCTGAAGTGGACTTTGATCTGAATTTCAGGAAAAATTCGATTTGCTGTGAAGCCAAATTTCCTCATGCTTCGTGGTAACAAATCAGTTTTCCCTGAAATGGCGGTAAAAAAAACAAACCGTACGCGACTTAACCATTTGAGCGCAAAGAGGGGCCCACAGTTTCCGTGCGGGATCTTCAATCAAGATGGCCAGGGCGGCCTCTTCATTCTCAAAACGGATGAGGCGAGTATCTTTACTTTTTTTTTAGAGAAAAATAATTAACCCCTGAAAGCCCTCATTTTTAATCTCGGATGCTGCGATCAGTGCGGCATCTGACAGGGAGCAGTGCATTCGTCAAAGAAATGCGCTTCGTGGCGAAGTAATTAGTCACAAAGCGAATTTCTTTCTGAATTTTTGTAAACGCCGCTCAGCGCTAAATACTTACATTTCAAAGATGTACCGCACTACGAGGAAGAGGAAGGCGAGGGGGATGGAGAAGTACAGGTCCGAAGCTTTGGCGTATACGCGGTCGTCCTTGTCGTCCAGGTCAGCCCAGGTCAGGTTCTCCGGAAGCCAGAGCCGGTGCCACCAGAAGTAGTCGTAAGCGGTTTGCAGCATCCTGCGGGGAGAGGCAGAGGGGTTATCCAGGGCGGCCAGACGAGGCATTTGCTTATCCATCTGGCATTTTTTGATTTGCATAATAAAATCAGATCTGCGGTAAAAACGGCGGTGTCCGTGACCATCGTCAGTCAACCCTTCAAAAAAAGGGGGGGGGGGGGTTATAGAAGTCTACTAAAAAAATATATCTACTTCTACGTCCTCAAACAGCGCCTCCCTTGTCTATGGGCTATGTCAGGTACTGCAGCTTTTCATTCAGAGAACAAGAACACCTACAGCTATAATACTTCTCCCCGCTGGGGGTTTGTTACAGTTGCATCCAGTTGACATGTGGATTTCAAATCTGTGGCCACTTGAAAGTCAACGCACATTGGATTTGAAGGGGATTTTGGCGCAGAAAAATGTGTGAAAAACAAATCTCACTCTGTGAACGCGTCCCAAGCCTCTCATCAGGAGGTGTATAATGTATTCCTCCTCAGCAGAGACGACGCCCAAGAGACGCCTAAACATGTATCTACGACCAAACAGGTCCGCCACGTCTCCGAGGGCTGGTATCGGGTGCTATGTGCCAGACAGAAGACGTCGTCGACCTGTGATCTATACGTCTTATTATATGGATCACATGATGAATACCTCCAGTAATAGCGCCACTCCTGTCCACAGGCTACGTCCGGTATTGCAGCTCAGCCCTACTCAGTTGAATGTAATACCTCGCACAGCCTGTGGACAACAGTGGCGATGTTTCTAGGCTCTGGCCACGGAGGCGACGTGGTGTATTACTAGGTTTGGCGGGTGAAAGGGTCACCCTAGAAACCCCCCTAATCCTTTCCTTTGCACCCGTACGGCTGGCGTCCCGTGGCATGTGACTACAGGCAGACAGACTTTGCCCCACCAACCGGACGGTCATGGGTTAAATCCTGGCCAGCCCAGGTTGGATTAACCCTTTACAATAACAAGCCCTAAATGGTGATATTGGTGAAGACGGCGCTCACCTTTAAGAGAAACAACGCGTTTTGAGCTGCTGCCTGCGGAGACGGACGCTACCCGGAGCGCTCTCCCCATATATCTGCTCCTCGGTCCTTAGCAAACACGTACGCTGCTATACCGTGCGGCTGCATGCCCTGTACGAGGACAGACGGTTACCTGGTGACGCCCTCAACTCCAGGAGACGACTTATGAACCTGACAATCATCTAACATGACGGAGGTTCTTCAGCGTCTCCATACTGTACGTACAGGGTCAGGACTTATAGACTGGATATTGTGGGGTAAAATTTTATTTGACATTTATCAAACCAGCAGTTCCATAACATGCATCTGTAGAGCGCCACCTGCTGTTTGTGCTGTCCCTTATTTCACTGTCCAGAGGTGGTCGCACGCGCTCAGTTGCATCCTGCCACCTGCTGTATCTGTCAGGTAGAGAGCTGCAGCAGAAAGGAAACGCCCGCTGAGCTGCCAGCTTGAAATGGCCACAGCCGAGTGGATGACCTGCGGGCAAATGGACAGATGAAGAGGCCGCAGGTGTTGGGAGTCAGGCCCCAAACGATCTGACACAGAAAATCCCTTTAAATGACAGCAATAAGGGGAGGAGGAGGCAACACTCAGACGGGGCCAGAGGGCACCCCTATATCACCCTCTAAGATGCCAGTGCTGTGTTCACACTAAGGGACTTAAAGGGGTATTCTGCTTGTCCACAGGATACGGAATAACTATTAGATGAGTATGGAGGCTCCGTACTCCCCCTAAAATGAGCAGAGTGGCCGGTCACACAGGACCCCTCCATTCATTTCTATGGGCGTTCCGGTGATAGCCGAATATAGCATGTGGGACCGGCCGCTCCATTCAGGGGTGCTGCAGGGGGTTTTCGGTTCTTGTGATCGGCGGGGGTCCTACTACTGTGGATAGGGGAAAACTTCAAACAGCCGGAATACCCCTTTAAAGGAGAACTGCACTTTTACAGTATAATAACTTTCCACGTCTTTCCTAAAATTTGTCATTTTACAAGACCACTGCTTGCAGTCACTACACGGGAACATTTTCCTCTGCCCTATACTGTCACAGCTGAGGGTTTGTTACAACTGTATCCATGTAAAACAGAGGCATTTTATCTTATCTCCACCATCAAGGCAGAGGTTTACAGAAAAAACACAGAGTATACGGGGCTGGTGGATGTATCTCTTCACATACCGGCCACATGTATCCACTGGAACCAGTAAGGGGCAGAAATCACTGACTGGTATCAGAGAACACTCGCCCTCCAGTCTGCAGAGGCCCTGGGGGCACATAGGAGAACACTCCTCGCCAAAACGTCACATTGTTAAGTCTGACACGCCCCCTGCTAGGATGGTTTTTTAGTTTTTTTCCTTAACATAGATGTAGCTTAATGAGGGCGGTATTTCCGGGTACTTTTTATTCTAATTTTTTCAGTGTAAGAAACAAAATCACAGCAAGTGACTGTATTTTAGTTTTTTTTAATGGCATTCACCATAGTGAAGTGAAGACCGCTGAGCTGCAATACCACACATAACCTGAGGACAGGGGTGGCGCTGTTTCTGGAAGTAAATAACACAGACCCAGTTTGGCGCCAGGATTCACCACACAGCCTTAAAGTCGTCAGGCGACGCATTCAAGGGGTTTTAACCGCCTTCAGTGTAGTAAGACGTAGTCCTTCGTAAAAGGAAAAAATAAAAACTATTCCCAGGATGCAGGTAGCAGGATGGAAAGGTTAATTAATTGATGATGGGGGAGGATTCGCCTGCAGATGCGACGTCCCCATAGATTTCAGTAATTACAGAAGACACAATGTGTCTGTCCGCTGCGGGCGCATTAATTACCGGAGCAATGCTGCGGGGAGTGCCACACATTATGTCGGTGCCAGGGGGACACGACTCATTACATCAGAATAGAGCGGTCTCTGACAACGCGTTTCAGGCAATAGATCACCATCACCCCAAGAGTTACGGCTACCCAGAGGCAAATGGGCAAATCAGCACAGTCAACATGGCTGCCGTCACCTGCCCAGAGACTACAAAGGCCGAGTGTTCAGCCCCTCCCACAAAGTATTATTAAAGGGGTGGATCATGGCAGCCAAAAGTGTGGGGTAATTTATACAATATGACAGGTTATTACAGGTTATTACGCGGTCAACGCGTTTCAGGCCTGAGGGATTTCATGGATTGCAGATGAAAGGTTGTCTCTACAGTGTACGGATCCTGTCAAACAGCTCTTCGTATCTCAGCTTCCTGAACCCCTGAGTAGTCATCCGTTTTGTTTTGTTTGTTTTTTTTCCTTTTTTTTTTGTAGTCAAGGAAGGAAACAGTCTTGATCCATATCACAAGGACAACTAGACTCTGCAAACATCTCCTCATACCTGAGCTTCCAAACAAGAATAATGGCCGACGAGTTCCAGCATAAAGGAGTTCCCCTTAAAGTGGTAGGAACTGACGGAAAGCTAAAAAGTAATACCATGTATAGATTTAAAGGGGCTGTCCACTTTGAACAATCTCTGCTTGCTAGACCTGAAAGTGTCCTCCACTGATCAGCTACAATCGGTGGGGAAATGTGGTAGTTTCCCTGCAGCACCCCCACAGGAGAAATCAGGTATTACACTGTGTCCATTCAAATCAATGGGTTGTACGTAATACAGGATAGGTCCTCCAGAAGGAGAGACGCCCTCCTCCAGCCAAGAGAAGAACATTCTGGATCAAGGAGCCCCCTCTCTAGCAACTCAGAATTTCAGGGTTTTCCTAAACCAGAAAATGCCTTTAAGGCAATGGCTCTGGAGGACCACCAACGTCCTTGCTATTTCCGGAGGCCCATTTACCAATGCGGTCCACACTGGTTGCAGGGGGTCCTAGCGTCAAGGCCCCCTCCATAATCAGTCACCGGGGAACAGCGACGTAAGGTACGTTTAAAGATGTGTACACTAGATCTAGGTTATAGATGGGCCAAGCCTGAGAGTATTGCGTAATGCGGAGGAGCGGTATCGGTGTGTGACACAGGCGACTATGATTCATCACTACAGCAGGTTTCCTCAGTAGTACATAACTGGGGGCAGCCCACACGTCCCTGACAGCTGACGTCATGGCACCGGACGACCCCAGGGTGCTCCGAGCTGGAGGAAGTGAGGAGCCGACACCGCCTTCTAGTAACTACATTATACACGCCATCTCCTGGCCTAATCCAATCTGCACTATAAATCACCAAGCCTGATCCTAAGGGGTATCTGCATCTGGGCGACTACAAATACCACTGCCGTCGTAGTACCTGCAGGAGCCGTCGCCCAGTGTTCCTGACCAATTATGTCATGACCTAAGTGCTAGAAAGGGTGGCCGGTTTGGTTGTCACCCAGCTTTCTCAGGCCAATTCCAGACTAACCCGTTCACTGCTGGACACCCCCCGTGTCCATGTATTGTCTAAAGGAGACGTGTGGTGAAAACGTCACCACCTTCGTGCAATTTTGAATCAAGGCTTGATATCGGGTAAAAAAAAAAAAAAAAAAAAAAAAAAAAAAAAGAAGATAGGCTTGTTGCTAAAAGTGGGACCTAAGGAAAACCAGAGACACCACCATCTAAACATAACAGTCCTAGACGTGTACAGCTCTTACATGTCACTCACACCGCCATCTACCTGCCTGTATCATCACTCATAGACTCTGATAGGTGACGTCCATTGAAGCCGTGTGGATGTGAAGGTCAGGAGGACTTATCTAAGTTTTACGACCCCCTATAGTTTGGAATCTCAGGTTATAGGCAACAAGCCCTATGGGTATGAGAGAAGCAGACACGGGACCTTCCTGCTGCTTCATAAAGATCATGTTCATGTCCTCTACTAGAAAGTAGTCATAGCTTCAAGCTGTTGCCTAGCAACATGCACAACAAGTGGGTGACAACTACAGCAGCTCCATTCAACATGGAGACTACTAAAACTACTACTACTGAGCGCAGGAAACACAAAGAACACATAGGGAATAAGTGACTGATAGCTGGGGGCCCCAGGCTGGTCACAAGGATGGGGTGGTAGTGTGCATGGGTGACCACGCTCCATTCACATCTAGGGGCTGCTGGAGAAGATACAGCCCTCATGTATGGTGACCTGCTCTTCTCATGATCACTGGGGGTCCCATTACTGGAATAGAGGGGATACTTGTTCTTCATAGGTAGACCTTCTGAAAATGGAGGGAAATACCCTTTAATACCCACCCCCAGCGTATATTAAAGGGACACTAAATCTAAAGTCTATTTTATGTCCATTTGCTGGGCTACTACTGCCCCCTTCTATAAGCCATCTCAGGATGGGGCGAGGCCAGTAGTCCTGAAAAAGTCCCAGCTCCACCTTGACCACTTTCCCTCCAGAATCAGGACGGATTAGCGCCACGCTCATGGGGTTAATCCGCAGGCATCCTCAGATTTCTGCTGCCTCACACGCCATAAGAGGTTCCGGCATATGTGATCATTTCATTTTTAGTTCAGGATGATGGGGGCAGAGGTGTGGACATAATAATAAAGTGGAGAGTGTTGTGGGCGTGCTCTGTGACTTGTGGACAGGTCACTGTGCAGAGAGGGGGAGTGGAGAAGCTGTGGCATCACCTGTTGTGAACCCACAACACAAGTGTCTTCTGCCATTGCAATTGTGCCTATGATGATGATGATGATGATGATATGACTGCTGAAAAGTGATCACTACAGACCAGAAAACAGCCGCTTACTATAAGGCTTAGTGTGAAAGATTTTAGGATTTCTTTAAGTATATATACTTCTACACCCCCCCCTCCCTTTTTTTAAAAACTTAGCACCTTAGGTTCCCATTATGTCTACTGTCATACAATCTGAGTAGTCACCCACTAGCTGCAAGCACCAGCCACAATTAAGTCTAAAGGTCCTGATAACAATTTGAATGGCAAAGCATTTCAGTGGAGTTCCCCTTTAAGCCGGCTTCTGAGTTTACTGATAACCTGGCTGGTGGAAATTTCCAGCTGCGGCGTATCTATACACACAGGCCGGGCACCACGTGGGGCACTTCAGAAAAGATACAGTGCACTGTGGATTTGCCTGTGAATACAGGACGGCATGTAAATACCAGGCAGACGCCGCGCTTCCGAGCAATGCAAATGTTTACTGGGCCGCGTACCGTCCACCCGGAGCATTAACCTCAAGGAAACTGGCAGAACGGTAAAAAGTGGGCACAATATATATCCAGGACACCACAGCGAGTTGTGGCCGATGCTGCGTGGTCACATGAGAGAGGTGTAGAAGGAATTTACGTTTTTCTGGGTTCACAGACAGGTGATCGGCATCTTCTGTCTGGTAATGACTAACTGCAGGCCGACTCCGTCTCCTCCGTCCCAGGAATTCCCAGTACATGGAAGTAGTCCTACTGGATCCTATATGACCTGCTCTTTAACCCCCGCCTGCACCAAGTAAATGTACAGGCTCATGGACTGGTCCCCGTGCACATAGCGCCACCATAGGGCCTTTTAATACGTCCCGATGATCAGCCAATTATCAGGAAGGAATGCGAGTGTGAACGTGCGCTCCCGATAATTGCCCTGTGTAGAGGCGCCACCCATTACCCAACAAGTGGCACCAAAATCACAGGAAATCTCCGCTACTAAACAGGGGGTGTATACACAAACTGAATGCGGATGAATGATCGCCCAGGCACTTTAAACGAGCGCTGATCGACTTGGTGCTCAAGGCTCGCCCTCCCAGAAGTGAATAAAGCATTATGGGAATTGTAGTTTCAGAACTGCCTGGTGGTCGGACATCACTAACCTACACAGAAAGCAATGGATGAAGAGGAGGCGATGTGCTAGCCTTGTCTACGTCCTGCCCCTGACACGTCTACAAGTCTACACTAATCACAACCCGTCATTAACTGCGACAGTAGCCGCATCCGTCCCCAGAGGCCGAAGTTCTCCACCTGACATCCCAGGAGTCCGCTTACCTGCATTTCACAGGTCACCAACATGGGAGCCTAGAAAGTCTCTGCTGCGGTCACGTTACACCTGAGCTGACATATTAGGGGACTGCACAACCAGCAATGACCCCACATATGACGCCCTCACCTGGTAGAGATCACCCGTCATAACTCCAGCGGAGGAGCCTAAAGAAAACGATTCTGACGTTTTCTGAATTTCAAAAGTTTTCATTATTTTTCAAGTTTTTTTTTTAGCCCCATTAGGCGATCCAAACCCTTGGATTGCAGTGCCTGCCTGTCAGACCCTGCCTCTGTAAAACCCAACACGCTCCCATGGACAGCAGTGCTACCCTAGCTACCCATCGATTACGTCGCAAGGGGGTGTGATGGGCATGTCTGCCCCTCTGACAACCCATCTACGGGAGTAAATGGCCGAGATTTGTGCTGCCCCCAATCCCCGGGTTGTCAGTTCTAGCTCCTGTGGTGATCAGGTGGGCACAGGACCACCATGTGGGAAGGGGTTAACAGTCCAGGACTCCGATAATCCAGCACAGAGCTTGCATCTCACAAGATCAGACTCCACAGATAAGTGATATCCGCTCTTTTGGCCGGAATAAACTGTGCATGCTCATTTGTTCCTCATGGTAGGTCATTAATAACTGTTTGGTGGTGGTCCGACATCCGGGACCCCCTTTCAAGTGACTGGGCCTGGACTGCAATACCAAGCACAGCCAGTATACAATAGAATGTGCTGTGTTTAGTACGCGTGAGGAGGCTGCAGAGCTCGCTGAAGCAGAGGATTGGTGGGGGGGGGGTGCCAGGAGGGTGACCCCCTCTGATCAGATATTGGTCACCTTTCCAGAGCATAGGTCATCAATACTGTAACAGTGAGTCCAGTAGTGTCAGTACTGCGCCTAGTGCTCCAGAGCTGAAAGCCTCTCATGTAGAGGAGTATTACGCACTGGTGTGTTGAAGAAGGGGTTACTAAAGACCACAACCATTTAGCACAGTGTCCTCTTCATTACCAGGTACAAATCGCGGGTGTACAGGTGGAGTCCCCCCAGAACTTACACTGGGGTCTATTCTATTCAAGTCATATGTGACTTGCGACCAGCGATCTTGGACTTGATCACACTGGCGATCATTAGAGGCGACGCTGAGGCCTAAGGGGTGCCGCGATCTGAACCCTCACCCCGATCCCAGCCCTCGTCTATGAGAACTACAAGTATAACTTCGCCCTCCGCACGGTACCTTCCCTTCCTCCAGGGACCCCCTGCTGCTTTTAACAAAGACGGAAACCCACCGCAATCCAAACATACCAGAAGGAGCTCCCCCTCCGCCCTGCAGAATCTGAGCCTGTGCCCTACCATAGGAAGAATTATTACAAGTTATGGCACGGACAATAAAAGAGGTGGTGTGCCAACCAGGACCACTGCCTCTGTATAGCACCTAGACTGTGGAAGGTGCACGTGCAAGTGCCCTCCATGCATTTCCATGGGGCCGTCAAAATTAGCCGAATGCGAGCTCAGCTATTAGAAATGAATGGGAGCTGTGGCCAAGCAATCGCGGTGTGCTCTCATTCAATCCTATGGGGAGAGCGCTTGGTGGCGGCCGGTCCCCGGAAAATCCGCCCACCACCTTCCCCGCTCTGTTCTCAGTGTAGGTGAGGATCCCAGCGGTGAGACCCAAACCTATCAGACAATGGGGGCATTGTCTGAGATGGGAATATCCCTTTTTAAGCATTGCACATCATAAATACATTTTGGGGGAAAGTCTCATGCACACGTGTTCCTCAAACGCCGATTCTCAGACCTCTTGGGTCCATAGCTTGGACATGTTCCTTACAGACATACGGAAGCAGAGAGCACACAGATGATCCATGTGCTTTCTGCAATAAGGTAGAATATGTCCTATGGTTGGTTGTAAAAAAATAGGAACCACGGATTCCCTGAAGTTCAGAAGTCCACAAAAAAAAAAAAAAATTTCCAACACAAGGATGATATCTGCATTGTACTGATAAGCAATCTGCAGGCCGCACAATACATATAGTCGTGTGCATGAGGCCGAAGTCTGAAGTGTAGATTCAGCTCAGTGATTTTTATACTGATGGCGTGTCCTCAGGAGATATAAATATATATAGCAGATTTGAATGAGCTCCACGATGGGGAACATCCCCTGAAATGCCATGAAGAGGGGAAATCTCCTTGCAGATCACACCCATCCACATACCATATTAGAGGAGGGGGGCAGATGACTAGTACCACCCGTTACATTACATCTGGGGTCAGCAACCTCCAGCTGATGTGAAACTACAATTCCCAGCAAGCTTCATTCACTTCTTTGGGAGTTCTGAGAACAGCTGAGCTAGTGGACATGCTGGGAGTTGTAGTTTCACAGAAGTACGCAGGAGTCTGCTATATTCCGGAAACAGGCAACTGCTAAGCGCTTTTCCTAGCAGCAGGAACGTCGTAGTCAAAAAGTAGGCTGGAGACCAGCAACATGAAGGGAAACCTGCCCAACAACTTACGACCAGTACGCTGCAGGCAAATCATCACTGGTAAGGCAGTGTTCACACCCAGCCACACTTCACAGGGGCTACAGTCATACTGAACCTGGGTCCTCCTCATACCACAGAGAGATGCTGGACAGTGAAAGAGACTATAAACCAACCACTACCTATCTGTACACAAACCAGTACAGGGAAAGAGTGCAGCCGTTACCCATAGCAACCAATCAGGTGACAGCTTATATTCTCCAAAACCCTCCTCCCAGAGGACCCTGTGGCCACAACAACCAATCAAACATCTGCTTATAGTTTCCACAAATGTATCTGAGGCATAACAGCATTAATATGATTGGTTAATATGTGCAACCGAACTTTGCAAAGACTACTTGAGAAACTGCTCAGTCAACCAATCAAATCATTACTTATAGTTTCCGCAAATGTATCTGAGACATCATAGCTTTAATATGATTGGTTGGTATGTACAACTGAACTTTACAAAGACTACTGGAGAAACTGTTCAGTCAACTAATCAAATCATCACTTATGGTTTCCCAAGCCTATCTGAGACATAAGAGGGTTAATCTCATTGGTTGGCATGTGCAACCACCCTTTACTAACTCTACCACAACAAACTAGTTAAGACGGTCCAGGCAGCGACCAATCAGGTAACAGCTCTCGCGGAGGTGACAAGCCAGTAGCTGTTATTTGATTGGTTGCTACGGGAAACTAAAAAGTTACCGTAGCGTTCATAGTTGAAGCCCCGGTGAAACTATAACCACCAGCCAGTCGTGGACGCTGGGAGTCGTCGTTCGGACTGCTGCACTTACTTGTCCGGGGAGGGCTGTGCGCCGGAGCCCGGTCCTAGGTGTGCGGGAGATGGCAGCGCAGGTGACCGCTCTCCCCGGGAGCTCACTTCTTCTGACGTCGCCTTTCACCCCACCCCTGACTGCAAATCCTATGAGAGGAAGGTCCGGCTACTCCTCTTCCTCTTCGCCAGCCCACTCCCCTCCTTCCCGGGCCCCCTCCTGCTTCTCCCGCCTTCTCCCCAATAGCCACCTGACACCCCGAGTCCTCACCTCACAGGACGGCCACTCAGCTTCCTCACCTATTAACCCCTTCCCGACCGAGACGTTCCCTCATATAGCCAGTTGGAGCACATTTTAGAACAGATAATGGGGCACATTTAGTAACGCGTTTGTGACTTTTTAGGCAGAAAAATGATGTTTTAGACAGTGTGTTATTTTTAGTTGCATTTACTACTGCGCCCGTTTTGGAGGCTCTTGCGCCTATTTTGATTTTTTTTTTTAGACTAATTAAGAAGTTTTCTAACTTTTAGGACTTTTTCCGACCTATTTATGCAGGTGCAAAACCAGTCTAATTTCTACTTCACTCCAAGACTGGTGGACTGTTCTTTGTCTGTTTTCAGTGTAAGGTGATTTTTTTAATGCAGAAAAAAAATAATAATCACAGAAACACATTTCTATTTGCGTGTTTTTGACCATGAAATTAGACGGCGTATTTCATCTGTCTTTCTTTTTCTAGAATCTATTAAAAGTCGCCCAGCCGTTAATGAATAAGACTCGGTGTACTGCTATTACTCTGACCTCTGGTGGTTGTTTTCCAGTATGACAGCTTCATATTCACTAAGACTGGTCTCATTTATTTGCGCATGAAAAAAAGTCGCATCTTTGTGAAGAAAAGTCCCACATCTCCCGGAAAGTCGCACTTCACCACTCAGACCAGGAATGGCCAACCTTCCACTCTCCAGCCGTGGCTAAACTACAACTCCCAGCATGCCCAGACTGTCTAATACTATCAGCCTACAGCAGGGCATGGTGGGAGTTGTAGTTTTACAGCAGCTGGAGAGCCACAGTTGGCCATCCCTGACTCAGACAAAGAAAAGTACTCCAGCCCTGGGGTGAAGTAGAAATTAGACTGTTTTTGCGACAAATTCACACGCACCTACATAACTAGGTCTGAAAAAAGATGCAAAAGTTAGAAAACCTCTGAAGTAGTCTAAAAAAAAAATCTAAATAGCCGAACGAGATGCAAAAGCCATCAAAACAGTTGCAATGTCAGTAATAAATGTGACTGTCTAAGAGACTGACTCATTTTTATGCACAAGTAAATGAGACCAGTCTTAGTGAATATGAACCTGTCATACTGTTAAACAACCACCAGAGGTCAGACTTTGTGCACGCCGCCGTCGCCCATACTGCAGTCTGCAAACAGTGGGTCCACAATATATGCGCACCAAGGTGCGGAACGCAGGCATCAAGTGTTCTAGAATAGGTTTGGGTCCTTCTGCAGCAGCTACACGGATGTTGCCTGTGTATTGGGGGCCGCACATTGCAGCCCTCAATCGCCGTGTGCATGAGGCCTAGTAGGGATACACTGAGTGTAATTCACCAACGGCTGGGCGACTTTTAATATATACTCGGCAGAAGACTAATTAAATACACTGTCTAATTTTATGGGTAAAAACGGGCGAGTCTGAGAAATGTGCCCGTTTTACCCGCTGGGTCCACGTCCATGTGTCCATTCCGCCAATGATAGAACGTGTCCAGTGTCCTGTCCGACTAGTGAGATAAACTGAGTGATGGATGGGGTGCTGTCCCTTTAATTTGCCGGTGGTCGACGGCTTCCATGATGGCGCATACACCCGGCACTGACAAGCACGCCCTTATCAGCAAACACATACTGTGAGAAATGCAATAAAACTATACAGCCATCAACCACAAAGCTGGCCCCGCGCCGGGCACGCACTGCCAAGGGATTAACCAAGAACTCCTTTAGTGAGAAGGAATTACAGCAGACGGCACATGTAGATCCGCTTGTGTACACGGCACCTTGTACAGGAACCTGACAACTGGGACGTCTGAAGAGAAACCGCCACAGATCACTGCTGGTGTGCAGAGGATGCAGGGCAGCCGGGCCAGGAACATTCAGTCAGCACAGAGTTAAAAATCCTATACAGACAGGGATCCCACTGCTATGTCACTTCTCTTATCTGCTAGTATAATAGTAGATCAGTAGAATTAGAATAACAGTATGACTGCTGGATTGTTCTCCTGACAGGTCTAGATGCAGATGCCCACAGAAGAATGTTACCAGTGTGATGCTCCACCTGAGTGACTCCTTTCCTCTCTGGCCGCAATGATGGTCTGACTGAGAGAGTTAAGAGAGACAATGAAGAAGGTGACGAGTCGGGGCAGGCAGCAGAATACATGGAGGGGCTTAATAAATTGTATCCAGAAAACCATCTGTGATAAAAAAACAAACGTTTAGAGTGATGTGCCCCTTTAAGAGCGGCCCTGCAGGAGAATGGCGGCGGTGTCTGGAAGCTGAATCACTGAAGCAATATTTGATTAGATTTCGTTCAGAGTCCAGAAATGCAGGCACAGTAGGAGGTGACACGGGAGCAGAGCTCAGGAAGGTAACACGAAACCAAGGCCCGCGGATTTACTGGAGATTAGCCTCCCTCATGAAATGATTAGTTCAGACAGCCTGGAAAAAGGAGCAGGAAGAGCGCCCCCTACCACACACAGGAGGAGCGGCGGGAAGGCAATGACCATCTAAAGGCGGCCACACACATCCAACCATCAGCCGACAACTGTCCCCCCGGCTCCCCCGCAAATCTCTATTTAATGGGGGAAAAGGAGAAAGTGTGGCCAAATAGCTTACCTCCCGGGAGAAACAAAAGGATCCAGCCAAAATATATACCGCACATTTAGAAAGTCTTCACACCCTTTCACTTTTTTCACATTTTATGAAAAAAAAAATAAAGTTTTTCCCATCATTCTGCCTTCAGTACCCCGTCTTCTCTGAAGATCCTCCCAAGTTCTGTCAGGTTGGATGAGGACCGTTGGTGGCCGGCCATTTTTCAGAGATGTTCTATAGGGTTCAGGTAAGGGCTCAGGCAGGGCCACACAAGGACAGTCATAGATTGTCCCTGTGTTGTCTTGGCTGTGGCTTAGGGTCATTGTCTTGTTGGAAGGTGAACCTTCATCCCAGTCAGAGGACCAGAGTGCTGTGGATCAGGTTTTCATTAGGAATCTCTCTGGACTTTGCTCCCTTCAGCTTTCCCTCCAACCTGACCGGTCTCCCCATCCCCACAGCATTATGCTGCCACCATAGGGATGGTATTGGGCAGATGATGAGACACGCCTGGTTTCCTCAAGACATGGCGCTTAGAACTAAAGCCAAAAAGTTCCATCTTCGTTTCATCAGACTAGAGAATCTTGTTTCTCACAGTCTGAGAGTCCTTAAGGTGCTTTTTTGTAAACTTTCATGTGTCTTTTACTGAGCGGAGGCTTCTCTCTGGCCATAAAGCCTAGATTGGTGGAGGCTGCAGTGATAGCTGACCTTCTGGAAGTTTCTGTCATTTGCCCACAGGATCTTTGGAGCTCAGGCAGAGTGACCACCTCTCTTACCAAGGCCCTTCTCCCTGATTACATAGTTTGAGGGGGTGCAGCTCTAGGAGGAGTCCTGGTTGTTCCAAAATTCTTCCATTTAAAAATTATGGAGGCCTCAGTGCTCTTGGGAACTTCCAGTGGAGCAGAAATGTTTTTGTCTCCTTCTCCAGATCTCTGCCCCCACACAATTCTGTCTCTGAGCTCTACAGGCAGTTCTTTCCTCCTCATGGATTGGTTTTTGCTCTCATATTCACTGTCAGCTGTGAGACCTTATACAGACAGGGCTGTGTCCTTCCAAATTATGTCCAATCAACTGAATTTACCACCGGAGACTCCAATCATGGTGAAGAACATCTCAAAGATGATCATGAGAAAAGGAGGTCCCCAGAGCTAAATGTCAAGTGTAATAGTAAAGGGTCTAAATCCTTAAAGGGGTTGTCCGGGTTCAGAGCTGAACCCGAACATACCTTTCCATTCACCCAGGCAGCCCAACAGGCTAATTAGCGCAGGGCAAAGGAATTTAGCCCGGTTCCAGTGACGTACCGGGCTCTGCCAGGCGGAGGCTTCCGCCCGGCAGTGAGCCCGGTGACGTAATCGGCGCTGATGGGCGGGCTTTAGCGCTGCCCTAACCATTCAAACGGCTAGGGCAGCGCTAAAGCCGGCCCATTACGGCCGGTGACGTCACCGAACTCACTGCCGGGCGGAAGCCTCCGCCCGGCAGTGAATGTTTACAAACAAAAGAGCCCTTGCCCTGCGCGATCCAGCGCAGGACAAGGGAGGGCATTGGATCATGAGATGCTCCGATGCTCTGTTCAGGAGGGCTGCCGGAGTCAAAACCTGGGTATGTCCGGGTTCAGCTCTGAACCCGGACAACCCCTTTAAGTCCATGCAAACTTTTAGTTTTTTTCTTTTCAATAATTTAGCAACATTTTCTAAAATTCTGTTTCCTTTTCACATTATGTGGTGCTGAGCGCAGAACGAGGAGGAAAACTTGATTTTAGCACAAGGCTGCAAAATGTGAAAGGGTCTGAAGACTTTCTGAGCGCTTTGTACGTTTCTCCTGAGGCTTCTCTCGCCCATCATCATCTGCCGTGGAGAGTTGGGAGCTCCCCATACACCCAAGGGGAAGTCAATAAACTGTGGTGACTCCTGACCCTACATGGCCGACTATCTGTGTGCAGGATTTAGTCTAAAGGGGGTTTCCGATGTGATAAGTATATCATCACTGGAGGTCTGAGCATTAAGACCCCCGGTGGTCCAGAACATGTGGCCCCCTGTGTCAACACAGAGCTGGTTCACACTCCCACTCAATTCACATAGAGCACCTGCCGGCAGGATCAACCTGTTAGACCAGACATACTGCCCGGTTGATCCTGCTGATTAACACGATACCAACCGAAAAAAGTCTTTTATTCTTGATGCCAATCAGGGCCTCGTGGCACCAAGGGGCGTGGCCAGCACTGGAAAGGTGAGGTACTGGGGCACTGATATCTTTTTTTCTCAGGCAGTTTTTTTTTTTAACCCCTTCTGATCAAAATGAGCGGTGAGATACGCCAGGTACCCTACAGCACAACAGGCGCTCATCCTGAAGGCTACAATTACAAGGCGGTAATTGCAGTACACGTTACGGTGTGTGGTCTGCCATTAGAAGGAAGGGTATAATTAGGTGAGAGGAGAGTAAATACATGAGCTGCGCTCGCTCTACTGGCATCAGGCTGCTGTCTTCTGCACCGCTAGGACTGACCCACCAGAGGACATCATTATTAAGACACCCGACACCCATGTTTTATGCTGCATGTGTCCTTACTTTCCTGCCACCATAAAACACAATTGAACACTCTTAAAGGGGACCTGTCACCTCTCCTGACATGTCTATATTAATGACTACTCGCATTCCCTGAGAGCATCTATTCTTATGACTGTAAGTTATGCCATTCCTCTTGGATTCCTGCTAGAAACTTACAAATGGAACTGCCAGCAGTCGGTAGTAAAGGTCCATATGGGTGTTATCAATTGGGGCTGTGTTAGACTGTGCAGGGACACAACCCCAACTGGTAACACCCATCTGGACATTCAGTGCAATCTGCTAGTAATTCATTCATAACTTCTAGCAGGAATAATAAAGGAACAGCACAACACAGAGTCATATGATTGGATGCTCCAGACTTGCTATTACATGGGGGGTGCGAGTAGTCACTAAACCAGACATGTCCGGAGAGGGGACAACTACTTTTTTAAAGGAACACTTTAGGAAAACCCGATCCTCTGTGTAACGCCTGGCACAGGCCTGTGGGGGCGACATATGACTTTTGTCTTTGTTTGTTCTAAATGCCTATGTCCGGAGTCAATGAGCTGCAGTACGCCAGCTGTTGTGAAACTACAATTCCCAGCATGCACACTGCTCGGCTGTTCTCTAAACTCCTATAGAAATGAAAGGAGCATGCTGGGAGTGGTAGTTTCACAACAGCTGGAGTGCTCAGGTCCTATACCAGGCTCATCACTGGACTGACTGGCACTGGGACCAACCTGCCTAGGGTCCTATTCACATGGGCCAATAAACAGGGCAATGAGTGGATGCAGCAATCATCCCTTCTGTACGGGGATGAATGATCCCTATTGTGATTGTGATCATTCATCCTCATACAGATTCATAGTTTGTTGGCCTGTAAATGGACCTTCCACATGTCCAGCATGTGACTGTTCTGCTGGGGGATAAGTGGCTGCCACACATATATCTGGCACCACTTATCTCCAATGAAAATGAGTCGACAGTGCTAGAAATAATGGGGTTGGATAGAACATGGCTGCTTTCTTCATCAGCATCACACCTGCTCATGGCTCGCTCATCTGCAATACCAGACACAGCCTACAGACAGGGGTGGCGCTGCCATGTTTTCCTAATCCTGCACAACCCCTTTAAGGAGACGCCTGGCAGCCCAGATAGACGTTGGACTGTTTGTACTGACAGAGGTGGGTGCAGCCACTGACAGGCGTGTGAAGACTCGATCATGTCCTCCCTGAGATCTGCTATCATTTGATGACATGACTCATGTGCTGTACGTCTGCAGGAAGCTGCGCTGTACAGTGACTAGAACTGCATTTTATTATGGGGGTATTCCCACCTCACAGCGGGGTCCCCTGACCACCAAATGTGCTTCTGCAGTTCTCACCACTCCTCAATGCCGCATTCAAATGGGACGAGGCCGAGGGGGACCCGTTATAAGGGGAGCCATATGTATTAGAGTTCCCCTCCCATGTACAGGTGGTCTACATGAAGTAGAGGGCCGTCCCATATCATATTATTAAAGGGGTTGTCCAGGATTAGAAAAAAAAAGAGCTGCCCCCCCCCCCCCCAAGAAACAGCGCCACTCTGGTCAACAGGCTGTATGTGGTATTGCGGCTCGTCCACACCTTCACAGATCAGGGACCTGAGAGGCCATCTAGAGAACAACCAGTCAGAAATACGTGTTCCTGGTGTCAGGTAACCAGCCGGACCTGTTCCTGATAGTCATCAAGCTGGATGAGAAATACTGTAGATGCCCCCAGTGCCCTCCTGAGCTACAGCAGTGTATACGGGGCGTGATCTTCTGTCATAGATGCTTCACTCTTACCATGGATCTAACACTTCAACAGCACCAGTCATAGACGCCGGATTATTAAATGTTCTGGACTGTCAGAGTGAATCTTAAAGGGGACGTCCAGCGGTATCACCATTTTTTCTATATGGCTAACAGTGGGTTGAAAATAAATAAAAAAAAAGAAGCCATGCTGTCCTTACTAATCACCTTCTGATGCCGTTACAGCGCTAACTGGGTCCATTTCCCAGCTTCGTGGTCCCAGGTGATCTCCGGTTCCTGGTCCCAGGTGATCTCCGGTTCCTGGTCCCAGGTGATCTCCGGTTCCTGGTCCCAGGTGATCTCCGGTTCCTGGTCACAGGTGATCTCCGGTTCCTGGTCCCAGGTGATCTCCGGTTCCTGGTCCCAGGTGCTCTCCGGTTCCTGGTCCCAGGTGATCTCCGGTTCCTGGTCCCAGGTGATCTCCGGTTCCTGGTCCCAGGTGATCTCCGGTTCCTGGTCACAGGTGATCTCCGGTTCCTGGTCCCAGGTGATCTCCGGTTCCTGGTCCCAGGTGATCTCCGGTTCCTGGTCCCAGGTGATCTCCGGTTCCTGGTCCCTGTTGCTCTCCACTTCCTGATCCCCTTTGCTCTCCGCTTACTGGTCCCAGCTGCTCTCCGCTTCCTGTTCCCAGGTGCTCTCCGGTTCCTGGTCCCAGGTGCCCTCAACTTTCTGCTCCCCGCTTCCTGGTCCCACTGCTCTCCACTCCTTGGTGCCTGCTGCTCTCCACTTCCTGGTCTTCTCTGCTCTCCGTTTCCTGGTCCCCGCTGCTCTCTGCTTCCTCGTACCTGTTGCTCTCCGTTTCCTGGTCCCGCTGCTCTCCACTCCTTGGTGCCCACTGCTCTCTGCTTCCTGGTCCCTGCTCTTCTCCACTTCTTGGTGCCATCTCAGTTCCTTGTACTTCTTGCCTTTTTAGGGCTCATGCACACAGCTGTGTTTTGTGGTCTGCAAACTGTGGATCCACAAAATACAGATCCTGGCAGAGCACATGCCGCCATTTTTTAAACATCTGTAGCAAATGTCCTCTCCAGACAAGAATAAGATGCTCTATTTATTTTTACAGGGCCGAGGAACGGACACACGGATACGGATATTACATGGTGTGCTGTCCGCATCTTTTCCGGCCCTGAAGTAAATGGGTCCGCATCTGATCCATAGAAAAACGCTGATTGGATACAAACAGAAACTACGGCTGTGTGCAGGAGCCCTAAAAAAAACGGGCTCTAAAAAAAGTGGGGATTCTTGCTACTGCAGCATGATGACGTTTTGTCGATGACCAGTTTTTAAACAAAGAGATGACGTTTTATCCATGATGAAGATCCCAGTCACTGGCAAGGGCCTCCATGGAATGTGAATGGAGAGTATATGTGATTCTATAATGATATTACAGAAGATTTGGCTTCTAAATTAGAAAATTATGGCTGCTTTCTACTAAAAACAGCGCCACCCAAGTCCAAGGGTTGTGTCTGGTACTGCAGATCGGCTCCAATGGAGTCAATGGGGTAGGGCCGCAATACCGGGCACCACCTGAGGACAGGGGTGGTGCTGTTTCTGGATGAAAGCAGCCATGTTCTTCTATTCCTACACAACCCCTTTAAGAGGATCTCCTCTTCATTTTGATTCCTTCATCCTCTGAGATTTCGATCCACCGTATATATAACACATGAGGTAATTACCCAGAATCCTTTCCTGTTTCTGTAAGTGGTCATTATGGTACTGTACAATGTAAAGGCACATGGGTGCAAGCAGACCAGATCTTCCTGCCAATTCCTAATTAGAGGGGGGGACCCCCCAAAACTATGATATCTAAATGTCCTCTCAGGGCACATGCCTTAATAGTGACACCATGAATTGGGCTCCAGGGGTTTGTGGGGAAATTCTCAGACTACTGCTTCCTCCTAGGTGTCATGGAGGGAAGTGGTAGTCAGACTGATGACATCATCTGTCACTGACTGCAATTTCCTTGTGATAAAGTGACGACTATGTCGCTAATGAGACCCAGAAAATTTGGTGTCCCCCCCTCCGTATCCCTTTAAGGGAATCCTAGCTGACTAGGTTGCTTGTTGGTTGGAAAGAGAATGCCCCCATCCCTGTAACCTATAATTGGAGGCTACGTGTGATGTTATGTAATCTGAACGCCTCTTATCGCTGGCATTTATCACCATACAGGACCTTTGCCCTCCTCCTGGTTAAAGTTCTTTATTTTAATTGCTCTAAAGAAATTACACCCTGGTCGTCAGCCAGCTGTGTGCTCTATGGTCTGGTATATACACTTCTGCTCTGAGCTGCCATCTGGTGGTGAACTGTGGTATTACAATGTATCATTAGGCTGGTGTTTTTTGCTATTGTTTAGGCAGAAAGTGTCAAGTCCTGATGTTGAATGGAAGCCCATAGGTTTATGGCAGTGTTTTTGAATTTTTTTTAACCTTGAGGCGTGTTATTTGGGTGACTGCTGTTCTTTTCAAATCTGATCAACCACTGAGGTTGGCGTTTTTCTCCAAAAAATCTCTATTGTTTTTTTTTTTTTTGCTGCTTCAAAAACAGTCGCAATATTTGTTGTCATTTTTTAATGCCGTATTTTACCAGACATCACAAGGAGGGACACACTTGCAAAAAAAAACAAACATTAAAAACACCACTATGGGGCAAAAATGGCTAAAAAAAATGTTACAAAAAATGCTAATCACATCAGGTTTTTTTTTTGGAGGAACCCAAAAAAATGCCAGGTCTAAAAGGGTGTGTGAAGAAGCCCTTCAATGGGTTGTCCCATCTGGGACATTGATGGAGTATCACTGGGATATGCCATCGATGTCAGATAGGTGCGGGTCCCACCTCTGGGATCTGCTTCTACCTCCAGAACGAGCCTCCTGTGGTGAATGGATGGCACACTGCGCATGCGCAGGGTCCACTCCACAGCAGTGAATGGAGAGGACGCTGTGTGAACAGTCCTCTATTTTGGTGGTTTGTGAACGCCACAGGTTTCTGGCTGCTAATCTTTATGTGTATGGGATTGCTGTTTTTTAAAATTCCCCCTCCTTTATTAGGATAAAAAATTTTTAAAGTAGCCCAAAACTCATCCGGCAAAAAAACAAGCACCACTGATGGAAATATAAACCGGGTATACTGGAATACAGCAACGCAACGTACATCACAAGGTTGCCCCAGAAATAATACATCTCCTTCCACGGGAAATAAGCCCTCGTACAGCTACGCTGAGAGGAGGACAGGAGAAATGATGGGTTTCCACAGGAGGTGGACTCCTGTGTACAGGAAGCAGTGACACCTAGTGGTGACATGTCATAATAACACCTACCCTCATGTATTTTATGCTGCATGAGTTACAAATCTGCCCCAGAAATTGACTTGCTGAGAATTTAATGAGCATCTATTAGCATGATCAACCCTATTAAAGAAGGCATACAGCCTGTTAGGGTTGATCATGCTGATAAAAATGATTAAGACTACGTATTTATGGCCCCATTGCTCGGATAAATGCAATTTATTCATATGCAAATAACCTACCTAGAGCACTAAGGGGCCGTCCAGAGCTCTCGGAGCACCAGTTTGTTACACCCCTTCAGTCTATGTCTCAGCCCTTGTTTGGAGAGCATCTAGTAAACCGCTGAGCAAGTGCCGAGACCAGGAGATACAGAGCAGACCCGAGGTGACAGGGACTAAAAGACTGGCCTTGTCAATCCAGGGGAATGGGGGAGAGACTGAAGCTGAAGGGCAGTAACAAACTGGTGCTCCGAGGGCTCTGGACGGCCCCTCAGTGCTCTATGCTTAAGAATAAAAATGCATTTTTTCTCAGCAATGGGGCCACCGATATACAGAATACAATTATTGTTTTTAATCAGCATGATCAACCCTACCAGGCTGTATGTCTGCTTTGATAGGGCTGATCTTGCTGACAGATGCACCACATGTCCATTGGCATGCCGATTCCATGTGGATTTTTTCTGCAGCACAGAGAACAGATCTGTTAGAATCTCATCCGCTTTGCTGCTACTGTTTTATTTAATGCAGTCATAATAGTTATATATCTCTGCTTGCTGTCAGTGAATGAGAACACTTGCATCCAGAGCCTGAGAACCCATATAGTAAGAACACTTCTCCCTTACCTCAGTGGTACTTGGAGCTCGCTCTAGAGCTGACTGGACCCTACTCTGTTCGTTGGTGAAAGGTGTGACAGGTGAGTATTTAAACTGGAGGAAATGAGGGCTACCACCCTGTGTGGGGGAAGGGGGGGGCTTAAAGTGACATCATGCTGTGGGGAGGCACTTAAAGGGCTTTTCCGGGAGTTAACTACTGATGACCTATCCTCAGAATAGGTCATCAGTATCTGATTGGTGGGGGTCCGACACCAGGGACCCCCGCCAATCAGCTGTTTGAGAAGGTACAAGCCCTCATGTTGGCGCCGCGGCCTTCTCTCCGCTCACCAAGCACAGCGCCGTACATTGTATAGCAGCTGTGCTTAGTATCGTGCTATTCACATGAATGGAGCTGAGCCGCTCCTAGGCCACGTGATCGATGAATATGACATCACTGGCCCATGAAAAGCTAAGAGAAGGCCGCAGCGTTCACGGGAGCCCTGGTGCCTTCTCAAACAGCTGATCGGCGGGGGTCCCGGGTGTGGGACCCCCACCGATCAGATACTGAGTATAGGTCATCAGTAGTTAACTCCCGGAAAACCCCTTTAAAGTGACATCATACTGAGGGGGGCACTTAAAGTGACATCATACTGTGTGTGGGGGGCACTTAGAGGACATCACTCTTTATGGGGACTCATTCAGAGTAGGGGCACATACTGTGTGAGGGCATCAAGGGATCATCTGCTGTGAGGGGTACTTAAAGAAGAACTCCCGCAAAAAATTTTATTCTCTGACCTGTTAGAAAGGTGCATAATATAATCTGTAGTGATTGTAATGTTTTTATCAGAGGCTGAAATTGAGAGTTTCCACTCTCTTCTTATTGTACCTGGGTCATGTGACCAACTCCCTGACCTCCAACTGACCCAGGACAGAAAGCCAGTAACTGCTCTATGTATTCCTATGGGACTGAAAGTGAGGCTCCCATAGGAATGCATAGAGAAATAGACTTCCTGTCCACACATAAGTCTCTGTGTGAGTTGGTGGGTCTAATTCCTAGTCACATGACACAGATGAGAAGCATCAGGGAGATATAACTCAAAAATTCAGCTACTGGTAAGAAAATGACATTCACTACAGATTACATCATGTACATTTCTAGCAGGACATGGAATTAAATTTTTTGCGGGAGTTCTTCTTTAAGAAACATCCTATTGTGAGTAGGGGCACTAAGGGGCATCATTACTGTCTATTATGAGGTGACCCTAAGGGGGCACCATTACTGTGCAGGACTAGAGTGGTGGTGCACTACACACCAGTGGAGTTGTCCCTCACCCAATGGCTGACCCCGGTACATGGGCCTGCACATCGGGGTGCTATGCCTGTACCATTACTTCTGACATCTGTTCACATGGTGCAGTACTGCCAGTTTAGATAATTCAGTCTTTTCTTCTTTTTTCGTCTATTGTCGCACGGGAATTAAAAATGTTGCAACATTTGTGACTATTTTCCACCAAAAACTTGGGTAAAAATATTAGTAAATGACCCCCAATGTATCGAGTCTAAAGAATTGCGGACGCTTAGAGATTTTTACCTGCACTGACACACTGTAGCAAAGTCTCAGGTTGCCGCATGCAGCTGACACACGGTATACAATGGTAGAAGAAGCTCACTGTGACATCTAATGTGGGTCTTCAGCCTCTGGATGTAAACAAGTTTCCGTTCACTGACAGCAAGCACGGGCTTTGAAACACAAGACCTATATGAAACTGGAAATCCTGTTAAACTCAGGAGCGTTCCTTCCCAGGAGCACCACGCAGGCCACCGTAGGTCGCCGTGCAGAGGCTGCAGCAGCCTGTATTCTGCAGATGGCCATGGTGTATATTCAGTGTGTCAGAGGCAGGAGGGGTTAACAGGCAGGTAGGTCGGCATTGTTGGGGTCACGCTCCCATCACTTACTATCAGGGAGCTGCTGAACCAGTCTGTCCATGTTCTTGTCCTCGGAGGCATGGCTGCTGGAATGCGGTGGCCCCATGCCCTGATCCCGGCTCTGAATATGCTGCATTGTAACAAGGAATGTGTGTGACGGGTGCAGCCTGGGGCGCAGTCATCAGCAGTGCGGTATGTTACAGCGCCGCCAGACACGGGTTTTCTATGGTCAAGTGTGAACGGTCAAAAATACACTGATTACCCGATGACTGATTACCCCGACTATATCTGTACTCAGCTGACCCTCCTGCTGCTTCTTTTTACTAGGGGCGAGACCCCAGGAGATCTGCTCATCACCTAACCAAGGGCGAGACCACCGGAGATCTGCTCATCACCTATGAAGGGCGTGACCGCTGAAGATCAACTCATCACCTAACCAAGGGCGAGACCACCGGAGATCTGCTCATCACCTAACCAAGGGCGAGACCACCGGAGATCAACTCCACCTATGAAGGGCGTGACCCCTGGAGATCAACTCATCACCTAACCAAGGGTGAGACCCCCGGAGATCAACTTATCACCTAACCAAGGGCGAGACCTCTGGAGATCAACTCATCACCTAACCAAGGGCGAGACCACCGGAGATCAACTCATCACCTAACCAAGGGCGAGACCACCGGAGATCAACTCATCACCTAACCAAGGGCGAGACCCCTGGAGATGAGCTCATCACCTAACCAAGGGCGAGACCACTGGAGATCAACTCATCACCTAACCAAGGGCGAGACCCCTGGAGATCAGCTCATCACCTAACCAAGGGCGAGACCCCAGGAGATCTGCTCATCCCCTAACCAAGGGCGAGACCCCAGGAGATCTGCTCATCCCCTAACCAAGGGCGAGACCCCAGGAGATCTGCTCATCCCCTAACCAAGGGCGAGACTCCTGGAGATGAGCTCATCACCTAACCAAGGGCGAGACCACCGGAGATCAACTCATCACCTAACCAAGGGCGAGACCCCTGGAGATCAGCTCATCACCTAACCAAGGGCGAGACCACCGGACATCAACTCATCACCTAACCAAGGGCGAGACCACCGGAGATCAACTCATCACCTAACCAAGGGTGAGACCACCGGAGATCAACTCATCACCTAACCAAGGGTGAGACCACCGGAGATCAACTCATCACCTAACCAAGGGTGAGACCACCGGAGATCAACTCATCACCTAACCAAGGGTGAAACCACCGGAGATCAACTCATCACCTAACCAAGGGCGAGACCCCTGGAGATGAGCTCATCACCTAACCAAGGGTGAAACCACCGGAGATCAACTCATCACCTAACCAAGGGTGAGACCACCGGAGATCAACTCATCACCTAACCAAGGGTGAGACCACCGGAGATCAACTCATCACCTAACCAAGGGCGAGACTCCCGGAGATCAACTCATGACCTAACCAAGGGCGAGACCCACGGAGATCTGCTCATCACCTTACCAAGAGCGTGACCCCTGGAGATCAGCTCACATCTCTCTATCTATTCATCAGCCCGGTCACTGGTTCCCAGAAGTTGGCCCCTGACCGATTAGAAAGGAAGTTTAGTGAAAATCCCATGAAATAAATACAATTCTGGCTCCTGGTGTCCACCACTAGGGGGAGCTAGGGAGCTCATGGCATATAGATGTATTATCAGGTTCAATACCTGTGTCTACACTATGCTGCCCTTTCTGGTGCCTGCAGAATTTTGGGCCTATCTTAAAAAAAAAAAAATACACCCCACAATGACTAGTAAGGCCGAGTTCACACTTCAGTAATTTGGTCAGTTATTTCCATCGGTTCAGACGTCGGTAAGTGTTGTGTGGTCAGCACATGGCCAACCCTATGACAGAAGTGCCTACTCTTGTCTGCGACTGCGGAGAAGAACAGTACACGTGGGGCGCAGAACGCGGTGTGCTGTCCACAGAACGGATCAGGTGCCGGTCAGGAGCACAGAAAGGAGCAGATCCTTCACCTGATCTCTGTAGGTTTTGTCTTCCAATAACTGACTGAATAACTGAGGTGTGAACTGGGCCTAAGCCGTATGTGCGATGCTGCAGGCTGTGAGGAGAGGTTTCCCAGGAGCAGGAATAACAATGGCAGGCGGCCGAGGCCATTGTCTGTCAGGGTGGGGTCAGGAAAGGGAGGGCACCAAGCCCGCCCGGTGCCAGTGACCAGCACCCGGTACCACCGCGCAGCTCCATGTAAGTACATACACTTCCCGATACATACCCCTGGTGTTGTTTTGGGGTGAGCCCCACGCCCCTGCACACTGCCTACACCTCATCGTTATATCAGCAAGCTGCTGTACATGCAGTATAGAAATGTGTAGAAACAATCAGCAAGCTGTTCTCTGTGCGGTATAGAAATGTGTAGAAACAATCAGCAAGCTGTTCTCTGTGCGGTATAGAAATGTGTAGAAACAATCAGCAAGCTGCTCTCTGTGGTATATAATACATGTAGAAACAATCAGCAAGCTGCTTTATGTGGTATATAATACATGTAGAAACAATCAGCAAGCTGCTGTACATACAGTATAGAAATATGTAGAAACAATCAGCAAGCTGCTCTATGCAGTATACAAATATGTGGAAACAATCAGCAAGCTGCTGTCTGTGTGGTATAGAAATGTGTAGAAACAATCAGCAAGCTGCTCTCTGCAGTATAAAAGACATGTAGAAACAGTCAGCAAGCTGCTCTCTGTGCAGTATAGGAAAACATGTAGAAACAATTAGCAAGTTGCTCTGTGTGGTATATAATACATGTAGAAACAATCGGCAAGCTGCTATACATACAGTATAAAAATGTGCAGAAACAATCAGCAAGCTGCTCTCTGTGCAGTATAAAAATATGTAGTAACAATCAGCAAGCTTCTGTCTGTGCAATATAAAAATGTGTAGAAACAATCATCAGGCTGCTCTCTGTGCAGTATAAAAATTTGTAGAAACAATCAGCAAGCTGCTCTCTGAACAGTATAAGAAACAGTCAGCAATCTGCTCTCTGTGCGGTATGAGAAAATGTGTAGAAACAATTAGCAAGCTGCTCTCTGTGCAGTATAAAAATATGTAGAAACAATCAGCAAGCTGCTCTCTGTGCGGTATAAGAAAACATGTAGAAACATCAGCAAGCTGCTGTACATACAGTATAAAAATGTGTAGAAACAATCAACAAGCTGCTATCTGCAGTATAAAAATATGTAGAAGCAATCAGCAAGCTGCTCTCTGCGCAGTATAACAAACACATTAAAACAATCAACAAGCTGCTGTCTGGTATAAAAGACATGTAGAAACAATCAGCAAGCTGCTTTCTGTATGGTATAAAATTAAAAACATGTAGAAAAATCAGCAAGCTGCTGTCTGCGTAGTACAGAAAGATCATTTACTACATGTTAACAATCAGTTTTTCTCTGTGCATATAAAAAACATTTATGGAAACAATCAGCAAGCTACTGTCAGTATAGAGAAGAGTATTTACTGAATGTAAACAATCAGCAAACTTCATTCTGCACAGTATAAAAAACATGTGGAAACAATCAGTAAGCTACTCTCTGTGCAGTATACATACATTATTTACTATATACAATCAGGAAGCTATTCTCTGTATGGTATTAAGAATAACATACATGGAAACAATCAGTAAGATGCTCTCAGTGCAAAATAGAGAATTTACAACATGTAAACAATCACCAGCAATGTGCAGTATAGAATATTCATACAAGGAAACTGTTGGCAAGTTACTCTGTATAGTATAAAACGTGGAAACAACCAGTAAGAGGTTCTCTGCGCAGAAAATGAATTTATTACATATAAACAATGCAAAAGTTACTCTCTGCACAGAATACAGAATATACACGTGGAAACAACCAGTAAGCTGCTGTCTGCAGTACAGAAACAGAATTTACTACATGTAAACAATCTGCACATTAGTCTCTGAACAGTTTACAAAATACACTTGGAAACAATCAGTAAGCTGCTTTCTGCAGTATAGAAAGAGACTTTACTATATGTAAACAATCTACAAGCTTCTCTCTGAACCGTACAGAAACCATATTCAGAAACAACCAGTAAGCTGTGTTTGTGCAGTATAGTAGGAGAATTTACTATATACAATCTGCAGTATGGTATTAAAGCAACATGTGGAAACAATCAGCAAGCTGCTCTTTCAGAAGTATAAGGCCTCATGTACACGACTGTATTTTAATCATTTTTAGGGGGCTGCAAAACATGCAGACATCACACGGCGTGCTCTCTGCATCCGTATGTCTGTACATTTCTACAGGAGGTAAAAAGAAATGGTGGCGTGTGCTCAGCTGGTAGCCATGTTTTGTGGACTGCGTGAGGCCTAAATATCTCCAACATAGAAACAATCAGCAAGCTGCGGTTTGTGCCGTATAGAAAGAGAATTTGCTACTACTATTTACTACATTTACAATAAGCAAGCTATTCTTTGTATGGTATTAAAAAAATCATGTGGAAACAATCAGCAAGCTGCTCTTTCAGCAGTGTCAATATCTCCTACACAGAAACAATCAGTAAGCTGCTGTTTGTGCAGTAGGCTTCATTCACACGTCCTGTTTTTCTTTGCTGATTCGATCCGGATTTTTTTCAGGACCCATTGAAATGAATGGATCCAGATCAGGATCAGGATCGAATCAGGAAAGAAAAACAGGACGTGTGAATGGAGCTGTATGGAAATAGAATTTACTATGTTCAATCAGCAAGCTATTCTCTGTACTGCATTAAAAATAACATGTGGAAATAATCAGCAAGCTGCTCTTTCAGCAGTGTAAATATGTCCTACACAGAAACAATCAGAAAGCTGCTGTTTGTGCAATATAGAAAGAGAATTTACTACATACAATCAGCAAGCTATTCTCTATAAAGTATTAAAAAAAAACACATGGAAACAATCAGCAAGCTGCTCTTTCAGCAGTGTCAATATCTCGTACAGAAAAACAATCAGTAAGCTGCTGTTTATGCTGTATAGAAATAAAATGAATTATATACAATCAGTAATCTATTCTCTGTATGGTATAAAAAAAATCATGTGGAAACAATCAGCAAGCTGCTCTTTCAGCAGTGTCAATATCTCGTGCACAAAAACAATCAGTAAGCTGCTGTTTATGCTGTATAGAAATAAAATGAATTATATATAATCAGTAAACTATTCTCTGTCTGGTATAAAAAAAATCATGTGGAAACAATCAGCAAGCTGCTCTTTCAGCAGTGTCAATATCTCGTGCACAAAAACAAGCAGTAAGCTGCTGTTTATGCTGTATAGAAATAAAATGAATTATATATAATCAGTAAACTATTCTCTGGTATAAAAAAAATCATGTGGAAACAATCAGCAAGCTGCTATTTCAGCAATGTAAATGTGTCCTACACAGAAACAATCAGAAAGCTGATGTTTGTGCTGTATAGAAAGAGAATTTACTACATACAATCAGCAAGCTATTCTCTATAAAGTATTAGAAAAACACGTGGAAACAATCAGCAAGCTGCTCTTTCAGCAGTGTCAATATATCGTACAGAAAAACAATCAGTAAGCTGCTGTTTATGCTGTATAGAAATAAAATAAATTATATACAATCAGTAAACTATTCTCTGTATATGGTATAAAAAAAATCATGTGGAAACAATCAGCAAGCTGTTCTTTCAGCAGCAATATGTCCTACACAGAAACAATCAGAAAGCTGCTGTTTGTGCAATACAGAAATAAAATTTATTATGTGGAAACAATCAGCAAGCTTCTGCAGGCTGATTTCTTACAGTAGTAGATGGGCTCCACTGCAGGTGAAGCGTTCTTTACTGCATCATCAGGAGACCTCAGTGACTGTCCACAGCGCTCCACCACTGGTGGAGATATCACTGAGGTCTTCTCCAGGTGGGAGAGGGAGGCTGGAGCAGGGTGGTGGACCTCACAGCCGGCAGCCACGTGATCCAGAGCCACATTCCTTCTACCCTCAGTAGCTGCCAAATTCCTTCTCCACCCTGATAAATCAATAGACAGGGAGGCACCGGGGCCGGGGTATCACCCGCGCTCCGATGGACCCTCCGCGTGCACTGCCCAAATCTCAGCTTGGGAAAAGTGAAAGGGATAATGCCGGGGGGAGGGGGTGACCGGGCACAGGTATGTGTCATCCTGCAGGCGGCCTGCCACCGAGCTGCTCTGTCACTTCCACATTCTTTGACATTTTTCCATTCCTAACGCGTTGTCCACTCCCCCCGCTCCCTGCACTGGGACAAGCACTGGTTTCAGAACAGCCAAAACCAGTTATTCACTCTCAATAAAAGTCACATCCAGGACGGCTCTTCTGCCCGAAATCTGCAGGGACCTACACTAACTTCTCCAACCAACTGCATATATTACAGAGGGATCCTTGAGGAGCAATGACGCTGACTCAAGAAATCCTGAGCTCTCTGCACCTGGCAGATAAGGTGAGTCCTGCCCTACTAATGTGCACAATGGAGTCCTTCTCTTTAGTTCCCTTCATAGCTGCACTCTACTCCACATCTAAGGGAGGTTCTCATCATAGGGGCACTCTACTCCACATCTAAGGGAGGTTCTCATCATAGGGGCACTCTACTCCACATCTAAGGGAGGTTCTCATCATAGGGGCACTCTACTCCACATCTAAGGGAGGTTCCTATCATAGCTGCACTCTACTCCACATCTAAGGGAGGTTCTCATCATAGGGGCACTCTACTCCACATCTAAGGGAGGTTCCCATCATAGGGGCACTCTACTCCACATCTAAGGGAGGTTCTCATCATAGGGGCACTCTACTCCACATCTAAGGGAGGTTCCCATCATAGGGGCACTCTACTCCACATCTAAGGGAGGTTCTCATCATAGGGGCACTCTACTCCACATCTAAGGGAGGTTCCTATCATAGCTGCACTCTACTCCACATCTAAGGGAGGTTCTCATCATAGGGGCACTCTACTCCACATCTAAGGGAGGTTCCCATCATAGGGGCACTCTACTCCACATCTAAGGGAGGTTCTCATCATAGGGGCACTCTACTCCACATCTAAGGGAGGTTCCCATCATAGGGGCACTCTACTCCACATCTAAGGGAGGTTCCTATCATAGCTGCACTCTACTCCACATCTAAGGGAGGTTCTCATCATAGGGGCACTCTACTCCACATCTAAGGGAGGTTCTCATCATAGGGGCACTCTACTCCACATCTAAGGGAGGTTCCCACCATAGGGACACTCTACTCCACATCTAAGGGAGGTTCCCATCATAGGGGCACTCTATTCCACATCTAAGGTAGGTTCTCATCATAGGGGCACTCTACTCCACATCTAAGGGAGGTTCCCATCATAGCTGCACTCTACTCCACATCTAAGGGAGGTTCCCATCATAGGGGCACTCTATTCCACATCTAAGGGTCATGGGGGGTTTCCATCATAGCTGCACTCTACTCCACATCTAAGAGTCAGGGGTGGTTCCTATCATAGGGGTACTCTACACCACATCTAAGGGTCATGGGGGGTTCCCATCATAGGGGTACTACTCCACATCTAAGGGTCATGGGGGTTACCACCATAGGGGCACTCTACTCCACATCTAAGGGTCATGAGAGGTTCCCATCACAGGGGCACTCTACTCCACATCTAAGAGTCATGGGAGGTTCCCATCACAGGGGCACTCTACTCCACATCTAAGAGTCATGGGTGGTTCCCATCATAGGGGCACTCTACTCCACATCTAAGGGCCACAGGAGATTCCCATCATAGGGGCACTCTACTCCACATCTAAGGGTCATGGGAGGTTCCCATCATAGGGGTACTCTACTCCACATCTAAGGGTCATGGGAGGTTCCCATCATAGGAGCACTCTACTCCACATCTAAGGGTCATGGGAGGTTCCCATCACAGGGGCACTCTACTCCACATCTAAGAGTCATGGGTGGTTCCCATCATAGGGGCACTCTACTCCACATCTAAGGGAGGTTCCCATCATAGCTGCACTCTACTCCACATCTAAGGGAGGTTCCCATCATAGGGGCACTCTATTCCACATCTAAGAGTCATGGGAGGTTCCCATCATAGGGGCACTCTACTCCACATCTAAGGGTCATGGGAGGTTCCCATCATAGGGGCACTCTACTATACATCTAAGGGTCATGGGTGGTTCCCATCATACAGGTACCCTAATCCACATCTAAGGGTCATGGGAGGTTCCTTATAGGGGTACTCTACACCACATCTAAGAATCATGGAAGGTGAAGGAGCCTCCACCACATGCTCTTCTTATAGTGGCACTTGGTGGAGATCTATTTGGGCACCAGGTTCCTTTTCTGCCTTTGTGCTCCACTCTACAGCCCTGTGGCATTGGAGTAAACAATTGAAGGTGTGAACCTGGTCAGAGATATCTACTTGGGCTTTTGGTGGAACCAGTCAAACATCTAACATGTATGAAGTCGTCCAGACTTTCCCCAGATGGCAGATTTCAGGGGAACGAAGGACCGGGCTGTTAAATTTCAACATGCCTGATCTTTCTAAACTCTTTTGTCAAGGTTTCGACAAATGGTTGGATTGGACATTTCCAGTCTTTCGTCCTTTTCTGGTAACAGCAGGTGGAGCAGGTCTAGAAGAAAATGTTATCAATCTTGTGGAGCGTCAGGTAGTCATCCAAACTGCCGACCTCTAAATGTGGCGCTTTCCAACGGTGGGGGTTTCATTTGGGTAATACCAGGACATATCGCCTTGTATCTAAGATATGTTGCAGCACATGCTTTACCTTATTAGACCAGGATTTCCTTGATGTAACCCTGCTGCTCCTTGAGACTTCATCAGAAGATCTCCAGAAGACAGCAGTGGAAAGATCTGGGTATCAGGCAATTGAAAACAGACGTTAGCACTTGTGAGATGTGTTCCAGCTTGTGTTATATGTGGTTATGTGGTTTATTGTTTAGATACGGTGTGTAACGGGTGGTGTTTTTACCCTCGGGTAGACCTGGGCAGCATGGGGCACCCAGCTCCTGTTTATAAATCATTCATGGAGGCCATGTTACTCGCAGGGACCGTTGCCTGAAAACCAGTTGGTGACTTCACTAGGGATGTCTGGCGCCAAAGTGTTGCTTTCTGGCTGGCGTTGTGTGGTAGACATAACTGGGATGGCCATCCCAGTAGAGTCTCGGCAGGTTGTGGGAAGGCTGTAGAGGGGTGATGCACGAGCTGCTTGCCCAAAAATTAGGTTAGATGGGATCCGGGCTTGGCAGCTGTCTGAAGGAAACTCAGGGAGGAATGATCTTGAGACACCAACTGCGTCAAGAGTGAAAGATGAACTCTGCAGTAGCGGAGCGCCATTGAAATATTTTGCCACAAAATTTTTTTGTACAAAAATTAAGTTACTGAAATTATAGTAACTGTTCCTTGTAGGTGTGAAACCAACAATAGTAAGTGCCTCTCTAAGAGAGGGAAGACCTATAAATAAGCCTGCTTTGTCCGTGACATTTACCAATGTGGCAACAACACCCGCATCACAAACCGCGCTTGTTTTGATGAAAGACGGCAGCAGAGGAAGCAGCAGGATCCACCTCACATGTATGAAGAAGTATTTGTGGAGGCCTACGAGCAGTCCTGTTACATATACTATACTAAAATCTGCGTCATACATGGGAGATTCCCCCTCATGTGTATGAAGAAGGGTTTGTGGAGGCACACGAGCAGTCCTGTTACACATACTATACTAAAATCTGCATCATATACTGGAGGGTCCACCTCATGTGTATGAAGAAGGGTTTGTGGAGGCACACGAACAGTCCTGTTACATATACTATACTAAAATCTGCGTCATACACGGGAGGGTCTACCTCATGTGTATGAAGAAGGGTTTGTGGAGGCACACAAGCAGTCCTGTTACATATACTATACTAAAATCTGCTTTATACACTGGAAGTTCCACCTCGTGTATGAAGAAGGGTTTGTGGAGGCACACGAGCAGTCCTGTTACACATACTGTACTATTTCTCAATCAGCGGGGGAATTCTCAGGCAGACCAGAATGTACTGACCGCTCTCCCTCTGGAGCAGAGGGCTATTGTCTGCTTCTTGTCTGCCCTGTTCTACCTGTTTTACCAGTTTTCTACAGTAAATAATGCCAGGTATTCTTCCCCCGCTGCGGCCAGCAATTCTTGTCCAAAGCACTGCTCATCCTAAGCTCTCTGGTTCATGATTATGAGGACAAAAGTACAAAGTTGACAGGACCCCAGGAGACATAGGCCTTAAAGGAATTTCCAAGATCTTAAATCTTGACAATCTATCCTTGGGGAGGGTCACACTCTTGGTGTCAGTACTGACTGCAGACTATGAAGACATACTCCACACATGGTTATTCCTAACATGCCCTGAGCCCAGGTGTGCCCATCTGCATTGTCTGCCACCTTATGCCTTGGCAATAGCTGTTTAGGGTAACACGCATGCTTGGCCAACCAAAGGATTGGGCATACTGAAAGTCGACATGTCTGATGCCTCTCTCCCCTATCATCTGCCACTGGGTAGAGTCAGGACAACTCCATACACGTAAGATCGTTGGGCCCAGGAACTAACGCATTCCTCCTCTGACTCTTCCACCAGGTTTCTGCTTGGGGTACGCTGGGCACCATCAAACCTCTGAAGAACTTTGAACCTGAAGCAGATGTGGAGAAGATTAGTGAAACACTGGCGGATAAAGGTACGGCTTGTTTTACTGCTGGTGACAAGATTGTTTGAGTTTCTCCATGATGGTGTCGGGCACAGTGCCCCCATACCGGTGACCATCAGTACCAGCAAAGTGGATCTCATCAAAAAACCAGTGCAGACTCCTCAAGGAACTTGGCATCTGTAACTCATGCAGATTTTCTTGAGGATTTTTTCAGCAATTTTTGACCAGTGTGGAGGTACCCTGACAGTGGTGTATGTACGTGAGTCATTCTCATCATGTTCATTGACAGGTAACGTGCAAACCATCATCGACATCGTGACGGGTCTCAACAACGACCAAAGACAAGAGGTGGTTCGCCTGTACAAGGCAGAAGTTCAGAAGGTAAGGAGAGCTCTCCACCCAGACTATGTTTCGGCTTCTACACAGTTGTGGGGGGGCGACACTCTTTCATTTTTGACAAATCACCAAAAATTAAAGGGGTTATCCACTTCAGACAATCTCTACTGGTTAAGCTTCATGTGTGTCGGCCCAAGACAGTAATTTCATGTAAATTCTCATGTATGGGGGTCCACCAACCCTCCTTGACACCAGATGTTGAGGAAAATAGGGGTCGGATGTCAACATGTACAATCCTTTTGTTTTCGAGGAGATAAGCCGCCAATAGAGGCATGGGCAATGGGGTGATGACCACACAGAAGATGAACGGTAGGCTGGTTGACTTGGTGCAGGTAGAGGGACACATTTTACATTAGGAGAAGTGGTTAAATGTGTTGTCTGCTCCTGGGGCCACATGTGGGTACAAATATAAACATGATCACTAAGCCAGTAACATAAGCGCTCAGCATCATGGCAGAAGAAAAGGTCCTCGAGGTAATAGCTACCAGATGCACACATTCTTCCTTGTAGGACTTGGTGGAGGACATCAAGAAGGCTTTCTCAGGAGACCTGGAGAAGCTGATGGTTGGGCTTCTGAAGACGCCGGCTGCATTTGATGCCCAAGAACTAAAATCAGCAATGAAGGTGAGGTGATCAGTTATGAAGGATGAGGTGTGACAACAAGGTTTCTGTCGGACAACAGATTATGACAATGGTTTCTTTTAGGACCAAAAAAGCTGAAAGCTGTCTTCTTGTTAGTGATAGTTAAAGGGATTATCCCACAAAAGTATTCAAAGGATAGGTGATGAATGCTGGACTGCAGGGGGGTCCAATAAAGGGAGACCCCTCTCTGGGGTGGTAGTGCACGTCAGTCTGAATGAAGTGGTTGGCCAACATGCTCCCTATCACTCCATTCAGAGAGAAGGAATTCAGCGACCCCTTAATCTCTGGAGGTCCAGCAGTTGGACCTCTACCAACCGATGTTTATAACCTATCCGGTGAATAATGATAAATACTTTTTGTCGGAAAACTCCTTTAAAGAGCATCGGTGAGCAGGATCCACCCTGTTAGGGTTGATTCGGCTGAGTAAAACGATTATTTATGTCCCTCAGCTGCACCGTTCCTGAGAAAAATAACTTTTTTATTAATATGTATATTAGGTCTTCAGCGTACCGAGGGGTGGGCCAGAGCCCCTCGAGCACCCGAGCTCCTCACCTCCCCTTGGTTCCCTGTAATCTCTTGCCTGCAGTGTAGTCAGCGCATGCGCAGTGCACCTGGCTGTGCTTCCCCAGCAGGACAGATGTTAACGGCACATGCGAGGATGATGCCAAACTCCACCTGGAAGAGAAGGGGATTGGCTTTGTTTGGGTAGAGGATGATGTCATTGGCGCATGCGCAGTAAACAACTGTGCTGCTGGAAAGCTGAGGTGCTCGGCTACAGGACCAGGTGAGATGGGGAGGAGGTTCTAAGTGCAGAGCAGAAAGGTTCGGGTGCCCTGAGTGACTCAGGCCCACCCTTTGCTCCACCAAATACATAACTTATATAGTAATAAAAAGTTTTTTCAGAAACAGGTGGAAAAGGCGGAACATAAATTAGGCATCGTTTACTCAGCCCGACCAACCCTACCAGACACTGTTATAGGGACGATCCTGCTGATACATGCTTTTTAAGTTGGCTCTAGATTGAAGACTATGATGTCATTCAGTAAGGAGACAGAATCACAGAATAATAATAACAAGCGTGTTCCCGATTATTAGTGCGGGGCCCGAGAATAGGGCCACTGCTTATTGCTATGAGATGTTCCTGGGACGGGTTAATCCTGCTCACACATGATGCGGAGGGTCCTCTTCTTCTAGCGGGATGTCACGAGTGGTATTTCTATCTTCTAATGCAGGGTTTAGGCACCGACGAAGAAACACTGACGGAAATCCTGTCCACTAGATCCGGTGATCATCTCAGAGAGATCCAGACGTGTTACCGGCAGGGTAAGTGTACGAGGCTACCCCCTCTACTAGAGGCTGCCCTTAAAGGGAATGCATCTTATAGTACTAATATTTAGATGTAAGTCTGCTGAAGAGATGGATTTCTTCCCCGGGGGCGGCCATATTGGATTGCACTTCCTTCCTTCAGTACAGCGGGGCAAGCTTGCTTTACGGCAGCTGCAATGAATGGGAGAGAGCTAACAGAGAAACGTCATAGTATAATATCCAGTCTACAATGATGGGAGTACAGCCCCTAAAGCCAGGAGGCGGCATACACAACCTTATCTATGTGTATAGTGTTACTGTCTGCCATTATCTAACCACAGCTGACATTAAGGGGGTTGTCCCACTATCCCATTATGCGAGGTCCAGCCATTGCGCTCCCCAGTTCAGCACTGAGTTCCATTCATTTCTATGTGACTGCCAGGGAGAGCTGAGCGCCGTCCCATAGACATGACGAACGGCAACACATGTGACCATCTCATGATATCAATCACATAATTATCACCTATCCGATTTATCATTGATTAGTTGTTATGGTTGGACGACCCCTTTAAATCCCACATTGTCCAATGACATGAGATGGCTCTGCTCATTGTGTCCTTGTCTACACAGCAAAGCTGATAACTGCAGAAACTGTCAGCCTACTGTGTCTGCTCTGGTGGTCAGTGTGAATATTGGAATATTTCAAGATTTTTTTACATGGATAGAAAAAAAAACTGTGTAAAAATGTATTTATAATAAAAACCTGATGTAAACGATACATTGTTTTCTGAGTGAAAATCCCTTTAAAGGGGAACTTTACATTAAATAGCGCTGTAATATAAATGCTGTCATCATTCAGCCCTCAATACCAGAACTCGGGGGCCATGGGGACTGTAGCCTGTGGGTCAGGACTTGCTGGAGGAGGACCTACATACATTGTAGGCAGTGACATCAGCCGATGAGGACTCTTATTTTGTCTCCAACACAGAATATAAAGTGGACCTGGAGAAGGACATCACATCGGACACCAAAGATCCATACACCGCTCTTCTCCTGGCGTTGGCCAAGGTAATGACGCGCAGGGCAGCCTCTCACTCTCTGCGGTATATCAGGATAACGCTAATGATATGTACCTTTCATTCCAGGGCAAGAGAGAAAAGGATTCTGGGATAATTGACTATGGCCTGATCGAGCAGGATTCAAAGGTTGTAAACTCTGGTACAGCTGTAAATAGGCAGAAATTTCTTCTTTTAAAGGGGAATTCCACCTTTAATTAGCCTCAAACTTTTCTTATAACGCCATATTATTGTAGCAGCTCTGAGGTATAATTTCGAGCAGCCTTCAATAAAATATTTTCTGCCTTTGATATTTGTGACGACAGATTCTGAGTGATCTGGGACCGAAGAATACCGCCAACAGCGCCCAGTGGATCACGATTCTGACAGAACGGACCCACGGACACCTGAGGAGAGGTAATTCGGCTCACATGTACCGCAGTCTGCCGGGCACTGGCTACACTGGGGTATGGAAGATAGCCCAGGTCGTGCACATGGAGTAGCATCACAGTCAGGAATAGAGACAAGGGCATAGAGCGGTAGGGATGCAACCAGATGGCAGGGTAGTCAGGTAGATACCTGAGATCAGAGCCAGGCGAAGAACCACAGGTACCAGGCAAGAATCCAAAGGGTGAGACCATACACACCAACAGTCCGGGGCTATCCCAGGAACTGGACCACAGATGGGGCATTGATTTATGCAAATCACAGCCAGATTGGGATGTTCTCATGGGTGGAGCTTAAATGTCCCATTTTTGCAATTCAAGTATAGAGACATATCCAAGAAGTAGGCCAAAGTCAGGACCCAGATCAGAATCACAAGGACAGGTCTGAGTCCCCTTTAAACAGGCTCAATGTCATAAAAGAGGACCGGTGACCCTAACACCCACAAAGCCTGGCAGAGAGAAGAGCAGGGCGTCAACTGGACATGGCCGGAGAGACTCACCGTTACCGAGAGCGGCGAGAACTACTGCCATTGTCCTGTAGTAAAGCCTGATGAAGGTCCAGCGCTGATTGTCTCAATGCCCGTGCCCCGCTGTTCATCCCTCTTTTCTTCTCCCAGTGTTTGATCACTTCAAGACATCAACGTCCGAGAACATAGAGGAACGCGTCAAGAAGAATTTCAAAGGCGACTTCCAGAAAGGACTCCTGACGTTAGGTAAGTGCCGCATTCAGCGGTAGATTATCACACACATCTCTGTTCCTATTGTTATATCACTGGATATTACAAAATGTAACCGCATTCCAGACTAAGATCTCTGCTTACTGGCAGTGAATGGAACATATAGCAAAATCAATACCAAGCTGAGGATTATAGCAGATGCCATTACTCACATTTCAGTAGCCAGTCCTCCGGACTTTGTCCACTTTTTGGAATTTCTCTCTCCCAGATTTCTTGCCCCCCTAGGATGAAATAAGTGGTATAAATTAACATTAACATGCTGTGGAGTCTCCGCTGCAGAATTTTGTAAATTCCCATCCACTCTGCTGCCACTGTAATACACCATGTCCGCCATGTACCACCCCCAACAGAGCATGGGAAACAATGGCAGCAAACCCTCAGCTGTGAGAAGTATGAGTTTTATATCGATGAATGGACAAATAAAGCTTCCGTTCAAGATTACAAATTCCATACACAAATTTTTTCAAGATCACAGCTTGCTGAAAAAGTTCCCTGGCTGATTCCTCTTTACAGAGCTGAGGGTTTGTTACAGGGTATTGGAGTCTAAAATGCTTGTAAACAGCAGCATTTTCTATTTACTGAAAGCAAGCAAAGGTACTGAACATTGTCAGAGCTGCTACAATTGTAGTATAATTAAAGGGGTTCTCTAGGATTTAACAACTGATGACCTATCCTCCGGATCAGTGGGGGTCCGACACCCGGCACCTGCAGGCCCCGTAACTACACAGCCCCACTAAACAGCACCATTGTGTGGTGGACGCCCACTGAAGACCTATCCTAGAGACTGGTCATCAATTATTAAAGGGGTTTTCCAGGATTTTAATATCAGATCGGCGGGGGTCTGACATCTAACACCCCTCCTGCCGATCAGCTGTTTGAAGAGAAGGTCGTGCACCATGTGAGCGCTGCCTTCCCTCCATTGTTCACCTTCTCTCCATTGACATCGCAGCAGTGATCAGTGTGATTACAGGCCGTCCCAGTCACTTCTAGGTGTATAACAGATCATTTGTCTTCTCCTAGTGGCCATCATTAAGGACACTCCACTCTACTTCGCAGACAGACTGTACAATGCAATGAAGGTAAAGACTCACAGGCTGGGGAACCCAGGACTCACAGGCTTTCTCTATGAGTGATGGGGAAGTAGGACTCACAGGCTTTCTCTATGAATGATGGGGAAGTAGGACTCACAGGCTTTCTCTATGAATGATGGGGAAGTAGGACTCACAGGCTTTCTCTATGAGTGGTGGGGAAGTAGGACTCACAGGCTTTCTCTATGAGTGGTGGGGAAGTAGGACTCACAGGATTCCTCTATGAATGGTGGGGAAGTAGGACTCACAGGCTTTCTCTAGGAGTGGGTGGAGGGAGCAGGACTCACAGGCTCTCTCTAGGAGTAGGTGGAGGGAGCAGGACTCACAGGCTTTCTCTATGAGTGGTGGGGAAGTAGGACTCACAGGCTTTCTCTAGGAGTGGTGGGGAAGTAGGACTCACAGGCTTTCTCTAGGAGTGGTGGGGAAGTAGGACTCACAGGCTTTCCCTATAAGTGGTGGGGAAGTAGGACTCACAGAATTCCTCTATGAATGGTGGGGAAGTAGGACTCACAGGATTCCTCTATGAATGGTGGGGAAGTAGGACTCACAGGCTCTCTCTAGGAGTGGTGGGGAAGCAGGACTCACAGGCTTTCTCTAGGAGTAGGTGGGGGAGCAGGACTCACAGGGTCTCTCTAGGAGTGGTGGGGAAGCAGGACTCACAGGCTTTCTCTAGGAGTAGGTAGGGGATCAGGACTCACAGGCTTTCTCTATAAGTGATGGGGAAGCAAGAATCACAGGCTCTCTCTAGGAGTAGGTGGGGGAGCAGGACTCACAGGCTTTCTCTAGAAGTAGGTGAGGGAAGCAGGACCCACAGGCTCTCTGTATCTAGATGTCTTCTGTTTCTAGATGATATTTTGACAAGCTCTAGATAACGTCCCTGATCTCCCCCCGCAGGGCCTGGGGACTAATGACAGCACTCTTATACGTATCCTGGTATCTCGCAGTGAGGTGGATTTACTGAGTATCCGCGTGGCCTACAGAAGGAAATACGGGAAATCCCTCTATTCATCCATTCAGGTAATCTTAAAGGGAGAGTCCATTTTGAATAAAGTAAAAATCACTTGTTTCTGAGTGGTGCCGTTTCAATCAGAACAATCAACCCCCATATTAAAGCTTCTTATATTTTATTTACTATGGAAAGTTCTCAGGCATTTCTAATACATGCGTTTTTACTGTGATTTTCATTATCGGAGCAGGAGGGGGCGCTGTTGCACTTTTATCTATAGAATGAGGTATCTGTCACACACAGTGGTGAAAAGTGGTACTGCAAGTGGGAAGTTGATGCTGCAGGTTTGAGTTTGGTTAGATCGTCTTGTATCGGCCGGTCCATCCTTTTGACCAGAAGGAAAGGCCTCCTGACATATATGCTGCGCAATATCTCATTATTACCGGAGAGGACACCCCCCCTCTAAGCTGTGATGTCACACACTTCTCTTTCAGAGTGACACCAAGGGCAGTTATCGCTCAGCGCTGCAGCTGCTGTGCCGGGCAGAAGATATATAGATGTCACCGCACTTCATGAACATGAGGACAGTATGGCGCCTCCTTCATCTGCCCTGGCTGTCCGCTCCAGCGGGGTGACCTCTGACCCAACAATCTTCCCTCATTTATTAAAGGTATCTTTCATAAATCTCGTGCTCCTCTGTTATTCACACTGATAATCGGGATTACTAAATGTGTTCCCATAATGGCTGCGGACGCCAAGAGACGCAGGGTAGACAGCGGCTCAGAAACTGGGGTGCAGCTGTCTACAGCATACATGAGCCCCACAGTATAAGCCCCTCATACACTGACCCCCATAGTATAAACCCCTCACACACTGACCCCATAGTATAAGCCCCTCACACACTGACCCCACAGTATAAGCCCATCATACACTGACCCCCACAGTATAAGCCCCTCACACACTGACCCCATAGTATAAGCCCCTCATACACTGCCCCCACAGTATAAGCCCCTCATACACTGACCCCCACAGTATAAGCCCCTCATACACTGACCCCCATAGTATAAACCCCTCACACACTGACCCCATAGTATAAGCCCCTCACACACTGACCCCACAGTATAAGCCCATCATACACTGACCCCCACAGTATAAGCCCCTCACACACTGACCCATAGTATAAGCCCCTCATACACTGCCCCCACAGTATAAGCCCCTCATACACTGACCCCCACAGTATAAGCCCCTCATACACTGCCCCCCCACAGTATAAGCCCCTCATACACTAACCCCCACAGTATAAGCCCCTCATACACTGACCCCCACAGTATAAGCCCCCCATACACTGACCCCCCCACAGTATAAGCCCATCATACACTGCCCTCCACAGTAATAAGCCCCTCATACACTGACCCCCCCACAGTATAAGCCCCTCATACACTCCCCCCCCACAGAATAAGCCCCTCATACACTGACCCCCACAGTATAAGCCCCTCATACACTGACCCCCACAGTATAAGCCCCTCATACACTCCCCCCCACAGTATAAGCCCCTCATACACTGACCCCCCCCCAACCACCCCCCCACAGTATAAGCCCCTCATACACTGACCCCCACAGTATAAGCCCCTCATACACTGACCCCCCCACAGTATAAGCTCCTCATACACTGACCCCCCCACAGTATAAGCCCCTCATACACTGACCCCCCCCACAGTATAAGCTCCTCATACACTGACCCCCCCCACAGTATAAGCCCCTCATACACTCCCCCCCACAGTAATAAGCCCCTCATACACTGCCCCCCACAGTATAAGCCCCTCATACACTGACCCCCCCACAGTATAAGCCCATCATACACTGCCCTCCCACAGTATAAGCCCCTCATACACTGCCCCCCACAGTATAAGCCCCTCATACACTGACCCCACAGTATAAGCTCCTCATACACTGCCCTCCCACAGTATAAGCTCCTCATACACTGACCCCCCCCACAGTATAAGCCCCTCATACACTGACCCCCCCACAGTATAAGCCCCTCATACACTGACCCCCCCACAGTATAAGCCCATCATACACTGCCCCCACAGAATAAGCCCCTCATACACTGCCCTCCCACAGTATAAGCCCATCATACACTGCCCTCCCACAGTATAAGCTCCTCATACACTGGCCCCCCACAGTATAAGCCCCTCATACACTCCCCCCCACAGTATAAGCCCCTCATACACTGACCCCCCCACAGTATAAGCCCCTCATACACTGACCCCCCCACAGTATAAGCCCCTCATACACTGACCCCCCCACAGTATAAGCCCATCATACACTGCCCCCACAGAATAAGCCCCTCATACACTGCCCTCCCACAGTATAAGCCCATCATACACTGCCCTCCCACAGTATAAGCTCCTCATACACTGGCCCCCCACAGTATAAGCCCCTCATACACTCCCCCCCACAGTATAAGCCCCATCATACACTGCCCCCACAGAATAAGCCCCTCATACACTGCCCTCCCACAGTATAAGCCCATCATACACTGCCCTCCCACAGTATAAGCCCCTCATACACTGGCCCCCCACAGTATAAGCCCCTCATACACTGCCCCCACAGAATAAGCCCCTCATACACTGCCCTCCCACAGTATAAGCCCATCATACACTGCCCCCCACAGTATAAGCCCATCATACACTGCCCTCCCACAGTATAAGCCCCTCATACACTGCCCTCCCACAGTATAAGCCCATCATACACTGCCCTCCCACAGTATAAGCTCCTCATACACTGGCCCCCCACAGTATAAGCCCCTCATACACTGCCCCACAGAATAAGCCCCTCATACACTGCCCCCACAGAATAAGCCCCTCATACACTGCCCCCCACAGTATAAGCCCCTCATACATTGCCCCCCACAGTATAAGCCCCTCATACACTGCCCCCCCCCCAATATAAGCCCCTCATATACTGCCCCCACAGTATAAGCCCCTCATACATTGCCCCCCACAGTATAAGCCCCTCATACACTGCTCCCCCCCCCAATATAAGCCCCTCATACACTGCCCCCACAGTATAAGCCCCTCATACATTGCCCCCACAGTATAAGCCCCTCATACACTGCTCCCCCCCCAATATAAGCCCCATCATACACTGCCCCCCCAGTATAAGCCCCTTATACACTGCACCAGCCCCTCATACTCACAGGTTCCTCACAGTCCGCCGCCATATTTACCTCACATTCAGTGTCCCGCTCCTCACAAGGCTCGGCGCAGGCTGGGGCTTCATGGAGCTGTTCTGTGATACGCTTACATCCACTGTGGCCGCCATTGGATCATGTACTCAACATTAGTCCGAACTGCAAGCAACTCAGAAGGAAACGCTGGTTCCTCCACAGCCTTCTGCACGGGATATCACACGTATTACCTGGAGCCGCCACTAGAGGGAGCGCCCTGCATAGGGATTTATACAGCTAGCATTGAGTATAATGGTGTGTAATGAGCTCCCCCTTGTGGCGGCTGCAGGTATCCAGCCTTATATATAGGTATAGATATAGATATCCTGGAACTCTAAGCTTACATTGAGCATTATGGGGGTCATTTACTAAGACTGGCGTTTTAGACGCCGGTCTTAACATCCCCTATAGCTGGCCGTGGATCCATGGGACTCATGTAGAGGCGCCATTCTCTACATAAATTCAGCGTATCTAGTGCCAGTCTAAATGTAAGCTGTCTTTTTGCCTAAAACAGGCGTAGAAAACAGTAAATGAGATGGGCCTACGGCCCGTCCCCTTCCCCGCCACTTTTTTAAACCTAGTGTGGGCGGAGAAAAGTTTAAGATTGTGGAGCAATGGATGTTTGTGCCACAATCTGCACCAGAAACACGTCTAACATAGGAGTATTTCTGGTTAGTAAATGACCCCCCTAAAAGTACAGAACAGAGCTGGACTGCCCTTCTGGCAAAAGCCTGATGGGTCTTTGCTGGAGTGGACAACCCTGAACATTGCTAGGCCTAAAAATCCGGGCAAGTAGTGTCATACTGCAAATAGAACTGGTGAACAGTGCGGTGGACCATGGGAACCTAGGATTTCATTCAATTAGAATATTGTATTTTTTTTCTAACAAAATCTTTATTAAAATTAATTTCTGTTTTATAGGATAGCGTAGGAAGTTGTTGACAAATCAGAAAAATGGGCACATATAATGCTAAAATGTCATACAAAAAGGGTGCATCTCATCAGTGTACACACCCGGAAGAAGATGGTACATTCCTGGGGATTCTGAGTGACCAACAGAGCTCAGAATCTTCCATTAGCCTAATGGGGGCCAACACCATTTACTAGGTTCTAGGTATATTATAGGTCCCCCAATATGAAAGGGTTAATCTGGGGACAGGACAATAATCATATTCCCAGCAATTGTCGTCGGATTGTTTCCCGTGCGGAGTGTAGCTGTGTCTCAGGGAGTCTGGAAGTGCTTCTTAGAGGAGAGGCTTTGTCATGAGTAAGGCAAATCCCAAGGTGAGTAAGAGGGAGCAGTACTGGAGGACAACAGCGGAGGCGCTGCTGCAGACGATGCCCAAATTCATCACCACTCCAGCCACGTCAAATGTATGGTTCCCAAAAGAGCAGACTGAATCAGTTGCACAGCCTCGGAGTTTAGTACTAAGACCGGGTCTCGCTGGAAGAAAAAGAAATTTACATGAAAATGATATCGCCAAAAATGGGAATAATATGATGACGTTACACAATGGTATCTATCTATCACATATGTATTATCTATCTATCTATCTATCTATCTATCTATCTATCTATCTATCTATCTAATATCTATCTATCTATCTATTCTATCTATCTATCCGTCGCTATCTCATATCTATCTATCTCATATCTATCTATCTATCTATCTATCTATCTATCTATCTATCTATCTATCTATCTCCTATCTATCTATCTATCTATCTATCTATCTATCTATCTATCTATCTCTGTCTCATATCTATCTGTCTATCTATCACTATCTCATATCTATCTATCTATCTATCTATCTATCTATCTATCTATCTATCTATCTATCTCTGTCTCATATCTATCTATCTATCTATCTATCTATCTATCTATCTATCTATCTATCTATCTATCTATCTATCTCATATCTATCTATCTCATATCTATCTATCTCATATCTATCTATCTATCTATCTATCTATCTATCTATCTATCTATCTATCTATCTCATATCTATCCATCTCATATCTCTATCTATCTATCTATCTATCTATCTATCTATCTATCTATCTATCTCATATCTATCTATCGCTATCTCATATCTATCTATCTATCTATCTATCTATCTATCTATCTATCTATCTATCTATCTATTCTATCTATCTATCCGTCGCTATCTCATATCTATCTATCTCATATCTATCTATCTATCTATCTATCTATCTATCTATCTATCTATCTATCTATCTCATATCTATCTATCTATCTATCTATCTATCTCTGTCTCATATCTATCTGTCTATCTATCACTATCTCATATCTATCTATCTATCTATCTATCTATCTATCTATCTATCGCTGTCTCATATCTATCTATCTATCTATCTATCTATCTATCTATCTATCTATCTATCTATCTCATATCTATCTATCTATCTCATATCTATCTATCTCATATCTATCTATCTATCTATCTATCTATCTATCTATCTATCTATCTATCTATCTATCTCATATCTATCCATCTCATATCTCTATCTATCTATCTATCTATCTATCTATCTATCTATCTATCTATCTATCTATCTATCTATCTCATATCTATCTATCTATCTATCTATCTATCTATCTATCTATCTATCTATCTCATATCTATCCATCTCATATCTCTATCTATCTATCTATCTATCTATCTATCTATCTATCTATCTATCTATCTATCTAATTATCTATCTCATATCTATCTATCTATCTATCTCATATCTATCTATCTATCCATCCTATTATTTTTCTATATGTGCTCGGTGCACTCTTTCCCCTCTGGTATCTTGCAGATCTGGCTGTGGACCTTTGCACTGTCTTACAAGTAGTGAATGTTCTCAGACAGGGGTAGAGGTTGACATCTCTGAATAGTCCCAAAGTACAAAAGATGAAGAAATATAATAATGTACTTTGCTCCAGTGTCTGACACTAAAAGCAAATTCACAACTAAAGGCCCTTTTAGACGGGCCGATTATTCTCCCTGCCCGAGCGCCGATCAGCGATATCGGCGCTCGGGCAGGGAGCCTTTACACGGCCTGACGAATCGAGCGCCGGGACGCACAAGTGATCGCTGTATCGCTCGTGCGGCCGGGAAGCTCCATACTGTCAGGCGCACATCGCCTGTTTACACAGGGCGATGTGCGCCCGACAGATTGGATCTTTTGGTTTCTACAAAAGATCCAATCAGCCGACGAACGAGCGTTTTGCTCGTTCGTCGGCTGATTAGGGCCACTTTTACACGGGCCGATTATCGGCACTAGCGTTCCTAGGAACGATTTTTCGGCCGATAATCGGCCCGTGTAAAAGGACCTTAAGCGTCTGAAAGGAGGCTCCACATTTGGTCAACATAAATATAAAGTAATAAAAGTAACTTAATCATTTTATCTTTGTAATAATAAAGCTTCTAACCTTTTAAATCCCCTGCTTTGTGTAATTGAAACCATCAACAATCTGCTGTTGACGGATCCTCTACTTTTATTATGTCTCTATTTAGTATTGAGTGCAGAATGTTATTGTGGATGGCCTGCAGATCTTCTTGCTTAATGAGATGACTTTTATCGCAGTACCTATTCCTTAAGGCCATAATAAGAATCAACGCACGGTAAGATCTGTCAACAACACCGAGCCTGCTTGTAGATAGTTTCCACACAGCAACATGAGATTTTTAACTTCACAAAGACTGTTCTGTTTTACTTACATGTGGTTAGCTCCACGCTGGCGCAGTTCTTCTCATCTCCTGTGCATTCAAGCGGACATTGTTCTTGAGATGAAGCACACGACGGGCAGGTCGCGCCATTCTTCAACGCGTTGAGGGGTGGCACTAGAAGAAAAATGTAGTAAAGGGATACTCCACAATTTATTGTAAGGATACCTCCATAGAAAGCATCAGTGAGGTAATGGAAGCAGGGGCATGGTGAGGGAAATGTGCCATATGGGACATACAGACACAGGGTCAGACTACACAGGGGTTGTTTGTAGTCTGTAACCATGGAAACATATAGGTCTGCACAGGAGCTGGTACAGGCTCCCCATACACGGCTGTGCGCTAACCTGGAAAATAATGAAAGAAAATGAGATATCCGTACATTTCAGCTGATCCGGCGTACAGCCATCGGTTTTACAGCAGGATGTGGACAGCATAGCCCGTCCCGTAGAGGAGGTGATACTCCCGGATATTCCACACGTCGACTCGCTGGGTGCACATGCTCGGCCAAATAGAGTGTAGTGTCCTGCATGAGACATGGGCAACAACACACATCATGAAGTAAGCCTATATAAAACATCCAAAGCAATCCACTGCTCTCTGGTATCAGCCATTTTGGGCCGGCAGAGGGTAAGGTTCTCCTATAGGACCCCTGCCAGGTGAGGATGCCATATTACCCGTCTATACATACACTCTCCGAAGTAGAGATGTCCTGGACAGCAGCAAAGCAGACAAGCCTCCAGCAAAGACAGCTTACAGCTGCCACTAGGGGGAGCACACTGCATATGTCAGAGGGATCTATACAGTGATCTATGTAGTGAGCTCCCCCTAGTGGTGGCTACAGATAGCCAGAATTTTCAGGATTGCACTTTTATTTATGGGGACAGGCTACTCTCACTATCTGGGGATACTCTACTGTTTTTTCGGGGACACTCTTCTGGCTCCTTTTGATGGTAATGTGGTGGCGTCATCTGTACATATTAGTCAGTACTTTCCTATAACTAGTAATAACACACACTTACACAGGCCTTACCCATTGTAGGTGACCTGGGATTCCTGTGACAATTACATCTGTGGCAATGAAGGAGTTAAGAGCATTGTTATAGCCTATTATCTATTAACATTGTGATGTAACTGTACCTGATTATTATCGGGATAGGTTAAACTTTAACAGGGTTGTATGCCAGGACAATCACCCTCATCATTGTGAGTATGAGAGGTCAAGCTATTGAAGATTCAGATGATTCGTGTTCACCGAAACTACGTAGGGCGGCCATATTTGTTTCTGATCTCGGAGTCTCCATCATACCGTCTTCTGCAGGGTATCTCAGTTTAGGTTGCCTAGAAACCATTTCACTTCCCCTCTGGGTGACCACCATTTGAATACATGAAACCATAGGACGTTTTATGTGCCATACCAGAGAAGGTTGTACAACCAGTTTTCACACAAGGCACATCACTGGTGCTTCCACCCCAATTCCACAAGCAACTTTCTAAATAGTCTTGATTGAAAACTCCCTAAATGCAGAGTGTGTAAGTCTTTAACCGGGTTTCAGGTGCTGCTGAATCTGACATAAATCCCTCAGAGCTCTGCTCCTGCTTCTGATGTCTCTCTTTGCTCTCCCCCTCCCTTCTCTCAGTATCAGAGATAGCAGCACAGAGGAGGAGTTGTACATGGCAGAGCAGAGAGTGTGTAAGTCCTTCACCGAGTTACTGTTGGTGCTGAATCTGACATAAATCACTCAGAGCTCTGCTCCTGCTTCTGATGGCTCTCTCTGCTCTCCCCCTCCCTTCTCTCAGTATAAGAGCTAGCAGCACAGAGGAAGAGTTGTACATGGAAGAGCAGAGTGTGTGTGTCCTTCACCGAGTTTCTGGTGCTGTTGAATATGACATATATCCCTCAGAGCTCTGCTCCTGTTTCTGACCCCTCTCTCTGCTCTCCCCCTCCCTTCTCTCAGTGTTACAGATAGCAAATGTGTGTAAGTCCTTCACCAAGTTTCTGGTGCTGTTGAATTTGACATAAATCCCTCAGAGCTCTGTTCCTGCTTCTGATGTCTCTCTCTGCTCTCCCCCTCCCTTCTCTCAGTATAAGAGATAGCAGCACAGAGGACGATTTGTACATGGCAGAGCAGAGAGTGTGTAAGTCCTTCACCGAGTTACTGTTGGTGCTGAATCTGACATAAATCACTCAGAGCTCTGCTCCTGCTTCTGATGGCTCTCTCTGCTCTCCCCCTCCCTTCTCTCAGTATAAGAGATAGCAGCACAGAGGACGATTTGTACATGGCAGAGCAGAGAGTGTGTAAGTCCTTCACCGAGTTACTGTTGGTGCTGAATCTGACGTAAATCACTCAGAGCTCTGCTCCTGCTTCTGATGGCTCTCTCTGCTCTCCCCCTCCCTTCTCTCAGTATAAGAGATAGCAGCACATAGGAGGAGTTGTACATGGAAGATCAGAGTGTGTGTAAGTCCTTCACCGAGTTTCTGGTGCTGTTGAATATGACATAAATCCCTCAGAGCTCTGCTCCTGCTTCTGATGGCTCTCTCTCCTCTCCCCCTCCCTTCTCTCAGTGTTACAGATAGCAGCTGGGAGGAGGAAGAAGTTGTACATTGAAGATCAGAGTGTGTGTAAGTCCTTCACCGAGTTTCTGCTGCTCCTGTTTCTGACTGCTCTCTCTGCTCTCCCCCTCCCTTCTCTCAGTGATAGAGAAGGAAGGATAAGGGTAGATGGTAGGTCAAATTTTAAAAAGGGGGAGAAGATTCAAGAAGAGGAGCTCACACAGGCTGTTGGTAGGGAGGAAAGCACACACAAGGCAGTTTGCCGGTGAGAGGAGAAGGGGAAATCAGTCTGGAAATGAGCACAGGTAGAGGAAGCAGCATCTTGGACACACAGGCTTCACATGTATTACTGGGATGACATGTCTACATAAGAAAAGTCAGATCACTATGTAGGCATGCATATTTTGTAAGGCCCATAGAAGAGAATTTAGAGAGCTGTACAAGTGTGTCCACCTCTTTGTTCCCAGGGGCTTAAGACAGGGCTCTGTTCTCAAGATAGGAGCAGGTCTCAGATGTAGGACATCAGAAAATATGTGCAGTGAGGCCTTAGTCATCAATATCAAAATCCTGGACAACCCCTTTAAGCTATGTATGACAACTTACCAAATGAGATAAGTCCGGACATGCAGATGCCGACATCACAATCCTTTGTTGGTCCTGTGCACTGAGGTGCCGTGTAGTTGAAGCATTCTATACATTTTAAAGTGTAACCTATAAAACAAGAAATACTGAGGGTCACTCCAGTGCCGTGTCTATGGGGGTTACACAGGGGGCACTGCAGAGATTTAGTGGTATGGATCATCAGTAATACAAGTATACTACACGTATCATTCCTCATTTTCAGGCCTATGTACACAGCCATGTTAAAGGATCACCGGGCGCATTCACACGACCGCAACGTGTTTTGTGGTCCGCAACTTACGGATCTCCCAAACATGGATGCCAACCGTGTGCATTCCGCAATTTGTGGAACGGAACGGGCGGCCCATTATAAAAATGCCTATTCTTGCCTTCGATTGCAAGCAAGAATAGGACACGCTCTGCAGGGCTGCGGAATACATGGTGTACTGTCTGCAACTTTTGCAGCCCCATTCATACGGTCTTGTGCATGAGCCCTTATACTGTTACAAAGTTGGGGTTTTACTCTTGCTCTTCTTAGCCTCTTTCAGTGTCAGTCTTCACTGTATATCTGCCATTCCATTTGGCAAAACAATACTGCCAGTCTGTTCTGATGAGTTCATGCTACAACTTTTCTGGTTACCTGTGTATAAGACTTGAATAACACAATATCATTGTCTGTCTCATATTTGTATTTCTTTCTTGTACTCACTTATGTAGCACATATATAGACGTGTTGTGCAGCGCCCTACAGACAGCATCACAATTCCCGACAGTATGAGTTTATAGTGTGGAAGGAAACTGCAGTATCCGGAGGAAACCCACACATGGAGAGAACATACAGACTCCATGCAGATGTCATTGCCTGGCTTTGAATCCAGGACAGCGCTATCTATCTATCTATCTATCTATCTATCTATCTATCTATCTATCTATCTATCTATCTATCTAATCTATCTCAGTCTGTCTATCTATATCTATGTCATATCTATCACATATCTATCTATCTAATTATCTATCTATCTATCTAATTAATTATCTATCTATCTAATTATCTATCTATCATATCTATCTATCTATCTATCTATCTATCTATCTATCTATCTATCTATCTATCTATCTATCTATCACATATCTATCTATCTATCTAGGATGTTTTTTCTTCTTGGCTCTGTTGGTATCAGTTATGTGCCGAATCCAGCACTTCCGTTATTTTCATTGTTCTGGTTCTGTAACAGAGTAGAACAATGGAAATAACTAGTGCAGATGTGAACACGACCTTATATCGGTATTATTTACATCCACCCATCTTTCCCTATAGGTTTTGAATGCCATTCCTCCACTCCTCTGTAATCACAGATATTAGAGGCGTCTATCACTACAGCCCCAATGTACAGGAGGAGAGCTTCTACCTGACGGCTCCGGAGCCGCTTATGTTATCCTAGAATCCATCCTGCCCATCCGTGTTTTCCCTCCCACCCTCCAGTGAGTGAGGCTCAGGGGGGCTGCATGGAAACGCAGGAGGACAAATAATGAAAAGACATAAAACCTATTAAAAAGTAAAACACTGATACAAAAAATACAAAACTGCAAAAACAAAAAACTCACAAAGTCCATAAAAAGCTGTAAAAAGTGAAGTTGTGTGAATGCGTTACCTGGGGTGATGAGATGTAGGAGAAGGCAGAGCGGGAGCAGCACTGAGATCATGGTTCCTGCTCAGACCCTGCGATGTGTGGCAGATCCAGTGCAGCTTATAGGAGGGGTGAGATGGGAACGCCCCCATGTGACATTACATGTGCCTGCCTCGTACCAGGAGTCCAGACCGTAACTACTGTGATTTTTCCATAAAGAAATGTCCAAAAACTTCCATCACAGTCTGGGAAGTTGTTTTCAAGTTCTGGGGCAGCACACAGGTCCGTCTATGGGGGAGGGGTACAGAAGTTAAAGGGGCGTCCCCACTTACATAAGCAAAATGTATAATGGAAAGCTCTGAAAACGTCTACTATACTTTCTGCTTCAAACCTTTTTACGATCTATGCTTGCTGTCAGGCTGATACACAGTAACAAACTACAGCTGTGTGACAGGACAAGGGTCCAGAAGGGCAGATAACGTATATTACATAGTTGCAGGACTTGTCCTTATGTTCTCGCTGATCTATAGTTCATAAATGAATTCCATAAACTCCAAAAACACCTCAAAAGCACATAAAAAACACGTGTATTTTTACCGTGATTGCAGGAAACTCTTCGTTACTGCAATACTCCTTTAAAGGGGATGTCATAAAGATCCTACTGAAAGGAATAATCCTTTAAAGGGGATGTCATAAAGATCCTACTGAAAGGAATACTCCTTTAAAGGGGATGTCATAAAGATCCTACTGAAAGGAATAATCCTTTAAAGGGGATGTCATAAAGCTCTGACTGAAAGGAATACTCCTTTAAAGGGGAGGTCATAAAGCTCCGACTGAAAGGAATGTTCCTTTAAAGGGGAGGTCATAAAGCTCTGACTGAAAGGAATACTCCTTTAAAGGGGAAGTCATAAAGCTCCGACTGAACGAAATGTTCCTTTAAAGGGGAGGTCATAAAGCTCCGACTGAACGAAATGTTCCTTTAAAGGGGAGGTCATAAAGCTCTGACTGAAAGGAATACTCCTTTAAAGGGGATGTCATAAAGCTCTGACTGAAAGGAATACTCCTTTAAAGGGGATGTCATAAAGCTCTGACTGAAAGGAATACTCCTTTAAAGGGGAGGTCATAAAGCTCCGACTGAAAGGAATACTCCTTTAAAGGGGATGTCATAAAGCTCTGACTGAAAGGAATAATCCTTTAAAGGGGAAGTCATAAAGCTCCGACTGAACGAAATGTTCCTTTAAAGGGGAGGTCATAAAGCTCTGACTGAAAGGAATACTCCTTTAAAGGGGATGTCATAAAGCTCTGACTGAAAGGAATGCTCCTTTAAAGGGGATGTCATAAAGCTCCGACTGAAAGAAATGCTCCTTTAAAGGGGAGGTCATAAAGCTCTGACTGAAAGGAATGCTCCTTTAAAGGGGATGTCATAAAGCTCTGACTGAAAGGAGTGCTCCTTTAAAGGGGATGTCATAAAGCTCTGACTGAAAGGAATAATCCTTTAAAGGGGATGTCATAAAGCTCTGACTGAAAGGAATACTCCTTTAAAGGGGAGGTCATAAAGCTCCGACTGAAAGGAATACTCCTTTAAAGGGGAGGTCATAAAGCTCTGACTGAAAGGAATGCTCCTTTAAAGGGGAAGTCATAAAGCTCCGACTGAAAGAAATGTTCCTTTAAAGGGGAGGTCATAAAGCTCTGACTGAAAGGAATAATCCTTTAAAGGGGATGTCATAAAGCTCTGACTGAAAGGAATGCTCCTTTAAAGGGGATGTCATAAAGCTCCGTCTGAAGGGAATGCTCTTTTAAAGGGGATGTCATAAAGCTCTGACTGAAAGGAATGCTCCTTTAAAGGGGATGTCATAAAGCTCCGTCTGAAGGGAATGCTCTTTTAAAGGGGATGTCATAAAGCTCTGACTGAAAGTAATGCTCTTTTAAAGGGGATGTCATAAAACTCCGACTGAAAGGAATACTCCTTTAAAGGGGAAGTCATAAAGCTCCGACTGAACGAAATGTTCCTTTAAAGGGGAGGTCATAAAGCTCTGACTGAAAGGAATACTCCTTTAAAGGGGATGTCATAAAGCTCTGACTGAAAGGAATGCTCCTTTAAAGGGGATGTCATAAAGCTCCGACTGAAAGAAATGCTCCTTTAAAGGGGAGGTCATAAAGCTCTGACTGAAAGGAATACTCCTTTAAAGGGGATGTCATAAAGCTCTGACTGAAAGGAATGCTCCTTTAAAGGGGATGTCATAAAGCTCTGACTGAAAGGAGTGCTCCTTTAAAGGGGATGTCATAAAGCTCTGACTGAAAGGAATAATCCTTTAAAGGGGATGTCATAAAGCTCTGACTGAAAGGAATACTCCTTTAAAGGGGAGGTCATAAAGCTCCGACTGAAAGGAATGTTCCTTTAAAGGGGAGGTCATAAAGCTCTGACTGAAAGGAATAATCCTTTAAAGGGGATGTCATAAAGCTCTGACTGAAAGGAATACTCCTTTAAAGGGGAGGTCATAAAGCTCCGACTGAAAGGAATGCTCCTTTAAAGGGGAAGTCATAAAGCTCCGACTGAACGAAATGTTCCTTTAAAGGGGAGGTCATAAAGCTCCGACTGAACGAAATGTTCCTTTAAAGGGGAGGTCATAAAGCTCTGACTGAAAGGAATACTCCTTTAAAGGGGATGTCATAAAGCTCTGACTGAAAGGAATACTCCTTTAAAGGGGATGTCATAAAGCTCTGACTGAAAGGAATACTCCTTTAAAGGGGAGGTCATAAAGCTCCGACTGAAAGGAATACTCCTTTAAAGGGGATGTCATAAAGCTCTGACTGAAAGGAATAATCCTTTAAAGGGGAAGTCATAAAGCTCCGACTGAACGAAATGTTCCTTTAAAGGGGAGGTCATAAAGCTCTGACTGAAAGGAATACTCCTTTAAAGGGGATGTCATAAAGCTCTGACTGAAAGGAATGCTCCTTTAAAGGGGATGTCATAAAGCTCCGACTGAAAGAAATGCTCCTTTAAAGGGGAGGTCATAAAGCTCTGACTGAAAGGAATGCTCCTTTAAAGGGGATGTCATAAAGCTCTGACTGAAAGGAGTGCTCCTTTAAAGGGGATGTCATAAAGCTCTGACTGAAAGGAATAATCCTTTAAAGGGGATGTCATAAAGCTCTGACTGAAAGGAATACTCCTTTAAAGGGGAGGTCATAAAGCTCCGACTGAAAGGAATACTCCTTTAAAGGGGAGGTCATAAAGCTCTGACTGAAAGGAATGCTCCTTTAAAGGGGAAGTCATAAAGCTCCGACTGAAAGAAATGTTCCTTTAAAGGGGAGGTCATAAAGCTCTGACTGAAAGGAATAATCCTTTAAAGGGGATGTCATAAAGCTCTGACTGAAAGGAATGCTCCTTTAAAGGGGATGTCATAAAGCTCCGTCTGAAGGGAATGCTCTTTTAAAGGGGATGTCATAAAGCTCTGACTGAAAGGAATGCTCCTTTAAAGGGGATGTCATAAAGCTCCGTCTGAAGGGAATGCTCTTTTAAAGGGGATGTCATAAAGCTCTGACTGAAAGTAATGCTCTTTTAAAGGGGATGTCATAAAACTCCGACTGAAAGGAATACTCCTTTAAAGGGGAAGTCATAAAGCTCCGACTGAACGAAATGTTCCTTTAAAGGGGAGGTCATAAAGCTCTGACTGAAAGGAATACTCCTTTAAAGGGGATGTCATAAAGCTCTGACTGAAAGGAATGCTCCTTTAAAGGGGATGTCATAAAGCTCCGACTGAAAGAAATGCTCCTTTAAAGGGGAGGTCATAAAGCTCTGACTGAAAGGAATACTCCTTTAAAGGGGATGTCATAAAGCTCTGACTGAAAGGAATGCTCCTTTAAAGGGGATGTCATAAAGCTCTGACTGAAAGGAGTGCTCCTTTAAAGGGGATGTCATAAAGCTCTGACTGAAAGGAATAATCCTTTAAAGGGGATGTCATAAAGCTCTGACTGAAAGGAATACTCCTTTAAAGGGGAGGTCATAAAGCTCCGACTGAAAGGAATACTCCTTTAAAGGGGAGGTCATAAAGCTCTGACTGAAAGGAATGCTCCTTTAAAGGGGAAGTCATAAAGCTCCGACTGAAAGAAATGTTCCTTTAAAGGGGAGGTCATAAAGCTCTGACTGAAAGGAATAATCCTTTAAAGGGGATGTCATAAAGCTCTGACTGAAAGGAATGCTCCTTTAAAGGGGATGTCATAAAGCTCCGTCTGAAGGGAATGCTCTTTTAAAGGGGATGTCATAAAGCTCTGACTGAAAGGAATGCTCTTTTAAAGGGGATGTCATAAAGCTCTGACTGAAAGGAATGCTCTTTTAAAGGGGATGTCATAAAACTCCGACTGAAAGGAATAATCCTTTAAAGGGGATGTCATAAAGCTCTGACTGAATGCGGCGACACCAAACTTACAGATATTTTTTTTTGTTTTACTGCTTTAAAAAAATAAAAAACATTGGAAAAAAAAAAATCAACATTTTCTTTGCATCGCCATATACTGACAGCCATAACTTTTTATATTTTGGTCTACAGAGCTGTAGGAGGGCTTGTTTTTTGAGCATTGCACTGTATTTTTTAGTGGTACCATTTCTGTGGTATGTACGTCTTTTTGATTATTGTTGTTTAATTTTTGGGGAGGGCAAGATGACAAAAAAAAATGGCAAATCGCACGTCTTTAATGTTTTTCCATTATAGCGTTCACCATACAGAAAATATGAAATATTTTAATAGTTCAGACATTTTCGGACGCAGCGATACCTAATATGTTTATTTTTTATGATTATTTATATATTTTTAGATGTAAAAGTGGGAAAGGGGGGTAATTTAAACTTTTAATATATTGGTGTTTTTTTTAACTTTTTTCACAGTTTCTTTTAGGGGTCTAGTACATGGGATTTTTTGATCCCCACCAGAGATCTATTAGGGTGAATAAGATTTTTACTCCGTCTATTCTGAGTTCTGCCTAGTACATAGCTCAGTATGGAGAAAGCCATGACGGGCCTGGAGTGCTTGATGGAAGCTCTTAGGGTCTATTCAGACGTCCGCAAGTGTTCTGCGGTCCACAAATTGCAGGTACGTAAAACACGAGTACCAGCTACGTGCACTCCACATTTTGCGGACCGCACATGGCCGGCCCTGTGATACAAATACATATTCTTGTCTGTGATTAGGACATGTTCTATTCTTTTTGCGGGGCCACAGAACGGAACTACGGATGCGGACAGCATACAGCCCCATTGAAATGAATGGGTCCACACCTGATCCGCAAAATTGTGGAACGGATGCGGACCCTGAACTAAACGTGGCCCTGGCAAAAAAAACTAAAAAACTAAAAGTGGCCTCATGTTGTTGGAGGGTCCAAATTGATAGAAGGTGGGGCAACACAAGTAGGCAGGGATTACAGAAGTGGGTGTGGCCAGCAATACCATAGAGCAGCACAATATACTGCCCCTGCAGAACCAAATATCACTGTGCAGCGCAAGACACTGCTCCAGCAGAGCCAGATATCACTGTGCAGCACAATATACTGCCCCAGCAGAACCAAATACCACAGTGCAGTACAATATACTGCTCCAGCAGAACCAAATACCACAGTGCAGCACAATATACTGCTCCAGCAGAACCAAATACCACAGTGCAGCACAATATACTGCCCCAGCAGAACCAAATACCACAGTGCAGCACAATATACCGCCCCAGCAGAACCAAATACCACAGTGCAGTACAATATACTGCTCCAGCAGAACCAAATACCACAGTGCAGCACAATATACTGCTCCAGCAGAACCAAATACCACAGTGCAGCACAATATACTGCCCCAGCAGAACCAAATACCACAGTGCAGCACAATATACCGCCCCAGCAGAACCAAATACCACAGTGCAGTACAATATATTGCTCCAGCAGAACCAAATACCACAGTGCAGCACAATATACTGCTCCAGCAGAACCAAATACCACAGTGCAGCACAATATACTGCTCCAGCAGAACCAAATACCACAGTGCAGTACAATATACTGCTCCAGCAGAACCAAATACCACAGTGCAGCACAATATACTGCTCCAGCAGAACCAAATACCACAGTGCAGTACAATATACTGCTCCAGCAGAACCAAATACCACAGTGCAGCACAATATACCGCCCCAGCAGAACCAAATATCACTGTGCAGCGCAAAACACTGCTCCAGCAGAGCCAGATATCACAGTGCAGCACAATATACTGCCCCAGCAGAACCAAATACCACAGTGCAGCACAATATACTGCCCCAGCAGAACCAAATACCACAGTGCAGCACAATATACCGCCCCAGCAGAACCAAATACCACAGTGCAGCACAATATACTCCTCAGCAGAGCCAAATACCACAGTGCAGCACAATATACTGCCCCAGCAGAACCAAATATCACAGTGCAGCACAATATACTCCTCAGCAGAGCCAAATATCACTGTGCAGCACAATATACTGCCCCAGCAGAACCAAATACCACAGTGCAGTACAATATACTGCCCCAGCAGAACCAAATACCACAGTGCAGCACAATATACTGCCCCAGCAGAACCAAATACCACAGTGCAGCACAATATACTGCCCCAGCAGAACCAAATATCACAGTGCAGCACAATATACTGCTCCAGCAGAACCAAATACCACAGTGCAGCACGATATACTGCTCCAGCAGAACCAAATACCACAGTGCAGCACAATATACTGCCCCAGCAGAACCAAATACCACAGTGCAGCACAATATACCGCCCCAGCAGAAGCAAGCACCACAGTGCAGCACAATATACTGCCCCAGCAGAACCAAATACCACAGTGCAGCACAATATACTCCTCAGCAGAGCCAAATACCACAGTGCAGCACAATATACTGCCCCAGCAGAACCAAATATCACTGTGCAGCACAATATACTGCCCCAGCAGAACCAAATATCACAGTGCAGCACAATATACTCCTCAGCAGAGCCAAATATCACTGTGCAGCACAATATACTGCTCCAGCAGAACCAAATATCACTGTGCAGCACAGTATACTCCTCAGCAGAGCCAAATATCACTGTGCAGCACAATATACTGCCCCAGCAGAACCAAATATCACTGTGCAGCACAATATACTCCTCAGCAGAGCCAAATATCACTGTGCAGCACAATATACTGCTCCAGCAGAACCAAATATCACTGTGCAGCACAATATACTGCCCCAGCAGAACTAAATATCACAGTGCAGCACAATATACTGCCCCAGCAGAACCAAATATCACAGTGCAGCACAATATACTGCCCCAGCAGAACCAAATGCAGAACCAAATATCACAGTGCAGCACAAAATGCTAGTTTCAACGTAACATTGATACAGTCATATTCAGGAGAGACCTGCGGCTGCCGGTCAGGTACCTGATGCTCCTATTATTAATTCATGCTGAGATCATTATGTACCCAGACAGGAAGTTGAAAACAATTTGCACATATTTTTGTGTTGCACAACATTTCTGCAACTTTCTGTTGCGCAACACATGTTGCAGTGTATCTCTACCCTAACCCAATAACTATCTATGCCTGCCCTATCCTGTCCAGTCCCCTTTGTGTCCCCGTAGTGCTGCCCCCTTACAATAGAGAAGCTGTGTAGTCCTCCCCTAGCCCCATTCCCCCAATGAACGGAGCACATCCTGCCTCACCAGCAGCAGGGGCAATGCGGTGACATCATCGTACCGGCCTGTGCACTTTCCTGCTCATCAGGCATGATGACGTCATGGCATCACACTTGCTGCTGGGAGAGTAAGGCCAGGGCTGCATGATGATATTTGTCGCGCAACATTTTTTTGTACTGCTAGTCTATAGTGTCGCACTGTGACATGCGACACGCTGCGACTGTGACACGACAAGCGCACAAAAATCCACGTCTCTCTTTCGCAGTGTTTTTGTAGTATTTTTAAGCAAAAATAAAAATCTCCAGTTTGAAGGATTGTTTTATTTTTTAATTTTGTGACATTTTGTGTTTTCCTGGTGTTTTTTAAGATTTATAGAAGCTGACGGAGAAAAACATCTAAGAGCAATAAAAAGAATCCAGACCCCAAAAATGGCATCTGTCCTCCGCACTGCAGACTTGTGAATACCTGATGTGGCATGTCCACACAGATTCAGGGGGAACTATTTCTCCTTAAAGAAGAACTCCCGCAAAAAATTTTATCCTCTGACCTGTTAGAAAGGTGCATGATATAATCTGTAGTGATTGTAATCTTCTTATCAGACACTGAATTTCTGAGTTATCCGCTCTCTTCTTATTGTAGCTGGGTCATGTGACCAACTCCCTGACCTCCAACTGACCCAGGACAGGAAGCCAGTTACTGCTCTATTCATTCCTATGAGACTGAAAGTGAGGCTCCCATAGGAATGCATAGAAAATTAGACTTCCTGTCCACACATAAGGTGCTGTGTGAGTTGGTGGGTCTGATTGCTGGTCACATGACACAGGTGAGAAACATCAGGGAGATATAACTCAAAAATACAGCCATTGGTAAGAAAATGACATTCACTACAGATTACATCATGTACATTTCTAGCAGGACATGGAATAAAATTTTTTGCGGGAGTTCTTCTTTAAGGAGAGCACCTACTAGGCGTGAGGAGCTTTTAAAAATTATGCTTCAAGGCCTGTTTAAAAGGTCGAGGTCAGTTACCTAATATCTGGTGGTATTAGAGGCTCTGCTTCCTTTACCTTTTTGGAAAGAGGGCTGATTAGCATATGTATGTCCACAGAGGTTGCTGCCACATATGTTCTAGCTGTGCTGCGTCTTGTGTGTGGCATAAAAAAAGGGGGAAAACAAACAAAAAATTAACTTACATTAACTAAATTACATTAATTACCAAAAAAGTCACATTAAATCTCCTGAGTGTTTTCCTTTTCCTGGAAGAAAAAGCACCAAACTGCAAAAAATGCATGCCGTGGCGGTACCATAGAGAAATACTGCAGTCTCATCACATAACGGTTGGTTGTGGTAGGCTGTAGATAGGGTGGGAGAGGAGTGCTTTCGAATTTCCTTCCTGAGCCTGAGACGGTTAAGTCTCAAGAAGTTATCTTCACCACTTCTCTGAACTTCATCTGACATCAGGAAATTTACAGAAAGAGGTAAAATAACCCCCTGTGCGTTCTGGTCGTCTCTCCTTCTCAAGGCCCCCCCACCCTTCCCCCTTATTCTTCCTTCAGCCTCTTCTAGCCGCCTGTCCCCTGTTTCCAACCTACTGAACTCTAACGGCAGATTATACAGTCACCACATGGTACAAATCCTCCTTCTGGACGCCGCCAAATTTTGGAAGGTCACATATTGGATTTTTGAAAAGGCTGTTTTTTTTTCATCCTGGGGCTGAGGTATCACTGAATTCACACAAAGATGGCACGTGGAATATGTGTTGGCGGCAAAATACATTTTTAAGAAGAAAAGTGATATTTTTTAAAAAAATTTCCTTCTTTTTATTTTTATTGTTTTTAAAGAGCTTTCAGTTTTCTGGGGTAGAAAAGTGACAGGTTTTGCGGCACATGGACTCTATACCAGGCATAGATTTCATCTTCTGGGGCACAGACCTCTCGGAGATGCGCCAACATTACTAATTGTGACACATGTTACTCCAGTAAGTCTGGAGTCAGATGACAGCCGGCCTCACATGTATGAGGGGGTCCTAATGGCAGACGTAGAGGGGAAAGAAGGGTCGCCAGATTTGTACTTCACCAGGGGAGATAGACTGTCCTTACAGGTGTCTTGCCACAGCTTTTTCTCCCTATTGAGAACACATGCATGCTCAGCCGAGCTGATTTGGGTTGGAAATAAAGACTCGATTAAGCTTTTGTATCACAATATTCAAAAAGCGCTATTGTGAAGTATCTGATAATGGAGCTTAAACTATTTCATGAGCGGAGTGCACTAAGCAGAGCAATACTGCCCCCTGGTGGTTGGCAGAAAGATTACCACAAGTCTCCACTTACAATGGAATTTATGGTCAGATTCCGTCACGTGATGTTTACTGCCACCTAGTGGACAATACCTTTAATACAGAGACGCCTGTGATAGCGCAGAATGCTGAACTGACAACATACCACATGACAAAGTGACAATGACACAGACACAGACACTTACCTGTTATGCTTTAAGCAGAATACAAATGGCTATTGTTTGACGGCACTTTATGCACATAACACGAAGGCCCGGGATCCGTATACATAGCCCTGATCTAATTACAAATGAGTATCGATATTTTTATGTTTTTTATTAGTTAATAAGTTAAATATTTATCACATATTTTATCACGTTTCATCAATTACCCTGCATGGCACTTATGCTGGATCCTCTCTAACGAAGATGTTAATATAGCCTTAGTACTTATCAAATATGGTTGGCGAACTGGTGACGGAAGGTTATGGGCCTGCCAAGGGCGTAGCTATAGGGGGTGCAGAGGTAGCAGTCGCTACCGGGCCCAGGAGCCCAAAGATCCTTGTGCCATATAAGAAGACACACAGAGCAGTAAGGGAAGGGGGGGCCCAAGCTGAACTCTTGCACCAGGGCCCATGAGCCTTAGCTACGCCCCTGGGGCCTGCTTCACTCCTATTATTTCAACTGGGAAATTTTTGTCTGACAAATCCCCTTACTGATGTGTCTTGTTTGTAGGATGGACTTTATACTGACATATGATAGTACTATACTATAGTACTGGTGTACGGCAGCACCTCTCCTCTAGTATACCACATCAGTACATGCAATTAGCATACAGACATTGCTCTCCTGCATCTGCCCGCTTTACTAAAGACTGACATAGCCTATCAGGTGCCTATTTCGCATAGAGAAAAAAAAAAGAAAAAAGAAAAAAGAATGTGTTAATAATAATACCTCTATAGTGTACCAGTAATAATAATACCCCCTATAGTGTCCCAGTAATAATAATGCCCCTCTATAGTGTCCCAGCAATAATAATGCCCCTCTATAGTGTCCCAGTAATAAAAATATCCCCTATAGTGTCACAGTAATAATAATACCCCCTATAGTGTCCCAGTAATAATAATACCCCCTATAGTGTCCCAGTAATAATAATAATACCCCCTATAATGTCCCAGTAATAATAATACCCCCTATAGTGTCCCAGTAATAATAATGCCCCTCTATAGTGGTCTAGTAATAATAATGCCCCCCTATAATGTCCCAGTAATAATAATGCCCCCTATAATGTCCCAGTAATAATAATGTCCCCTATAGTGCACCAGTAATAATAATGCCCCCTATAGTGCCCCAGTAATAAGAATGACCCCTATAGTGTCCCAGTAATAATAATGTCCCCTATAGTGCCCCAGTAATAATAATGCCCCCTATAGTGCCCCAGTAATAAGAATGACCCCTATAGTGTCACAGTAATAATAATCATCCCTATAATAATGTCCCCTATAGTGTCCCAGTAATAATAATTCCCCCTATAGTGTCCTAGTAATAATAATACCTCTATAGTGTCCCAGTAATAATAATGCCCCCTATAGTGTGCCAGTAATAATAATACCTCTATAGTGTCCCAGTAATAATAATGCCCCTCTATAGTGTCCCAGTATTAATAATACCTCTATAGTGTCCCAGTAATAATAATGCCCTTCTATAGTGTCCCAGTAATAATAATACCTCTATAGTGTCCCAGTATTAATAAAGCCCCTCTATAGTGTCCCAGTAATATTAATGCCCCTCTATAGTGTCCCAGTAATAATAATGCCCCCATAGTGTCCCAGTAATAATAATATCCCCTATAGTGTCCCAGTAATAATAATGCCCCTCTATAGTTTCCCAGCAATAATAATGCCCCTCTATAGTGTCCCAGTAATAAAAATATCCCCTATAGTGTCACAGTAATAATAATACCCCCTATAGTGTCCCAGTAATAATAATACCCCCTGTAGTGTCCCAGTAATATTAATACCCCCTATAGTGTCCCAGTAATAATAATACCCCTCTATAGTGTTCCAGTAATAATACCCTCTATAGTGTCCCAGTAATAATACCTCCTATAGTGTCCCAGTAATAATAATACCCCCTATAGTGTCCCAGTAATAATAATACCCCCTATAGTGTCCCAGTAATAATAATACCCCTATAGTGTTCCAGTAATAATAATGCCCCTCTATAGTGGTCCAGTAATAATAATGTCCCCTATAGTGCCCCAGTAATAATAATGCCCCCTATAGTGCCCCAGTAATAAGAATGCCCCCTATAGTGTCCCAGTAATAATAATACCTCTATAGTGTCCCAGTAATAATAATAATGCCCCTATAGTGCCCTAGTAATAATAATACCCCTATTGTGTCCCAGTAATAATAATACCTCTATAGTGTCCCAGTAATAATAATACCTCTATAGTGTCTCAGTAATAATAATACATCTATAGTGTCCCAATAATAATAATAATGCCCCTCTATAGTGTCCCAGCAATAACAATACCTCTATAGTGTCCCAGTATTAATAATACCTCTATAGTGTCTCAGTAATAATAATGCCCTTCTATAGTGTCCCAGTAATAATAATACCTCTATAGTGTCCCAGTAATAATAATGCCCCCATAGTGTCCCAGTAATAAAAATATCCCCTATAGTGTCTCAGTAATAATAATGCCCCTCTATAGTGTCCCAGTAATAAAAAATATCCCTATAGTGTCACAGTAATAATAATGTCCCCCTATAGTGCCCGAGTAATAATAATGCCCCTCTATATATTGTCCCAGTAATAATCATCCCTATAGTGTCCACGTAATAATATTGTCCCTATAGTGTCTCAGTAATAATAAGACCCCTCTATAGTGTCCCAGTAATAATAATGCCCCCTATAGTGTCCCAGAAATAATAATGCTCCTTTATAGTATCACAGTAATAATAATGCCCCCTATAGTGCCCCAGTAATAATACCCTCTATAGTGTCCCAGTAATAATAATACCTCTATAGTGTCCCAGTAATAATAATACCTCTATAGTGTCAAACTCACAGTAGGTGAATGATGAAATAAAAAACAAAAAACTCTTTATTGTTTGTCACTTAAATTAAAATAGGGCAAGAAAAAGGAAACCCAATGTGACAACATTGTAATAATCTGATATCCAGTCTGAATCACTTATGTAACCTCTTGTGTATGATTGCCTAAAGTGAAAAGAGGTTCCAAAAATTAATTTAGCACAAATGCCTCGGCGATCGGAAAGGAATTACAGAAGACTCCTCTCTAAATAGGCAGCATTGTCCTTCTGTGTCGGAGCAGCAGCTTCTCCTTCTGCTTCTAGCTCTTTGCTCACACACACTGCCAAGTAAGTAGCAAAGGAGAACAAGCGCACTGCCCGGGTCCCTCATAGACACAATCAGAGCTGAGATGTCTTCTAGGTATAGAGGAAGGCCACCAGTGTCCTCTTCTCCACAGTGTATTATTATAGACACAATCAGAGCTGAGATGTCTTCTAGGTATAGAGGAAGGCCACCAGTGTCCTCTTCTCCCCAGTGTATTATTATACACAGGGTCAGAGCTGAGATGACTTCTAGGTATAGAGGAAAGCCACCAGTGTCCTCTTCTCCCCAGTGTATTATTATAGACACAATCAGAGCTGAGATGTCTTCTAGGTATAGAGGAAAGCCACCAGTGTCCTCTTCTCCACAGTGTATTATTATAGACACGATCAGAGCTGAGATGTATTCTAGGTATAGAGGAAAGCCACCAGTGTCCTCTTCTCCCCAGTGTATTATTATAGACACAATCAGAGCTGAGATGTCTTCTAGGTATAGAGGAAGGCCACCAGTGTCCTCTTCTCCCCAGTGTATTATTATAGACACAATCAGAGCTGAGATGTCTTCTAGGTATAGAGGAAAGCTACCAGTGTCCTCTTCTCCCCAGTGTATTATTATAGACACAATCAGAGCTGAGATGTCTTCTAGGTATAGAGGAAGGCCACCAGTGTCCTCTTCTCCCCAGTGTATTATTATAGACACAATCAGAGCTGAGATGACTTCTAGCTATAGAGGAAAGCTACCAGTGTCCTCTTCTTCCCAGTGTATTATTATAGACAGGATCAGAGCTGAGATGTCTTCTAGGTATAGAGGAAGGCCACCAGTGTCCTCTTCTCCCCAGTGTATTATTATAGACACAATCAGAGCTGAGATGACTTCTAGCTATAGAGGAAAGCCACCAGTGTCCTCTTCTCCCCAGTGTATTATTATAGACACAATCAGAGCTGAGATGTCTTCTAGGTATAGAGGAAAGCCACCAGTGTCCTCTTCTCCACAGTGTATTATTATAGACACAATCAGAGCTGAGATGTCTTCTAGGTATAGAGGAAAGCCACCAGTGTCCTCTTCTCCCCAGTGTATTATTATAGACACGATCAGAGCTGAGATGTCTTCTAGGTATAGAGGAAAGCCAACAGTGTCCTCTTCTCCACAGTGTATTATTATAGACACGATCAGAGCTGAGATGACTTCTTGGTATAGAGGAAAGCCACCAGTGTCCTCTTCTCCCCAGGACCCACCTTCTCAAAATTGCTGCAGAGACCCCCATAGTCAATCATCTGGTAACATCTTGTTGCTGTGTCAGCAGGTAACATTTGAATGTATCTATACGGTGGGCCCCCAAAATAAATTTTACTGGTGGGCCCTAGACACCCCAGTCCGACACTGGCGGTGACATTGTGATGTTATATCTAGATACTGATGGCACACTGGTGCACAGGATATTCCACCCCCTGTATTGGCCATAATTGCTCAGTGGATGATATACCGAGAGAGGGTATGAAGATGGTACATATTAGAGAGTAGATGATATGCCGACAGTCTCATCCACATGACCCGATGACAATTGATTGTGTTCAGTAATGAAAAAATCCATCATATTTTATTATTTGAAGATTAGAGCGGCAGGAAAACTGTCCGTATTGCATTACAGAAAACAGGTAAATGAAAGATGGTCATTTAGTCCATTGGGGCGCATTGTCTTGTTTTCCGTCTTGGCACCTAGAATACAGAATATAACTATTCTTCATCACTGGTTTCCGAAAGGTGCTACAGATCATACCTTCATCTTCTATTTTAATATTCAGATCCAAAAATTCTCTTTGTGTGTTACTAATATTAGATCTAGAGGAGAGATTTTGTTTCTTCTTATAGATCATACGTAAGAAGTCATTCGATTCACCGTCACTTTTTTGCCATATAAAGATAATGTCGTCTATATAACGACGTCAGAGCACCAGACTTACCCCCAGCTGAGGTTTTATCTCATCTTCCTCCCACTGGGACATGAAGATGTTAGCATAGCTGGGGACAAATCTGGTGCCCATGGCAGTGCCCCTCTCTTGCATATACAACCTAGAGTCAAATATAAAATAATTATGTGTCAAAATGATGTTTTCACTATTGGAAGCTAGCTGTCGTTGTAAATCTTCCGATCCTTGTTCCTGATCAATAATGGTGTTTACGTCTGAAGTACCAAGAATCCAATGTTATTCAAATAGAAGTTGTTCTAATGTCTTAATGATGTCAGTGGAATCCTTAATGTAAGATGCATTTTTTTTGACGGTTGCAATATTTTGTTGGGATAAATGATGCTGGGTTTTTGAGATTTTTATGTCTCTTTGGAATACAATACAAGACAGGCAGTCTTTGAGGAGAACCAGTAATATCACTATATTCACGTTTGTATACTGTCCCTTGTTCACGTCCAGGACTACAGTATTCTACTAATTCATTATAAAAATTTGTGTGGGAACTTTTTAAGTTCTCTGTATGTAGTAATAATGTGTAATAATAACGTAGTACATTCATTGTTGTATAATCTGTATTTAGTAACACAGTTGCGCCACACTTATCGGCCGGTCTAGTTGTGACATTTGGGCACGCTGCAGCTCCTTTACTGCCTGTATCTCGTTTCTACATAAAATCTTATATGAAGTATTTATTTTACAATTTCTAATCTCCTATTTTGGATATTTTTTAATTTTTAAATCAGTATGTTGATACTTATTCATTGTAGTATTCTGAATAATAGGATTTTTTTTAAATAATATTTTTTTAAACAATTTTCTGACAAATTTTTCTACTTCTATATATGTGGACAGCGTATCCATATGTGTTGTAGGTGCGAATGTAAGTCCCTTATTTAATAATTGTGTTGGTGTTAAGTCACTTATATTGACTACATTATCTTCTGTTATTGTCGGTGTGATGTCGATATGGACTTCTTCGTGTCTTTATCTGTGTTGTCGTTCCTGTGCTCTGTATTGTGTCCTGTTCATATCTGTGGTGGTAATAATTGTGTAGTGACCGGTGACTTGTGGTGATGACAGCTATTCCTCTGATTGTTGTTGTGGTTGTAACATCTGTGTCTTAAATTGTAATCGTGTTGTGGGGGATGTGTCACCGGTACCACAAACTACTGGGGTACACTACATGTATCTAAGCCTACTGAGGTACATTACATGTATCTAAACCTACTGAGGTACATTACATGTATGTAAACCTACTAAGGTACATTACATGTATCTAAACCTACTGAGGTACATTACATGTATCTAAACCTACTGAGGTACATTACATGTATCTAAACCTACTGAGGTACATTACATGTATCTAAACCTACTGAGGTACATTACATGTATCTAAACCTACTAAGGTACATTACATGTATCTAAACCTACTGAGGTACATTACATGTATCTAAACTTACTGAACATACATGTATCTAACCTACTGAGGTACATTACATGTATCTAAGCCTACTGAGGTACATTACATGTATCTAAACCTACTGAGGTACATTACATGTATGTAAACCTACTAAGGTACATTACATGTATCTAAACCTACTGAGGTACATTACATGTATCTAAACCTACTGAGGTACATTACATGTATCTAAACCTACTAAGGTACATTACATGTATCTAAACCTACTGAGGTACATTACATGTATCTAAGCCTACTGAGGTACATTACATGTATCTAAACCTACTGAGGTACATTACATGTATCTAAGCCTACTGAGGTACATTACATGTATCTAAACCTACTGAGGTACATTACATGTATCTAAACCTACTGAGGTACATTACATTATCTAAACCTACTGAGGTACATTACATGTATCTAAACCTACTGAGGTACATTACATGTATCTAAACCTACTGAGGTACATTACATGTATGTAAACCTACTGAGGTACATTACATGTATCTAAACCTACTGAGGTACATTACATGTATGTAAACCTACTGAGGTACATTACATGTATCTAAACCTACTGAGGTACATTACATGTATCTAAACCTACTGAGGTACATTACATGTATGTAAACCTACTGAGGTACATTACATGTATCTAAACCTACTGAGGTACATTACATGTATCTAAACCTACTGAGGTACATTACATGTATCTAAACCTACTGAGGTACATTACATGTATCTAAGCCTACTGAGGTACATTACATGTATCTAAGCCTACTGAGGTACACTACATGTATCTAAACCTACTGAGGTACATTACATTATCTAAACCTACTGAGGTACATTACATGTATCTAAGCCTACTGAGGTACACTACATGTATCTAAACCTACTGAGGTACATTACATTATCTAAACCTACTGAGGTACATTACATGTATCTAAACCTACTGAGGTACATTACATGTATCTAAGCCTACTGAGGTACACTACATTATCTAAACCTACTGAGGTACATTACATGTATCTAAACCTACTGAGGTACACTACATGTATCTAAACCTACTGAGGTACATTACATTATCTAAACCTACTGAGGTACATTACATGTATCTAAGCCTACTGAGGTACACTACATGTATCTAAACCTACTGAGGTACATTACATTATCTAAACTTCTGAGGTACATTACATGTATCTAAGCCTACTGAGGTACACTACATGTATCTAAACCTACTGAGGTACATTACATTATCTAAACCTACTGAGGTACATTACATGTATCTAAACCTACTGAGGTACACTACATGTATCTAAACCTACTGAGGTACATTACATTATCTAAACCTACTGAGGTACATTACATGTATCTAAGCCTACTGAGGTACACTACATGTATCTAAACCTACTGAGGTACATTACATTATCTAAACCTACTGAGGTACATTGCTTGTATCTAAACCTACTGAGGTACATTACTTGTATCTAAACCTACTGAGGTACATTACATATATCTTTTTTTTTTTATTATTATCTTTTATACATAAAATATTCATACATACTTATAATTCATTATTATTTCCTCCCCCCTCCCACACCATTCGAGGCACACAGAGAGAAAAAAAAATAAAAATTATTTAAATATAAACCCAAACAACACCATGGGAATATTATTATCCATTTTCATATTGACATATCCAGGGATTCCAAATCTTAAAAAAACTCTTTTATTCCTCTATTTTTTTTTTCTTTTAAAGTACACTTTCTCGTAGGTCATAGTCCTCTGAATGCTATTTTTATATTCATTAATCGTAGGTACATTTTTATCCATCCAGTGTCTCAAGATCATCAGTCTGGCTAAGAATAATAATCTACAAGAAAGTGTCACCTTATTTCCAAATTTTCCCGTTACCCCCAATATCATATACATAACATCATTAGGAAAAACAGTTCCTGATATTTTTGTAACCATATCGTATACCTGCTTCCAAAATTTCCGAATTTCAGAACATTCCCATATTAAATGGTTAAAGTCTGCTTGTTCCATCTTACATTTCGGACAAGTATCGTCTATATGATATTTCATTTTTTCTTTCATAACTTTAGGTGATAAATATACCCTATGTATTATTTTCCATTGTATAATCCTATGATTCGGATTTATGGAAGTCCTAGGTATGTTAGTCAATATCTCCTCCCACACCTGCGATAGGTCAATACTTAGCTTATTCTCCCACTTGTTTTTATACTGCTCATTATAACAAGCATAACATTGATTTTGTAATATTTTATACATCTTACCCAACTTCCCCTTCTTTTCTAAATTTTTTGTGCAGATTTTATCCAAAACTTTATTATGTGTCACCCTAAATTTATTTTTATCTATAACATTTATATATGCGTGCCACACTTGTATGCATCTAAACCATAATAATGAATCTTGTCCATAATTCTGGGAGACTTGATCATAGTCTAGAATTTTTCCATCCAAAAATAATTGTTCTACTCTATTAACACCCTTATTTTGCCAATATTTATTTTCATTTGATTCTTGTAGTTCCTTAAAATAAGGATTTCCCCATATTTGTGTATACCGAACACTTGTGACAACTCCAAATATCTTCTTTAATTTACCCCATATCTTAACGTAACAATTAGAGTATGTGATCCTATTCTTCACACTATCACCTCCTCTTTCCAAATATGAAATTACATCAAACATTTCCCAGTGCTCTTTACCTAATATATATCTAAGTACTATAGAGTTCTCATCCCTTAACCTTTGTATATGGTGTGAGAGGAAATATAACTCAAACTTTGGTAACCCAAATCCACCTTTACCCTCCTTCCAACAAAAAACATTATATTTTACTCTTGGACGTTTCCCCCCCCCATATCAATGTATTAAGCATGACTTCAATTCTTTCAAACCATTTTGGAGGAATCCATACTGGAGAGGCAGAAAGTATATACGTCAACTGTGGAAGTACCACCATTTTAATTAACGATATCCTATCTGCCATCCCCAAAGGTAAGCATAACCATATCTCTATCTTCTTTTTTATTTTTTTAATAAGGGGCTGAAGGTTAATTTTTACATAATCGTTGGGGTTCTTATTTATCTTAATTCCCAAGTATTCCATCTCATCATTCTCTTGCAAAATTTTAAGTTTGTCAGTCCCATATTCGGAACATGGCTCAAAGGAAGTATTGAGGACTTCTCCCAATTAATTGCTAGGCCTGATATCACCCCAAACCTTTCAAAATTATCAATTATACAAGGTATTACCTCAGCTGGGTCACTTATGAACATTAGCAAGTCATCCGCATACAGGCAGATCTTGTCACGGATACCTTTACTTCCAAAACCCTTTATTTGTTCATTGTTCCTCAGGCATATAGCCAAAGGTTCTAAAAACAATGAAAACAGCATTGGAGAAAGAGGGCAACCCTGTCTTGTTCCCCGAGATGGGTAAAAGCTGTCTGTCAGACTGCCATTAATCAACAGCCTAGCAGAAGGATTTTTATATAGCAGCCTTACCCATCCAATAAAATACCTTCCAATGCCAAAAAATTCAAGGGCTTTCCAAAGGAATCCCCACTCCACCCTATCAAACGCTTTAGCAGCGTCAATTGACAGGATGGAGCGGGGACCCCCCCCCCTTTGATCTGCATATTTAAAAGGACCCTCTCAATGGCGTCCTGGGTAGAGCGCCCGGGCACAAAGCCATTCTGATCCCCATTTATCATCTCTCCGATCACTCTCGCCAACCTGGTGGCCAAAATCTTGGCCACCAGCTTGGCGTCGACATTGATCAGAGAGATTGGCCTATAGGCCTCCACTTCAAGAGGGTCTTTATTCTTCTTTGGAATCAATACCACCAAAGTATCACCCATAGAGGGAGGGAGCCATCCTTCCAGGATTCATTAATTACTTCAAATAGTACTGGAAGAAGCACATCTCCATAAATCATGTAAACTCCTAACAGAATTCCGTCCGGTCCAGGTGCAGATGATTTGGAGCTATCTCTAACTGCAGTCTGTAACTCATCAAAACGCATATTTTCATTAAGAATATCCAGCGAGTCAGATGAAACCACTGGGGGTGTCAGGGATCAAAAAAATTCACTGATCAATATATTGTTTTCTGCTCCAGCTGCAGTATAAATTTCCGTATAATGTTGACAGAAAACCTTTTGAATCTTTCTTGGATCCTTAACTATATGTCCCAATTTATCCGTTATTGCAAGAATGTTCTTCTTTTCCCCCTGTGCTTTAAGTACGTTAGCTAATAGTTTATTTGGACGGCCTCCTTCTATATAGGTTTGTTGCTTTCTAAATGCTCTAATGTGATCCACTTTTTCTAGCATCATTTGAGAATATGCCTCTTGCGCTTCATGTAACTTTTTCAAATTGTTATCTACTGGATCCTGACCCCATATTCACATTGACTAACTCTCATTTTAACCTCCTCTTCCTCCTTTTTTAGTTTCCTCTTATAATTAGTAATCTCCTTACAGTATAAGCCCCTCAAAAAAGCTTTTAATGTGTCCCAAACTATTTGGATGGGAGCAGATCCTTTATTTATATCTATGAATTCCAATAGAAGATTACGGATTTCAGTTTTATCTCCTATAACCTCCACCCAGTGAGGATTTATCTGAAAAGACCTAGGTCTTTTGGGTCTAGAATGTTCTGTTATTAAGTTAACGCTCAATGAACCATGGTCTGAAAGAATCTTAGGTTCATACTTTATTTTCCCCCAAAAAAGGTATAAGTTCCTTATTACATAAACATAAATCAATACGAGAACAAGCTAAATAGGTTGTACTAAAGCAAGAATAACTCCTTGTTTCAGGATTTCTCTCCCTCCATGGATCTATCCACCCCATTTCTTTTACAAACCTAGACAACGGGGTATCAACCCCTGATGGCTTATGTGTTGAACTCATTCTGTCCATTTCTGGACTAAGGGTACAATTAAAATCCCCAGTTATAAGGCAAGGGAGATGTTCCAATGTCTGCATAAAGTCCACCAGCCTTAATAATACTTCAAGAGAGAAGGGGGGAGGGATATAGAGAAAGGCCAATACCATTTCAACTCCTTCAAATTTACCATATAAATATACAAAACGTCCCCTATCATCTATCCAGTGTTTATATATCTCATGTGTAATGCTGTTATGTATTAAAATTGAGACCCCGGAAGAATATGTAGAAAACACAGAGTGAAATTGTGCATTTGCCCACGGTTTATTTATAATATGTGTAGATGATTTATCCAAATGGCTTTCAATATATAGGTAGATGTTTTTTAATGATGTCAAATATGGCCGTCCTCTTAGTCCCTTCCCCCAACCCCCGCACATTCCAGGTCAATATTCTCATATTCTATTTAATTAAAAAAAAAAAAATTTTTTTTAAAATAAACACATTCCACCTGTGTGCCTCGCATCCCTCCCATCCCCCCTCCCCACTCAATAGCCAACAAAGAACGGGCAGGTCGGTTAATTCTGCCCAGTCCACTGGCTTCTATCCACATGCGTATACGCTAACGCTGCATCAATCTCCCCTCAATCCTCCTCCCCCACATCCTCTATACAAATTTATCCCATATTCAGTATCCCTTGCTTTCCAACCATGCTATAACCTCCTAAGGGGACGTAAAAAAAACAGTACTCTCTTTAAAAAACACCCTCAGTCTTGCAGGGAAAAGTAATGAGTAGGGAATCTGGGCATCCCTTAAACGCTTCTTGACTTATATAAACGTTGCTCGCTTCTTTTGCGTGGCTCTAGCATAGTCAGGGAATAATGCAATTTTCTGCCCATTTATCTTCAATTCTGGATTTTCTCTCATTTTATTAAAGGGGTTGGCCACTTTGTTAGCACTTATTAAAACTGTAAAGAAAGCAGGCAGACAATAAACTTCCTCATATATCTTCTGCAGCAGATCTGCCTGGTTCCTTTGCTATTGGCAGCCACGCCCCCTCTGTGCTGCTCTCATAGCTCCCTGCCTCCTCCATGCCAGCACCTGCACTAGTCCATGGAAGGAGTGTGCTGCTCCTGGGTCCTAAAGGCACCCTTCTTGTGTCAGAGAAGTTTCCTTCTGCTGTGACTGCAGTCCTGACTATACAGGGCTGAAGGGGCTTAGCAGAGAAACTTGTTAGAAGCTGAAATAAAGAAACTTTACAAGAGGAAGAGACAATGAGGAGAATCTGTGATGTAACTCACTGACTGCAGTGATGTAGCAGAGCCAGAAATGTGCTGTGGACAACAAAGTGTGAGCAATCCTAGTGTCTGTCCTGTCTATGACATGTTTATTCCAGCCAGACCAACAGGTCAGGAGCTTTAACCCCTTCTGAGCTGTCAGTATGGCTGAGGTCAGTGATAGCAGCAGCAGTCACTGATATCATCTGTAAATATGTGCCCTCTCCTTCCTGCACACTGTATATAGTGATATATGATGCCCCCAATACAGTGATATGTGATCACCACTTTATACTGTATATAGTGATGTGTGACCCCCTGTATACAGTAATAGTTGACACCACCACCATACACTGTATAAACTGATGTGTGACCCCCCCACCACTGCATACAGAGATCTGTGAACCCCTGTACAGTGACCCCTTTATACTGTATATACAGATGTGTGACCCCCTGTACATTATATATAGTGATGTGTGACCCCCTGTACACTGTATATAGTGATTTGTGACCCCGTGTACATTATATATAATGATGTGTGACCCCCTGTACATTATATATAGTGATGTGTGACCCCCTGTACTTTATATATAGTGATGTGTGACCCCCTTGTACGTTATATATAGCTATTTGACTACACTCATTTTCCTTTTTCCCCCAGATGAAGGGTAGTCATATATTCATAGATGATTGATGGGCTGTCAGCTGGGAGCAGGTCGTATGATGATAGACAGGAGGCTCCACTGTATGTCAGCAGATCGATTTGTGCAGTCCTAAACAGAAATCTGACAGCTCAGAGCTGCCATAGATTTCTGGCTTCATTTGAGTCAGAAAACTGGTGAAAATGAACATAAATTTGTTGGGGTGACTGGTCACGCCCGGTCTCTCCCATTGTCACGCCCTTTAAAAAAAAAAAAAAAAAAAAAGACTTCTGCTCATCGGCTCGCTAACCCACCGCCTCTGTCACAGGCCCTCAGGGCCCGCAACTACATAGCCCTGTTACTCTGGAGGACTGGGGGCGCTCCTGCTGGCTAGACCTGGATTGAGGCCTGCGCTCGGGCCGAGGCCCCGACATTTCTGGGGCGGTGAGACCCACAGGAGCGGTGGCTGGAGTGCGGAGGATCCGGTGAGGACACAGCAGGGACCAGGAACAGCCGTATAGCGCGACATCCTCCATCTTGCCGACTCTGGACCCAGGAGACATCCATCATCCCAGTCGGGTGTGGTGAGTCTGGGGGTTCTACCCCTGATTGTATTCAGTCCCCACCATATCTCCTGTATCAAGGACCTGCTCCTGGTAAATTGGGACAGATTCACGGGACTACGCTTCTGTATCCTGCCAGTCCCTCAGGCCATTAAAGGGGTTGTCTCATCTTGCCTAATGGGGGCATATCGCTAGGATATGCCCCCATTGTCTTATAGGTGCGGGTCCCACCGCTGGGACCCGCACCTATATCGAGAACGGGGCCCCGAAAGCGAACGGGGGCGCACTGCGCATGCGCAGCCGCCTCCATTCATTTTCAATGTGGCCGGCGAAGATAGCCGAGCGCTGGCTCGGCTATTTCCGTCGGCTCCATAGAAATGAATAGGAGCGGTGGCCGCGCAAGCGCGGTGCGCTCCCATTCATTTCTATGGGGAGCCGGCTTGGTGGTGGCCGGACCGGAGTCCTCCAGCCACCACCTTGCGGGGCCCCGTTCTCGATATAGGTGCGGGTCCCAACGGTGGGACCCGCACCTATAAGACAATGGGGGCATATCCTAGCGATATGCCCCCATTAGGCAAGATGAGACAACCCCTTTAAGGGGTACCCCTGAACTTTACATCTGCTCCCTACTCTAACCCCTGCCCTGCAATTCACTAAGCTACCACAATAACTAGGAGGCTTATCGAGAAGCCCCGATGTATGTCACCATGATGCTACACCGTCGCTAATCCACCTCGCCTCATCCGCGGCATGATGTTCCTTGGAGGTTCTTTACTCATTCTCTTCATCGCTTCCACACAAGCTCATCTTTCTATTTGATCTTTAATATACCCGATTATCCACTACCAGCATCTCAGCGAGGCATGCCTGCTAGATCGCAAAAGAAAAAACTGCAGGGCCCTCCTTCATCCTGCCAAACGCTACCAGAACTCTTTCGCACTCCACAACCTTCCAGCATGGAACGGCCGGACTCGCCTACTGGTAGTACTAGTTCACTGATACCCTCGGACCCTGAGCCTGCAGGGGAGAATCCAACTCCAGCTTTTGATCCAACTGAGCTTTATAACAACATTAAGGCACTCTTTACTACAGAACTGTCCAAAGCTGTGGCGGACTTTACAAAGCAAATCCAGGACCTGGGTAGTCGAGTCTCCGACATGGAGGAAAAAATGGATGGGGTCGCAGACGCCCTGGACGCTGATAATTCTCGACTGGACGGCCATGCTCAGAGATTAGAGGCCTTAGAATATAAGCTAGAGGACTTAGAGAATCGTAATCGTAGAGCCAACCTCCGAATACGGGGTATGCCGGAAACCATTACTGCTCTACAACCCACAGTCCTAAATCTATTTCAAGCATTGTTACCTCAAGTTGACTCTAACATGTTCAGGATGGACCGGGTACATAGGGCTCTGGGACGCCCCAGAAACCCCAATGTACCCCGAGATATTATACTCAAGCTACACTACCCAGAAATGCGTGATACACTTCTAGCAGCGGCACGCAATTTACAGGCTCTCCCGGGGGTTGATTCCTCTGTGCAATTGTATGCTGACCTGGCTCCAGTTACATTAGAAAAAAGAAGAATGATGCGGCCGGTGACATTGGCACTTCAAAGAGCCCAAGTTCGCTACCGGTGGGGTTTCCCCTTTCATGTTGCCTGCAAGATCAGTGGGCATGATTACACAATAAAGGATCTTTCGGAAGGCTTTGACATGCTCCAACGGGAAGGTATTCCATTTGAGCACCCTGCGCCTACCACGTCATTAGCGCAAAGACCGATGAGATCGTGGCACACTCGTCGACAGCCTCTTCCTGCTCTACCTGAAGCTCCCCGACGTCCCCGAGATCCTCCTTGAACTTGTGACAATTTACGCGATTCCCTGGGAGTTTCAATTTTCTTGGACTACAGCGGTGGGACCCTGTCCTTCCACACCGAAGGCCTGTATTAACCTCTTTACTGAGTCCCCCACTTTCCAATGAGGGACTACCTGTATTTATTTCTCTGGTTTAATTGTTTTCTTGTTTGACTCTTGGCTTGTGGTACCACTCTCTCCATGCGTGGACTGCGGCTGGGGTTGTGATAGGCGTAACTTTGGCGCCCGACCCGCTGTCGCTGTCTGTGGTGGGGGGATGTGATACACAACTTACGATAAACAATATATCCAGGTGTTTTTCAATCCTTTGGGTGTCCCGCTACTGGGGTAACCATCATGTTGCTCATGTAAGGCCACTCAATTGATGTGTTTTTCTTATATGTTCATTGTAATATGTCATGGCTTACTGTTCTGCGAGTTTTAGTATTGACTGTGACTAATTCTTTAGATGTCTCATAATTTTGCTACTATTTCTCCTGGCCCTGAATGGTGACTGAGGATCGCGATTGGTGATATTTTCTCACCCGGTCTGTTGTTACTATCCAGGGGGGGAGGAATCTCCTGCAATTCCTGACTACAGGGCTGGTCCTTATTGTTTGGATCTTATTTACCCCACCTATGTCTACATTCCTGGGGACCATTTATATTGTATGGGCTTCTAACAGATGACAAGCAGATTGCTCATCGGGGGTGGGCGCTGGAGTCTCCTCCAGTGGGGGGGCCGGCCATAAAGTCGCTGGTATTCCTCCATTGATGGATGGGGGGGCTCCTCTGCCCACCCTCCCTCCTATTTTCAGTGGACGGGCCTTGTCTTTCTTCTATTCTCTTTCTCTCTTTGTCCCTTTCTCCCTCCCTCTTTGTCCCCTCCCCCTCCCATCCTTTGCTCTTGTCTTTATTTTTCCCTAATTCTTCCCTTCATTTCATCCTGCTTTCTCCTTATACCTCCTTTATTTTATAATCCATTTTCTGAGCTGATTGCCGCGGAGCTTGGGCATCATGTTTTCTCCACGCTATATGCGTTTCAGGACTCGTTGTCGACATGTTTGGCTCGACACGTGGCCCCTGATTGTTTCTGTTGTTTTACTCATTTTATTGAGTTTATATTTCCAGATCAATGAGCACTTTACTATATTGTTTATGTGTGGCTCTAGATGGATCCCTTCTATTGCCTTATATTGGTATGATTGCCGATGGACTTCCCCGATCTACCCTTCCTCTTGTAATTTCTCTCCCTTTCTCTTCATATGCTCTGGACATACCACTTCTTCTAGGAATCTAAGCAATACCTTATACACGAGTCATGTGTAGAGTCATATCCCATAACGTTAGGGGGTTTAATTTTCCACCTAAGAGACGTAAGGCTTTCCTCCAATACGATAAGCTCAAACCAGATATGATATGTCTTCAGGAAACGCATTTTACCCCAACATCCTGTCCTAGATATTTTCACAACCGATACACTATGCTGTCGCATGCTCCATACCCCTCTAAGAGCAGAGGAGTGGCCATCTTTGTTAAAAACAACCTACCCTTCCAAATTGAGACCACTATAGTAGATCCTGAAGGAAGGTTTATAATAGTGGGAGGATCTTTATACGACACATCTCTTTGTGTGGTTAACTCTTATGCTCCCAATAGTCAGCCTGCCTCTTTTTTCCGCACTGTGGGTAAATTGCTAGAACAGTATTGTCCCTCATCACTTGTTTGGTGCGGGGATTTTAATATGACGTTTAATGCGCAGATGGACAGGTCTTCTCCTGTAGCAGACAAATTGTCCTCCAAGTCCAAAAATCTGATAAGGAGCATTATGCAGGGACTGGATATAGCCGACTGCTGGAGGGAGCATAACGGGCCACAACGGGGATATACCTATTTTTCCCCTGTACATGGCCACTATACTAGAATAGATTGGATCCTGGCCTCCACTAGGCTTCTTCCGCGACTTTTATATGCAAGACATGTGCCCTGTGCCTGGTCTGACCATGACCTGGTACTAGCCGAATTTAACCTGGATTCTCCCTCCAGGTGTCCTTATACCTGGAGATTGAACGAATCCCTTCTCACAGATCCCTCTATAGTAGAGCGCATATCTATAGCTCTTAGAGACTATTTTGCTGTCAATAATCCATCTGACACTACCCCTGCGATCAACTGGGCTGCACATAAAACTGTGGTTCGGGGACTCATCATAGCGGAGGCGTCTAGGTTGAGGAAGGAGCGTTCGAGGGCCCAATCTGATCTGGAATCCAAACTGATGCGCTTGGAATTAGCTAATCAGAGGCAACCGTCCATGTATCTCAGTAAGGCAATCAAGGACACCAAGCTGCAATTGGATGCCACTTTATTACATCGCACTGAAAAAGCACTAAGATGGACCCAAGCTAGATTCTATAAACTGGCCAATAAACCAGACAGGTTGTTGGCGGCTAAGTTGAGAGCCCGGCAGCGTATTAACACTATTTACCAGATTAAGGACGCTAGGGGACGCATTACATCCAATCCAACCATAATATATCAACAATTTCATGATTTTTACCAAAAATTATATTCCCAGCCCACTGATTCCCCTACGGCAGATATCTCCGCATTTCTTGCAACGTTACCGTTGCCGACCCTCTCCTCATCTGCCAGAGAATCGATGAATGTTGATATCACAGAGGAGGAAATAGGCATGGCGATAGCATCCCTTAAACTTGGCAAATCCCCGGGCCCAGACGGGTTTTCGGCGCTTTATTTCAAAAAGTTTAAAGACATCCTGATACCCCATCTAAAATGCTTCTGTAATTCTATCCTACATGGCGGTCAGCTACCATCTGAAATGCTGGATGCGCTTATCATGGTGATTCCTAAACCAGAAAAAGACCCTTTATACCCCGCAAATTACCGCCCCATATCCCTACTTAATGTGGACCTAAAAATTTTCACTTCCATCCTGGCCAAACGTCTCAACTCTCACCTCCCTACGCTAACCCATTATGACCAGGTGGGATTTATTCCTGGTAGACAAGCACCGGATAACGTCAGAAAAATCTGTAATATTATCCAATGGGCTAATACGAATACTCACCCTCTATCTATTCTAGCCTTAGACATTGAAAAGGCATTTGATAGCCTTTCTTGGTCATACCTCTACCAGGTTCTGTCTGCCATGGGCATAACGGGTCCCTTCCTGCGCTCCATACAAACGCTATATACAACCCCAACTGCCTTTCTTAAAATACCAACTGATGATCCTAGTTCCATCCGTATCCACAGAGGTACCCGGCAGGGATGTCCCCTCTCTCCTGCACTCTTTGCTTTGGCTATTGAGCCGTTGGCCATTATGATCCGAAATGATCCAGACATAGCGGGAGTTAAAATTGGCTCCCGGGAGTATAAAGCTAGTTTATTTGCCGATGATATGCTTCTTACTATAACCAAGCCTCTAATCACATTACCCAACTTAATGAAATGCTTGGACACATTTAGTGGTTATTCTGGCCTTCGGATCAATGCCAATAAGTCAGAGATCCTGCATTGTAACACGCCTTCAAACATTAGAGAGCTGATTTCGATCAATTTTGGCTTTAAAAGTAGAGATGATTACCTCCCTTATTTGGGGATTAATCTACCAAAAACCCTTGACTCAACCTTCAAATGGAATTATGCCCATCTCATCACAAAACTTCGTCAGGATTTAGTAAATTGGAATTCTCCCACCCTCTCATGGATAGGACGGGTACATACTGTGAAATGGTAACCCTACCACGGATACTGTACTTATTTCGCTGTCTTCCCACACCGGTCACAGGATCAGCTTTAAAATCCCTACAGACCGAGATTTTCCGTTTCATATGGGCGTATAGAAGACCACGCATCGCTAGACGTATAATGCACCTGCACAAAAGGGTGGGTGGGCTTTCAGTCCCTCATCTCTATAAGTATTATTTGGCGGCCCGACTGACGCAATTAGTAGCTTTTCATGCTTTTTCCAATTCTCCACAATGGGTTACTCTAGAGTCTGACTTATTACAACCAATATCCCCTCTAGCATTGATATGGTCACCCGACATCCCTTTGAGATCAATTAATCCGGCTGCTAAAATTCCCTACCTTATGTTACAACTTTGGAGGAAAACCCGGTTCAAATATAAATTACAAAGCCACGTCTCCCCTATGCTTCCTTTATTCGGCAACCCCCTATTTCCCCCAGGCTTACCATTGACTGCGTTTGTCTGGTGGAAGCATACTAGACTTTGTCATGTGAGTGACTTTATACTCCGCACTAAGCTTATGTCCAGGGCATATTTTATCTCTACCTTTGAGCCTCCATCCTCTGAACTCTTCAGGGTTTCTCAGGTCTTTCACTTTTTAACCTCCCTAATACCAGCACACAGCGTGATAGAATTCACTGCATTTGAACGACTTTGCAAATATAGATCCTTGGAGAAAGGCATCCTTTCCTCTATTTATGCCACTCTGAATTCGCCACCTTCTAACGCTAAATTGGCTTTCATGCATGGCTGGGAGGTGGATTTAGGGGAGACCCTCACTTCAGAACAATGGTCTGACTGTTGCACGGCAATCAGTAAAGGAAGCTGGCAGGTTACCCTTATGGAAACATCTCTAAAGGTTCTCCATAGGGTTTATTTTGTACCCTCCAGGCTGCACCTCATATACCCTAATGTTTCTCCACTATGTTTCAGAGGTTGTCAGGACTCAGGAACCACTCTTCATATATGGTGGACCTGTCCTGTGGTACGCAGGTTTTGGACCAACATGAAAAGAGGGTTATATGAGGTATTTGGTAAGGATCTCCCCTTATCAGCCCCGGTGTATCTTCTGGGACTTAAGCCATCAGCACTAAATTATACAGCTTATAAGCTACTTCAATATATATTGATGTCTGCCAGGATACATGTGGCATCTAGGTGGCGAACTACATCGCTCTCTATCTCAGCAGTCATTCATAGAGTGAATCGAATAGCCTTACATGAAAAATTGAACGCTACTTTAGCTGATACGAGGGAACGTTATTATCAGATATGGAACCCCTGGCTAAACTGTTCTAAATCCCCCAATTTGCAATATTTTCTATCCCTCTAAAGGGAAGACTTAGGCATTGGGAGGCCTTTCACATTACCCCGTACTCTCCATCCCCTTCCCCCTACCTGATCGGGGGGGTCCAGACGGCTACGCTTCCCTTGCTAGACCCGGATTGTTTGATACGGTTCGTGACTAGAAATGAATCCACACAACGCACTAATTGTTCAATTTTATTGTTTAACGCTATTGTTTTCGAAACATTCACCATTGCATTGTAGTTGAAAAATGTTTTTCATGACTGGTTTGTATTTGTATACCTTGTGTATGCACCTCTCTGTATTTCTTGCAATCAAACCAATAAATACCTTTTGGAACTAAAAAAGCCTGTCTCCTCCTAAACCATGTGACTGATCACATGGTCATGACATCATTGAAGGTCCTTAAAATCTATGGTGAATTGAGTGTTTCTTCTCTGCCTGGTCCTGTCAATCAACATAGCCACTAGGAGCAGAGGTAATGCCCCTTGCACCTAGGAGCCTTATTAGCATAAAATAAAAGTTAATTTTATATAAAAATGGGGGCACCAGTAAATAAAACAGATATATATTTGGAATCAGGTGACATTAGCACATCTCTAATGTCAGCCTGATTCATACCGAAAAAACTGGTGACAGAAACCCTTTAAGAATAGTGTCCAATATTGGGTCATGATTATCCTCCATTACTTGCAATCCTCCTCCTCCTTCCTCCTTTAATACGGAGTGTCTTGAGCTAGTAGATATATCTAGTTCTTTTGTTTGAGGTTGAGGTTTCTGTGCTCGTGTCTTAATATTATCAGCTGGTGATTTTAAGTATTTGTCCATTTTATGGGTTTGCTTATTTTCTAAAGGATAAGTTGTCCCTCCAGATTTACGGGTATGTTTCATCCCTTTATTGGACATTTTCGTTTTCAAATGACAGTATAGGAGTTTTAACTCAGCTCAAAGAAAGGAAATCAAAGCTATACTTGCGGATTAGAGTGGGATGTCAGACTCGGGCATCTAGCAGTTTGTGCAGGAATTCCTGCCAGCTTCTGCCTAGAAAATGGGGAAAAGAAGAATATTGCCAGTCGTTATATTAGGCCTCCATAGTCATTGCAGGAAAATATAAGGGGGGGCTATTATATAAAATATAATTCCTGACATTAAGTAGCCTCCCCTTTTCTTTCTTTTTTTTTCTTTTTTCCCCTCCCTTTCCTTTTAGTTCAAAAATATTAAGCAGATTTCAGTGTTAAATACAGTCTCTTCCCCACATTTCAATCCAGAGAGAAAAAAAAAAAAAAAAAAAAGAAAACTTAAAAATAACTTTAAAATAAAAGTCCCAGACATTATACATGGAACCAGTATTAAAAAATGAATCAGGGATTTCCATATTTATAAATGTCCCAGATGTATCCATGATGTCTGAACATCCAGCGCCGCTACTTCAAGGAGCTCGGTACCTCTGTACCTTTATTTCACTCGCCCCCAGAGTCTATCCAAATGCCGCCAGAAAGGAAAAAGAGAAGTAGGGAAGAAAGCCCCCTTCCCATGTTACAAGCCGCGTCTCGCCTCAGCCGCTTCTTGGCGCCACTGACAGTGCTTCACACGGCGTCCCACGTGACCCGCCGTGGAGTGTAGACGCCCGGCCCATAGATATCCCAGACGGCCGGGGGACCGACTCCAACCACCCGACCGCCGACGGACCGCGCTCCACCGCCCAAGACTCGGGCCACAGACCCACCGTCCTCCAGGGCGATCACCTCCGGGATCCACAACAACGGGCAGCCGGCAGAGACCTCCATCCCCGGCAAAGTAAGTCGGAGCCAGGGAGAACCTCCAGACTTCCACATTAAGGAGGAGGAGAGGAGGGGAGGAGGGGACACATGCAGCACAGCGCGCAGCCTACGTCATGCTGCACATTACATATATCTAAACCTACTGAGGTACATTACATGTATCTAAACCTACTGAGGTACATTACATGTATCTAAACCTACTGAGGTACATTACATGTATCTAAACCTACTGAGGTACATTACATGTATCTAAACCTACTGAGGTACATTACATGTATCTAAACCTACTGAGGTACATTACATGTATCTAAACCTACTGAGGTACATTACATGTATCTAAACCTACTGAGGTACATTACTTGTATCTAAAACCTACTGAGGTACATTACATGTATCTAAACCTACTGAGGTACATTACTTGTATCTAAACCTACTGAGGTACATTACATGTATCTAAACCTACTGAGGTACATTACTTGTATCTAAACCTACTGAGGTACATTACATGTATCTAAACCTACTGAGGTACATTACATGTATCTAAACCTACTGAGGTACATTACATGTATCTAAACCTACTGAGGTACATTACATTATCTAAACCTACTGAGGTACATTACATGTATCTAAACCTACTGAGGTACATTACTTGTATCTAAACCTACTGAGGTACATTACATGTATCTAAACCTACTGAGGTACATTACTTGTATCTAAACCTACTGAGGTACATTACATGTATCTAAACCTACTGAGGTACATTACATGTATCTAAACCTACTGAGGTACATTAAATGTATCTAAACCTACTGAGGTACATTACTTGTATCTAAACCTACTGAGGTACACTGCTTGTATCTAAACCTACTGAGGTACATTACATGTATCTAAACCTACTAAGGTACATTACTTGTATCTAAACCTACTGAGGTACATTACTTGTATCTAAACCTACTGAGGTACACTGCTTGTATCTAAACCTACTGAGGTACATTACATGTATCTAAACCTACTAAGGTACATTACTTGTATCTAAACCTACTGAGGTACATTACATGTATCTAAACCTACTAAGGTACATTACATGTATCTAAACCTACTGAGGTACATTACATGTATCTAAACCTACTGAGGTACATTACATTATCTAAACCTACTGAGGTACATTACATGTATCTAAACCTACTGAGGTACACTACATGTATCTAAACCTACTGAGGTACATTGCATGTATCTAAACCTACTGAGGTACATTACATTATCTAAACCTACTGAGGTACATTACATGTATCTAAACCTACTGAGGTACATTACATGTATCTAAACCTACTGAGGTACATTACATGTATCTAAACCTACTGAGGTACATTACATGTATCTAAACCTACTGAGGTACATTACTTGTATCTAAACCTACTGAGGTACATTACATGTATCTAAACCTACTGAGGTACATTACATGTATCTAAACCTACTGAGGGTACATTACTTGTAATCTAAACCTACTGAGGTACATTACATTGTATCTAAACCTACTACTGAGGTACATTACATGTATCTAAACCTACTGAGGTACATTAAATGTATCTAAACCTACTGAGGTACATTACTTGTATCTAAACCTACTGAGGTACACTGCTTGTATCTAAACCTACTGAGGTACATTACTTGTATCTAAACCTACTGAGGTACACTGCTTGTATCTAAACCTACTGAGGTACATTACATGTATCTAAACCTACTAAGGTACATTACTTGTATCTAAACCTACTGAGGTACATTACATTATCTAAACCTACTGAGGTACATTACATGTATCTAAACCTACTGAGGTACATTACATGTCTAAACCTATCTGGTACATACATGATCTAAACTACTGAGGTACATTACATGTATCTAAAGCCTACTGAGGTACATTACATGTATCTAAACCTACTGAGGTACATTACATGTATCTAAACCTACTGAGGTACATTACATGTATCTAAACCTACTGAGGTACATTACATTATCTAAACCTATTGAGGTACATTCATGTATCTAAACCTACTGAGGTACATTACATGTATCTAAACCTACTGAGGTACATTACATGTATCTAAACCTACTGAGGTACATTACTTGTATCTAAACCTACTGAGGTACATTACATGTATCTAAACCTACTGAGGTACATTACTTGTATCTAAACCTACTGAGGTACATTACATGTATCTAAACCTACTGAGGTACATTACTTGTATCTAAACCTACTGAGGTACATTACATGTATCTAAACCTACTGAGGTACATTACATGTATCTAAACCTACTGAGGTACATTCATGTATCTAAACCTACTGAGGTACACTACATGTATCTAAACCTACTGAGGTACATTACATGTATCTAAACCTACTGAGGTACATTACATGTATCTAAACCTACCTGAGGTACATTACATGTATCTAAACCTACTAAGGTACATTACTTGTATCTAAACCTACTGAGGTACATTACATTATCTAAACCTACTAAGGTACATTACATGTATCTAAACCTACTGAGCGTACATTACTTGTATCTAAACCTACTGAGGTACACTGCCTTGTATCTAAACCTACTGAGGTACATTACATGTATCTAACCTACTAAGGTACATTACTTGTATCTAAACTACTGAGGTACATTACATGTATCTAAACCTACTAAGGTACATTACATGTATCTAAACCTACTGAGGTACATTACATGTATCTAAACCTACTGAGGTACATTACATTATTAACCTAACTGAGGTACATACATTATCTAAACCTACTGAGGTAATTACATGTTAACCTACTGGGTACTATGTATTAAACCTACTGAGGTACATTACATGTATCTAAACCTACTGAGGTACATTACATTATCTAAACCTACTGAGGTACATTACATGTATCTAAAACTACTGAGGTACATTACATGTAATCTAAACCTACTGAGGTACATTACATTATCTAACCTACTGAGGTACATTACATTATCTAAACCTACTGAGGTACATTACATTATCTTAAACCTACTGAGGTACATTACATTATCTAAACCTACTGAGGTACATTACATTATCTAAACCTACTGAGGTACATCTTATCTAAACCTACTGAGGTACATTACTTTGTATCTAAACCTACTGAGTACATTACATGTATCTAAACCTACTGAGGTACATTAATGTATCTAAACCTACTGAGGTACATTACTTGTATCTAAACCTACTGAGGTCATTACATGTATCTAAACCTACTGAGGTACATTAATGTATCTAAACCTACTGAGGTACATTAACTATGTATCTTAAACCTACTGAGGTACATTAACTTGTATCTAACCTACTGAGGTACACTGCTGTATCTAAACCTACTGAGGTACATTACATGTATCTAAACTAACTAAACCTACTAAGGTACATTACTTGTATCTAAACCTACTGAGGTACATTACATTATCTAAACCTACTGAGGTACATTACATGTATCTAAACCTACTGAGGTACATTACATGTATCTAAACCTACTGAGGTACATTACATGTATCTAAACCTACTGAGGTACATTACATGTATCTAAACCTACTGAGGTACATTACATGTATCTAAACCTACTGAGGTACATTACATGTATCTAAACCTACTGAGGTACATTACTTGTATCTAAACCTACTGAGGTACATTACATGTATCTAAAGCTACTGAGGTACATTACTTGTATCTAAACCTACTGAGGTACATTACATGTATCTAAACCTACTGAGATACATTACTTGTATCTAAACCTACTGAGGTACATTACTTGTATCTAAACCTACTGAGGTACATTACATTATCTAAACCTACTGAGGTACATTACATGTATCTAAACCTACTGAGGTACATTACTTGTATCTAAACCTATGGAGGTACATTACTTGTATCTAATAGATACACGAGATCAGCAGTCAGAATCACACAGGTTTAGAGACCATTAGAAGTTTAAAGTGTGAGTCACCAGAACAGACTCTGCTTCCTGGAGAACTATGAGAATATCCCGGGCTGCAGCAGCTCGTAGTCCTCAGAGCAGTGCTGGCAGTAAGGCCCCTTTCACACGGGCGATGTTTCCGCGCGGGTGCAATGCGTGATGCGAACGCATTGCACCCGCACTGAATCCTTACCCATTCATTTCAATGGGGCTTTTCACATGAGCGATGTTTTTCACGCAGCAGTTCGCCGTTGCGTGAAAATCGCAGCATGTTCTATATTCTGCGTTTTTCACGCAGAACTGGCCCCATTGAAGTGAATGGGTCTGCGGGAAAATCGCATTGCATCCGCACACAAGTGCGGGTGCAATGCGGTTTTAACGCATGGTTGCTAAGAGATGTTGTTTGTAAACATTCAGTTTTTTCGCACGCGCGTGAAAAACGCATTGAAACGCTTCGCACCCGCGTGGAAAAAACTGAACGAACGTACGCAATCGCAGTCAAAACTGACTGCGATTGGTGCGGATGCGTGCGGATTTTCCTGAACGCATCCGGACCAAATCCGGACACGCTCGTGTGAAAGAGGCCTAAGACTTGTGAGCAGAGGATTGTAGTCATTACCACTGAGCCGTCCCTGAAAACCTCCCGGAGGTGTAAGGCTGAACGCTGGAAGGTTCTACATCAGGACGCAGTTAGACTGCAGAATGTGTTACATCTCATGTGCTACAGGTAGGAGCACAGGCTGCAGGAGCCGCTCACTGGTGATACCTCTGATGGTGCCCACAGTGCCTGCTAGATAATACCGTCCCCCATCAGCAGTGGCTTCTTTCCTGCTGTACTCCAATCTTATGTATCTTCTTGTATATAGTGATATGGACCATGCTGGTATAACCTGGGCATCTCCTGTATATAATTATATATGTACAGCTGGTATAAGTTATACATCTTCTGTATATAGTGATATGGACCATGCTGGTATAACCTGGGTATCTCCTCTATATAATTATATATGTACAGCTGGTATAAGTTATACATCTTCTTGTATATAGTGATATGGAGCATGCTGGTATAACCTGGGTATCTCCTGTATATAATTATATATGTACAGCTGGTATAAGTTATACATCTTGTAGTATATAGTGATATGGAGCATGCTGGTATAACCTGGGTATCTTCTGTATATAATTATATATGTACAGCTGGTATAAGTTATACATCTTCTTGTATATAGTGATATGGAGCATGCTGGTATAACCTGGGTATCTTCTGTATATAATTATATATGTACAGCTGGTATAAGTTATACATCTTCTGTATATAGTGATATGGAGCATGCTGGTATAACCTGGGTATCTTCTGTATATAATTATATATGTACAGCTGGTATAAGTTATACATCTTCTTGTATATAGTGATATGGAGCATGCTGGTATAACCTGGGTATATACTGTATATAATTATATATGTACAGCTGGTATAAGTTATACATCTACTTGTATATAGTGATATGGAGCATGCTGGTATAACCTGGGCACATTGCTTGTATTTAAACCTACTGAGGTACATTGCTTGTATCTAAACCTACTGAGGTACATTGCTTGTATCTAAACCTATGGAGGTACATTACTTGTATGTAATAGATATGTGAGATCAGCAGTCAGAATCGCACAGCTTTAGACACAGTATGAATCCTAGAAGGTCATTTGCCACCAAAACAGAGTCCACCTCCTGGAGGCGTATTACAGTATCCCGAGCTGAGGCAGCTCGTAGTCCTCAGAGCAGTGCCGGCAGTAAAGATCTTATGAGCAGAGGATTGTAGTCATTACCACTGAGCCGTCCCTGAAAACCTCCCGGAGGTGTAAGGCTGAACGCTGGAAGGTTCTACATCAGGACGGAGTTAGACTGCAGGATGCATTACATCTCATGTGCTACAGGTAGGAGCTGCTCACTGGTGATACCTCTGATGGTGACCACAGTGCCTGCTAGATAATACCGTCCCCCCACCCCCACCCCAGCTGTGACTTTTTTCCTGCTGTACTCCAATCTTATGTATCTTCTTGTATATAGTGATATGGAGCATGCTGGTATAACCTGGGCATCTCCTGTATATAATTATATATGTACAGCTGGTATAAGTTATACATCTTCTTGTATATAGTGATATGGAGCATTCTGGTATAACCTGGGTATCTCCTGTATATAATTATATATGTACAGCTGGTATAAGTTATACATCTTCTGTATATAGTGATATGGACAATGCTGGTATAACCTGGGTATCTCCTATATATAATTATATATGTACAGCTGGTATAAGTTATACATCTTCTTGTATATAGTGATATGGAGCATGCTGGTATAACCTGGGTATCTCCTGTATATAATTATATATGTACAGCTGGTATAAGTTATACATCTTCTTGTATATAGTGATATGGACCATGCTGGTATAACCTGGGTATCTCCTGTATATAATTATATATGTACAGCTGGTATAAGTTATATATCTTCTGTATATAGTGATATGGACCATGCTGGTATAACCTGGGTATCTCCTGTATATAATTATATATGTACAGCTGGTATAAGTTATACATCTTCTTGTATATAGTGATATGGACCATGCTGGTATAACCTGGGTATCTCCTGTATATAATTATATATGTACAGCTGGTATAAGTTATACATCTTCTTGTATATAGTGATATGGACCATGCTGGTATAACCTGGGTATCTCCTGTATATAATTATATATGTACAGCTGGTATAAGTTATACATCTTCTTGTATATAGTGATATGGAGCATGCTGGTATAACCTGGGTATCTCCTGTATATAAATATATATGTACAGCTGGTATAAGTTATACATCTTCTTGTATATAGTGATATGGAGCATGCTGGTATAACCTGGGTATCTCCTATATATAATTATATATGTACAGCTGGTATAAGTTATACATCTTCTTGTATATAGTGATATGGACCATGCTGGTATAACCTGGGTATCTCCTGTATATAATTGTATATGTACAGCTGGTATAAGTTATACATCTTCTTGTATATAGTGATATGGAGCATGCTGGTATAACCTGGGTATCTCCTGTATATAATTATATATGTACAGCTGGTATAAGTTATACATCTTCTTGTATATAGTGATATGGAGCATGCTGGTATAACCTGGGTATCTCCTGTATATAATTATATATGTACAGCTGGTATAAGTTATACATCTTCTTGTATATAGTGATATGGAGCATGCTGGTATAACCTGGGTATCTCCTGTATATAATTATATATGTACAGCTGGTATAAGTTATACATCTTCTTGTATATAGTGATATGAAGCATGCTGGTATAACCTGGGTATCTCCTGTATATAATTATATATGTACAGCTGGTATAAGTTATACATCTTCTTGTATATAGTGATATGAAGCATGCTGGTATAACCTGGGTATCTCCTGTATATAATTATATATGTACAGCTGGTATAAGTTATACATCTTCTGTATATAGTGATATGGAGCATGCTGGTATAACCTGGGTATCTCCTGTATATAATTATATATGTACAGCTGGTATAAGTTATACATCTTCTTGTATATAGTGATATGAAGCATTGCATGTAGCTAAACCTACGGAGGAACATTGCTTGTATCGAAACCTACTGAAGTTCACTGCTTGTATCTAAACCTACTGAGGTACATTACTTGTATCTAAATCTTCTGAGGTACATTACTTGTATCTAAACCTACTGAGGTACATTACATGTGTCTAAACCTACTGAGGTACATTACATGTATCTAAACCTACTGAGGTACATTACATGTATCTAAACCTACTGAGGTACATTACATGTATCTAAACCTACTGAGGTACATTACATGTATCTAAACCTACTGAGGTACATTACATTATCTAAACCTACTGAGGTACATTACATGTATCTAAACCTACTGAGGTACATTTCTTGTATCTAAACCTACTGAGGTACATTACTTGTATCTAAACCTACTGAGGTACATTTCTTGTATCTAAACCAGGGGTGGGGAACCTTTTTCCTGTCGAGGGCCATTTGAAAATTTTCAAAATGATTCGAGGGCCGTGCAAAATTAACAACTTTTAAAATTTTATGCAGCATGGTGGGCGTTGTAATCCATATGAAGGTGTCCATAAGCTACCTGTATTAATGATTCATGTCATTTTGGACAGCTTCATATGGATTACAACCCTCACTATGCTGCAGTAAATTTTAAAGCAGCATGGTGGGGGTGGTAGTCCATGTGAGGCTATCCAAAAGCCAGCTGATATGATCTCTAATGTAATTTTTGCACAACTTTACCAGAATTACAACTCTAACCATGCTGCATTTTATTGCAGCATGGTTAGAGTTGTAAAACTGGTAAATCTGTCCAAAGATTACATTAGAGATCATATCAGCTAGCTTTTGGATAGCCTCACATGGACTACCACCCCCACCATGCTGCTTTAAAATTTACTGCAGCATGGTGGGGGTGGTAGTCCATGTGAGGCTTAATAGACATTTTATTTGGGGGACCGGACAGGACAGGGCACAGGCCCTACTTACAAATTGACAGGGGCATGAATCTGCGGTGGCGGGATACGGGCTGCGGGGTGACAGGGCTGCCGGGTTACAGCGCGGCAGTACTACTGGCGCGCTGAGGATGGATGACTGCGTGAACAGTAAGCAGGGAGCGCGGTGACGAGGTGGGTGGGCTCAGGGGCGTAGCTAAAGGCTCATGGGCCCTGGTGCAAGAGTTCAGCTTGGGCCCCCCCCCCCCCGCCTAATACAGCGCCCCATACCTCTTATATCCAGTATAATACAGCCCCATACCTCTTATATCCAGTATAATACAGCCCCATACCTCTTATATCCAGTATAATACAGCCCCATACCTCTTATATCCAGTATAATACAGCGCCTCATACCTCTTACATCCAGTATAATACAGCCCCATACCTCTTATATCCAGTATAATACAGCGCCTCATACCTCTTACATCCAGTGACGTCTCCTCGGATGTAGATCTTCTCTTTCCTCATCTTCTCCTTTCAGACCAGACGCCATTTTTCAGCCATTTCTCATCTCTGCAGTTTGACAGAAAAAAATCTTAGTTTACTACTTTTCCATCATCCTCCCATCTTCTGGACAAATCATCCTACCACCCCCAGTACTGTGCCACTAGTACCACACAGATAGTGCCCTTCAATAATTATTGGCACACAGTGTCCTAAAATAACTGCGCCCAGCAAATAGTGTCCCGTAATAGTGTGAACATAACGTCCCCCAGAAATAACTGCGCTGATACTGTGCCAGGGTGCCCCCACAGTAATAGTGCCCCCCACAGTACTAATGTCCCCACTGTGCCCCAGAAGTAATAATGCTTCCAATGTGCCAGTAAGAAGTGCTCCCCACCCATAGATGCCCCCCAAATTATGTGCCAGTAAGAAATGCCCCAATAATGCGCCAGAAGTTCCCCCCATTGATTCCCCCTCAAAATCATGTGCCAGTAAGAAATGCCCCCAGTGCCCCCATGTGCCAGTAAGCAATGCCCCCATGTGCCAGTAAAAAATGCCCCAGTGCCCCCTTGTGCCAGTAAAAATGCCCCCATGTGCCAGTAAAAATGCCCCCAGTGCCCCCATGTGCCAGTAAAAATGCCCCCATGTGCCAGTAAAAATGCCCCCAGTGCCCCCATGTGCCAGTAAAAATGCCCTCAGTGCCCCCATGTGCCAGTAAAAATGCCCCCAGTGCCCCCATGTGCCAGTAAAAATGCCCCGTGCCAGTAAAATGCCCCCAGTGCCCCCATGTGCCAGTAAAATGCCCCATGCCCCATGTACCAGTAAAATGCCCCAGTGCCCCCATGTGCCAGTAAAAATGCCCACAGTGCCCCCATGTGCCAGTAAAAATGCCCCCAGTGCCCCCATGTGCCAGTAAAAATGCCCCGTGCCAGTAAAATGCCCCAGTGCCCCCATGTGCCAGTAAAAATGCCCCCAGTGCCCCCATGTACCAGTAAAAATGCCCCCAGTGCCCCCATGTGCCAGTAAAAATGCCCACAGTGCCCCCATGTGCCAGTAAAAATGCCAACAGTGCCCCCATGTGCCAGTAAAAATGCCCACAGTGCCCCATGTGCCAGTAAAATGCCCCCAGTGCCCCCATGTGCCAGTAAAATGCCCACAGTGCCCCCATGTGCCAGTAAAAATGCCCACAGTGCCCCCATGTGCCAGTAAAATGCCCACAGTGCCCCATGTGCCAGTAAATGCCCACAGTGCCCCCATGTGCCAGTAAAATGCCCACAGTGCCCCCATGTGCCAGTAAAAATGCCCACAGTGCCCCCATGTGCCAGTAAAATGCCCACAGTGCCCCCATGTGCCAGTAAAAATGCCCACAGTGCCCCCCATGTGCCAGTAAAATGCCCCCAGTGCCCCAATGTGCCAGTAAAAATGACCCCATGTGCCAGTAAAATGCCCCCAGTGCCCCCATGTGCCAGTAAAAATGCCCCCAGTGCCCCCAATTAGGCTACGGTCGGTGACTGCTACAATTAAAAAAAAAAAATAATAAAAAAAAAATAACACTTATACTTACCTCCATGGTGCTGACAGCGATGCGATGCAGGCCTCTTCCGGCCTGTGTCCCGCGATGTACGGCTCAGGCGGCGCGATGACGTCATCGCGCCGCCTGAGCCGGCCTCTGATAGGCTGCAGGCCCAGTGCCTGCAGCCTATCAGAGGAACGGGCAGGGGAGACGCCTCTCCCTCCCCTGCCCCAGTACAATACAGGCATCTGTATCGCCGTCCTGAGGACGGCGATACAGATGACTATGGAGATGAGCGCTTCCACAATGGAAGCGCTCATCTCCCTCTGCCCCTATCTGTGTGCAGGGCCGCGCCGCACCTGGCTAATTGGCGGTGCGGCCCTGCAAGTGGCAAGGGGGGCCCTCGGGGGCCGGATTGGAGGACCTCGCGGGCCTGATGCGGCCCGCGGGCCGGACGTTCCCCACCCCTGATCTAAACCTACTGAGGTACATTGCTTGTATCTAAACCTACGGAGGTACATTACATGTATCTAAACCTACTGAGGTACATTACATGTATCTAAACCTACTGAGGTACATTACATGCATCTAAACCTACTGAGGTACATTTCTTGTATCTAAACCTACTGAGGTACATTACATGCATCTAAACCTACTGAGGTACATTTCTTGTATCTAAACCTACTGAGGTACATTACTTGTATCTAAACCTACTGAGGTACATTTCTTGTATCTAAACCTACTGAGGTACATTACTTGTATCTAAACCTACTGAGGTACATTTCTTGTATCTAAACCTACTGAGGTACATTTCTTGTATCTAAACCTACGGAGGTACATTACATGTATCTAAACCTACTGAGGTATATTACATGTATCTAAACCTACGGAGGTACATTACATGTATCTAAACCTACTGAGGTACATTTCTTGTATCTAAACCTACTGAGGTACATTTCTTGTATCTAAACCTACGGAGGTACATTACATGTATCTAAACCTACTGAGGTACATTTCTTGTATCTAAACCTACGGAGGTACATTACATGTATCTAAAAGATACACGAGCTCAGCAGTCAGCATCATACAGCTGGAGAAAAAACTAGTTTCTTAGAGGAACAGTGACTTGTTTGCAGAACAGGCTCCGCCTCCAGCGATGACATCAGACTCTAGCAGACCTATTAGAACATCCCGGGCTGAAGCAGCTCGTAGTCCTCAGAGCAGTGCCGGCAGTAAGACTCGTCAGTAAGAGCCGTCCCTGAAAACCTCTCGGAGGTGTAAGGCTGAACGCTGGAAGGTTCTACATCAGGACGGAGTTAGACTGCAGGATGCATTACATCTCATGTGCTACAGGTAGGAGCTGCTCACTGGTGATACCTCTGATGGTGACCACAGTGCCTTTATGCAGCCATAACTTTCACTGCTTGTTGTTTGCTAAGTAATGTAATATTAAGTGCAACCCCCCCCCCCGCCCCCTATCTGTAGTTGTTACTGACACCATTCTCAGGTGTGTGACCTTTTTGATTAGTTTTTATTCATGCGTGTACTCACAAGTAAATGCCGTATATGCGTAGTTGTCAGTTTAGGCTACTATTACACTAGTGTTTCTATTTTCCGGGACTGAGATCCTTCATAGGGTCTGAATACTTGAAAAACGCTTCCATTTTTACCCTAATTCATTGTCAATGGGGACAAAATGTAAGTGAACAGAACGGAGCGCCCAAAAATGTATTCCGTTCCGTTCTCATACCGGAGAGCAGCGTGCTGAGGTTTTCTTTCTGTCCTGGGATGTGGAGCAACATTGATCTGTCATCACCCTCAATGCAAGTCAATGGGGACGGATCCGTCTTGGCAATTTTAAAGATAATCCAACCGGATCCGTTCATAAGGAATGAGTACTGTCCTTAGTATTACCTGCAGGGGGTGCTACAATGATCATGAAAAAGCCTAACCACGGAGCACAAGAACGACTCAGGCTAAAAGCCCTATTAAGCCCTAATGTTAATTCCCTCCCTACATGAACATTTTGCAGCAGCTCATCGGGGACTCATCAGGTGCCACTGGGGGTTTACCTAATGGCACCCACCGTTGTGTCCTATGTACTATCAGCTAGTGAGAATAGCCCATACAATAGGACTGTCCACTTTCATTCTTCATCTTGTCTCCCCTGATGATCTGCTGCGAAACTTGCAAGTGGGGAGGGAATGAACATTAGGGCTTAATGGGGCTTTTACCCTGAGGGACAGGGGGCATTTATTAAGACTAGGCTTTTAGACACCGGCTGTAATAAGGTCCGGCGCTGGCGCTGGATCCTCCTAACGTCGACCAGGACCACATGGACTATAATAGGACAGGACAGTTCTGATGCCTGGGATTTTCAGTTTGGTAATCTGTATTTCCTTTCTATTTTGCAGTGCTTCTAATATTAATCTCATCCACTTTGGCCAAAAAACGAGAAACTATACCTGCAGCTGTTTCTTCAAGTATCAGGATAGATTTTAGGCCATGTGAACCCCAAAACACCTATAAGATTAATGATGGTCACGTGATCCTCCACATCTTCTGCAATGGTTCACCCCAAATACCAGATAAGTTTAAGGATAGGACGACTGTGAATGAGTCGAGTGGATATGTCACCCTAAGAAACATAACCTGGAGCGATGCCGGACACTATAGACTGGTTCATACCGACCCCGGCGGGAGGATTAAACTTCTGAAGGAGATTGAAGTTAAGGTTCTGGGTAAGTTGACCAATCTCTTCTCCAGTCCGGTGTATTCATGAGAAGCTCCCTTTCCTCTCCTAATGACAGGCAGTGATGAGCTGCCATGTATACATGTATACCCTGTCAGTCACTGTACATTAGTATTGGGCAGAGAGTAGTGAATGAGGAGAGAGGAGAACTCCTCCCGTGGTGGCTCATCTCTCTAGAAATAAAAGGGTTAAGCATGTTGAAATCTAACTGCCCGATCCTCATCTATCCAGACATCTGCCATTGTGGGTGGTTATGGAAGCCCAATTTAATTGAATGATCTAAGGATGATTTAGAGATAAGGTCTGGGTTGTAAATACATTTTTAGGGCCTGGTCTGGGAACTGAAGGCGTCTTGTGGCACTTAAAAAGTTTGCCACGGGGCCCAGCTGTTTGTATTTGTAACCCTGATTGTAAATGGTGAACGGGACGCTGGAGAACAATGGAGGCAGGTCTGAGGCACAGGAGAGGTTGTAGGCCGTGCCCTGCGCAGCAGCATGCATGTCACAAGCAATGTGTAAACCTCAGCAGACCTAAGCGTGTTACTCATTGCATTGTTGGATTGCTGCTATGTAGACACAATCTGTCTGATACTATTACTAAAAAATATACAAAATATAAAAATATACAAGAGAGGTAGAGGGTTTCTGTCACCAGTTTTTTCGGTATGAATCAGGCTGATATTAGAGATGTGCTAATGTCACCTGATTCCAAATATATATCTGTTTTATTTACTGGTGCCCCCATTTTTATATAAAATGAACTTTTATTTTATGCTAATAACGCCTCTAGGTGCAAGGGGCGTTACCCCTGCTCCTAGAGGCTCTGTTGATTGACAGGACCAGGCAGAGAAGAAACACTCCATTCACCATAGCTTGCAAGGACCTTCAATGATGTCATGACCATGTGATCAGTCACATGGTTTAGGAGGATCCAGGCTGTTTGTGTGATCCTAACCATGTGACTGATCACAAGGTCGTGACATCACTGAAGGTCCTTGTAAGCTATGGTGAATGGAGTGTTTCTTCTCTGCCTGGTCCTGTCAATCAACAGAGCCTCTAGGAGCAGGGGTAACGCCCCTTGCACCTAGAGGCCTTATTAGCATAAAATAAAAGTTCATTTTATATAAAAATGGGGGCACCAGTAAATAAAACAGATATATATTTGGAATCAGGTGACATTAGCACATCTCTAATGTCAGCCTGATTCATACCGAAAAAACTGGTGACAGAAACCCTTTAAGGAAACTGGATTTCACGAGATTCCTTTTAATACTGACAACAGAAGGGTTTGAGCAGCCTTGGCGCTATGAAAGAACCTCAGGGCAGTACTCTGGTCATGCCTGTTAGGGCATATAGATGGGTATAGTAATGCGGTACATGGAGATATACCAGTACACTTTTCTTAACCTTTTCTTATACCTTTCTTGTCCAACCTCTAGATCGTGTCTGCATCGAGGAACTATCCCGTAATGACACAGGGACACATATATCTCTTACTGTGGTCTGCACTGGAAAACCGACTACAATCACCTGGACCATGAATGGAGAAGAACTGAGTGACAGGAGCTGGCTGAGCCATGATAACCGGACACTCACAGTTCCTGACAACATCACCGGCACGATCACAGTTCATGTCTCCAATCTAGTCAGTAATGACAGTAAAAATATTACTCTCATAAAAGGTAAGGAATAACATCAGTGAGGTATGAACATTGTTTAGACATTCCTCTGGATGCTTTGTACTTATCTACAACTATTTTCTTTTATGGCTTCTGTACCTGAAACTATAAAAAGCTTCAAATCTGAAAAATGTAACCTCCTGATTCTATAACTCTGACTTTTCAGAAGAAAGATTTGACTGCACTTTTCCTTTACGTTGTCCATACATTTAGGCCTCGTGCACATGAAATGTTTTGCAGAACAGACAGATGATCCGTGTGCTTTCTGCATCCTTATGTCCATTACACAACGGACAGAAAATGCAAACCATTGGTCTCATTTAAGTCAATGGTAAGGATGTAACGCAGACAGCAAAATATATACAGCAGTGTGCATGAGGCCTAAAAGAGAATCTGTAAACTTTCTGTTTTATGCAGTATAGAGCATCTTACCAGTACTACACAGAAAGCCTAACAACTTCACTATACTACACTGTGTAGGAGAGCCGTATATTACTCTACTGTGTAATATTCTGCTGGTGCAGTCACTGTGTACATACATTACTTATCCTGTACTGATCCTGAGTTACATCCTGTATTATACTCCAGAGCTGCACTCACTATTCTGCTGGTGCAGTCACTGGTGTACATACATTACTTATCATGTACTGATCCTGAGTTACATCCTGTATTATACTCCAGAGCTGTACTCACTATTCTGCTGGTGCGGTCACTGTGTACATACATTACTTATCCTGTACTGATCCTGAGTTACAACCTGTATTATACTCCAGAGCTGCACTCACTATTCTGCTGCTGGAGTCACTGTGTAAATACATTACTTATCCTGTACTGATCCTGAGTTACATCCTGTATTATACTCCAGAGCTACATTCACTATTCTGCTGGTGCAGTCACTGTGTACATACATTACTTATCCTGTACTGATCCTGAGTTACATCCTGTATTATACTCCAGAGCTGCACTCACTATTCTGCTGGTGCAGTCACTGTGTACATACATTACTTATCCTGTTCTGATCCTGAGTTACATCCTGTATTATACTCCAGAGCTACACTCACTATTCTGCTGGTGCAGTCACTGTGTACATACATTACTTATCCTGTACTGATCCTGAGTTACATCCTGTATTATACTCCAGAGCTGCACTCACTATTCTGCTGGTGCGGTCACTGTGTACATACATTACTTATCCTGTACTGATCCTGAGTTACAACCTGTATTATACTCCAGAGCTGCACTCACTATTCTGCTGCTGGAGTCACTGTGTAAATACATTACTTATCCTGTACTGATCCTGAGTTACATCCTGTATTATACTCCAGAGCTACATTCACTATTCTGCTGGTGCAGTCACTGTGTACATACATTACTTATCCTGTACTGATCCTGAGTTACATCCTGTATTATACTCCAGAGCTGCACTCACTATTCTGCTGGTGCAGTCACTGTGTACATACATTACTTATCCTGTTCTGATCCTGAGTTACATCCTGTATTATACTCCAGAGCTACACTCACTATTCTGCTGGTGCAGTCACTGTGTACATACATTACTTATCCTGTACTGATCCTGAGTTACATACTGTATTATACTCCAGAGCTGCACTCACTATTCTGCTGCTGGAGTCACTGTGTACATACATTACTTATCCTGTACTGATCCTGAGTTACATCCTGTATTATACTCCAGAGCTGCACTCACTATTCTGCTGGTGCAGTCACTGTGTACATACATTACTTATCCTGTACTGATCCTGAGTTACATCCTGTATTATACTCCAGAGCAGCACTCACTATTCTGCTGGTGCAGTCACAGTGTACGTACATTACTTATCCTGTACTGATCCTGAGTTACATCCTATATTATACTCCAGAGCTGCACTCACTATTCTGCTGGTGCAGTCACTGGTAATTTTTTTAAAGGGGCCTGTGAAAAGTGTAGGAGGCACAAGGACCGCATCCATATTTAGCGGATCCGCAATTTGAAGACCGCAAAACGGATATGGTGGTGTGAATGCAGCCTAATATTGATGAATGAGCCATAGGTCAAGAACTGATGGTTGAATGTATTGTCTGTCACCTAACAGCTCTCCTCTTCTCTCTGCTGCGCCTCCTTCTTCAGTCTGCAGATAAGGTATTTTATCTAACGCTGTTTGCGCACTTTTTCTTTTCTTTTCACTTTGTGACTTACTAAAATGTATATTTCACCTATTTAAAGGGCCCCACCCGCTCTCTCTCCACTGCCTCCCTATGGTCTCCGTTCACATAGCTGCAGTAGTGATGTGCAGTGTACACTCCCTCCAATCACTGAGGCCCGTTACCGGTTGCAGCAGTCTTATGCATATACAGCCAAGTTACACCAGCGGGAAGGATAGGCGGATGTCAAATGGGTCAGCATTCTCCGGGAGCAATTAGCAAGTGCCTGCAGCCTGCCTCTGCTCCCTGCAGGGTTGATATCTGGCGCTGTATGGACACATGCACTGCTGCAGCCAATGAATGGCTGCAGCGGTAACTTCCTGTCGGCGGCCTGGCTGCAGTGGTGCATGTGATGTCACTATGCCCATGATAGTGCGAGATGTGCACACTGAAGAGGACTGGAGCAGGGTGAGCTGCAGGGTTGATATCTGGCGCTGTATGGACACATGCACTGCTGCAGCCAATGAATGGCTGCAGCGGTAACTTCCTGTCGGCGGCCTGGCTGCAGTGGTGCATGTGATGTCACTATGCCCATGATAGTGCCAGATGTGCACACTGAAGAGGACTGGAGCAGGGTGAACTGCCAGCACTTGCTAAAAAAACCATTATTCTTGATTTAAGATTGGAATACCCACTCCAGGATTAGGGTTATGTCAGCCACTCCCATGGAAGTATATGGTAGACTGAAGGTGATGTAGGCCGCACTACGGCCTGGTGATACCAGGCATGACTATACCATCCATCTCCTGTGGTCTAGGCTATTTAGTGGGGTAAGCACGCCCGAATATTTCACTGTGCCACCTATCTGAATCCTATCTATTTTCCCTTGTACATGCATGATGCGTGATGGTGTGTTCTGCGTGTTTTTGGTGTGTGCTGTGTTACCCGCTGCATCCTGTGACACACTGGGATGGTGATGGACTTCTTCTCTTTACAGAAGTTACCAGTGATCCCCCGTCTAGAAGAAATCGGTACTGGTGGTTTGCCGTACCTGTAGTTCTATGTCTTCTATGTGTGGCATGTGGTGAGTTATTATTATTCTGTTTCATTTCAAAGGGCACCTCTCAGCAGGACCAACTCTACTACATCACACCGTCTGATAGGGTTGATCCTGCCGATTAAAATCCTGAAAAATAAAAGACTTTATCCAAATGAGTGCTTCAGTGCACTGAGGGGCGGAGCCTAGATCCTTGGTGCACCTCAACTCTCCAATACTGGCCCTATTCTGTGCACTGAAGCCTTCATTTGTGTTTCATTTTTATGTTTCATTTGTGTGATCCGCCGATCGGCTATTTGAGAAGGAACTGAAGCTCCTGTGAGCGCTACCTCACAGCTTACCAAGCACAGCACCGTACATTGTATAGTGGTTGTGCTTGGTATTGCACTCGGCCCTGTTCACTTGAATGGGGCTGAGCCGCTCCTAGGCCACGTGACCAATAAACGTGATGTCACTGGCCTAGGAAAAGCTGACAGAAGGCAGCGGTTCTCACGGGAGCCCTGGTGCCTTCTCAAACAGCTGACTGGCGGGGGTCCCGGTGGTCAGACCCCCACCGATCAGATACTGAGGATAGGTCATCAGTAGTTAAATCCCGGAAAACCCCTTTAATAGGGTTTATCCTGCAGAAAAATGTTTAAAAAATGGCCCTTAAAATAAGATGCTATGGACCACTACTATCAATAGTATAGATAGGGTAGAGGTGCACAGGGAAATTCCACATCATTCCAATATCTGTGGACATGGATGAGATTAGGTCACATGTCAGCCACTTTGCATTTCCACGCCACAAAATACACATCGCGCCGTGCGAATATACCCCAAACTGTTAGTGCCTCATCACTATGACTGATCCTGAGCATGAGGGGGCGAGTGCTGGTCTAGCTCTGCGTCTCCCTCACCTGGCTGTACTGGGAACTGCAGCCTGTCCTACTCACTTGAATTGAGCTGTGCTGCACATTAATGGGAATACATTTGACGTTTTATTTTTTTTTTTACTTTTTCCAGTTGAAAGAAAAAGCATCAGAAATGTATTGCAGAAACTTGGTGTCATGTCTGAAGCAAATGGTTCACCTAGGGAGATGGTGCCACTGGATGTCACGACTTCTAGAGGACTGGAGAGCACGTCTATTACAACCAGTGAAGATGTAACCGATGGTGGTGATGCTGTTGACTAGCCGTGGGGCAGAGAATTACGACTTAGAGTTAGGGGGTTGCTGGAAGCCTCTGAGGCCGGGCACCTTCACAAGTGCTTCATGCCCAACTTTCTATATCTGATTTTAGAACCTAAAATGCTCTTATCTAAGGTATCACTACTGTGTGACTTCTCCCACTTTCTCTCCTTCTGAGAACTCACCAACCAAACTTAAGCAGGTCCTGAAAAGGCCAGGATGCAAGCCTGTATTTTGGGGATCTATGACCAACAGAGACTGAAAAGGGGCATGTCTAAATAAACTTCAGGGGTTTGGGTAATTTTATTTGAATTGTGATGCTAATTATTTGTTTTGCACTTGTATATATAAGTTATGAATTATATATGTACTGTATATGTAGTGGCCCAGAGGGATACTACCACTCCTACTACTGCTAGCCCGTTTGTCGCCATTGTATTGGTTTGCACCACCCATTGTACCATCACCAACATAGTGTCATTTTGTTATATGCACTGTTATATTCATGTACTGTGCCTAGTTCTCCAGCAGGTGGCAGTGTATCTGGCAGAGAGTACCTTTAGATAGAATGGAAGTTATCGTTCAATTCTCCCCCCTTTTGGGCAGCAGTGGGCTAGTCCTGTTTTCCACAAAGGTAGGTGGGGTGGGTTGCAGGAAGCTGCAATAAATCTAAATAATAAACACTAATAAATTAGTGTTGGTCATAACCCAGTATTCTGTATATTATAACCACCTTGCTACACACTGGTGCGGTCTCCGTCCTGGATTTACATCTATCCAAAAGTGCTATTTTAGGTGGTGTTACCAAATAAGCTTTATGAATCATGGAAGACAATGTAATGTGTACTGCTTGTAGTCTAAGGGCTCATGCACGTGACCATTGGATGTTTGCAGATCCGCAAAATACTGGCCGTGTGCATTCCACATTTTGCGGACCGCCCGGCTCTTAATAGAACAGCAGTCTGTAATGCGGACAATAATAGGACATGTTCTGTTTTTTTTGGGGAATGGCCATACGGACAAGGAATGCACACAGAGTCATTTGTGAATGGTTCTTCATACGGGCCACAAACAAAACGGACACGGAAAATAATACGTTTGTATGCATGAGCCCTACATGTCAGAAATAAAAGCTAATAAAAGTGGTTTTACCTCATATGTGTCTTTGCCGTTGCTGGGAACTAGGGATCCATTCTGAGAATTATTTGGGTATTGTAAACTGGTACATTAGATTCAATATTAGTGTGAGTGGCTACATGGAAAAAGACTGTACATAAAGCTCCCACCAGGGGGCAGTATTACCTTTTTTTTTTTTTAGTACCAAAAATGAACACAAGGTGGCGATTTTTAGTTTTCAGATCATTTCAACCCCACAAGCAGTTGAAAAACAGGTTGTGCTGTAAGGCCGTTCACGCTATCAGTATATGGGCGTGCACTCTGCAAACAAAGAGCAGTCATCCCAGGCGCAGGAGATTTCTTCTTCTAGAAGCACGTCCACTGACAATCTTATCACAGGGTCGCCACTGCTGACACCCCCAGTGATCAGGTGTCATCTATGGGGGAACCAGGCAGTAAATGGTGAATTTAAAGTTAGAGGATTATAAAGCTTCTTTTGAAATGAAATGACGATGCCGAGTCCTCCAGAGTAAGACATGCTCACCTTTCACCCTAGTTTACTGCTGAGAGTACTGAATGCAGGACCCCCCTTTATTAACCAGATTAATTTTATGGTTGCCAAATCGCGGATCCGCAAAACACGAATGTGTCCATCCAAATGACCTCTGGGTGCTGTTCGCCTTTTTGTGGCCCCATAGAAATGAATAGGTCTGTGTACAATCTGTAAAAAATGGGGATCAAACACAGACTGAAAATTCAGCCTTAGGCCCCATTCACACTTCCTGATTTTTCATCCGCGTCCGTTCTGCAATTTCGGACGTTTTTTGCGGATAGCATGCGGATCCATTCATTTCAATGGGTCCCGAAGAAATGCGGACATTGCACCGTATGTGGTCGTATGTTGTACGTTTCTCAGTTCCGTTCCGCGGATCCGCAAGCAGAAATCCTCCTCTCCTACCTTTCCTCCCGATTTTGCGGTCCATAGCCCAATACAAGTCTATGGGACGTCCGTAAATGCGGAAGACATGCGGATAGCCATCCGCCTGTCATCCGCATTTGCGGATTCCGTTCCAGGAGGGTAGAAAAAAAAGAAAAAAAAGATTTGATTACTCCTTTTTAAGGAAAAACGGAACGGATGTGATGGAAAAGCGGAGTATCACTGTACGGCGGCGGCCTCAGGAAGCGCACGGCGTCCTAGCAACCAATGAAGCCGTGCGCTCCCGTCCTCTGGGGCAGCACAGGCCGTATCGGGCCGTGAAACACAGTCGTCTGAATGGGGCCTTAGCGAGACATTTCACTTTTGGATAGCTTTACTGTCAATGTAGTGATATAATAACCTTTACGCAGTGTTTCATTTTCTAGTAGGACGATGTATAATTTAATAACTTGTGGATTTTGCACAGAGGCGGATTGGCCATAGCCCTTACAAGGACATTTCTAGGTTGGCCGTTGCCCAGGGCCAGGGTTGCCCAGTTTCATTGGATGTATTTTGTGCTGCTGGCAGTATTTTATGATGGACTGTGGTATTTGGCTCTGTTGGAGCGGTATAATATTAACAACTTAGAAAAAATTACCCTCAGTGGGATCCTCGGGAAAAAGTCCTTTGATTAAAGAAAAATCCCTTTAGGGATCCACACTAAATCAATAAATTAAAACATAACTTTTATTACTATTTTAAATATAAAGAATCGTGTTAATGAGGGGAAAGCTTAAAGGGGTTGTCCGAGTTATTTTTTTGTTCTTTATATGTTTCTAACTTGTCAGGTATAACAACTTTCCCATATACTTTGTGTTTCTAAAGCTGCTGGTTTCTCAGAGTTGACTGAGGGTCACATGACCTGTGATGTCACCTTATCTCTCTGCTCTCTGACTTTTCGTGTACAAGCCTCAGAGTTCAGATAAGAGTCTGTACACGAGACATCACTGGCCACGCCCCCTTTCTTTGCCAGGCTCCTGCTATCTGCTCTCCCTGGTTTCCTTCAGATAAAACATTAACCCCTTCAGCCAGAACACACTGAGGGCTCAAGGCTTTAAAATTATCAGCTAGTTCAGTGTCCTTATATTTATTTTGTGGCCTAGAGGTCACTATTAATCTGGATATTAAGTGTTTTTATGTGAAGGAGGGTGAGCTGGTGTGGCAGGGATATTGTAACAATGTATTACAACAGTAACAATGAATTCTTCACTGTGATTTACTTAATTAGGACAGTAAGGGCTGAGGATGAGAAGTGGAACGTATTACAGGTAATGCTTCTTACTCTGTTTTATGTAGTCACTTCCATTTCTTGATTCCTCATTTTTCTTTCCCTGTTACTTGTGTCAATGACTTTCCCTCCCGCCAAATATCACTATCACACCACTTAACCAGTCCTCTCTGTATAAACTTAATAAATTAATTAATAATTAGGGAGTGCACTGTGCCCAATAAGGTAGGCATCCGCTTGCTCCCGCAGATTTTATAGTTGTTGTATTAGCCGGTTAGGTGTGTAAGGCAGGCGGCAAGCGGTGTGTTTTTCACCTCAGCTCTATGCAGGACGATCGGAGTCAGCGTCTCAAGTGCTGGTAATTAGTGCTGAGTAAACATCCTGCAAAGATTCAGATTGACCTTTGCCTACCTGACTAAATCTCCTTCACTTGTAGCACATTACTGAATACTAGCTGTCTAAAAACAACAGAGCGCATAATATCCTCCCGACATGTTTCGCTGTCTGTGACAGCTTCGTCAGGGGAATAGGATATATGACACGCGGCCCACTCTCCATTCACTTCTATGGAGCCGACGGAGATAGCCGAGCCAGCGCTCAGCTATTTGCGGCGGCCCCATAGAAGTGAATGAAGAGCGGGCCGTGCTTGCGCGGTGCGCACTTCTTCACTTTGGGGGCCCCCGTTCTCGATATAGGTGCGGGTCCCAGCGGCAGGACCTGTGGTTCAGGCTTGTGCGGTTTTTTGGAACAAAGTTCAGGCTTGTGCAATAAATGCTCTGTAACAGCTGTAGGGAAGTACTACGGCTGAACAGAATCCCTTACCGACGGTTTCTGTTCTTTAAGCTGAGCAGTGATATAATCTGCTGAACAGAGAGAGGACTTTGCACAGCACAAGCTTCCTGGCAGTCGTCCAATGTACTGAATACTTGGCTGCAGGCCCAGGTGCCTTATAATCACACAGAAAGCCAGGTTTTGTCCTCACATTCTCACTAACACACCAAAGTTAAAGGGGTTTTCCCATTATAAGACGCCTTAAAGGTGTTATTCCTCCAACAATACTTACCTCCTATCTACAGGACAAATGATCTGGAGAAAGGAGCCCTTAGAGAATATGGTGGCTTGTGGGACCACTCATGCACTTCAATGGGACTAACGAGTACAGAGCGTGCAGCAGTCTCATAGCGGTGCTCACACATGCAGACCACCGATCCATTTTCATGGGGCCCTATGATATCAGGGGGTCTCTGCCGTCGGATCCCCCAGCGATCAGATACTTATACCCTATCCTGTGGGTTGGAGGTAAGTATTATTAGTGGGAAGACTCCTTCATTTGCTGGACGTGCTCCTACCTGCGAGGTGCGTGAAGGATGTAAAGAATTAGGGCTCATGCACACAACCATATTTTCTTTCCGTTGTCATGTGCATGAGCCCTTAGACCGGCTCCATTTGTCGTGGGTACTGGCTGGGTAATACAACTGACACCCGCAAAGACCAGGATTGGAGATAACACTGATCCTGGTCATTTAACCGTTCAGGTGCCACAGTCAATAGCAACGGCAGAATCTGAAGGGGCTAGACAGAGGGAAGGGGCTCCGTCTGTCCTCTAATTGATGAAATTGAAGGGCTTCAATCTGGTGATGGACTGGGAACTTAAAGTGGCCCTGGAAAAAATCTAAAGTGGCCCCCATGTTGTCGGCGGGTCCAAATTGACAGAAGGTGGGCCAACAATAGTGCTTGGGGCTAACACAAGTAGGCAGGGTCAGCTATACCAGAACATAGTACAGCACAATGTACTACCTCAGACGGCGGCCTGCATAAGCTTCCTCCTCCAGGTGAATCTAATTAAAGAAGACCTTTCACCGGTCCTGACATATAAGTACCTGACAGTGTAGGGCATATTGAGGAGATGTGATATTGCTTTTATATTCCTTCTGATGGGCTTCTCGTTCCTCCGCCAATCGCAGCAGAGAGCGTCACAACCAGGGAGAAAAAAAGCTCTCCAGTGGCAGTGCTCAGCAGGTGGCCTGTCAAACCTTTTATGGACTGCAATCATTTTTTATTGCAGTCTATGAAATACGCAATGAGAGGATTCTAGTCCCCTAAGGGGATTAAAAAGGCCAGAAAAAAAATAAAAAGAATTATATAAAAAAATATACAAAATTCTGATACCCTCTTTCACAATGGTGGGATCTGGAGAGCACAAGCTTGCTCTTTTTGTGGACGACATCATTGTTATTTACACCAACCCTAAGGCCTCCTGAACCTTTTTAGTCATTTCTCTTACTATAAACTGAACTCTGATAAATCCCAGATCCTGTCCGTCCATATACTCCCTGTACAGTTACGGCAGGTAAGAGACATGTTCCCCCTAGATTGGCGACAAGCATGTATGACGTACTTGGGAGTTCAACTGACATATCTTTCATCAAGGACACTCCACAATAAGGCCTGGTTCACACTAGCGGCAGCACGGATCCGGCAGGTGAAGGGTGCTGCCAGATCCGTGCTGCCGCAGGGACATGTGTGGGTCCGGAACCGCGCTCCGGCCCCACAGATGTCACACAGTACACACACACACAGACATATACACATACATACTTACATGCTCCCGGCAGGTCTCCACAGCGCAGGAGGAGCAGGATGGCGCGCACATCGGACGATTCCCCAAAGCGCCCTCTGCTGGGCACCGGGTGGAATCGTACTATGTGTGCGCCATCCTGCTCCTCCTGCGCTGTAAAGACCTGCCGGGAGCATGTAAGTATGTATATTTGTATGTGTATATGTCTGTGTGTGTGTGTGTGTGTATGTCTGTGTATGTTTATGTGTATGTGTATGTACGTATGTGTGCAGGTGACAGATCTGTCATAAACTCCATTGAAAGTCAATGGAGGACGGATTCATTCACCATTGTGTCACACCAAACGGATCCGTCCCTATTGACTTGCATTGGGGGTCATGACGGATCCGTCTTGGTGCGGATGCCTGGACCGTAGAGCAAACCGCAGCATGTTGCAGTTTGCTCTCTGGTCTGGAGATGCAAGTGAACTGAACGGAATGCTGTTAGGAGCCTCCGTTGTCCTCAGTTCAGTTTTGTCCCCATTGACAATGAATGGGGACAAAACTGAAGCGTTTTATTCCGGTATTCAGCCCCTATGACGGAACTCAATACCAGAATTATAAAACGCTAGTGTGAAAGTAGCCTAACTTCCCTCCTTTACATGAAGGATTCACTAATGATATCCGTGGCATGAAATCTTACCTCAGCTAATGGTTTGATGGGGAGACGGCTTACAAAATGTTCAAACCTACTTGAATGACCACCAAGCCATAATAGAAAATAGAATACTATCCTCGGGGGAAGCCATTGGCGAAACGCGCGTCGGGTGTACATACTCTGGTTTGTATCCACATGGTCTTTATTTTTATGTCAGTTATGCAGCTCATGTGGGTTAATTGACTCACTTTTTGTTTACATTATTTGCCCTTGTATTTCTAGATAATAAAGAAAACTCTGGTTTGTTTCTTGTGTAGAAATCTCATTGATTTATTGGAAAATACGGCACCACACAACATGTGACGTTTCGGCCCAATGGCCTTCCTCAGCGCTGTTCCCTCTAATTCTTTTCTTCTCTGGCGGCAACAGGTGAGTTGGTCCTCTGGATATAGTCTTATTAGCAGGGTTACTGATAAGCTAGTTCACTTTAGCAATTTTTACCATTTTCTTAACTATTCACCATACATGGGATGATCGTTACTAGTACCAATGAAATTTACCTATGCACTAGGATATATGACGCATGGTGTATTGTATGTAACTACGATATACATTATGTATACTCTCTCTTTGTAGTCTATGTTGCTTTTTTTTTTGTATCTTGTATTCAATTTTTCATATTATGATTCCTATTTTGTAGTATACTTATACTTTGTATATATTTTTGTACACCAGTGTCTGAGGAAGGCCATTGGCCCGAAACGTCACATGTTGTGTGGTGCCGCATTTTCCAATAAATCAATGAGATTTCTACACAAGAAACAAACCGGAGTTTTCTTTCTTATCTATACAGTGGGGTGGGAACCCTACTCCGGTCTCTTACCCAGAGTGCAACAAGTTATTATATCAAACACTGATCCCTTGTATTTCTAGTAATGCACTATGCATTATGGATGTATTTGGGCTTTCGTCTGATTAATGTTGGGCTTTTGACATTATATGACTTTGTCTATTGGAGTATCCTCATGTTGTTGTGACATCTGCTACCTTCATTTTAGTCCTTTAATGTTTGTATTTCTTACACGATATAAATAAAGTATTGTATTTTCTATTATGGCTTGGTGGTCATTCATGTAGGTTTGGTTGTTGAGTTTGGACCCCTGCCAGTGTGAGTATTTGGAGCCTATTATATTAGTGTCGGCTTACAAAACGTTGTTGTTGCCCAAGTCTCTTTATCTCTTCCGTCCCCTCCCTATTCATAATCTGGAGTATTTTTTTTTTCAAGAATGCATGCAAGCAGATGATGGATTTCATTTGGGAATCCAAACATCCTCAGGTAGCATATTCAATCGTAACCACTCATAAAACAATGGGAGGATTGGGGGTTCAGAATCTGAAGCAATACTACAGCCTGTTTGTTAGGTCAACCAGTTCACTGGTGGTAGGATCCTGGGGATAAACATTGGGTCTCGACTGAGAAGTCTCAGACTGGTCTTTCTACTCTCCGCTCCCCACTGATGGGTAAGGCATGGGAACTAGGCCCTTATAACTCTCCTCAGGTCTCTGTTGAAGCTTGGAAAAGCTACTTAGATGTTTCAGATGAAAAATCCACCTCCACAATACCCACTATCTTCTTAATGGACCATACCCCAGGCTTAGCGTTACAATGCTGGATAGTAAAGGGAATTAGAGTAGTACAAGGTATTATGGACCCTGATGGAGTGTTGTCCTTCTCCCACATATATTTATATATAAGTTTCTACAAGTTAGATCCTTTCTAGGAAGACGTACAATGGACCTGTTATGCTTCCCCAGGTTAGCCTTGAGATACCTTCCTGATAAATTCCCAAGAAGCGGAGGGATATCTCTTGTATACGATCTCCTTATCCACAGAGGAGGACTTGCAAAACCTTCTCCCCTGATGAAGTGGGAGACGGACCTACAAAAGTCTTTCTCGATCGCCAAGTAGCATACTGCATTCTGAAACGTCACCAAAGCTTTCCATTGTGTAGCCTACCAGGAGGCAATATTTAAGAGTAGTCTCAGGTGGTACTACACTCCCACCCGGCTCCATATAATGTTCCCTAATGGAGAAGGTGTGGAGGTGGAGGATCCTTCCTTCATATATTATGGTCCTGCCCTAACATTGCTCCTCTGTGGATTTCCACCAAGGCTTTGATTGCTGAGAGATATCACCAGTAATGGTGGTCCTCTTTATTGATATTAACATATTGGCCCATACTCATGGCAACTGAATTGGTCATTACCCCCCACTGGAAAAAGAAACAAACCCCTGCATTAGCTGAAGTGATTGCGTTGGTGAATTCCACAGGCATGTATGAGGAAATGTTTGATCTACAACAGTCCTCCCTGTGGAAATTTCCTTCCGTTTGGACATTGTGGATGTCAAGTAGACAGTGTGTGACATATCTCAGCACTGGGAATATTGCCAGCTCCTCTACAGCCCATCGTACCGACAGTTTCTGTAACCCGTGCCCTCTACCAGGACTGTTCTTAGTTTTGAGCCACACTTTACCCATAAGTGTTCTTTTTTCTTTTTCGTGAACTCCCGACAAAAAATTGTATTCCATGTCCTGCTAGAAATGTACATGATATAATCTGTAGTGAATGTCATTTTCTTTCCAGTGTCTGAATTTTTGACTTATATCATCCTGAAGTTTCTTATCTGTGTCATGTGACCAGCAATTAGACCCACCAACTCACACATAGACTTATGTGCGGACAGGAAGTCTAATTCTCTATGTATTCCTATGAGACTGAAAGTGAGGCTCCCATAGGAATGAATAGAGCAGTGACTGGCTTCCTGTCCTGGGTCAGTTGGAGGTCAGGGAGTTGGTCACATGACCCAGCTACAATAAGAAGAGAGGTTATTACTCACAGAAACAGTCACTGATAAGAAGATGACAATCACTACAGATTACATCATGCACCTTTCTAACAGGTCAGAGAATAACATTTTTTGCGGGAGTTCTTCTTTAAGTTTTATTATTATGCTGTCAGCTCCTTTGACTAGGAGTGAAGCCAATATTCAGTATAACCTGTATGATTCTCACTGTTTGATTATTGTACCACTGATTGCTGCTGGTACTTACTTGTGTTGGAAAACTAAAACCTCCTTGGAAATAAAAACATTTATCTGCCCCATAAAATGGTTAAACACAACAGTCCTTGTGCTGTGTGATTCCGTGCCCTTGAATCGGAGCAAGAAATGCTGTATTTGATGTGGGGGAAGGGTGCTGGAACTCGCCCTCTATGTGCTGGTGGTTATGTGGTAGGCTGTAGATGCAGTGGGGGGAGGAGCACTTTGGAACTTGTTCCCTGTGTCTGTTCTGTAACAGGCAGTTCAGCTTCAGCAGATGTCATCACCACTTCTCTGCAGTCATAAGACTTCTGGAAACTTACAGGAAGAGGTAAGATGACAACGCCACACCCCTATGCTTTGTGGCATTTCTGTCTCCTAAACTGTACTTTTCTCTGCGCCACCACTCCCCCTCCCCCAACCTGACCAAATCGACTTTCTTCCATACATCTCCTCTAACCACCTCTCTCCTGTTTCCAACCTACTTAACTGTTAAGGGTGCAGCAGTATATACAGTCACCGAATACTGCCAATCCTCCTTGGCACCAACTTTTATTTTATGTTTAATCCTGATACAAAAATGATAAAACTTTTGGAAGATTTACTCTACAAGGTTCACATATTAAGGCATTAATGGAATTTTAAAAAAATTAGGGCTAAGCCATCACTGAATTCACGTAAAGATGAAACGTGGAATATGTGTTGGCGGCAAAATACATTTTTAAGAATTAAAGTGATCCTTTTTTTTAGATTTTTACTGTTTTTAAAGAGTTTTCTGTTTTCTGGGGTAGAAAAGTGACAGGTTTTGCGGCACATGGACTCTATACCAGGCATAGATTTCATCTTCTGGGGCACAGACCTCTCGGAGATGCGCCAACATTACTAATTGTGACACATGTTACTCCAGTAAGTCTGGAGTCAGATGACAGCCAGCCTCACATGTATGAGGGGTCCTAATGGCAGACGTAGAGGGGAAAGAATGGTCGCCGGATTTGTACTTCACGAGGGGAGATAGACTGTCCTCACAGGTGTCTGGCAGCTGCTTTTTCTCCCTATTGAGAACACATGCATGCTCAGCCGAGCCCATTTGGGTTGGAAATAAAGACGTTTGTGCTTGATTAAGCTTTTGTATCGCAATAAGCGCCATTCTGAAGAAGTATCTGATAATGGAGCTGAAACTATTTCATGACTGGTGTGCACTGCTGAGCAGAGCAATACTGCCCCCTGGAGGCAGAAAGATTACCACAAGTCTCCACTTACAGTGGAATTTATGGTCAGATTTCCTTTACGTGATGTTTGCTGCCACCTGGTGGACACCCTTGACTGATACTGCAGAAATCTGAATTCTGAATTGATAACATGACACACACATAGAACGGTCTTACCTGTTATGCTTTAAGCACCACACAAATGGCTATTGTTTGGCGGCACTTTATGCACATAACACAATGGCCTGGGATTGCTTGTAAGTATCACTATTTTTGTGTTTTGTATTAGTTAGTGATATATTAAGCACATATTTTATCAGGTCTCATTAATTACTCTCATTGCATTCAGTGGTAGCCATCTGGCACCAGTGACGTATAGAGTAGACTCGGCATGCATGTTGGTACCTGCATTCCCTTGATTTAATGGAGGCCATTATGGCACCAAAAATGATGAAAAGCAGAGTGGACCCAGCATGCAAGTGGAACCTGCACTCCCTGAATTTTCTGGTGGCTGTTATGGTACATAACAGGTAGCATTTAGTGTTGGGTTCCTGATCGCCTTGACGTTTGGCAGACGGGCCCAAATAATTTTGTACAAAATGTATTTGCCAAGAATCTCAAATTTACTAAACAAGCGTAGCATTAGAACCAGAATATTTACTATTACTGTGGCATTGTTGTACTTTATTTGGTTTGCAGAGTGCTGCTGTATTGTATGTATTTTTTCTTTTGTGTATCTAGCCATGGCAGCGTGCACCTGTACACTGGGATGTGCTGACTGACCCCCTTATATCCAGGCAATATGCCATCAAGGTCCCAGATGTGTGGATAATGTATAGATTTAATGTATGTCTCAGCAATCAGTCAACCAGTTTTTCTAGATATTGGTTGACTGAAAGAATTTTTGGGGTTTATTTGACCAGTGCACTCGGTCCCTTTGAATGGCACTGCCCTATAAAGTGAGCCACCCAATGATATATTGTTTTATTCAGGGCCAAATTGTGACAACTGGTTCAGAATATCTCCAAAATGGCTGATCTTGTGGGGTGCTCCTGGTACGTAGGAGTTACATGGCTGGATTCTCTACATCCCCATTGACTGTAATGGGGTCCAGTGGTGATCCTGACACTTTCCTTCATAAATGCCAAGTTTCAGCCAAAAAATACCCCTGAATACAGGATCTAATGAAGATGGGAATACAGCCTTAGTACTTACCGAACATGGCAGGGTTATGGGCGCCCAAGATTCCAGTTATTCTTTCTTCCTGCAAAATTAACCAGTTACCCTACAGATTATTTCAACTGGGATATTTTTGTCACACAAATCCCCTTACTGATGTGTCATGTTTGTAGGATGGACTTTATACTGACATATGATAGTACTGTACTATAGTACTGGTGTACTGCAGCTCCTTATTTTTAACACATTTACAACAGGATTTAAAAACATTTCGTTAGACGTTTTAGTTACACTTTCAAATGTACCTAAATATTTTTTTGTGGTATCCCCCTAGTGGTTGTTCCATGTTGTATCATGTAAAAGGGAAGGCCAGCAACAACCTCCGCACATAACCTGACCGGTGTGTGGGTTTTAATTCTTCAACATGTCAAGTTATGTTGGCGATTTCACCCCTCACTATTGTAGTGGAGGAGAAAGTGGATGAGGTAGTGGAGTGGATGGCACGCTCATCTCAGTCTCAGCCGGATGATCTGCTGTCATCTGCTGATACAGTATCCATATGTAGCCAGGGGTCAGACTCAGAGCGTTCCTCCTGCTCCACCATAGCCCATCATTTTCGTGCGCAATTTGTACGCTCATGCATATGTGTTCAAAGTTGTGTACCTTTTAAAACTGAACGTTCGTTATTAGTGTGCGAATGTTTGCTAAAAACCACATAATAACGTATGTTTTGTACGCAGATTTGCCGAATATATTTGTCGAATATACGAATCTTAGGAAAAGTTCGGCGAATAAAATTTTGAATGATTCGCTCACCTCTAATCCTGGCGGTGTACATGCTGCCAATGTCTTTCAATTAAATGGAAATGTCCTCGTCCGCAAAACAGAGAACCGGACAGGTATATTCTTGGTGGGCTGCGGAAGGCATGCCATGGCGGAGTGTAGACAGACGTCAGGACAGGAGCAGATGGCCACATGAGCCATAAGGCTGGAATCACACCTGCAGGTTTTTAGGGCCAGGATTGATTCTGTAATACCCCCTTCACACCTGCAGCGTGGGCTTCACCCACCGGAACAGCCTGCCGGATCTGTGCTGCCGCAGGTGCACGTGTGGGACTGGAACTACACTCCAGCCCCATTCACTTGGGGCGGGCCACGAATCCAGCTGCAGCACATCAACCCCTGCCGAGAGGGTTGCGTCTAGATTGGAGTTGCTCCAGGCAGGTCCTACCTTCAGCATTCTAGACACTTCAATAGTGAGCTAACTAGAATGGAGTTGCTGGGAGGAGTTGCTCATAGAAACTCCATTCTAGTCATTTCTCTACAGAAGAGACTAGATTGGAGTTCCTGTATGGAGGATGCTGGAGAAAGGACAATATGAAACACATTTATTAATAGGTATAAATTATACATCTGTATATGTTTCTTTACATATAATCAGAATTTTACCTTTTTCCTCCTTTATTCTGATTAACGTGAAATTTATTCAAAGGGGTTCTCCGAGTTATATATATTGATGAGCTATCCTCAGGATAGGTCATCAATATCAGATCTGCGGGGGTCCGACACCCGGCACCCCCGCTGATCAGCAAAAAAACAGCCTTGTACGTCAGGAGTTTTAAGGATATCTCTGGAAGAGGTTCAAACGGAGAATTCATCAAGAACTCCAAGACTAGGTTTAAATCCCAAGGTGGAATAGTCGAATGCGTAAATGGTAAATTTGTCGATGCACCTTTAAGAAACCGCTTTATTAGTGGTATATCAATTAACTTAGTCTCCAGAAAATTTAGTAAGGCTGACACCTGTACCTTGAGGGTACCAGGCTTTAGCCCCTTGTCTAACCCCGATTTTAGGAAACTTAATATGAGGGAATGTCCGGCATTTGGTTGCCGCACCATTTGTTCCCTGCAAAGGTCAAGAACGCTTTCCCGGTTTTTAAATATATTTTTGATGTTGTAGACTTTTTACTGAGCAAAATGGTCGCGATTATTGGCTCGGTTAATCCTCTTTTCCTAAGGATCGTCACTTTGGCGTCTAGAGTTATATTGTGGGTCTTCATTTCTTCAGGGGGTTCACTTTGGCGTCTAGAGTTATATTGTGGGCCTGCTGTGAAGGTCTTCAGTTTTCAGGATCTATCACAGCTGTAAAAGAGGAAGAGGAATGAGGGAGGAGGGGAGGAGTAGTAGTAAAGGGCTGATCGTCGCTTTGTCTGAAAACACTTGTGCTGGAGATCAGTTGCAGCTGTTGTATGGAGAAAGGCTCCTCTCTGACCTCCTTTTTACCGGTGTTGGTTGTGTGCTGCTCCTGCCTTCCGTGAAGTGTGCCATCGCCTTCTCTCTGGATCTCGCCCCTGGTTCTTGCTGACCTGCACTCGCTTGTATGCTTTCCAAGATGTGCCAGATCTACACAGGTATCAGTGCTTCCAATGGAATAAGCGATCCCGTGTCACGGCTGTGGGGACAGTGGATGAATGATTTGCTAGACCCCCTTCCTGCGGCAGCTTATTGCCTAGACTCCATACAGATGATGTGTTTTCTGATCAGGGACCTCGCCCGTCATGTGAGTGAATGGAGTGCAGGTGCTCCGCTCTTCTACCTTGTGGACAGGACTTTTGCGTGCATGGAACAGGATGAACTATAGTCAGTGGCGTAGCTATAGGGGTCGCAGTTGCGACCGGGCCCCTAAGCCAGGGGGGCCCCGAGGGCCCCTCTTGCCACTTGCAGGGCCGCACCGCCAATTAGCCGGGTGCGGTGCGGCCCTGCGGACAGTTGCGGGCGGCGGTGGGGCAGAGGGAGATGAGCGCTTCCATTGTGGAAGCGCTCATCTCCATAGTCATCTGTATCCTACTGCGGGGCAGGGGAGGGAGAGGCGTCTCCCCTGCCCGTTCCTCTGATAGGCTGCAGGCACTGGGCCTGCAGCCTATCAGAGGCCGGCTCAGGCGGCGCGATGACGTCATCGCGCCGCCAGAGCCGTACAGCGCGGGACACAGGCCGGAAGAGGCCTGCATCGCATCGCTGCCAGCTCCATGGAGGTAAGTAAGTGTTTATTTTTTTTATTGTAGCACGGACCGGAGCTCTATTGGGGGACATGGGGGCATTTTTACTAGCACATGGGGGGCACTGGGGGAACTTTTACTGTCACATGGGGGCATTTTTACTGGCACTGGGGGCATTTTTTACTGGTACTGGGGGCACTTTTACTGGCACATGGGGGCACTGGGGGCATTTTTACTGGCACATGGGGCACTGGGGGCATTTTTACTGGCACATGGGGGCACTGGGGGCATTTTACTGGCACATGGGGCACTGGGGGCATTTTTACTGGCACATGGGGGCACTGGGGGCATATTACTGGCACTGGGGGCATTTTTACTGGCACATGGGGGCACTGGGGGCATATTACTGGCACTGGGGGCATTTTTACTGGTACTGGGGGCACTTTTACTGGCACATGGGGCACTGGGGGCATTTTACTGGCACATGGGGGCACTGGGGGCATTTTTACTGGCACTGGGGGCATTCTTACTGGCACATGGGGGCACTGGGGGCATTTTTACTGGCACATGGGGGCTCTGGGAGCATTTTACTGGCACTGGGGGCAATTTTTACTTGCACATGGGGGCACTGGGAGCATTTTACTGGCACTGGGGGCATTTTTACTGGCACATGGGACACGGGGGCATTTTTACTGGCACTGGGGGCATTTTTACTGGCACATGGGGGCACTGGGGACATTTGTTACTGGCACATTGGGGCAATGGGGGACATTTCTTACTGGCACATTGAAAGCATTATTACTTCTGGGGCACAGTGGGGACATTAGTACTGTTGGGGGCACTATTACTAACAAGTGCACTCTGGCAGAGAATTATTAGTTGGGACTTTGGGGGCACTATTACTGTGGGGGGCACTATTACTGTGGGGGTCACTATTACTGTGGGGGGCACCCTGGCACAGTATCAGAGCAGTTATTTCTGGGGGACGTTATGTTCACACTATTTGCTGGGCGCAGTTATTTTAGCACACTGTGTGCCAATAATTATTGAAGGGCACTATCTGTGTGGTACTAGTGGCACAGTACTGGGGGTGGTAGGATGATTTGTCCAGAAGACGGGAGGATGATGGAAAAGTAGTAAACTAAGATTTTTTTCTGTCTAACTGCAGAGATGAGAAATGGCTGAAAAATGGCGTCTGGTCTGAAAGTAGAAGATGAGGAAAGAGAAGATCTACATCAGAGGAGACGTCAGTGGATGTACGAGGTATGGGGCTGTATTAGGCTACGTTCACACGAACATTGTGTTTTGCAGTCTGCAAATTGCGGATCCGCAAAAAAATGATGATGTTCCATATGGCATCCGTTTTTTTTGCAGATCCACTGTAACAATGCCTATCCTTGTCTGCAAAACGGACAAAAATAGGAATGGACATACAGATGCAGACAGCACACAGTGCTCATTTAAGTGAATGGGTCGTGTGAATGTAGCCTTACCCTGTATGTTCTGTAGTGATACACGTAATGTTAGGAGGTTAGGTTAGGGTGAGAATTTGGCATGGAAGGTGGTTTCAATTTTTGACTTGCCCGGCAGAAAAGCTAGGTGCACCAGCGCTGGAGGAAGGGGGGGGGGCCCAAGCTGAACTCTTGCACCAGGGCCCATGAGCCTTTAGCTACGCCCCTGACTATAGTCTTTGGCAGGGTTCAGCGCTCCAGCTGCTGTGAAACTACAACTCCCAGCATGCAAACATGCTCGGCTGTTTTCACAACCAAAGAAGTGGATGGAGCATTCTGGGAGTTGTAGTTTCAAAACATCTGGAGATCCCTGGTCTGTGGTTTCTTTTCATACTGATAAGACATGGACTACTGGACGACATTGTGTCACATCTTCAGAGACACTGTCAGTGTGTCTGGGATATCTCTGGACTACCCCTTTAATGTAGAAGTGTTGTGTTTAGTGTATTATAGTAGATGAAAAACAATTAGCACTTTTTCCTATTGATATGTAGAGCCAGACAGTATGTGAGCGGACTACAAGTACAAGCATGCGCTGTGAATCGGGTTGAATTAGACTAAACATATATATATTTTTATACTTGCTGTGATGGGGGTTGTGGTGGTTATTTTTTTGCATGTGTGTTTCTGTATATTTTTTTTATTTTACTTTGTGCCCCCCATGAGGTTATACAAGATCTCTGGGGGGCATTTAAAGAAGAACTTCCGCAAAAATTTTTATTCTCTGACCTGTTAGAAAGGTGCAGGGGCGGATTGGCAATGTATTGTACCGGTGGGCCGCATGTCTTTTCAGGTGCAGTGGGCCGGTGGAGCCCACCTCTTGCAGCCAGCGCCAATACGCATACTGCCCTGGCTGACAAAGATCCCACTGCTCAGTCCCGTCTGCCTGCTACTCCTGGGGCTGTAAGTATTTGCAGGTGGGGGAGGGTGGTTGAGGCTGTGTGGTGTGCGCAGCGTCAGGGACTTGCTGTGAGTGACTCCAGCCCTGCCTCACTCCACTGACAGGACAGTCAGGACTTACTGTGGATGGGGCTGGTGCCGCTCCGGTGTTTGAGATCTCTCCCCTAGGCTGCCTGGGTGAGTTTAACCCTTTCAAGTGAAGTGCCTCCACACTGGGGCTGGCTGGCCTGCACAATGGCCCTGGCACCCCTGCTGTGATCTCTCATTATCATAATGACAGCACAGCAGGGGAGGCAGCTTGCGATGTAAAGGTCCTTTTACACGGAAAGATAAATCGTATTAGCGATCGTAGATGAACGATCGAACGATGCAATGTATATACCGTTTACACTGAAAGAGAAGTCGTTCACAATCTTCGTACTTTCGGTCGTTTTATAATCGTTATTACGATCGTTCCTTGCTCCTTGCCATAAGCATTACCATTACCATCTGCCAACGACTAAACGATTTTCGTTTAAACTGGAAGATTTTGCGAACGATGAACGATTAATTTATTGCCGGGACAAAAGATGCGATCAACGAGAAGCGAACGAAATCTCGTTCGTCGTTAAATCGTTACCCGTGTTTATACACAACAATAATCGTGCAAATCCGAACGTTTGAACGATTATTTGAACGATAATCGGCTCGTGTAAAAGGGCCTTAACCCTGTGCAGGCTGCCTGCAAGCCCACTCTTATCATGACACTGACAGGATAGTTCAGGGCCATCAGCTTGCAATGCCATGAGACAGATAGATGGGGGAAGGGGAGTAAGAATAAAATAACATTTTTATTAAAGTGAAAAAAGATGGTATTATAAGAAAAAACAAAACAAAATATGTGTGAAAAAGCCACAAATAAAAATTTAAAATTGATGAAAAACATGGCCAAGAAAAATGCTCTAACCTCTTTCTGACATGGCAATTTTCCCTTTATACATTTTAGTATTTCTCCCTGCCTTCGCAGAGCCTTAACTTTTTTATTTTTCCGTTCACATTGCCATATGAGGGCTTGTTTTTTCGGGACTAGTTGTACTTTCTAATGGCACCATTTAATTTTGCATATGATGTAGCCGGAAGCTGGAAAAAAAATTCCAAATGTGGTGGAATAAAAAAAATGCAATTCGATCGCAGTTTCATGAATTTAGTTTTTACAGTATGTATTTAAATTTGGCTCCTAAATTTTTCAGTTCAGAAGCCAATGGCTCCTAGGTATTTTTTTTGTCTGGAGCACTGATATACTGCTCCCTCTATGGTATTTCTGGCCCTGCCTTCCCATGATGGCCCCACCTTCTCTCAATTTGGACCCGCCCACAACATAGGGACACTTTTAATTCCCAATCCGCCCCTACGATTACAGCGATACCACATATGTATAGATTTTATTGTATTTTAATGTGGAAGAAAAGCGTTTGGGGAGGGCATACAAAGGTGTAAATCCTAAATGTTTTGTTAAATTATACAGAAACAGGTTCTCAGACCCTGCCTCCTTTGTTTGACCACACCTTCTACATGTTTGGCTCCGCCTACAATATTGGGCCACTTCTATCATTTTTTCCAGGGCCACTTTGTTCCCAATCCGCCCCGGAAAGGTACATGATATAATCTGTAGTGATTGTCATTTTCTTATCAGTGACTGTTTCTGTGAGTAATAACCTCTCTTCTTATTGTAGCTGGGTCATGTGACCAACTCCCTGACCTCCAACTGACCCAGGACAGAAAGCCAGTAACTGCTCTATTCATTCCTATGGGAGCCTCACTTTCAGTCTCATAGGAATACATAGAGAATTAGACTTCCTGTCCACACATAAGTCTATGTGTGAGTTGGTGGGTCTAATTGCTGGTCACATGACACAGATAAGAAACTTCAGGATGATAGAAGTCAAAAATTCAGACACTGGTAAGAAAATGACATTCACTACAGATTACATCATGTACATTTCTAGCAGGACATGGAATAAAATTTTTGTTGGGAGTTCTTCTTTAAAGGGGTTGTCACTTCAACAAATAGCATGTATCAAGTACATAAAGTGAATACAAGGCACTTACTAATGTATTGTTATTATCCATATTGCTTCTTTTTCTGGTTGGATTCATTTTTCCACCACATTATACACTGACTGTTTCTATGGTTACGACCAACATTTGCATATTGTAGGAAAAAGTGCCAGTCCTTCTGGTGACCAGGACCGTGGACGTTCACATAGTCCAGCACTGTTTTTTTTTTTTTTGTCTAGTGTGCAAACAAGACCACTACTGCTGGACTGCATGGTGGTCGTAACCATAGAAACGAGCAATGTATAATGTGATGGAGAAATGACTCCAGCCAGCAATGGAGGCAATATGGACAATAATTAGGGATGAGCGAACCTTAGGTTTTCAGGTTCTGCAGTCAGGAATTTCGTTATCACTGAATATAATAGTTATATAAAGGAATGCCAAACTGGCAAGCTGCCATAGACTAGATGGCGTCTAAGTACTATTCAAGTCAATGGGACAGAGGAACTCTAATTACACTGGTTGCTGCTGCAGTGCTGCCACCGACTAGACAGGGACGGTTCGGATGGGCAATGTACCCTCTTCCCGGTGGGCTGATGGCTTGAAGCATGCTGTGGGCCGGCGTGACATTTGCGTCGCCCTCACTACAATCCACATTACAGGCCGCAGTCAGCCCTGCTGCAGTCTCATTATCATACCAATGTCATGATAATGAGATTGCAGCAGGGCTGTACCTCCTACTGTCAGGTCCTTTGACACTGGACAGCAGGAGAGATCACTACTCTGCCCTCCAGATGTCAAAGGACCTTTGGCTCCTCCCACTCCCAGCGTCAGCGCAACTGACGCTGTGTCGTCCTTCCTACCTCTCCTGCTCCAGGACACAGGCCAGAAGAGGCTGCTGCATGTATGCAAACTCAGGTGGGGGAGGGGCCATTAAAGTAACCACTGTATATTACTGGGGCAGGGATGGCAATACTGGCTGCTCTATAGGGACATTACTGGGGCCTGGGGGGTATTGTTGTGGCCGCTATAGGGAACATTATTGGGGGCAGTGGGGCATTACTGTGGGCTCAATAGTTCAGCAAATTGCGGAACACACGCCTGGCGGCATCCGTGCTATTGCAGATCCGCATTTTTGCAGATGCGCAATACTATGGCCGTATGAACAGCCCCTTAATCACCCCCTTTCCCAATTTTACATATAAAATATATTAACAATAAATAAACATTATACATATCGCCACGTCCGAAAAGTCCAAACTATTAAAATATTTAAAAAAATAAATAAAAACCGCACAATTCGCCATTTTTTAGTCACCTTGTCCCCCAAAAATAGGATAGGACTGTTGTATTATGGGCCGGACGTTCCATCTTCTCCTCCAAGTCTTGTTTTTGTTTTTTTTTAATTATAATTATATGTAGTTAAATTTGGCAACTAAAAACTTAATTTGGCTCCTAAATTTTTCAGTTCAGGAGCCAATGGCTCCTAGGTATTTTTTTTGTCTGGAGCACTGATATACTGCTCCCTCTATGGTATTTCTGGCCCCGCCTACCCATGTTGGCCCCACCTTCTCTCAATCTGGGCCCGCCACTTTTAATTCCCAATCCGACTTAGCCTGAGGATGTCATCCATATAGGATAAGAGGAGATCCCCTTTAAATGGGATATTCCCCTCTTGGACATTTGGGGCATATTGCACCTATCCTTAGAACTGAGCGTGCACCGCACAATCACGGCCATTCACTTATATGAGGCTTACAGAACTAGGCAATCTCAGCAGTACCATAGAAGTGAATGGAGTGCAGCTGCGCAGTGCGCCCTCCTGAGCTTTGCGAGCTAAGGACAGGTGCCCTATGGGTCAGGTAGTCCTGTTCCATATCCAGGGGATTGCACATTGACCCATCCAGCTCCATGGGGCCAGGCACAGGTCCATGTTCTTAGCTGATCCGTGTTGCCCTTCTGCAAATATCAGATCATGTCTTATTCTCGAAGAGAATGGTCATTTCTATTGATGGAAGTGAGAAGGATGCAGAACCACGTAGAAGGCCTCCATGTTTTGAGGGACCTCTCTTTACGGCTACAGCTATGATAATGTGTAGGCCATAGGCAAAATCCGGTCCGACTGCTGGGAGTGTTCTGTTCACCGCAGCGGTCATGTGCTTGAATACTGCATGTGACCTCTGCAGCCAATCAGCTGTCTTGTACTGTATGCTGCAGAGTCATGTGACAGCCAGGCCCCTGCTCTGCACTGTGCGGTATACTGGGGGCGGGGGAAGAATCGGCTCCTCTGCTCTGGGTCTGTATTTTATTTTTGGGGGTTTGGTTGGGGTTTGTTTAGGGGTTTGATGAAGGGGTCTATGTACAGTATTTGTGATTCCTTATGTTGGGGGCTGCCCTGTATAAATTGGTGTAAAGAAAAATCTAACTTCTATAGTGTTTGATATAAGCAGGTAAACGTAATGCCCTCCTCCTCCTCTACTATCACAGGGCGCAGGTTGTCACGTGTGGTATGTGCCCCGGCCTCATGGATTATGTCATTGTGTGAAATTTTTGATTTATTTTGATTTATTTTATAGTATTGTGTTCTGATGTCTATACAATTTTTTTTCTTATTTTTCAGGGCTTCTACTATCTACCGCCTTCACATTGATCGAAAGCCAAGAACTCCATCACGCCGCCGTCGGCTCCGATATAACATTTTGTTTTCAGCCGTGTAAACGGAACACAATCTACAAGATCCGTCATGATAATGTGGCGATTCACGTGTTCTGTAATTCCAGTTATCTCATACCTGATAAGTATAATGGAAGGATCAGCGTGAATGAATCCACCGGATGTGTCACCCTCAGTAAAATCACCAAGAGGGATGGCGGCATTTATACTCTGGAACACAAGAACGGCAATGGGGTTAGAGAATTACACCGCCAGATCAGATATGAGGTTCATGGTGAGTGCGCCTGACACAGCCAATCAGTGGCCTCGGTGGTCATGTACCGTACCGTACCGCGTAGCAATGGTGCCATGATGCTAGGAGTAAGACATATGATTGCAGATGTCAGGGAAAAAAAGGATTGGGCAGTCTGATTTTAACATGCCTGATCCCCTTGTTCTCAGGCGACGTACGCCATCTGACAGGAGCGTACTCCCCTCACAACACATGCATGCTCGGCTCAATGAATCTATATAGTAAAGGTTTTGTCTGCGACTGATTCAGATGTCAATCAGTGACATAAACTAAAGAACTGTTTTTCCTTCCTCTAGATCGTGTCTGGATCAAGGAACTATCCCGTAATGACACAGGGACACATATATCTCTTACTATTGTCTGTGCTGGAAAACCAACTACAATCGCCTGGACCGTGGATGGAGAAGACCTGAGAGACAGGAGCTGGCTGAGCCACGATAACCGGACACTAACAGTTCCTGACAACATCACTGACACGTTCATAGTTCATGTCTCCAATCTAGTCAGTGCTGACAGGAAAAATATTACTCTCATAAAAGGTAAGGAATAGGATTAAAATCATAGTAAAATTACTCATAATTAATCCCATAAAATTACTTTGAACTTAATTCCAGATTCACAGATCTGCGAATTGTCCAGAACACAATGAATACATAAAGACCTGTCACCCTAAAGAAGGTGACTCATCAGAGACAGCTCCTTCCACCCTGGTTCCTATTCCTGGCCCCCAGTATTTAGATGATCGCCCTGGTTCCTATTCCTGGCCCCCAGTATTTAGATGATCGCCCTGGTTCCTATTCCTGGCCCCCAGTATTTAGATGATCGCCCTTGTTCCTATTTCTGGCCCCCAGTATTTAGATGATCGCCCTGGTTCCTATTTCTGGCCCCCAGTATTTAGATGATCGCCCTGGTTCCTATTTCTGGCCCCCAGTATTTAGATGATCGCCCTGGTTCCTATTCCTGGCCCCCAGTATTTAGGTGATTGCCCTTGTTCCTATTCCTGGCCCCCAGTATTTAGGTGATTGCCCTTGTTCCTATTTCTGGCCCCCAGTATTTAGATGATCGCCCTTGTTCCTATTCCTGGCCCCCAGTATTTAGATGATCGCCCTTGTTCCTATTTCTGGCCCCCAGTATTTAGATGATCGCCCTTGTTCCTATTCCTGGCCCCCAGTATTTAGATGATCGCCCTTGTTCCTATTCCTGGCCCCCAGTATTTAGATGATCGCCCTTGTTCCTATTCCTGGCCCCCAGTATTTAGATGATCGCCCTTGTTCCTATTCCTGGCCCCCAGTATTTAGATGATCGCCCTTGTTCCTATTCCTGGCCCCCAGTATTTAGATGATCGCCCTTGTTCCTATTTCTGGCCCCCAGTATTTAGATGATCGCCCTTGTTCCTATTTCTGGCCCCCAGTATTTAGATGATCGCCCTTGTTCCTATTCCTGGCCCCCAGTATTTAGATGATCGCCCTTGTTCCTATTCCTGGCCCCCAGTATTTAGCCGTTCGCCCTTGTTCCTATTCCTGGCCCCCAGTATTTAGATGATCCCCCTTGTTCCTATTCCTGGCCCCCAGTATTTACCTGAACACCCTGGTTCCTATTCCAGGCCTCCCACTATTCAGCTAATTTTCCTATGGATACAATTGTTAAAGGGGTTGTCTGAGTAATTTTTTGGTCCTTTGTATGTTTCTAACTAGTCAAATACAACAGCTTTTCCATATACTTTCTGCTTCTAAAGCTGCTGGTTTCTCAGGTTTCAATGAGGGTCACATGACCTGTGATGTCAGCTTGCCTCCCTGCTAATCTTTTATTCGTGCACAGAGCCTGTACACCAAACGTCACTGTTCTGGCCACGCCCCCACTGCTCTGCCGCTTCTGCTATCTGCTCTCCCTGCATTCTTTCAGATAAAACATTAACCCCTTCAGCAGGGGCGTACATAGAAATCATGGGGCCCCATAGCAAAACTCAGAATTGCCCCCCCATTCTGGAAAAAATTGCATTAACCTAATAAAAACAGCATCTGTATGTTTTATGTGCATTGGATTGGAATGTCCAAACGCAGCATCTTAACGGTTAAGATGGCAGAACTGGAGCTAGTTCCAATTCTGTCAGTTTCAGCAATGTATCAGCTATATAGCGGACACCAAAAGGCGATCACTGTGCTACACATCTAAATAGCAGAGCAGGTGTAAAGTAGAACTGGCTTAGTTGCCCATAGCAACCAATCAGATTCCACTTTTCATTTTTCAAAGAAGCTGTGAAAAATGAAAGGAGGAATCTGATTGATTGCTGTGGGCAACTAAGGGCTCGTTCACATCACCGTTAGGGATTCCGTTCTAGCTTTCCGTTATAACATCGTTATAATGGAAAATAACGGAATCCCTAGGACGGAAATCAAAAAGGACACCTTTAAGAGGCATTCTGTTTTGATCCGTCATAATAGAAGCCTATGGGAAAGCATAACGTTATGCTGGACGGAAACCAAAGTTCTGTCGACAGGAAACCAGACGGATCCGTTATGCTTTCCCATAGGCTTCCATTATGACGGATCAAAACGGGATGCCTCTTAAAGGTGTCCGTTTTGATTTCCGTCCTAGGGATTCTGTTATTTTCCATTATAACGATGTTAGAAAGGAAAGCTAGAACGGAATCCCTAACGGTGGTGTGAACGAGCCCTAAGCCAGTTCTACTTTACACCAGTTTGATAAATCTATAGAGGGAGGGAGAGAAATCTCATTCTTTCTCTCCCTCTCTCTATATATCGGTCTATAAAAATATATAGAGAGGGTTTAGTCCCTGTCTCTTATTGACCTGTTAGAATTTGTAACAGGGCAATGAGGGGCAAAGACTGAATTCCCTGAATTTCAAGCAGGTGTCTGTGAGGGGCTGGAAGCATATATAGGTTGTGGTCAGTGAGCAGTGAACAGTGCCCTGTGTGTATCAGCAGTGTCATTGTACAGCTGGGACTTGTAGTTCTACACATACAACATGCTGCTGAGTATTCACTTATTCACTGCCTTTGCAGAGGGGGGAGAGGCAGAGATTGTTATTATTGCAGGTAAACAAAGAGCCAGAAGAGAACCAGGGAAATGAGGAAATAGAGATTATTTTTTTTTGCCTAAAATTTGCTTAACTTAGACAACCCCTTTAACTGAACAATTTTACTATAATAGTTACTTCTTAGGTACTGAACACAGTTGGTTCTGAGTTAGACATGTGGTCCCAGTGGATCACCAGGACAGGATATCTTGGTCCATCGTTGTCCCCAGTATGAAGACCATGACTTGTGGGACTTTCAGTAGAATAGTGGTCTACATGCACCCCGTGGAATTGAGGGAAACCTCCTAGCACTTGGGTCAGAGCTCCACTGATCTAGTGTTTGTCACCGATCCAGTGGATAAATGTTAATGATTGGACTACCCCTTTAATATGTTCTGAGAAGGGCCCTGCACGGGGCTGTTTCCCAGACTTTGGCGCTGTGTATTTTTCTTAGCACTTTCTGTAATAACTTTTTCTGCTTCCTGTCTAGATCTCAATGGAAAATCCAATCCTTTGGGGGTCGTAATGTACCCGAACATTACCAAAGTGATATGGGACGAAGGCGGAGGCCGGCCAAGCAATCAGACACTCGTTCTCTCCAGGAATGCCACCAACTTATATGTCCTGACCCCGTCAGGTAAGTTTTCTTGAGTACAAGGCTTTACTGGGGAACATGACGTCTGGGGTGTGAGAATGTCATGACCATCAGTGGAACCATAGAAAACAAGGCCTCCTACAGTCACCTCAGCCACATAAACACACTTGGGCCAGAAGGAAGAAACTGTTACTGATCATTAGTGTAGAATAGAGTGTAAAATGAATCTATACAGAAGTCTGGACTAATTTAGATTAAAAAATGTAAGTGATCGGTGCAGTTTAAGAGGGGATCGATCCTTTGTCAATTAGGTGCTTTCATTGTGTGCTTGTGCACCTTTATGTGAGGCACACTGCACCTGACATGGCTGGAGACGCATGCACTGGGTACATTCATTTCTTTTCTCTATAGCTGCAGTGACTGTGATCACAATGTCCGTACAGCGCTGCGGAATATGGTGGTGCTATACGAGCAACAGGAAATAAGTATTGTCCCTGTATGTGCCAGTGTGTATAGTGTGTTATTGCTTTGTATAGTGTGTTATCGGTGTGTGTATAGTGTGTTATCAGCATGTATTGTATATAATATTTTATATTGGTGTGTATAGTGTGTTATCGGTGTGTGTGTATAGTGTGTTATTAGCATGTATTGTATATAATATTTTATATTGGTGTGTATAGTGTGTTATCGGTGTGTGTGTATAGTGTGTTATCAGCATGTATTGTATATAATATTTTATATTGGTGTGTATAGTGTGTTATCGGTGTGTGTGTATAGTGTGTTATCAGCATGTATTGTATATAATATTTTATATTGGTGTGTTATCAGCATGTATTGTATATAATATTTTATATTGGGGTCTATAGTGTGTTATCAGCATGTATTGTATATAATATTTTATATTGGTGTGTATAGTGTGTTATCGGTGTGTGTGTATAGTGTGTTATTAGCATGTATTGTATATAATATTTTATATTGGTGTGTTATCAGCATGTATTGTATATAATATTTTATATTGGTGTGTTATCAGCATGTATTGTATATAATTTATATTGGTGTGTTATCAGCATGTATTGTATATAATATTTTATATTGGGGTCTATAGTGTGTTATCAGCATGTATTGTATATAATATTTTATATTGGGGTCTATAGTGTGTTATTGGTTTGTATAATCAGTGTGTTGTATTATCCTGCTCTTGCTTTATCCATATAATGTCTCTCTATTACAGAGGTAACTGGACCTGGACTCCACCCGGGTAGAGATCATATAGTCATCATCATATCGATCCTTTCCGTCTCACTTCTGGCGGTGAGTTACAGTTCTTCTGTATCGTTAGGGTCTTGTCTAGTGAGGTGGACGTCCCTGCAGTAATTATGAGATAAGACGCAGCAGAGAAGTATTACCATTAATATCTGTGTTATCAGATCCCTGACAATATATGAACATTAGACGTCCTATCATCCAGTCTCCATCCAGAACCTATCCCCCATTATAACCCACTGAACCTCTGTCTACTGGGTTTCTGTCCACCATCATCATCACTGTCCCAGATGACAGGTCTATAGCACACGACTTGCTGTCTGAAGCTGCACGAACCGTCCTGTGCTGCAGCACGCAGCTTGTCACAGGCAGAGTGCACACATCAGCTGAAGAGAGGGCCAATAACCAGACACCACTTAGAGGAATTGCCCTGGAAGGGTTCATTCCCATACAGTTAAATATGACGTTTTTGGAAAGCAGAATGACATTTTTTACAGCTTTCTAATATATGTTGTGTTGCAATCACTCGCTATTTTTCAAGATCTCGAATATCTGTCAGTGAATAAGAAGATCCTTCTTGTTCATTCTTTTCCAACCAGAGGTTAAAAGCTTGTACAGGATCCTCACAGTTAGATCTATGCTGGGGGTTTAAGCAACACTGTTTTCTAAAGTGTCTTTTCTCTACATTGTTTTGTTCCTTTGTTATTCCTCCTGAAACATTATGAATAAATGGAGTATAACACTGGCCAGTTAGTGCTGACAGCACCCGACTGCATTAAGGTGAACCCATTTAACAGCTTTTATATATCCAGGTGGAATAGCAGAGTTTTTGCATGTTTTAACAAGACAAAATATTTGGCAATCCATTTATTTTTTGTTCTTTTAGACAATTGCGTTTATTGTCCTCCTCCTTCGTCGGCGACGTTCTCACAAGGGGTGCGCTTCTACAGAAAATAGATAAACCAGGACGAATGGAGATGCCTCATTGATTGAAGCTGTATGGCCATAATTGAACACTGGATCAACAATCTGGGAGAAGAGACGACCCAGAACACAGAATGTTTATGTTGAAATCATACAGGATCAATCAATTCTTTTGGGTCAAGATGCAATAATAGTGAATAGGATTGTCTGAGAACTGATCTTAAGCTAAAGAAGACCAAAGACCATTTACATGGGGCAATGATCGGCCAAAAGATAGTTCTTTCCCAATCTTTGCCTTGTGTAAACATGACACATTTGCCGTTGCTGACATTGCTTATCCTGACTCACTATAGTGCCAATCGGCGCTCATTACAGAACCACTATCTAAAATTGTGTTGGTAAGGCATTCATACAGTGGTTTGGATGTGGTGGAAACTGTCACACTCTTGTAACACCCTGGGAGTGGAGAGATTGTTTTAATGTGAATTCAAAGATTTGAGAATAAATAGGCTTACACAGACTAAGTGATAAAAGTATTTACTAAGGCCTCTTTCACACTAGCGGCAGCACGGATCCGGCACCTAAAGGGTGCCGACGGATCCGTACTGCCGCTGATACATGTGTGGAGCCGGAGCAGCGCTCTGGCCCCACACATGTTGACATAGACATTGGGACAAGACACAGACAAACACATACATACTTACTTACATACTCCAGCCAGGGACGCCAGCAGAACGTCTTCACGCGCCTCCTGCACGCAGTGATGACGATTCCCCACAGCGCCCTCTGCTGGGCGCAGTGGGGAAACGTCATACTTGCGCGCAGGAGGAGCGTGAAGACATGCGGCCGGCGTCCCTGGCTGGAGTATGTGAGTATGTATGTGTTTGTATGTATGTCTGTCTGTATGTATCTCTGTAGCCGGATCCGGAATGACCCCCCCCCATTGCAAGTCAATGGAGGACAGATCCGGATTACTGGTGTGTCACACCAAACGGATCCGTCCCCGTTTACTTGCATTGGGGGTCATTCCGGATCCGTCTTTGTGCAGATGCCTGGACCGGAGAGAATACCTCAGCATGCTGCGGTTTGTTGTCCGGTCTGAAGACGGAACGTTGTCTTCAGTTCAGTTTTGTCCCCATTGACAATGAGTGGGGACAAAACTGAAGCGTTTTTTTCCGGTATTGAGCCCCTATGACGGAACTCAATACCGGAATAAAGAAACGCTAGTGTGAAAGTAGCCTACAAATCAAGTACAGATAGTAAAGGTAAATAATAATCACCTGACCTGCAAACACAATGGGGAGCTCCCGACTCCTTGCTCCCCATGTAGCAAATGGCTACACCCATGGTAATACAAGAGAGAGATGGTGACCTACAACATCCTACCTGGGTGATGTTCTTATTGGAGCTAAGTTCTGTGTCTGATTTCCAATGTGCAATACACATGTTCCATGAGTTTACCACTCTGGAATGTGGTCTGATGGTCATCTGACAGAATAATAGCATTGTATATGTTAACTATCTTCTATCTCTTATATCTAACTATCTCTTACTCACTACATTACAAGGAACATAAAAGGTCATAAAATAATTAATCCTTTTAGCCCCAGAGGTTTTTTTCCGTTCCGTTTTGCACTCCCTGCCTTCACACAGCCATAACTTTTTTATTTTTCTGTTCACATAGCTGTATGAGGGCTTATTTATTGCGGGACAAGTTATACTTTCCAACGCCACCATTTAATATTACATATGGTGTAGTGTGAAGCGGGAATAAAATTCCAAACTGGGTGAAATTGCAAACAAAACGCAATTCCGCCACAGTTTTACGAGTTTTTTTTATTTACGGCGTTCCATGTGCATTAAAACTGACCAGTTACTTTCATTCTACAGTACGATGCCGGCGATATCTAATATTTATAGTTTTTCTTGCATTTTGATAGTGGTAAAATAATAAAATAATTATTAAGTTTTTTGCTATATTTTGACCCCTATAACTTTTTGTTATTTATGTGTACGGAGCTGTATGGGTTTTTTTTTTTTGCGGGGGCGATCTGAACTTTTCATTGATACCACCGAGAGGGTGTGTATGACTTTTTGATCACTTTCTATACAATTTTTTTTTTTAGACGCGTTTTTCCGTTTCGCTGTTTTCCGTACGGGAAAGAAAGAAATTTTTATAATATGGGCATTTTCGCACATTGCGATACCCATGATGTATATTTTTTTACTACTTTTATTTTTATTTTAGGAAAAGGGGAGTTTAAAAAAACTTAAATTTTTTTACACTTTTTATACAAGCAATCATCTGTTTGCTCATATCATAGACTCCAATGCACTTACATTGGAGTCTATGGTGATTTTACTAGTTTCCTATGGAGCCCTATTACACACAAGGGCTCCATAGGAAATACTATGCAGCAGCCTCCTGTCATTTACTATGACAGGAGCTGCTGCAGACATGCTCTGGCTCCTCCGATCGCCACACAGGGGAGCCGGAGCAACCCTGGAAGCGAGTGTTTCAGGTATTTGCCGTGCTTGGATGCCGTGGTCAGGATTGACCACGGCATCCGAGGGGTTGAAAGTCTGCGATCGGCATTACTGATTGTCATGGACATCAGCCGTGGGTGACTGCTGTATGAATCAGCCGTTCACCCGCGGCCATAACGCTCGCACTGCTCTAGAGCGGGCGCCATATTTAAAGGGGAAATAACCAAACAGAAATGGAATATCCAGTTTGGTTCCACTAAAGCCTTGTTTACTGTGTAAACCGTTGTGTACTGTGCCTCTGTACAGATGTAAAACCACTAAGCTTCTGCACAGGTAACCAAAAGGAACTTCTCCCTGAGACTTATTTGGGTTCAGTCCACCTAATTGACACTGTTAACCATAAGAAGTTCTTAAAGAAGATGTGAGTGTGATATTGTAGTAATATGTAAATGATACAGTATTATGTAGTGCTGGCAATAGATGGCTGATGTGATGAAAAGGAATCATGCTGTAAAAAATAAAATTAAATAAAAATTGTTTAAAAACCCTACAGCTGTCACTGGTTGATATGTGGCCAGATGTGTCGCACACCGCCTTACACCTGGTGCTAGATGCATATACATAGTATACTATATACAGCAAAGAAGGTCTTGCACATATGCCAAGGCGAAGTGCTATAGGCTCATGTAGTGCCCGGGTCTATGATGTGTGTAGCGCAATTTTATTAACGGTGTATAGTATACCATACATACTACTTAAAGGGGTTGTCCAGTTGAGATATATATATAATTTTTTTTTTTTTTTTTTAATACAAGATAGGTCATACTACCCTCCACTGCTGCTCCAGTTTCAATGCTCAGTGGTCTATTTCCTGGTGCCTATACAGCCATTCACTGGCATCTGGCAGGGACCCCCTGATCTGTGGTGATTTGACTCATTTAGCATTTTTATGCCACTTTAAAGGGGTTGTCTCATCATGGACAATGGGAGCATATCGCTAGGATATGCCCCCATTGTCTTATATCCCACAGCTGGGACCCGCACCTATATCGAGAACAGAGCCCCACAAGGTGGTGGCTGGAGGACTCTGGTCCGGCCACCACCAAGCTGGCTCCCCATAGAAGTGAATGGGAGCGTACTGTGCATGTGCGGCCCCCACTCCTATTCATTTCTATGGAGGGCGGCTGTGCATGCGCAGTGCGCCCTCCATCACTTGCAGGGCTCCGTTCTGGATATAGGGTGCGGGTCCCAGCTGTGGGACCCGCACCTATAAGGCAATGGGGGCATATCCTAGCGATGATGACACAAACCCTGTCAAAGGCTGTAAAAGGAAGCTCCTGCCACACACCCTACACCATTTACCTCAAGTATACTGTATGGTATGTAATGGACATAGACTATCCACCGAACCCTGCATGCAGGAGGCTGCTGATAGTAGTTGTTTTTCACCACCAGTAGTAGTTGCTAATTGTCCCTTTAAATGAATTGTGCACATATATGTTTACTATCTGGACTGGTGTCCCCTGTCAGTCAGCCCCCGCAGAGCCTCCTTTACTTCGCTGGCAGGCAGCCTCCTCCCTCTCCCCTCTCTCTGTACAGCACCAGAGCACAGAAGGGATGGCAGCTCACAGCAACTTCGCCCCCAGCGCTGGAGACTGCCCTCTTGTGTGGCCTACTCTGTGAGTAACAACTGGCATCAAAGGAAGGTGTGACCTGCAGCCCTTGATTCAAACCTGTTTTCAGTGTGTAATTATTCATTAGTTTATGCTGAGACTTGTAGTCCCTCTGTTATTCTGTATTCATTTCTAGGTTACGCTGGGACTTGCAGTACCTCAGAGTGTTACAATGCGTTTAATCATTTCTGGGACTTGTGGTAACAGCTCATAGCTAGTGTGGATGTGGATACGCCAAATTCATTAACCCCTTAGTAACCAGCCCTTTTTGGGCCTTACTGACCAAGCAATTTTTTTTTAATTTTTTTGATCGGCGCCTTCTAAACGCAATAACCTTTTTATCTTTCTGTCAGTGTAGTCATACGAGGGCTTATATTGTGCAGAACAATGGGGAACAGTCATTGTACGCTAGTTTCACACTGCCGGCAAGAGATTCTCTGCTGGAAGAGCCTGCTGGAGCCACCAGACACCCAGTGGGCCCAAGCTCTGACGATAATGCATCCCTAATAAAACAGGGCCCTTAAGGTGGGCCCAAGAGACTTCAGTCTGACACTGGCTGGAGCTCTCTGGATCTGGCACTGCCTGATCTTATCGGAATGCCCGCTGGCCCCATTGACTAGAATTGGGTCGAGAAGATCCGGCTGCTACCTGGTAAATATGGCGGAATTCAGCCAGACAAATACTGCTGTGTAAATAATAGAAGTGTAACGATCTGCTGGGCAGAGGATATATGAAATCAGAGGTGTAGCTAAAGGATCATGGGCCCTGGTACAAGGGTTCAGATTGGGCCCCCCTTCCCTCAGTGCTTTGTGGCCAGGGTCAGGGGAGTACATAGCCTTCATGCTGCCTCAGGCGAAAATTAAAAAAACGCTCCCCCCATATCTAACCCCTTCCCTCCAGCCAGAGGTGTAACTTGACCGTCAAGCACTTCCTATAAAACTGGTGTTTTCTTGGACTTCCGGTTCCGGTGCTGGGATGCAACTCACGGAGTGTAGAAGCTCTGCTTCTCTGTCTCACAAAACCTGGCTCCCCTCATACCTAACTGTCAATAAGGGACCCCCCCCCTTATGGAATTCGGTTCCCTACAGCACTGAACACCCCGGTTCATGGACCGGTATCACCTGCGGAGCGGAAGCCGGAAAATTTTGAGCTGCAAAGGTACTGCCGCTGACGCCATGGTAAGCAAGATGGTGGAATTCCCGCCCTGCCTCGCCTGTCGGTGGCAGGAACATCAGTCTGATCCGGCCCTCACAACTAGAGGAGTTAACGGGGCCGCATGGAATTGACTACAAGACCCTGGCCATTGAAGTGGCTAAACTTTGGCCCTGAACATTAGAGAGACCTTGTCTAAAACATTATCGGTGTCTTTACAACAACTTCATGAGGCAGTAGCGCAGCATAATGTGGGTTTTGAGGAGCTAGAGCAGCGAGTTGCCACAATGTAGGAGGACTCCGCTAAAGCCAACCACCGTATACAGGACCTCCACAAGCAGAACATCATACTGAAAGATCGTTTGGAGGACCTGGAAAATCGCTCCAAGTGAAATAATCTGCGACTCCTGTGCCTACCTGAGAATGTAAAACCCCAGGCCTTGAAAGTTATATGTGAAAGGGAGCGTTGGGTCTGGAGGGATTGCACAAAGTAGAGAGGGCTCACCACGTGGGACCTTCTCCGAACACGTAAAACCAACAGGGAGAGCGGGCCCATGGAGCAGCACCTTGCCAAGTCATTATGAGATATCTTGACTATTGTGACAAGGAGGCAATTCTGTGAGCGTTCAGATCCAGGAAAACCCCGCTGACTTTAAGGGGGCACGCTGTACTGCTATTTGCGGACTATTCAGTCTCAGTGGCAAAAAAAAGTGGAGGGAGTTCAGCCGAATTTGCTCTGCTCTGTATAAAAAACTAATTACATTCCAGCTGCAATACCCAGCTAATTTGTGGGTGCTCCATAGAGATGGGACAGGAACTACCTACCACGACCCGTCAGCGGCGGAGGACTTTCTGTCACCGATAGTGGGCAAAGGTAAAAATATGGAGGGGTGCTGCACTGAACGGCCCAGAGGCGAGCTCCTTCTCAGGGCCTAAAATGGGAATCGGAGATGGGAGAAGAAGAGAACAGACCCGAATGGGAGCTGGTGCCCAGGGACAGACGCTCCCCCAGAAACGGCAGGGCCTCCACTACAGCTCGGTGACTTTTCTCCAGTGCCATTGCTTGGCTGGGGCATTGATATCCTTGACAAAATGGTAGACCCATGGTGTCTGTTCAATCCAGATGAGAGAAGCTTCACCTTTTATTCTCATCCGCGGGGGTCCTGGTCCAGAACTGATTATATTTTTGTTCACCATTCTCTACAGGGCAAAGTAGATCAGGCCGATATGGACGATTTGGTCACTTCAGACCATGCTCCAGTAATGATACAGCTGAAAGATACCTACCCCAGAGGCCCTTCCCGGCACAGTTGACTTCAAACGCAGATTTTGTGAGTAAGCTAATAGTATGGTGTGAGGAGTACTGTGGTGATAATGCTGCTCATGTACAGTCGCCTGATCTATTCTGGAACGCTTCTAAAGCTGTTGTGAGAGGCAGGATTGTGAAATATGTCTTTGGCATGAAAATGAAGACACTGCTCCAGTTATATCAGATAAGTCAGAAAGTCAGGGAAATGTATTTGGCATTTACATGGTGCGCCGAGTATTTGAGCACTGTGAGAGGGAATGAGAGTGATTGAGACACACACTCTTTGAGGTGAGTTTACACAAATGTGTCAATAAGTCGGGGCGCTTACTAGCTAATCTAGCAAAGGGGCAAAGACCAGAGGGCAGGTTGGTCACTAACCCCCAAATATCAACACACTTCTGGGATCCTTTTATGAGGCCCTCTATAGGGATGACACCTGGGTCAGTTTGACAGACACACTTCTTGACCACGTCCTTCTCCCTAAAGTCAGACATGAACAGCTTCAGCTCCTGAACGCAGATATCTCCACAGAGGAACTTCAGTCTGCCATTAGACAGCTAGGGAACTCATAGGCCCCAGGTCCTGATGGCCTTACCGGAAGTACTACAAGTCTATTATAACGCTGGTCACGCCTTCCTTATTGAAACTGTTCAATGAGGTTTTGAAGGGAAAGGCGCATCCTGATAGGGAAAATATCTCGTATGTTAAATTACTCCCTAAACCAGGGAGAGATCCTTTGTTGGCAGGATCATTCAGACCCATATCGCTCATTAATGTTGATACCAAGCTATTGCTATAAAATACTAGCAGACCAGTTGGCTGTACTTCTTCCCTCCGTGATAGCCCCGGAACAATCAGGATTCATTAAGGGGCGGTCAGCGGTGATGAATATTAGAACTGTCCTATCTGTCCTGGACTGAGTGCACCACCTCCCAGGGACAGGAGAGACACTCACGCTGCTCACTTTAGACGCAGAGAAAGCCTTTGACAATGTGAGATGGGAATGGTTGGACAAGATGGGGTTCAGGGTTTTCATCTCCAAACTACTGTATATAGCAATCCCAGGTATACATCCAGGGCTTTCTCTCACACCCCTTTCTATTCCAAAAGGGAACGTGGCAGGGATGTCCTTTGTCACCCCTATTATTCAACTTGGCCCTAGAGCCGTTGGCCAGACACCTAAGCCACTCTACTCTGAAGGCATAATGGTAGGGGACCGTCAACTAAAGGCAGCTCTATTTGCTGATGATGTAGTGTGATTTGTAGCAAGACCAAAGGCACAAATAGATTGCATATTTGAAACTTTAAAAAGATTTGGGGAATGCTCAGGTTACCGGGTGAATAACTCTCAATGTGAACTGATGTTCCTGACCCCAGATGATAGTCAGTCAGTTAAAGAGGACCTTTCATCACTTTTTGAAATACAAACTAAAGGATCTACCTTATAGGGCGGCCCCCACTGATGCCCTCTCTGTTTTTTTTTTCCAAAAGAGCCCCCCGTTTGTCCACAGGACCCCCGTTGTATGTGGCACGGATTATGTTAATTATTAGTATCGGAACAGGGAGACTCCCTGTTCCTCAGTGGGCGTTTCCTTCTCCCTGGCTTTGAGCGCGATCCAATCAGAGCGGACCGCTCACAGCTGGGGAGAAGGAGCTCAAGTTCTCGCATGCTTCCTCCCATAGGCATTGACTACTGTATTGCTGTAATGTTGTACACTTACTTGGAAACAAAAAATAAATAAAAAAATGTTTGAAAAAAAAAAAAAGGTGTTTTCTTATACAGCACAAGGGTCTTTGGGGCCCCTCAGGCTCCTGGGCCCGGTAGCGACTGCTACCTCTACTCCCCGTATAGCTAGGCCCCTGTATGAAAGTAAGAAGTGAATTAAAGCCGTAGAAAACCCCTTTACAGTAGAGCCCTCCTCTAATAGGAAAACTAGGGCAAGTGCACCACGACATCTAGTGGCCACACCTAGTAATTACAATTCAAAAGGGCTCTAATAATAATAATAATCTTTATTTATACAGTGCTTTACTATTCAGAGGGACTAATGGTATAAACTTGGAACTCTGCGACACCTGGTGGTCAAACCTAGTAACTACACCAGAGCACACCGATCATTCATTAACTTTTTAAGCCATTATCACGTATGCATACCTCCCAACCTTGGAAATGGACAAAGAGGGACAAATTGTGCGGCACGCCGATGCAAGTTTTTTCGCCATTAGGCCACGCCTCTAACTCCGCCCAAAACATAACTATACACCTAATCCCACCCAGTCCCTTTATTGTCCCACATAGTAATTATTCCCAAGTTATGTGCCCCCAGTAATATGACCAGCTGTGCCCCCAGTAATATGCCCTGTTATGTGCCCCCAGTAATATGCCCTGTTATGTGCCCCCAGTAATATGCCCTGTTATGGGCCCCCAGTAATATGCCCTGTTATGGGCCCCCAGTAATATGCCCTGTTATGTGCCCCCAGTAATATGCCCTGTTATGGGCCCCCAGTAATATGCCCTGTTATGGGCCCCCAGTAATATGCCCACATTGTGCTCCCCAGTAATGTTGTGCTCTCACTAATGTGCCCACATTGTACTCTGCAGTTTATGTTGTGCCCCCAGTAACTTGTCCACATTGTGCCCCCAGTAATATATTGTCCCTCAGTAATATGTCCACATTGTGCTCTGCAGTTTATGTTGTGCCCCCCAGTAATATGCCAACATTTGTGCTCCCCAGTAATGTTGTGCCCCCAGTAACATGTCCACATTGTGCCTCCAGTAATATATTGTCCCCCAGTAATATGCCCACCTTGTGCCGTTCACAGAAAGTTGAAAAAAATAAACACCATAATACTTACCTTCTTCCTAGCAGCATCACCAGCAGGACATCTTCTTCTTTAGTCTGGAGGGAGTGGAGCCAAGGCTGACTGACGGACGCCCCCGCCCCCACCCCGACCGAAGGTGTGGAGAGCCGCCTGGAGGTATGGAGAGCCTGCAGGGAGGATGGGAGGGAGAATGGATGAAGCAGCGAGCCGATGCCAGCTCTCTGCTTCATCACCATTCAGGCAACTGTCTCTGCGTCCTATGGAAACTGCTAGAAACCGGGATATACCTACCCAGTACCGGGACAGCAACTGTAATCCGGGACAGTCCCGCTGGATCCGGGACAGTTGGGAGGTATGCGTATGTATTCTTGTCATTATACCACAACCATGTAATAATACGGCATTTTCTCCCCTTGCCCTTTTATACGTCTAGTCTCTTTTTTTCTTGTTCCTTCTTATTTAAATCAGTTAGGCCCTGTTCAAATGGCTGTAATCACATTTTAGCATCCATAGAATAGCTACAAGGACTGGTAAGGATCTGTGATGCTGTAACTTCGGACCATTCGACCTGCTGTCAGATGGGATCCAAGCAGTAACATGGATGGTAAAATGCATCTACTGTACATGACGGTATACGTGCCAGCCTTGTGACCGCAGTCAACATTTATTTTCTGGTTAGACGCGTCCCTTTTAACAAGCCCCTCACCTTTGTGCTGCTCCCCGCTATGTGATTGGACACAGGGGGGTTGCGTCTACATAGGGACTGACGTTCAGGAGGTTTACCTGGCACCTAGAAGATCGCCACCTCCTAACAGTAACCGTACACCGATCCAGTAATGTGCGCTCATGGTTCACCGGACAGACTCTTGCCTATACCAGCAATTCTTCGCTAAAGTCTGGCATACATGGTGTAGAAGGAAGTGCTGGTATGTATGTGTGTATATATGTATATGCATGCCTGCCCCCTTTATGAGGCATGCATATATATGTATATCTATATATGGGCCTTCTATATATGTATCTGTGGGTCTCCAGATATGCCCCAATATGTGGTGCCCTCTGATGCATATGATGCCCCCTATATATTATATTGTGCCCCCAGTTGCTCCTAATGTACAGTCATGGCCAAAAGTTTTGAGAATGATACAAATATTAATTTTTACAAAGTCTACTGCTTCAGTTTTTATAATGGCAATTTGCATATACTCCAGAATGTTATAAAGAGTGATCAGCTTAACAGAAATTACTTGCAAAGTCAATATTTGCCTAGAAAATGAACTTTATCCCCCAAAACACATTTCAACATCATTGCAGCCCTGCCTTAAAAGGACCAGCTAACATCGTTTCAGTGATTGCTCCATTAACACAGGTGTGGGTGTTGATGAGGACAGGGCTGGAGATCAATCTGTCATGATTAAGTAAGAATGACACCACTGGACACTTTAAAAGGAGGCTGGTGCTTGGCATCATTGTTTCTCTTCTGTTAACCATGGTTATCTCTAAAGAAACACGTGCAGTCATCATTGCACTGCACAAAAATGGCCTAACAGGGAAGAGTATTGCAGCTAGAAAGATTGCACCTCAGTCAACAATCTATCGCATCATCAAGAACTTCAAGGAGAGAGGTTCCATTGTTGCCAAAAAGGCTCCAGGGCACCCAAGAAAGACCAGCAAGCGCCAGGACCGTCTCTTAAAAGTGTTTCAGCTGCGGGATCGGGCTACCAGCAGTGCAGAGCTTGCTCAGGAATGGCAGCAGGCAGGTGTGAGTGCATCTGCACGCACTGTGAGGCGGAGACTCTTGGAGCAAGGCCTGGTCTCAAGGAGGGCAGCAAAGAAGCCACTTCTCTCCAGAAAAAACATCAGGGACAGACTGATATTCTGCAAAAGGTACAGGGAGTGGACTGCTGAGGACTGGGGTAAAGTCATTTTCTCTGATGAATCCCCTTTTCGATTGTTTGGGACATCTGGAAAACAGCTTATTCGGAGAAGACAAGGTGAGCGCTACCACCAGTCTTGTCTCATGCCAACTGTAAAGCATCCTGAAACCATTCATGTGTGGGGTTGCTTCTCAGCCAAGGGAATCGGCTCTCTCACAGTCTTGCCTAAAAACACAGCCATGAATAAAGAATGGTACCAGAATGTCCTCCGAGAGCAACTTCTCCCAACCGTCCAAGAGCAGTTTGGCGATCAACAATGCCTTTTCCAGTATGATGGAGCACCTTGCCATAAAGCAAAGGTGATAACTAAATGGCTCAGGGAACTAAACATAGAGATTTTGGGTCCATGGCCTGGAAACTCCCCAGATCTTAATCCCATTGAGAACTTGTGGTCAATCATCAAGAGACGGGTGGACAAACAAAAACCAACACATTCTGACAAAATGCAAGCATTGATTGTGCAAGAATGGACTGCTATCAGTCAGGATTTGGTCCAGAAGTTGATTGAGAGCATGCCAGGGAGAATTGCAGAGGTCCTGAAGAAGATGGGTCAACACTGCAAATATTGACTTGCTGCATTAACTCATTCTAACTGTCAATATAAGCTTTTGTTACTCATAATATGATTGCAATTATATTTCTGTATGTGATAAAAACATCTGACAAACACACATAAAAACCAGAGGGCAGCAGATCATGTGAAAATAGAAGATTTGTGTCATTCTCAAAACTTTTGGCCATGACTGTATATAGATACATGTATATATGCCCCAGTTTTATATGCATTTATCTATATACATATAAACTGACCCTCCACCCTGCATCCCCCTGGAGGCACATACCAGCACACTTGCAGGAGGGAGACGCCACCCTGATGACAGTCTCGGGCACATCAAAGGACAGAGGATTGATAAGATCATCTACCCTTTGTCACACACCTCTGGTATCAGCTGTTCACAGCAAGGCTTGCTATGAACACGGGTGTTGGCCTCCATTGCTTGCATTGTGAAGGTTTATCTACCCAATCAAGCAGTTGGTGACTTGCTAAACCGGTTTTTATAGCATGGGCCATCCACACCTCTGCCATATAAAAAGCCACCTTCCCCCCACTCATGAGGGATAAAAAAGTCCAGCATTTTAGGGACTAGGGCAGAAAGAGCTTGTACCACCACAGGCAGAGGAGCTTTTGATCACCTGAAGGAAGATGGGGGAAAGGTCACCATGACAGAGCTCCAGCAAGGATTGGTCTAAGTATCCTAAGAACCCCTAACCCTTGCCCTACCTTTTAACCCCTGAACCACCAATGCTTTCCCTGTAACCCCTGCAATACCCCAGCTGCCCTATTTTCCCTAACCCATGATCCAACCCCTGTTGCTCTAACCCCTGTAACCATCCTGCCCATACCTCCCTGTACCCTTGCCCTGAGGAACCTGGGCTAACCCCTGCTGCCCTGCCAGTGTCCCTGTCCATTTAACCCCTGCAATATCCCTCATTATCCCCTACTATTGTAATTTAACCCTTTGTCCCCAGGGACAGTATAGTATAAGTGAGGGTGGGCTGCTATCTGTATATTGTGAGTGTATGTGTTAGATTTAGTATTGTGGGTGGAATTAATTGTGGGAAGTGTGCAGTGTAGTCGGTGTATAATATTGTATTGTTGTGCGGCTATATGTATATATATTTATATACGCTAATATAAATATATATAGATATAGTCTAAATAATTAGACGGTAGACATTGTTTTGTAATAAAGTATTTTATTGTTTAAAATACAGTTTACATTGTCTTTGTAGTCGCCGCTATAGCTTAAGCGTGTAGGGAATAGAACAGTGTGGGAAATAAATAGGCGGAGCTAGCGTCAGCCGGGTACGCCTATTTATGAATATTAATTAATAATATTCCACAAAATATTATTAATTAATTAACCCTTTAACACATGGGCAATGTCGGGCTTTAGCGGAGCGGGCACAACCCTGCTCCACTCTGCTACATCGGTACAAGCTATTAGCAGAGCAAAGCGGAGCAAGCACAGGGGCTCACGTAAGACATGGCTTCTGGTTGTGCCCGCTCTGCTAAAGCCTGACATAGCCCATGTATGCCAGACTTTAGTGGAGAATCGCTGGTACAGGCAGGAGGGGAATCCGTACTGACATACACAGCGGTGTACGGATTCTAAAGCGTCATAAGCACCTGAACGTCAGCCGTCTATTTCACATAGAAAAGTGTTAAACAAAACAAAACAAAAATTATTTTCAGCACATTTAAAATCGGATTTAATAAAGTTTAGTCTCCTGGTCGGATTTGGCCCATTTATTTGAATGGTGACCATGTCTACACCATGGCACCTGCAGACAGAGCCACGTCCACATGGACAGGCAGGGCCGCCACCACACATGCATTATGTCCATCCACCCCTATCCTGTGGTGTACGAGATGAGGATTTAGTGGACACTTGATTTTGAAATGACGACCAAAGTTATCTTCCTGTAGCCTTTTTTTCAGTCCCCTGTAGGACATCAGTGTAAACCATGTATTCCTTTCACATTCTATATGCAGGCCACACCCCATGCTCTTTCACGCCCCCTCACTGTGTTGTCAGACACCAGCGCCATGTCTTATGGGACAGCCCTGCTAGAGGCTGATCTCCACCCGGGACAGGTCTTAATTAATGAAACCACGCACTTAAAGGGGTTCTCCGGAAATTAATAAAATAAAAATACTTAAATATTACTTAATTATAAATATATTCCCAGATACCTTTCATTAGTTATAATGGCTCGTTTTGTCTAGGGAGCAATGATTAGGAGAAACAAAATGGCCGCTGCCCTAGTAGTACAAACAAAACCTGTCCTAATCACACAGGAGGACAAGTTACTTCACAACACTGAGGTAAAGAGCTGCCTCATCCTCCTCTCTGCTCTGCTTGTCAGGGATTATGATCCTGAATACAGATGATAAGATCTTCAGCTGGGAATGGAGATCATGAGGAGACATGAAGTACATAGAGGACAGACTGTGATAATAGAGACTGCATACAAGAGCTGCTGCTCATTACCACATCCCCACCTCCTCATGTCTCCTCATGAACTCCAATGAAGGATTGGCTTCGTAAGAAGCATTTCAAGATCCAGGAGTAGCCTAGCCAGTCTCCAGATCTCAACCCCATAGAAAACCTTTGGACGGAGTTGAAAGTCTGTGTTGCCCAGCGACAGCCCCAAAACATCACTGCTCTAGAGGAGATCTACATGGAGGAATGGGCCAACATAAAAGCAGCAGTGTGTGCCAACCTTGTGAAGACTTACAGAAAACGTTTGACCTCTGTCATTGCCAACAAAGGATATATAACAAAGTATTGAGATGAACTTTTGTTATTGACCAAATTCTTATTTTCCTCCATAATTTGCAAATAAATTCTTTAAAAATCAGACAATGTGATTTTCTGGATTTGTTTTCTCATTTTCTCATAGTTGAGGTCTACCTATGATGTCAATTACAGGCCGACCTCATCTTTTTAAGTGGGAGAACTCGCACAATTGGTGGCTGATTAAATACTTTTTTCCCCCACTATAGTAGCATCCGCCATTATGATGTCACAGAGCCCGCTACCTGGTGATATCATCAAGTACAGGATACCTCTTGTCCCTACATCACTATGGGGACCTTTTATGTGGCCACACTTGGGCTTTTGTCACCTTTCATGATGTTTCCCTATTCTAGACCATTTCCCCTATTGAACCATATAAGTCTATCACTTCCAATGATGATAAAATCACACAGAACTGCATTTATCACAAATCTGAACCACCTGCAGCCCATATTCACGGCTGCCTCCCCTGCTGTCAACATCCACTGCAGCCAATTCCTGGCCTCAGTGGCAGTGGCGCGCCTAAGGTGTGTGGTATCTGTGGCGGGTCCTTTCTCTGCTCCTCCCCCAATACTTTTAAAAATTGTGCCTCAGTAGCATTGCCCTCATTGTACAACCTTCACAGTAGTTATGTCCAGAAATATGCCCCCTAATATCGACATTGTCCCCCCACATGGTAGTTATGCCCATATTGTGACCCCTCAGTGTTAATGTCCTCACTGTCCAACCTTCACAGTAGCAATGCCCACTCTGTGCCCCATAAAAGTTATGCCCCTTCAAAGTAGTTATGCCCTCTGTATTCCCTTCACAGTAGTAATGCCCATTGTGCTCCCATCACAGTAGTAATAATGCCCTCTGCACCCCCTTTATAATAATAATGCCCCCTGTGCCCCATTTTTTGCAGTAATGCCCTCTATGCCCCATTTTTTGTAGTAATGCCCTCTACGCCCCTTCATAGTATTAATGCCCTATATGTCAGAAATTTCTGGACAGTCCGTAAAAATAGGTGACTTTTTTTCCTGTGTCCGTGAAAAATAATAGATGTGTCGGTGATGTTTTTGAGGCCAGTGGTTTTTGGCTGGATTACTTTGGTGGTAATTATCATAATTTTACAGCTTACAGTAAATGCTGGTATTGATTTCTTATCAGCGTATTGAGTTACAGACATGTATTACTTATAATATTTTTTCCATTATGGTTATCCAATTTGTCCATAAAAAATTGTCTGTCCGTGGTTTGGGGATAAGTCCAGAAAAAAGAAAAATTCTGGTTGGCAACCCTGCATGTATATATTACACCAATGGCATGTAATAGGTTGGGGGGCCCTGTTAAAAATCATCCTTAGGTGTCCACCTTTCAACTGTTGCCAAATGCTCACAAAACACCCTTTACTATAACATACTTTGGCGCGGCTGACACCAGGGTTGCCCTTCATGTCCCGCCGTCACCATAAAGCAATGACATTTTATCCATGTTCCTGTCCTGATCCTGGGATATATTCACAACTATAGCAAAAAGTGCCTCAACAAGCACCTGCGTCACATGGACATGAGCATGACACATTTTCAGCCTAAATGTCAACAAGAAGGTTCACACTGGCTGACAGCAAGCAGAAATAGTGAAAAGGCATCAATTCCAAAACAGGAACAATGCTGAAGCAGAGGGATGTGCTGTAAAACTAGTTGCTGATAAAAGGAAACTTGAGGTAACCAGCCCCCATACATGACCTAAACCTCCTGAAGTCCCATACATTTTACGCTTTTACTCTCACACCAATAAAGAGAACGATCTGGCTCTTTAAAATTACGCCTACTAATGACGTCATCGACCTTCTACCCGGAAGTGGTTTTCCACTGCAATTCGAAAAACTCACCCTTCTTTGGAGCACGGAATTCTCATTCGTCCGCCATTTTGTCGGAGTCCTTCCGCCTAAATCCCTGACTGGATATCGCTGGTAAAATGGCGCCGGCACGGGAGACACTGTGGCCGCGCTGATTAGCCGGAGTTGTTGGTCGCACAGTGGAGGTTGGAGGCTGTGAATTGAGGGTGAAGACCCACTTTTGTGTCGGGGGGTTGTGAAGGTGAGTTCCTGAGGTGTTTGGGCCCCTGTTGTTGCTATGGTGTTGTGTATGGACTGTCATTGTCCCTATGGTCCTAAAATGATGCAGACAGTGCATGTATATGAACGTATATGAGGTGATGATAAGCGTCATACATGGTGTATCTTCAGTATGGTATTATTTATACCATAAAAAATACTGCCGTAGTCTCCATGATGATGTCACCACCACCCCTGCTGACATCACGGCCGGTGGTCACATATCATCCTGCACACTAGGAAATCATAATGCTAGTATTCCATAACGTATTGTGTGCAGCCTCACAGCCATTGGAGGATGTGGACATGTGACAGAGTCACATGACTGCTGGAGCTGTAGTCACTCTGGCCGTATAGATAGCATAAGACCCCCGGTCTCAAGTGGACCAGGACAGAATTTCTAATGACAACCTATGGAAAAGTTGACTGGTTTTCTATAGGGAGCAGGTTTCTGGCCTGACATAAATATTTCCGGGAGCCCCTTTAATGGGACTGCTGCCACATGATGCAGCGTTAATGCTATTCAGATCCAGATGACTGGAATAATTCACAAGGGGCTCTCTATAGATGACGTATGAATTGGATTCAATAGGTGGAGAGGGTCTAACCACTGGGACCCCCATTGGACAGGGATCCTGTTCCCCCTATAACCATCAGGGAGTTGGCGGGTACAGCCACTGGAGATAGAGACTGACACCCCCGTAGATAGAGTGATGATGGGCTGATGGCCTAACTCCCCCGGATCATTGTCAAAAATCTTCAATAGACATTGTAACATCATTTATGTATTTTACATAATAATATAGATCAAATCATCTTATGAGATATAGAAGTGATACAAAAACATTTCAGAAACAACGGCCTAGTAACAGAGGCCTGTAAAACAAAAAGACAAGAAGTCTTAACAAGTGACATAGTTCCCTGTGAGCCAGCGCTCAAATCTAAATGTGATAACTTTTAGAGATTAAACTACACATCAAGACGGCATCAGTCAGTAGTGTGTTAAAAGTTGCAGAGGTATGTAGATTATTACATTATTACGAGCTCGGTAAGTCAGCCAAGGGTTCAAGGGTTCCAGGTCTGTTTGTACTTGCTATGCTTGCGAAGCTCCCAGCTCAAGAGCTCTTCCATTCTACATATAGAATCAACTTTATTAACCACTTCCCGTCCGCCCATTGACTATAAACGTCCGGGAAGTGGTTATCGATCTCTGAATGGACGTTTCTGAACATCCATTCAGAGATAGCAGCTGCACGCTAATCGTCAGTGACAGCAGGGTACCCCAAAGAGAAGGCAGGGACCGTTCCCAGGGGTCCCTGCCTTGTAGATCGCTGTATACACAGCGCTCACCAAGCAACAGCGCTTCCTGTTCCGGCCCGGAGGTCACACGATCGCCGGGGCCGGGAGAGTGCAGGAGCTGCCGGGTCTCTCATAGACCCAATCAGCCCTGCACTGAGGCTGTACAGCATAGTATTATTACTCTCTGGGGATGTATTTCCCCTGTAACTGAGGCTACTATGTCAGCTACTATGTCAGCTACTATGTCAGCTACTATGTCAGCTACTATGTCAGCCCCAGTTACAGGAGAAATCAAGTGTAAAAAAAAAAAAAAAATAAGTGTTAAAGTTAAATGTCACCCTGAAGTCTTGTATGACCTTATGGAGGACACAAAGTGTAAAAAAACAAAAAAAAACAAAACATATATATATAAAAATAATTTTCCCCCAAATATGTCATTAAAAAAATGTTACAAATAAAAATAAATAAATAAAATAGACATATTTGGTATCACCGCGTCCGCAACGACCGCCTCTATAAAAATATCACATGATCTACCCCATAAAGTGAACTGCGTAAAAAAAATCTAATAAAAATTATGCCAAAACAGTTTTTTTTTTTTGTCGCTTCACCTACCAAAAAAAATATCAAACAATCAAAAAGTCGTATGCATCCCAAAATGGTAGCAATAAAAACGTCATCTCATCCTGCAAAAACTGAGCCCCACACAAGATCATAGCCAGAAAATTGGAAAAAATATGGCTCTTAAAAAATTGCAACACAAAAACATGATTTTTTTTTAAAAAAATGCTCTTATTGTGTAAAATGTAAAAAAAATAAAATAAAACATAGACATATTTGGTATTGTTGCGTCCATAACAACTGGCTCTACAAAAATATCACATGATCTACCGCATCAAGTGAACGGTGTAAAAAAAATATAGAAAAATGCCCCTAAACTGCTTTTTTAATTATTTTTTCGTTAACCTCCCAAAAATGAGATTAAAAAGTGATCAGAAAGCTGGATGTACCCCAAAATAGTGCCAATAAAAAGCACAGCTTGTCCCGCAAAAAATAAGCCCTCACGCAGCTCAGTCCACAAAAAAATTAAAAAGTTATCGCTCCTAAAAACCATGACAGAAAATTCCATGTTAGAAAATGCAGATGCCGCTCCTCCCCTTCTGAGCCCTGGCGTATCCCCAAATAACAGTTTACGACCACATGTGGGGTGTTTCTGCAAACTGCAGAATCGGGGTAATAAATATGGAGTTTTGTTTTGTTGTTAACCCTTGATGTGTTACAGGAAAAAAATAATTAAAATGGAAAATCTGAAAAAAAAGTGAAATTTTGAAATTTCACATCTATTTTGCTTTAATTCCTGTGGAATACTTAAAGGGGTTGTCCGGGTTCAGAGCTGAACCCGGACATACCCTTATATTCACCCAGGCAGCCCGCCTGAACAGGGCATCGGAGCATCCTATGCTCCGATGCCCTCCCTTGCCCTGCGCTGGATAGTTGGCAGTGAGTTCGGTGACATCACCGGCTGTAATGGGCCGGCTTTAGTGCTGCCCTAGCCGTTTTACTGGCTAGGGCAGCGCTAAAGCCCGCCCATCAGCGCTGGTGACGTCACCGAGCTCACTGCTGGGTGGAAGCCTCCGCCTGGCAGAGCCCGGTACGTCACAGAAACCGGGCTAAATGCCTTTGCCCTGCGCTAATTAGCGCAGGGCAAAGGAGGGCATCGGAGCATAGGATGTTCAGGCGGGCTGCCTGGGTGAATTTAAAGGTATGTCCGGGTTCAGAAACAACATTTCTAAAACCAGTTTTGAATAGTTTGAGGGGTGTATTTTCTAAAATGGGGTCATTTATGGGTGGTTTCTTTTATTTAAGCCCCTTAAAGTGACTTTAGAACTGAACTGGTCCTTTAAAAAGTTGATTTTGCAAAAATTGCGTCTAACATTCTAAACCTTCTACTGTCCTAAAAAAATAAAATGACACCACCAAAATGTGAGAGATGACTGTAAGGTAGTAAATTGTCTATCATCATCTAATAGTGTCTCGTTGAGTGACCACGTCTACTCTCTTGCCGGGAGGCGTGAGAGCGAAATTGACATGGAGATAGGTGCGTGATCAGAGAGTGTAATTGAATTTATAGCAGTCGAATGCAGAATTGGCAAAGAACACCCAGACAAAAAAGATCTAATTTAACCTATGATAGGTTTTATGTGGTTGGGTATAATCTTTAGTAAGCGGGTGTTGGAGTCGCCAAACATCAGCCAAATCCAGATTGTGTAGGCACCTCTGAAGTGAAGTCTGAGATATACCTGAGGCCTTACTGGATGTGTCCAAAAGAGGATCCAAACTCTCGAAACGCTCTCAATTCATTCGCCAACCAAACAGTTTGTCGGCGATTGGGGGCATATAAGTTAGCTATAGAAATTTTGATTCCCGCAATAGTGCCTTTAATAAAGAGAGCTCTACCCTCCGCATCCGACCGCTCAGACTCATGTGTGTAAGGGATGCTCTTGCTAAAGGCAATGCTTGTGCCTTTAGATGCAGATGATGGCTTTGTGCTATGAAACCATTTTGTATAAAAAGGATGTGAAAGAGAAGGAAGACGCTTGGATTTAAAGTGTGTCTCCTGTAAAAGAAGTATATCTCCATGAGCTTTTTTATGAAGGGAGAGTACCTGACTGCGTTTCCTAGGTTCATTAAACCCCTTAACATTAAAGAAGAACTCCCGCAAAAAATTTATTTCATGTCCTGCTAGAAATATACATGATGTAATCTGTAGTGAATGTCATTTTCTTACCAGTGCTTGTATTTGTGAGTTATATCTCCCTGATGTTTCTCATCTGTGTCATGTGACCAGCAATCAGACCCACCAACTCACACAGCACCTTATGTGTGGACAGGAAGTCTAATTCTCTATGTATTCCTATGGGAGTCTCAGTCTCGTAGGAATGAATAGAGCAGTTACTGGTTTCCTGTCCTGGGTCAGTTGGAGGTCAGAGAGTTGGTCACATGACCCAGCTACAATAAGAAGAGAGTGGATAACTCACAAATACAGTCTCTGATGAGAAGTTTACATTCACTACAGATTATATCATGCACCTTTCTAACCGGTCAGAGAATAAAAATTTTTGCGGGAGTTCTTCTTTAAGGGAGGTAATAGTAATATTGTTATGTGCCATCATAAAGAAAGGAGAAAAATGCAGATTGGTATTGCTCTATATGTAAATAGGAATGCTGACTGAGCAACTTGTTCACATAATGTATTAAATGCCATGAATGAGAAGAAAGTACCTGCAGGCAGGTAAACGCCCCCCCGATCATGAGGGTCCTATGTCTCCCATTTGAGCACTAGTGCTCCCTTCATCTCCGCTATCTTAGAGTGGACCACCATTTCCATTCTCCCAGCGGTCACACTAGAGGTCCACTTTAAGTAATGGCTGTACGGTATACAGAATCCTAATCACGCCCCTCTTATAACCTTACATAAATATATATATTTTTTTTTTTAGGTTGAGAAAGCAACCATGAGCAGCAGGCGGAGTAATCGGAAAGTCCGGCGTACGTGCCATGTAAGTACCAGGCCGCCGTTATGTCTATGGAAGGCCAGTCCTTGTGTTCTCATCTGCTGGCGTGACACTGAACATACGTGTAATGTACACGATAAAGGGTCACTGCACCCAGATATTCTCCAGTTTGTAGACTTCACCCCCCAGGACTCGGGACCCCGTGCTTGCTTGCAGTGTGTGGTTTACACCGTTGCCAGCCACGGGCGTCCCTCTCCCCACACCTCAGGTAGTGGTGCCTGACGTGCCCATAAATACATTACTCCACTGCATCTTACTAATTGCCGTTTTCTCCGATTTTGCAGCTCTGCGATACCAAGTTCGACAGTCAAAGGGAACAAGCCGAACACTTCAATGGGGCGTTCCACAAATTTATGATGGTGAGGTTCTTAAAGGGACGGTTTTGCTCGGATTGTATAATGTATCTTGTGGCCCAAAGTAAATGTTTCTATTTACCCCCTCTCTCCTGTCCGATCTGACATCGCTTGAGGAGAACGGCTTCATGCCAGGCAGCACAGCTGTCCGATGCCAAGCAAATTTAATGCCCACGTCTTAATAATCTGGACACGTACATGGTACTCGCTGGACCTTGGACTGTTGCTCTGGCAGTTGTCCCACTTGTTGTGCAGTCAGGTCGGACAGGAGAGAGCCTCTTTAAAGGGAGTCTGTTAGCAGTTTAGACGCATTAGAGCTGCTGACAGCACCATATAGATGACAGAGGAGCAGTGTAAGCATACCGGGGGTGATGACCAAGCGGTCTGCAGGACTAAGAAACTCAACTTGATGCATGTGCTATGGAGGGTGGTCCCTTTGTATTCAGTGTCCTGGGCTGTCCTCCCCTGGCTCCTGCCCTCTGCTCTGAGTGACAGCGCTATCATCCAATCAGGAGACTGCTAGAGCTGGGGGCAGGGGGATTGGGGAGTGTCCAGGACGCTGAATGTGAGGATACCACCTCCATGGCACGTCCTCACATATACCCATTGGAGTCTGTAGATCTGCCAATAATCCAGAATCATTGATAATCCGGCAGGTTCTGCCAGCGCTGAGTTACTGGTGTTATTCTGATTTCTGTCTCTATAGACGATAAAGCGAACGCAGATGTCTTATCTGGAAAACGCCAAGACGCTGAACGAGCAGATCACAGAGACCGGCAAAAAGGAATCTCTGATTGGTGAGTAAGTCCTAAATATGGGGATTGTGTATAAGAGAGGGATCAGTGGGGTGGAACGTGACCTATGCTAAGAAGAAGGGATTACAGCACCTTATATATATGGGGGGGGGGTGTCTCCTGAGAAGAGCTGAGGTTGGTTCCCCCTCTGAGAAGAGCTGAGGTTGTGTTTCCCCCCCCCTGAGAAGAGCTGAGGTTGGTTCCCCCCCCTGAGAAGAGCTGAGGTTGGTTCCCCCTGGAAGCTGGGTTCCCCCCCTGAGAAGAGCTGAGGTTGGTTCCCCCCCCTGAGAAGAGCTGAGGTTGGTTTCCCCCCCTGAGAAGAGCTGAGGTTGGTTTCCCCCCCTGAGAAGAGCTGAGGTTGGTTTCCCCCCCTGAGAAGAGCTGAGGTTGGTTTCCCCCCCTGAGAAGAGCTGAGGTTGGTTTCCCCCCCTGAGAAGAGCTGAGGTTGGTTTCCCCCCCTGAGAAGAGCTGAGGTTGGTTTCCCCCCCTGAGAAGAGCTGAGGTTGGTTTCCCCCCCTGAGAAGAGCTGAGGTTGGTTTCCCCCCCTGAGAAGAGCTGAGGTTGGTTTCCCCCCCTGAGAAGAGCTGAGGTTGGTTTCCCCCCCTGAGAAGAGCTGAGGTTGGTTTCCCCCCCTGAGAAGAGCTGAGGTTGGTTTCCCCCCCTGAGAAGAGCTGAGGTTGGTTTCCCCCCCTGAGAAGAGCTGAGGTTGGTTTCCCCCCCTGAGAAGAGCTGAGGTTGGTTTCCCCCCCTGAGAAGAGCTGAGGTTGGTTCCCCCCTGAGAGAGTGAGGTGGTTTCCCCCCCTGAGAAGAGCTGAGGTTGGTTTCCCCCCTGAGAAGAGCTGAGGTTGGTTTCCCCCCCTGAGAAGAGCTGAGGTTGGTTTTCCCCCCCTGAGAAGAGCTGAGGTTGGTTTCCCCCCTGAGAAGAGCTGAGGTTGGTTTCCCCCCCCTGAGAAGAGCTGAGGTTGGTTTCCCCCCCTGAGAAGAGCTGAGGTTGGTTTCCCCCCCTGAGAAGAGCTGAGGTTGGTTTCCCCCCTGAGAAGAGCTGAGGTTGTTTCCCCCCCTGAGAAGAGCTGAGGTTGGTTTCCCCCCCTGAGAAGAGCTGAGGTTGGTTTCCCCCCCTGAGAAGAGCTGAGGTTGGTTTTCCCCCCCTGAGAAGAGCTGAGGTTGGTTTCCCCCCCTGAGAAGAGCTGAGGTTGGTTTCCCCCCCTGAGAAGAGCTGAGGTTGGTTTCCCCCCCTGAGAAGAGCTGAGGTTGGTTTCCCCCCCCTGAGAAGAGCTGAGGTTGGTTTCCCCCCCTGAGAAGAGCTGAGGTTGGTTTCCCCCCCTGAGAAGAGCTGAGGTTGGTTTCCCCCCCTGAGAAGAGCTGAGGTTGGTTTCCCCCCTGAGAAGAGCTGAGGTTGGTTTCCCCCCCTGAGAAGAGCTGAGGTTGGTTTCCCCCCCTGAGAAGAGCTGAGGTTGGTTTCCCCCCTGAGAAGAGCTGAGGTTGGTTTCCCCCCCTGAGAAGAGCTGAGGTTGGTTTCCCCCCCTGAGAAGAGCTGAGGTTGGTTTCCCCCCCTGAGAAGAGCTGAGGTTGGTTTCCCCCCCTGAGAAGAGCTGAGGTTGGTTTCCCCCCCTGAGAAGAGCTGAGGTTGGTTTCCCCCTGAGAAGAGCTGAGGTTGGTTTCCCCCCCTGAGAAGAGCTGAGGTTGGTTTCCCCCCCTGAGAAGAGCTGAGGTTGGTTCCCCCCCTGAGAAGAGCTGAGGTTGGTTTCCCCCCCTGAGAAGAGCTGAGGTTGGTTTCCCCCCCTGAGAAGAGCTGAGGTTGGTTTCCCCCCCTGAGAAGAGCTGAGGTTGGTTTCCCCCCCTGAGAAGAGCTGAGGTTGGTTTCCCCCCTGAGAAGAGCTGAGGTGTTTCCCCCCTGAGAAGAGCTGAGGTTTGGTTTCCCCCCCCTGAGAAGAGCTGAGGTTGGTTTCCCCCCCTGAGAAGAGCTGAGGTTGGTTCCCCCCTGAGAAGAGCTTGAGGTTGGTTTCCCCCCCTGAGAAGAGCTGAGGTTGGTTTCCCCCCCTGAGAAGAGCTGAGGTTGGTTTCCCCCCTGAGAAGAGCTGAGGTTGGTTTCCCCCCTGAGAAGAGCTGAGGTTGGTTTCCCCCCTGAGAAGAGCTGAGGTTGGTTTCCCCCCCTGAGAAGAGCTGAGGTTGGTTTCCCCCCCTGAGAAGAGCTGAGGTTGGTTTCCCCCCTGAGAAGAGCTGAGGTTGGTTTCCCCCCCTGAGAAGAGCTGAGGTTGGTTCCCCCCCTGAGAAGAGCTGAGGTTGGTTTCCCCCCCTGAGAAGAGCTGAGGTTGGTTTCCCCCCCTGAGAAGAGCTGAGGTTGGTTTCCCCCCCTGAGAAGAGCTGAGGTTGGTTTCCCCCCCCTGAGAAAGCTGGTGGTTTCCCCCCGGAGAAAGAGCTGAGGCTTGGTTTCCCCTCCCTGAAAGAGCTGAGGTTGGTTTCCCCCCCTGAGAAGAGCTGAGGTGGTTTCCCCCCAAAGCCCCCCCCGCAGAAGAGCTGAGGTTGGTTCCCCCCCTCTGAGAAGAGCTGAGGTTGGTTTCCCCCCCCTGAAGAAGAGCTGAGGTTTGGTTTCCCCCCCTGAAGAAGAGCTGAGGTTGGTTTCCCCCCCCCCCTGAGAAAGAGCTGCAGATTGGTTTCCCCCCCTGAGAAGAGCTGAGGTGGTTTCCCCACCACCCCTGAGAAGAGCTGAGGTTGGTTCCGCCCCCCCCCCCTGAGAAGGAGGGTCCCCCTGAGAAGGTGGTTGGTTTCCCCCCCTGAGAAGAGCTGAGGTTTGGGTTTTCCCCCCACTGAGAAGAGCTGAGGTTGGTTTCCCCCCCTGAAGAAGAGCTGAGGTTGGGTTCTCCCCCCCTGAAGAAGAGCTGAGGTTGGGTTTCCCCCCCTGAGAAGAGCTGAGGTTGGTTTCCCCCCCCTGAGAAGAGCTGAGGTTGGTTTCCCCCCCTGAGAAGAGCTGAGGTTGGTTTCCCCCCCTGAGAAGAGCTGAGGTTGGTTTCCCCCCCCTGAGAAGAGCTGAGGTTGGTTTCCCCCCCTGAGAAGAGCTGAGGTTGGTTTCCCCCCCCTGAGAAGAGCTGAGGTGGTTTCCCCCCCCCTGAGAAGAGCTGAGGTTGGTTTCCCCCCCCTGAGAAGAGCTGAGGTTGGTTTCCCCCCCCTGAGAAGAGCTGAGGTTGGTTTCCCCCCCCTGAGAAGAGCTGAGGTTGGTTTCCCCCCCCTGAGAAGAGCTGAGGTTGGTTTCCCCCCCCTGAGAAGAGCTGAGGTTGGTTTCCCCCCCCTGAGAAGAGCTGAGGTTGGTTTCCCCCCCCTGAGAAGAGCTGAGGTTGGTTTCCCCCCCCTGAGAAGAGCTGAGGTTGGTTTCCCCCCCCTGAGAAGAGCTGCTAGGTTGGTTTCCCCCCCCTGAGAAGAGCTGAGGTTGGTTCCCCCCCTGAGAAGAGCTGAGGTTGGTTCCGCCCCTGAGAAGAGCTGAGGTTGGTTAAGGGACTTGTTGTGGTGATCAGTGAAGTTCTCCACCAATCGTAATGCTATAAAGGGGGACTCCAACCTTATAAAGTGACAGTATGTTGCTAGGTTGTGATGTCTGACCACTGGGACCTCAGAGTAAGGGGATTGCACCCAAGACCAACATAGCTTTATTGAAGTGAAGGGGACCAGCTGCAGTTCTGAGCATCCGGGTGGCCAGGAGCAGCAGAGAAGGGGATGCACTGCTACGCCAACAGGATCAGCGGTGGTCCCAGAAGTCAGAGCCCAGACTGTCCTAGTGATGTGGCATCACCCGGTGTGAGGACAGGTCTTATCACTGCTAGGACCAAACTGAACGGAGAAATCCAGATGATTTTGCGCTTCCCTGATTTGTGGAGGAGGGGGCGTGCCCTGGTACCCGTCTAATACTCCCTGTTGTATTTGTCAGGTCTTGAATACATCTATGAATATGCAGAAGATAGCAATGGCGTCCGCATGTATGAGTGCCAGCTGTGTGACACGGCCTACCAGTCGGATGAAATCTTCTTTCACATCGTGGGAATTCGGCACAGAGTCTTATACCTGGTAAGAGTAACATGAATGGCACTGACCTGCAGTACTTCACACGACCTGTGGACACATGTGGCGCAGTTTTAGGAAGAACGTGTCTACTGCTGTCTTGCAGGTGAAGCATCACCCTATTATGGGGATCGAGGCCGACTTTGACGTGCAAAATCAAGCTAGTTACCGAAAATTAGCCAATAACGCCCTGGCCATCGAGCAGACGCATGGAAGGAAGAAGATAAATGTAGGTGTTCCTCCTGCTGTCGTGAGTGTGGAGAGAATGGGGGTGATAGTCCAGGCACGGCTCTCTTATATCTGTGTTCTATCCTGCAGGTTGTGAATGAAGTTTATGTGGAGAAACATAAACCCTATGAGGACAGTGATTCAGAGAGCAGTTCTGAGGGTGCGTTCAGAGCAGGGGGTGTGCCCCTCCTGGTGACTCCCTTTACAATCTCTTCCCCGTGGTGACTATGGCTGATCTGTTATCTCCACAGGGTCCAGAACAAGTTCCTCCGACTCCAGGAGCGTTGATTCCAGAAGAAGCCTGTCCCCCGTCCGGAGAGGTCAGTGAGGTCACAGCACCTTCATACTGCTGTATGAGACATGTACACCGCACACACTGCACAGGGATATGTATGCACGCCCAGGAGCGGACTGGGAACTTAATGTGGCCCTGGAAAAAATAGTAAAAGTGGCCCCGTTTTGCAGTTGGGTCCAAATTGATGGAAGGCAGAGCCAGCAATACTATATTGTGGCTCATTTTACCACCCCAACAGAGCCAAATACCACAGTCCATCACAAAAAACATCCCCACAACTTCCACTGACTGGCTGTGAGGAGGGCACAGACGGCCCCTGGACCTCGGCCCACCGGGAAATTTCCCTGTAAGGTCTATGACCAATCCACCCCTGTGCACGCCTGTACGCTCCACATATTTCATACTCCTCCGCGCGCAGGAGTGTGAAACGGGTGCGCGCGGGAGTGTGAAACGGGTGCGCGCGGGAGTTTCACACTCCCGTTGCACACTGCCGCGCGCACCCGTTGCACACTGCCGCGCGCCACCCGTTGCACACTGCCGCGCGCACCCGTTGCACACTGCCGCGCGCACCCGTTGCACACTGCCGCGCGCACATGTTCCACACACACATACGATCCACATATGGTTTGTACACCTGCATACGTGCCCCACATTCCTGCATGAAGTCCTGATACCTCCACATACTCTCCACACACCTGCATACTTTTCATCACGCCTACATACTCTTGCTCTCCACTGTTCTGCATCTAGATACACGGTGTGCCCACATGCATCCCCTTTTCACACATGCTCAACACAGCTGCACACCTACATCTACACTCCATACACATTTATGCCCCACCAAATGTTCACAAGAACAGCCCGGTATATACTAACTGTCATAAGCCTGCACATTTTGCAAGAAACCGCTCCACCCCTGTTCATAGGTCATGACTGGTACTGCAGCTCAACTCCATTGAGGTGAATAGATCTGAGCTGCAGTGCCACATCCCGCTTGTAGGAAGGTGTAGCAGCTATGTTTTTCTAGCCTTGTACAACCCCCTGACATATCACACTTTCCTCAGTCTCCTCTACAGCTGCACGTAAAAAACGCAGACGAAAACACAGTTACATGAATAAATTGAGGAGAGAGCGCAGAGCCCAGGCACGACTTGAAGAGGAAGAAGAGTATAGACGACGAGATGATTCTCTATCCAGGGAACGGGACCGTTACCTGGAATCTCGCCGTGACAGTCTAGACAGGCTGAGAGCCCAGGTACTTGATTGTGATGCAGATTTCGATGCCAGGAGCCTGCCCCGTGCCAGTATCCCAGCGACTCTGCTCGACAGTAGAGACGATGCAAGAGTTCTAGACGGAGCCCGTGATGTCCAATCCAGGTACCGTGACCTGGGCTCAGTATATCCCTCTGACAACAGAGACATTCCAAAGTTTCAACAAGACCCCCGAGACAGCATGGCATGGCAGTATGGCACTGGCGGTGGTGCAGCCATGTTGCCTGATGATAGAGTTGGTTCTTTAGCTCAGCATGGTGTTGCTAGTGTCTCTCAGTATCAACAAGAACGCCCATTACAGACTTCTGCTGGACTTGCATCGGCACTTGGAACTACTGTCCCTCCCTATCAACAAGAACGCCCGTTTCTGCCTACCGCCGGAGCTGCACTGCCAATTGGAGCTGCTGTCTCTCCGTATCAACAGGAACGCCAATTTCAGAGTTCTGCTGGATCTGCACCACCACTTGGATCTACTGTCCCTCCGTATCAACAAGAGCGCCCGTTTCCGCCTACTGCTGGAGGTGCTCCACCACTTGGAAATACCGTTTCTCAGTATCAACAAGAACGCCCGTTTCCGCCTACTGACGGAGGTGCTCCACCACTTGGAAATACGGTCCCTCCGTATCAACAGCAACGCCCATTTCCGCCTACTGCTGGAGCTGCACCGCCACTTGGAACTTCACTTCCACTGGTTGGAAAAGGTCCAACACCTGAAGATGCCGCTGAAGACTTGGATTTGAGGCGGGGTATCGGTATTCGTGGCGGGCCCTCGCTTTTCCATGATGGGGACCATAAAGGTTCTTCTGGTTTTGGCGACAGTAGGAGGCGGAACCGCTCCCCAGATCCCCGCGATAGAGGGGATAGAAGCAGATCATCATATCTCGAGGACTGTGGTGACATTGATGTGCGCTTCATGTTGCCCACGGGGGGCATCTCGTTTCGAGGTAACTTCATCTTCTACTTACACAGGGCTCATCCAGCTTTCCTGTTCTTCTCTGTGGTAAATCTTCATTTTACAGAGATTCAGAAGCAGAGTGGGTCACTCCATGATCAGACAGATTTCTGAGCTTTCGGCAAGTTGGGTGACCCCTTGTGGCCATTTTAAAGGGAGTCTGTCAGCAGGTTGACCCCTCAAAACTGCCATTGGCACTACATACAGCAGATAACTGTGAGGGCAGCGACGGCTATAGCCGTCACTCAGGGGCGGGGCTGGACTTGTCCAATAGCGGCGTTGGGGGGGGTTTCTTTTTCGGGCATCGTTATCACTCAAGGTACGTTTAACACCGCTTTTCCTGTTGCCTATAAAGTGCAGTCTCAAGGAGTCAAAACTGCTGACAGACTCCCTTTTAAAGGGGTATTCCTATCTTTTAAAATGATGGCATATATTTATAGGAAATGACATAACTTGATGGTTCCGACTTCTGGGTCCCTCACTGATCCTGACAAATAAGAGGTCGCAGGCCCTTTTAGAGCAGCACCCGTCATCCCCTTGGGGGGGGGCGCACAAGTGAATGTTGCCATAGGGGGCCATAGGTATCACTGCAGCTCCTTCACTCTCAGGATCAGTGGGGGTCCCAGAGGCAGGTCCTTCGCTGCGGGTGAAGTGGTGGCATATCCTAACAATATGGTTGTCCGCTGTTGTGCATAGCAATGAGAAATGGCTCTAGATTTTTTATTCTCGATTATTATAGATGTATGTATAATTTTATGGGAGAAACTGGTGATATATTCCTCCTGAACATACTGTACTTTTCTCTATCACTACAGAACTGAAGGCAGCCAATGAAAAAACGGAATTAGGAGGTTCCAGGTAAGCAATGAGGTCATACACTTGGAGATCACTAGAGGGCGCAAGTGTTACTCAGATCTGCAATCTGTTTCAAGATTTATTATTATTATTATTTTTTTTACTGATGACCTATCGTCAGGATAGGTGATCACTATGTGATTGGTGGGGTCAGACACCAGGACTCCCACCTATCAGCTGTTTTGTGAAGGTACCGACGCTCCTGTGAGCGCCTCTGCCTTCTCACAGGTCACCAAGCACAGCGCTGTACACTGTATAGTGGCTGTGCCCCATTCACTTGAACAGCTGATTGGTGGGGGTCCTGGGTGTCGGACCCCCACGGATCAGACACCGCTGACCTATCCGGAGGATCAGACACCGCTGACCTATCCGGAGGATCAGACACCGCTGACCTATCCGGAGGATCAGACACCGCTGACCTATCCGGAGGATCAGACACCGCTGACCTATCCGGAGGATCAGACACCGCTGACCTATCCGGAGGATCAGACACCGCTGACCTATCCGGAGGATCAGACACCGCTGACCTATCCGGAGGATCAGACACCGCTGACCTATCCGGAGGATCAGTCTGTCTCAGAATGTCATCTTTTCACCATCTTATAAGATCAGGAGGGCCATGTCCCGCGTTTGAATGGAGCAGCAGTGGAGTATACATGCCTCATCTCCTTATAATCTCTATGGGACTACTAAAGTCTCCTAATCAGCGATGGTCCCTGCAGTAGTCCCTAACAAGTTGCCACAACGCTTCAAGAAGTGCTAACAGTTCTAGTTATGTAATTCTTGTAATATTCATGGATTTATTTGTTTTGCAGCAGCGGGAATCTTCCCTCGTGGGAGAAGAAGCCGGTAAGCTACAGGATTCCTGACTAAACCACACGACATGTTATAGTTGGAAGGTGACAACTTGTTGATTTTATGTTTTTCAGGAAAAGGGCTGTGACAGCGACACAGAAGTGTGCAACATGGTAAGGGTTAACTGAGGAGTATAGAATATCTGATTGGCCGGGGTCTGACACCCAGCGCCCTCACCGAGCAGCAGGTCCCTGCCAATCAGTCATTGATCACTTCAGTATATATAATCAGATGTATATACAGTGATGTGAAAGGGGTTGGTCCTTCTCAGGCGTTGACGACATATCGCCTGTGCTATGGATGTCACACAGATGTGGGCACCACTCTTGTATAGGGGTCTGTACAGCAGAACTAACAAACATGTCTGCTCCCTCTAGGAGTTCAGCGATGGTGAACCTGAGGATTTCTGGTGCAACGAGGAGCTGTTTGATTTCTTGGTAAGGTGACTGGTCTGTCTGTCATGTATCAGATCACTTTATCTGATGCCGCCTCGTTCATTCCATCCCTCGCTCATTTCTCTTAGAAAACCTACCACATCGGAGATGAAGAAGATGTTCAGTTTATCCTGAAAGCCATAAAAGTGTTGTCTGAGGCTATGGTCCGTCACAAGACGCGGAAGGAGGAATTACAGAAGTGGATTTTACAGGAGAAACAGAAGCTGGAAGAAGAAAAGAAGGTATGGTGTCCTGTATGACTGCCCTGCCAGCTGTCCTCCTGTCAGGGACCTTCCTGTCCCTTCTGTGACCTCCTTTGGTGTATAGTTCTAACTCCACTTCCACCACCAACCACTTTATAGGATTTTGCAGGGCTTTCAGTTAGACAGGCCATCAACATATGATAGGTGGGGGTCCAAGCCCCAGCACCTCCACTGATCAAATGGAGATACCCCAATGGCCATGTTAATGTACTACTAAATTTTTGTCATGTGGAGGTACCCTGCTAGTAATACATGCTGGATCTGTGTCTCCAGGATGCTGCTGCCGTCACTAGCTCTCATCTGTCAGCACAGCTTAGTATCTGGAATGATATCTCACTGACACTGAGCACGTGATTTCCCCTTCGCTCCCTTGTAGAGTCTATCATAGGTGACATGCTTTGTCTCTACATTTGTACGCAGGCTATGTGACTCTCCTCTCTGCCATTTTGTCTGCTTTCCTTTCAGTCTATGCGATCTGCTTTCCTTGGATGCTTTCTCCCCTCTCTACACTCTGATCTGCTGTGTACAACTTCTCACACGTATAACCATCTGTATTTTGTGTGCTAGGTATTCTTACAGCTTAAGAAACGAAAAGAGGATAACATATTTGGCACAACCATGAAAAGTACAGGTAAGGTACTGAGACCGAATGTGCATTTAAAGGATAGCTGGGGAGGCCCTTCAATGCACAGTTTTTACATATATCCATTACAGGGATACCGTTTCTTGTAGTTTTGGGTCCAAAGCCTGAGGGTGCACTTCTGTAACCTTCATGAGTCAGTAAAAACTTTATGTGGATCTAATCATGTCCTTACATATCCTCATGTAGCTGTCACTATACAGGTTGGTTAGGTAGATATTGATGGATCGGATGCTATGGATCCAGACAAAGTCAACACCCAGAATGTACAGGTACCAGGGCCCTACAGAAATGAACCGTCGGCCATGACATTTATAGGTGTGCCAGGGTAGAAGCAGATCTTTATGCTTATAATGGAGGGGGGATTATAAGCAGGACGCACCCGTGTAACAGCTGTATGTCCTACTAGAGTGTATACGCAGGGGTTATCCACTGGTTGGGGTGGTTGCTTGTACTCCTTGCTCCCCCTAGTGGTTATACACTGAAAATAAAATTTGATCACTTGATTTCAGTACTACGAGTATTTTATAGTCTGATTCTGTCCGTCACTTCCCTTTCACTAACTCCAATATCTTCATTAATTTCCAGAAACGGAGACTGTTAAACTGTTTAAGAAAGTGACCGGTGAGAAGAATGTCACCCCACTTAAACAGGCTGCTGAGAAACCTCAAGGTAACTGCAGTAATAAAGCCTTTTTCTGGGTTGCATGTAAATGGGCCACAATCCTGTTTTAACCCCTTAAGAATCAATGTTTTTTTTTTGTATTGTCATTGTATGATAGAGTATATCTTTTTGAGGTAGCACAGGTTGTATTTTTCTGTGGGACATTTCTGACAGTATCGGATGTGTGTAAGTTTATTATGTGTTACTGCTTCTGTAGTGTAAAACACCATATTCTGAGAGCCATAACTTTTTATGGGATGAAGAAGAAACAATTCTAATTTTATTTTTTTATGGCAGTCACCATAATATAATTTAATATTTTTTGTAAAATTTTTAAATAGTTTTTTGTTACATATTGGGGGTAAAAAAAATAAAATATTTTTTTTTTCCCAGGACGTCCTCCATGAGGACGTCTCCCCGCCCACTGACAGGAACAGAGAGAGTAGTTAAAAGCTCTCCCACCATCACCCACCAGTGTTTTTCCTGTCCCGAAAATGGACGGGGACAGAGAAGGGTCTCTGACCCAAAGATGGCAAAGGGGGTGATCGGGGGACACGTTCCTTTCCTTCCCTCCCGAGATTGCTAGGCTAAAACCCACTAAATTGGGGGTCTCTTAGCTGTTGTCCTCCCCAGCCCCTCCGGTACCTGATGGCCAGTTGGCTGTGGAAAGGTCGGCGTCCTCCGTGTAGGCCGCGGGCTGGGGATTTGGCTGCCGAAACCCTGAGGGGGCTCTGGGCACCAGTTCTCCTCCTCCATCCAAGACGCCGGTCACGTGGTAGACACGTGCACGTGCGCTCAGCGTCTGTCGTCATTTCCGGGTCAGGAGAGGGCAGCCAGAAGCAAGATGGCGGCGTCCTTCTCTTCTAACTACTGCAGAGCGTTTTTTTGCATCCAGCGTGGGACGCTTGAGGCCTGGTTTTCTGGCCTCGCGTCCTATCCGGTTGACTTTCCTAGGATGAGTCCTGGAGGGAAGAGGAGGAGCTTTTCGGCAACAGGAGGGTTAAGTGCCTGAGGTATTTAAACAAGGCAGATGTTAAGAACTGGGTCCTCATATGATGGATTCCTCAGCTGCCCGCAGAGATCAATCCCCAGAGCCCCCTGTTCAGGGACATGTAAGTAAATACTTATCCAGATCCCTGATGTTATCTCCCTTACGGAGGTATTCTACAAGGGCTGTTCGTCATATTTTCCTAGGTGGAAAAAGACACCACCCATAAGGCAGAGCCTAAAAAGAAGCCTAGGAGATGTGCTAGCTGCAACAAAAGGCTTCAAGATCCCTACACTAAGCAACTAAAACTGTAAGGGGGAACAGGCGTCACTATTGACGGACCTCAGATCAATTATAAGAGAACAGGTGAAGGCGTCTGTTTCCTCTTTAATGCCCTCTCCAGCGGTTACTTGCGCCCCTAGCGCAAAAAGACCTAGAGGGGACTTAGAATATCCATATACTCAGTAGGAAGAAGACGAATATGTGCCCTCCACATCCTATGATGAGCAGCGAAAATATTGCTTCTCTTCAGAAGATATGGAGTCCCTTCTATCAGCCATAAGAGAAACCATGGACATTTTGAAACAATTTTTTTCACTTTTTTTTTTATATATATATATTTATTTATTTTTTTTATAAATAAAGGTAAAACATATTGACTCAAATTTACCATTAACATTAAAATGTCATTTCACAAAAAAAAAATCTCAGAATGTCTTGGATAAGTAAAAGTGACCACAGCAAGTGACACATGTCAGATTGGCAGAATTAGGCCTAGTCAGGAAGGGGGTAAATGGCCCTGTCTGGAACCCATTGTAAGATGGAAGTCACACCTATGCCTGACACATGACGACCCACAGAAGGTTCTGTAACGTAGCTATTTTATACCTTTCAGAGACCGTCAAGCAGCCTGAGAAAGCGACCGAGAAGCCGCCCCTATCGGGTACTGCACCAGCAGCTCCAAAAGCTGATCAAAAACCACAAGGTAACTGCAGTAATGAAGTGATTGTCTGGATTGTACATACAATGGGTAACAATGCAGCCACCCACTGTGAGAAGAAATGCTTCCAAATCCAGTAACGTAGATCTCTTTATCAGTGTCATCGGCACAGAAAGTCAACCCACCTCAGCCACAGACCACCTCCAAGAAGGCACCGGTGTCTGGTAAAGCGAAAATAGTTCCACAACCTCAAGGTCAGTATGTGGTGATGAAAGGCAAACTGAAGCGGTAATATCCTATTAGGGGTGCATTCCAGCTGTTCTGAAACTACAACTCCCAGAATCCTCCTTTCCCTTCTGTGAAAGTTACAAGAACAGCTGTGTAAGTGTGCATGCTGGGAGTTGTGGTTTCACAGTGCTGAAGGTTGCTGATCCCTGCCCTATACTTTTCTGCAATATGGCTCCACAACATAATGCGGACGTCGCATGGAGCACATCCATCATTTGCCGATTTTGTAGACCCCAAAATGTAATGTTTGTGTGAATGCGCCCTAATCTACTCAAAAGCAACTCTTTATTATACTTTTTCACCCCACATCGTAGCCGTACTCTGTGACTTTTTCCCAACAAAAAATACCGGCCAAGTTAAGCCGCACCCCAAAGAGGGTGTGTTGTGGGGGCGTGGCTTAAAACAGGGTGTTACATCATAATATGGCTCCCTCTATTACTAGCACCCCCAGTAATAGTAATGCCCTCATTAGCGTCTCCCAGAATTAAGAATGCTCCCATTAGTGTACCCCAATAATATTATTGCCTCAATTAGTGCCCCCCAGAATTAATAACAGCCCAATTGGTGCCCCCCAGAATTAGTAATGCCTCCATTAGCGTCCCCAGTAATAGTAATGTCCCCATTAGTCCCCCCCCTAGAATTAACAATGCCCCCATTAGCGCCCTCTAGAATTAACAATGCCCCCATTAGCGCCCTCTAGAATTAACAATGCCCCCATTAGCGCCCTCCAGAATTAACAATGCCCCCATTAGCGCCCTCCAGAATTAACAATGCCCCCATTAGCGCCCTCTAGAATTAACAATGCCCCCATTAGCGCCCTCCAGAATTAACAATGCCCCCATTAGCGCCCTCCAGAATTAACAATGCCCCCATGTGTGCCCAGAAAATAATAGTAATGCCTCTATTAGTGCCCTCCAGAATTAACAATGCCCCCATTAGCGCCCTCCAGAATTAACAATGCCCCCATTAGCGCCCTCCAGAATTAACAATGCCCCCATTAGCGCCCTCCAGAATTAACAATGCCTCCATTAGAGCCCTCCAGAATTAACAATGCCCCCATGTGTGCCCAGAAAATAATAGTAATGCCTCTATTAGTGCCCCCCAGAATTAATAGTGTCTCCTTCTCTTCTTGGTGCAAAAAATAGAAAAAAAAACCAAAAACTTGTCTCATCCATTTGATGGCACCTCAGTGAACACTCACTGTTCACTGGCAGCTCAGGACAGGATCTGCACTCCAGATGTCTTACAGGTCCTGAGCTTCTACCAGTAAGCGTTGAGTAAGAGTAAGGGTGTTCACCACAGCGCCTTTAAGTGGTGGAGGTGAGTTTTTTTTTAACCGTGTGGGAGGGGGCGCTCCACAATGGAAGTTCTCATTAGTAATAGTCCTTGTAGGAAAATACCGGCAATTATTATTGCTAATAGAAAAAAATACTGGCACTAAATTACCGGATTGGCTGGTGAGATACCGGCCGGGTGGCAACTTTAATTAAACAGCGGCTTTCATCACCCATAGGATGACGTAAGCCCATGGTGTATCTACGGAGATGAATGCCACTGTTGGCGTCTGTCCATACCTCCATTCAATGTATAGTTTGTGAGAGGCAAAAAACGCAATGTGAACACAACCTATGCTGAAGATAGAGAAGTGCGTCCTTCCAACCCTGGTGACATGTGGTATCTCTCCTTGTCAGAGGAGGAGGATGCCATTACTCCTGCTCATCATCTCTTCTGACAAGCAGAGAAGGTGCAGAAGATTATGAGACAGCCTGCCACCAAAGCAGAGATCCCTCCACACCAGCAGAGAAACGCCGCATTCTGTCCACCTCTGAACACTTAGTAAGGGGAACGTAATATAGGGACAGAAAATAAACACTAGGTGGCGCTATAATGAATGTAATAATTATTTACTGTATCTTTTGGACCTTCCTGATTGCTGCTTCCTTAAATAGGTTTAATATGGCCAGACTTGTAAAGGAAAGCTTAGTTACCTGCTCCCCGCTCCTCCAGGCCTGTGATGCTCTGTTGGTTTAACCTCGATGTAAACATCTGGTAAGACGTGTGACCATGGGACTGGTTCCCTTTGTGTCATGTGACCAATAAGAAGAGCCGGTCACTGCTGCGGCCATTGACTGGTTGTGACAATATCAAACCAGATGTTGATATTGAGGGAGCGGAGCATCACAGGCCTGGAGGAGGATGAGCGGGAAGCAGGTAACTAAACTTTCCTTTACAAGTCCGGCCAAGTAGGGGGTTTGCCAATACCCACCCATTCTTGCACAAACCCTTTAATGATCCGACAGACCACTCATAGAGCGCTTCACCTCAGAGAAGTGAACATTGACATCGGCACAGTACAGTTTCCTGTCTGGCCTGTACGGTGCATGCTCATATCACAGAGAGGAAAGTGCAGGGCGATACTTTAGGGCCAGATGTGTTTATGTCGACACTGCCTGATCATGTCACTCAAAAGCGGAGCTGACCATCAGGGAAACTGAATAGAGCTTTTGGTGCAAGGGCACCACCCATGTTGCACCAAGAAGTTAATATGCATAAAGTAAAAATGCTAAGATCTCTCGATTGGGCCACAGATCAAGATGGAGAAAAAAAAGCATCTAAAAAGTATGTTGGAGTGCCACACTGTTATGTGATGACAGATTCCCTATAAGTCTTGGTTATACATACCCTGGGTAACAGTCCAGTACAGCCCCACAGGTGAAGGACCTGTAATTGATTGGAAGTTCTGTGTCATATTCTATCCATCTCCAGATCCTTCATTAATATAGATCTCTCTACACCCTTTCTGCAGCACAGACAGTCAACGAGCCTCTGCCACTCAACAACTTCCAGAAGGCGCTGGTGTCCGGCAGTATAGCACCTTTACTAGAAGCAGCAGGTAACTATACTGTCATGAAGGGAATCTAGTCTGGGCATAAGATTAAATGCGTTTCGCTACGCCTGGCAAATGGCGCAGTAACGTACACGTAGATATTTCATACTCTTTTTCTTCCACAGGTTTCGTGACCCAGCCCCAGCAAGGGACCTTCTCCCAGAAAGCGATGGTGTCCGGTCTGGGGCCACTAGTTCACCAGCTTCAGAGTTCTCAGGGTAACTAGTCATAAAGAGATGTGTGTGACTGTGAATACGGTTATATACTGAAATGCACCGTGCTGTATTAACCATTTTGGGACCTTGCAATTTTCTGTTTTTGTTTTTTTTTCACTTCCTGCCTTCCCCAAGCCATAATTTTTTTATTTTTCCATTCACGTAGCGGTATGAGGGCCTGTTTTTATGGCACAAGTTGTACTTTCTAATGGCACCATTTAATATTGCATACAATGTAGTGGGGAGCTGAAAAAAATACCAAATGGGGTGGAATTGAAAAAATATATTGTATATTTTTTAAAACTTTCTTTTTACTTTTATTTAAATTTCTTATTTAGCCCCATAGGGGACTTGAACAAGTAATCATTAGATCGCTTTTCCCACCCATTACTTTGAATCAGTACATTAGTGGATGGTAAATTTAGCAGGCCAACATTGGAATATACCTGTAATAGGCCTTGTAGCCTCATAGAGGCTCCAGCCTATTACATACAACAAACAGCTTCCCCCGATCTCAGTGTTGGAGAGCCAATGCTATCTTCACAATTTACCATGCCATCTGAGAGGTTAAATGTCTGCGATTGGCATTATTGCCGATCACAGTCATTAGCATTGAGTGTCTGTTGTATAAAACCGCAGAAACACGGCGGCTATGGTGCTCACTGCCCTTGCGAAGAAGCGCCATTTTTAAAGACTGGACTTGTACTGTACATGCACAGAAGAGGTTAAGTAGATGGCGCAGGGCCCATCCACCCAGATATTTAGCCACGTACTCCCTGAGTGGTGCAGTATTCACATGGGACTTGCCTTGTCAGAACTGCTGGACTACAATCAGGGCAATAAGAACTGAATGGAATATTGGATCACCATTGTGACCAAAATCTGGGTTCTCGCTTTGACACCAACAGACCTGTTGATGGAACAAGGCCAGTCTTAGGGCTGCAAGCGTCCATAGTCATGGAATACATCCAGACGACACCTTGCCCTCCTGACTGCCCCTTGCGGCTGACCAGACAAGGTGGAAGTATTTCATGTACTTTTCTCACCTCATACAATTTAACATTTTGTTTTCTTATTTTTCAGCCTTTGGAGCAGTTTCCAATCCAAATCCGCAACTCCCTGGCCCGAAATCGGATAATCCAAATCTCTCCAAGGAGAAGAAACCGCTCTTAGGACAAGCCCCGGCCGGATATTCAGGTATCTCAGTCTTTTGTATTAGTAATACCCCACTGTTAGATGGGACAATTTGTGGACCAGTTATCAGTTCTTCCCCCTGTGTGATCAGGGACACAACTGAATGGGGGAGCAATGATCACAATAGCGGCTATACATGAAAGACAATTACAATGTATATTTATCATGTTTATAGGCGCCGGAGCAGGCTCCAATCCGAATCCGCGACTCCCTGACCCCAGAACAGCTAATCCAAATCTCCCAGCACAAGCCCCGGGTGGATATTCAGGTATCTCACAGTTATGATATGTATTAGTAATACACTCCTGTTAGACGGGACAATCTGTGGGCCGTTATCAGTTCTACTCCCTGGGTGATCAGGGATGTGCTGCTGAATGGGGGAGCAGTGATCACAATGGCGGTCATTCCTCCCCCATAGTATTGGCCAGGTTTCTGAGCAGGGCTTCTCTCTTTGTGATCTCTGTGTGGTCTTATGGGGTAAAGAACTCAAAATTCAGGCGCGGTTATACATGGAGAGCCATTTACAATATATATACATTTATAATGTTTACAGGCGCCGGAGCAGGTTCCAATCTGAATCCGCGAGTCCCTGGCCCCAGAATGGGTAATCCGAATCTCCAAGGACAAGCCGCGGGCGGATATTCAGGTATCTCAGTCTTTTGTATTAGTAATACACCCTTGTTAGACGGGACAATTTGTGGACCGTTATCAGTTCTTCCCCCTGTGTGATAAGAGATGTGCTGCTTAATGGGGGAGCAGTGATCATGATGGTGGTCATTCCTCCCCCATAGTATTGGCCAGTATAGTAGTTCGATTTACACAAGCATTCATCAGTGTGGTTTCTGAGCAGGGCTTCTCCCTGTATGATGTCTATATGATAAGATGCAGGCACGGCTATACGTGGAGAGACAATTACAATGTATATTTATCATGTTTACAGGCCCCGGAGCAGGCTCCAATCCGAATCCGCGACTCCCTGACCCCAGAACAGCTAATTCAAATCTTCCAGCACAAGCCCCGGGTGGATATTCAGGTATCTCACAGTTATGATATGTATTAGTAATACACCTCTGTTAGACGGGACAATCTGTGGGCCGTCATCAGTTCTTCCCCTGTGTGATCAGGGTTGTGCTGCTGAATGGGGGAGCAGTGATCACGATGGCGGTCATTCCTCCCCCATAGTATTGGCCAGTGTGGTTTCTGAGCAAGTTTTTCTCTTTGTGATGTCTGTGTGGTCTTATGGGGTAAAGAGCTGAAAATTCAGACACGGTTATACATGGAGAGCCATTTACAATATATATATACATTTATAATATTTACAGGCGCCGGAGCAGGTTCCAATCTGAATCCACGAGTCCCTGGCCCCAGAATGGGTAATCCGAATCTCCAAGGACAGGCCGCCGGTGGATATTCAGGTATCTCAGTCTTTTGTATTAGTAATACACCCCTGTTAGATGGGACAATTTGTGGACTATTATCAGTTCTTCCCCATGTGTGGTCAGGGATGTGCTGCTGAATGGGAGAACAATGATCACAATAGCGGTCATTCCTCCCCCGTAGTATTAGCCTGTATATAGGTCGATGCAAACAAGCATTCGTTATTTTGGTTTCTGAGCAGGGATTCTCCCTTTGTGATGTCTGTATGATCAGATGGAGTAAATGGCTGAAAATTCAGGCGCGGTTCTACGTGGAGAGCCAATTACAATGAATATTTATCATGTTTACAGGCCCCGGAGCTGGTTCCAATCCAAATCCGCGATTTCCTGGCCCCAGAATGGGTAATCCGAATCTCCCAGGACAAGCCCCGGGTGGATATTCAGGTATCTCGCAGTTATGATTTACATTAGTAATACACCCCTGTTAGACGGGACAATTTGTGGGCCGTCATCAGTTCCTGCAGCATGAAAGGGACACGAATATTGGGAGCACATCCTCCTGTGTGATCCGGGTTGTGCTGCTGATACATGGGGGTTGCAGTGTTTTAGGATGACAGTCCTGTTTTAGCTCATCCACTTTTGACACCAGCACGGACTGGCAGTGTTCAGGACTGTCTCGAATTTTTGATCAATGTGAATGGTGGAGGAGGGAGATCTTTGAGTGTAGTTGAGGAGGACTCATTGACCCTTCAGGGAAGGTTTAGGAGACTAGTCTCTATCAGGTCACTGTGATCCGGAGTGTTTCTCCAATTTCTTTCACTGCACTTGTGTTGGAGGCTGTACGCAGTTCATCTTCATGGTGGACGTTCTCTGGATCAAGCATGTCTTCTGGTATAGCTTCTTCATCAGATGGCGGCTTAGAACAGGGAGTGCTGATTTTATTTTATACCTCCCATAACGACACCGATCAACACAGATCAAAAATCTCAGAGGTGGTCCCTGGTCCTCCGACTCTGGAAGGCTCGCTCATAACTGGACAGAGGAATAGATGGGGGGGCCAAGGCCGCAGCCAGGGTATAGTGTATGTGGGCGGCACTTCTGAGCCACGTGGGCTCTGCTGGAGGTAGTAGATCCAGGGAACTTCACAGACAGTAGCAAAGTCCAACAGTACTCTTTGCAGTAGTTAGGTGTAGGAACGCTGCACAGATGGTGGTATAGAAACCATAATCTCACAGTCACATAAGGGTCGTCTAGTCCACCACGCAGGCAAAATGGAGAGACTTCCAGGAAATAGAGCCATGAAACAAGCACCTCAGAGATATCCTTCTTCCTCCCCTGGAGCTATGGACGGATAGGTAGCGGCAAGCTAGCAGGTACATCTTATAGAGGGACTGCAGATGTCTCCATCAGTATCCTTAGGCAGCGCTGCAGGCCAGTACTGGCGGGATGAGGGGGGAGCACAACGGCCGCTCCGTCTTATAGAAGATGGTGGAGAGGCAGAGAAACACCGGCACTCCGACTGTGGACACCAGCACTGGACGGCAGTCACGTATGTAGTGCAAGGCCCGCTGGATCCAGTCAGAGCGCAGCAGGAGGGTGCAACGCTCACCGCGCCAAGCGATCCGAGTCCAGCACACGGCTGAGCCAACAGGGCACCGCTCGGTGCTGATGTAAAAAGGGCAGGCTGCAGGTCTAAGTACAAGGGATATAACCAGGGTAATAGGGCAGGGATCCGGGAGCTCAGCAAAGCACGTCTCCTCCGACATTTATCATTTATCATCATTGTTTGCAGGCGCCGGAGCAGGTTCCAATCCGAATCCGCGATTCCCTGGTTCCAGAATGGGTAATCCGAATCTCCCAGGACAAGCCCCGGGCGGATATTCAGGTATCTCACGGATTTTATTTGCATTAGTAATACACCCGGGACAATTTGTGGGCCATTATCAGTTCCTGCAGAATGAAAGGGGCACGAATATTGGCAGCACATCCTCCTGTGTGATCAGGGATGTGCTGCTGAATGGGGGAGCAGTGATCACAATAGCGGTCATTGCTCCCCCATAGTATTGGCCAGGTTTCAGAGCGGGACATCTCCCTTTATGATATTTGTGTGGTCAGATGGGGTAAAGAGCTGAAAATGCAGGGGCGGTTATACGTGGAGAGCCAATTACAACGTATATATATTTATCATGTTTACAGGTACTGGAGCAGGTTCCAATCCTAATCCGCGATTCCCTGGTCCCAGAATGGGTAATCCGAATCTCCAAGGACAAGCCCCGAGCGGATATTCAGGTATGTCAGTTACGATATGTATTAGTAATACACTCCTGTTAGACGGGACAATTTGTGGACCAGTTATCAGTTCTTCCCCCTGTGTGATCAGGGATACAACTGAATGGGGGAGCAGTGATCACAATAGCGGTCATTCCTCCCCCATAGTATTGATCAATGTGGTTTTCTTCTCCCTTTTTGATGTCTGTGTGGTCTTATGGGGTAAAGAGCTGAAAATGCAGGCGCGGTTATACATGAGAGCCAATTACAATATATATACATTTATAATACTTACAGGCGCCGGAGCAGGCTCCAATCTGAATCCACGATTCCCTGGCCCCAGAATGGGTAATCCGAATCTCCCAGGACAGGCCGCGGGCGGATATTCAGGTATCTCACAGTTATGATTTTATTAGTAATACACCTCTGTTAGGCTACATGCAAAACACGGATGCTGCCCATGTGTGTTCGCAATTTGGGGAACGGAGCGGACTGCCCATTATAGAGATGCGTATTCTTACCTGCAGATCGGACAAGAATAGGACGTGCTCTATATCTTTTGCACTGAGTGCTGTCCGCATCTCTCGTGGCCCGTTGAGGCGAATGGGGTCGTGTGCATGAGGCCTTAGACTGTACAATCTGTGGGCCGTCATCCGTTCTTATCCCTGTGTGATCAGGGATGTGCTGCTGAATGGGGGAGCAGTGATCCCAATAGCGATCATTCCTCCCCCATAGTATTGGCCAGGTTTCTGAGCAGGGCTTCTCTCTTTGTGATCTCTGTGTGGTCTTATGGGGTAAAAAGAGCTGAAAATTCAGGCGCGGTTATACATGAGAGCCATTTACAATATATATACTTTTATAATGTTTTACAGGCCCCGGAGCAGGCTCCAATCTGAATCCGCGATTCCCTGGTCCCAGAATGGGTAATCCGAATTTCCCAGGACAAGCCCCGGGCGGATTCTCAGGTATCTGACACTGTGACTGTGCAGCTCAAATCCTTAAAATTCAGAGGTCGCAGTATCATTCCCTGGCTAATAGATGGCGTTCCCTCTATGATGTCTATATGATTGCGGGCCTGTCACCTCTCCGGACTTGTTTTAATCCATTCCCCATTTAATGACAATTCTGGAGCATCTGTTCATCGTGTCATTCCTCAATTATTCATCATGGAAGTGTGTGCAAAATTTGGCCACTAAGTCTTATCATTCTCCCTTTCCCACTCTGCTGTTGTCCGATCATTGCTGACAGAAGGGAATGGCGAAACATACATTTCCAGGAGGAACAACAGAGGAATGGCACATTGTTTAGTTCATGTAGTAGCATATAACTTGCAGTTAACCGCATGGGGCTGCTTTCTGAGCGCTGCAGGGGCCCTGTGTGCAGAGACAGGCCTTTCACCTCTTCTAAACAATCACGTTTTTGTCTTACAGGCCCCAATATGCGTTTCGGTCACAATCCACAAATTCCTGGTGCCAGACTTAACAATCCGGATCCCTCTAAGCAACAAAGGCCCTTCGGAGGGCAATCGGCGGTCAGAAATCCAGGTATTCCCCACACCAACAACTATGGAGTGGTTTTCCCATCTGGACATTAACCCCTTTGTGACAGCCGATATGCCATTTTACGGTGGTCATTAATGAGCTTTATTCTAGGCCGTCTTCTTACGGTGGTCTAGTCTAAAGTCTGTATTACAACTGCCAATTTTTTCGGCAGATGATTGTGAATGAGCATTTGTTGGCGATCCTCTTGCAGTGTAATTCTGCCTCTGATTGCCTCTCGATCACAGGGCAATCCAAATCTTTTGACATGTGAATAAATTATCATTTGCAGGTGGCATATCTTGTTGTCTAATAGCGATCTGCCACTGGCAAACCACTAGACAGTATGGGGATGAGTGATGGCATAGCGATCATTCCTCCCCACGTTGTGCATGTAATGGCAGCGGTCTCCTCTGCTACTGAGCAGGTGATTTCTGGGCAGGTATGCTTCCCTCCCGACAACTATCTAACACATCTGGCTATGTAATACAGCCTTGAGTGCTGCATGGGCCTCCGTCCTAATGTCCAAGACCAGCAGGAGCGCCGATGTGGGCCATTTAACCCTTTAGATGCTGCAGCCACTACTGACCACGGCATGTAAGAGGTTTAGAGCGAGAACCAGTCTAATATGGCAGCTGGGAACCTAGTGAAGACCCAGGCCACGCCTACAGTGTATGTATTCTGGCGCCGCCTGCTGGTGACTGTCAGTATAGCACTAACAGTATAATATACTATACTGCATTAACAATACAAAAGATCGCTTTGTGGTGCTACTAAATGGTTAAAAAAAGTAAAATAAAGTTATAAAAAGTTATAAAAAGCTTTTCAATGGAACACATTGCAACAGTAAAGCCCCCTCCACATGTGATGTGCCCTCACTGGGTGGCTAGGGATTGAATAGGGGGACAGGACGTCTGTATGAGGAAAGGAGGGTGACGTATAAATAATCACCCGTGTGTTTCTTTACAGAGCAGTACACCCAGGCCCAATGGCAGTCCCAGTTTGGTGGAGAATCTGGATCAGGTATCGGACCTCTTGGCATTTGTTCATCTCTTGCAGATCTTAACCTGTTGGTTACTGGCAGAAGCTTTCTAACAATAATTAGATGGAGGATCTATAAGATGCATAGAGAATGCTGGGCCGATCGTCCCTAAGAGAAGCACACTAGTGATGAGGCCGTATGGGCGGAGCATTGTCAGCCTCTCTTGGCCAATCATATTGATGGGTGTGTTATTGGTGATGCTGGTTGGCCGAGAGCCACTGACACGCCACATGCCCTTCCTAGCGGGTGTAGTTAGTGATGGTTCTTATAGACATCCTTATGTTATGAGGTATCCCATAAATAACTGGGAGCGGTGGCCTGATGGGCTGGGGTGGGGGTTACCATAGTGACATAGAACTGGATATCTCTTGTCCTTAGATTTAGGCCTCATGCGCCTGACTGTAAACAAAACGCGGATATCAGCCACGTGCATGCCGCCATTTTTTAAAAAATTTCCATTGAATAGATGTGCTGTGCGAATCTGTTGTGGCCCCACTAAAATCAATAGGTCTGCGTCCAGTCCGCAAAAACAGTGAATAAATAAGTGTGTGTTCTTTGACAGAATCTCAGAGTGAGCAGCCTACAGGTTCTGCCGGGGTCTCGTCAGACAGACGCCAAGGCACATTGCCCAACCAGAATCCTCCTAAACCTGGCGTCTACCCGGCCGGAATCCTCAAAAACAGAACAGCGAACCCACCCTAGTTCCTGCTCCTAAAACAGGTAAACGTTATGTAAGTGATGTGCCATGAAGACGCCCCCTGCTGTCAGTTTTCATTTTTTTCTTCCTATATTCATATTTTCCCCACATTTTATTCCTCATCCTTTTCTTCCACCTTCCTCCTTAATCTTTCTCCTTTTCTTGTTACCTTCATTATTCCCATCCCTTCTCTTCCCTGTTGCTCATCATCACTCGTCCTTCTTCCCCCCCTTTCCATTCTCTCCTAATCTTCCTCCTCTTACTGCTCTCTCCTAATCTTCCTCCTCTTACTGCTCTCTCCTAATCTTCCTCCTCTTACTGCTCTCTCCTAATCTTCCTCCTCTTACTGCTCTCTCCTAATCTTCCCCTTACTGCTCTCTCCTATTTCCCCCCTTACTGCTCTCTCCTAATCTTCCCCCCTCTTACTGCTCTCTCCTAATCTTCCCCCCTCTTACTGCTCTCTCCTAATCCTTCCCCCCTCTTACTGCTCTCTCCTAATCTTCCCCCTCTTACTGCTCTCTCCTAATCTTCCCCCTCTTACTGCTCTCTCCTAATCTTCCCCCCTCTTACTGCTCTCTTCCTAATCTTCCCCCCTCTACTGCTCTCTCCTAATCTTCCCCCTCTTACTGCTCCTCTCTCGCCTAATCTTCCCCCCTCTTACTGCTCTCTCCTAATCTTCCCCCCTCTTACTGCTCTCTCTCCTATCTTCCCCCCTCTTACTGCTCTCTCCTAATCTTCCCCCCATCTTATGCTCTCTCCTATCTTCCCCCCTCCTACTGCTTTCCTAATTTCCCCTCTTACTGCTCTCTCCTAATCTTCCCCCCTCTTATGCTCTCTCCTAATCTTCCCCCCTCTTACTGCTCTCTCCTAATCTTCCCCCCTCTTACTGCTCTCTCTAATCTTCCCCCCTCTTACTGCTCTCTCATCCTATATCTTCCGTTCTCTCCTAATCGTCCTCCGCTTACTGCTCTCTCCTAATCGTCCTCCGCTTACTGCTCTCTCCTAATCGTTCTCCTCTTACTGCTCTCTCCTAATCTTCCTCCACCTTCTCTCTTCCATCTTGTGGTGATATAACAATATGGCGTCCATTGTGTGCTCATGAACCAGCCCCTGCTGATCACCAGTAACTCACTTTCACCATCCTGATTTTTGCAGATCGTTTCCATCTTGATGAGGAAGTCCAGAGGCAGCCATGTTATCAGGAGCAACGCGTTATGTTCATGTTAATATGACACGTCACTATGTACAGTTATTACTTGTGTATAACATTTCATGAAAGGGGTTTTCCAGGAGTTATATCCATACTGAATGTTGATCAATACTGATCTGCTGTTGGGGGCGCTGCAGCCTCTTCACTGGATTCCAGGCACAGCGCTGCTCTTTATGTAGTGGCCATTCTGGGTATAGCGGCTCAATGTCATTCACTAAAATGGGACTACATGACAGGTGAAGTTAAAGCTTTTGTATTGTGGCCTCTTCTAACGGCTTATGGTCAGGGATGCTGGGAGTCGGACCCCTGCCCATGTGATACTGATGACCTATCGTGATTTTAGGTCATAAATGTATAACTCCAGGAAAACCCCTGTAAACCATCTGCGGTTGTCCGGGGACTTGTATATAGTTTTAGAACTTTCTTATTATTCTGTTTCAGGAAGACATTTTTTTTTCCAGTAAAATGTGACCTGAAAGCTGAGATTTTCCTTGTGCCATTTATTTGTGTGACTGTTTCTAGCAGTGCCACCTGGTGGTCAAAACGTGTGAAATTTCATAGATTTCAGTGGGTCGACAGAGCTTCCACTATCCCCCCCTTCACTTATTGGTGTCCCCGTCCCTATTGAGACACTTCCACCACAACCAGTTCTGTTTGAAGATATGAAAATTAAAGGTTTAAGGAATTAGTGAAATTAGAATAAAACTAGATTTTTGTCTCCCAGACCCAGCAACACTCTTGTTTGTAGGCAGTATCTGGTTTGGAGGATGAACTACAAATACCACGGTGCAGCCATCTTACATTACACTGAGGCTATGTTCCGGACAGCCTTACCTTTCCATGGTGACAACCACGTCCTTCAGAAGACATGATGGATCTCCATTGCAGCCAACTTCTTCTGTCTCCTCCAGCTTCCGTAAAGGAGGATCTCACTTGGTGGTCCGCAGCCTGGGACCTTTCAGCTATGGCTATGAGATGCTGGGGATTTGTTGTCACAGATTTTCACCCAGAAAATCTGTAGACTCGTACAGTATCAGCAAAGCAGATGAAATATGCATACAATGACTTTCGGTGTGGATTTGAAGGCAGCGGCAGGCCAGTTTATGCTGTGGATCTGTACTGCGGATTTCATCCTTTGCAGTGGAGAGGGTGAAAATCCACCGGTATTGCTGCCGCAAAACACAATGTAATGCATGCGGTTTTTGCTGATTTTTGCCTCAGATCTGCAGCAGACTTGTCCGCTGTATGTGGACGTACCCTATAACTCCCAGCAGTCTTTGGCTGTCAGGGTATCCTTGGTGAAATAGCAGAGCAGCAGTGTGATTTGTGCTCTGGAGAGCTGACTGTCTACAGACTGCTCTGTCCAACCAGTTTGACATTGGGGGAGAGTTAGGAGACCCCCATACACATTAAATGATCGGACGGTCCTGCTGAAATGGGCTCAACCACCATGCATCTAATGGGGGTCTCTATTTGATGTCATTAGGGGGACCTTCCTCTTCTAGGTGGCCTATGTGACTAACGGTGCTGTGGAAAACACTATACACAATACCAGTAGTCACTACAGAGGGGTGAGGATCCTGTGATGAACCTCTTGTGGTTTACATTTAGGAAGCAGGGGTCTCCCCCTCCTCTAGATGACCACAGACTAAGAAGAAGAAGACCCGTCTATGGGCTGAGGTTAGCCTCTGATGACTCATGGAGCAGTCCCATTTTATAGCTGGAGATATTAGGGTAATTCCTTGCTACAAGCATGCAAGACTGTAAATAATCTCCCACCTCCGCAGATCTCTGGTATGTCCCGCTGCTTACATATTGCCCCGTGTATGTTCCCCGTACCTGTGCTCCAGTCTCTTTACTCCCTCATTAGTTCAGTTTGCAGCAGCATTGGGGGTGAGTGGAGCGGAGTCCTGTGGTTTGCCCACCTGTGGGGGGAGAATAATTTGTGACATTTTGGAGATCATCATTAATAAAGTCATTTCCATGATGCGTTCAGTTTTGTATTGTTCTTGTCGATTCTCGTTTTATCGTTTTTATAATACAAAAGACATTAAAGGGGTTGTCCCACGAAAAATATTCTACAGTTTTCAAACCAGCTCCTGGATCTGAATACTTTTGTAATTGCATGTAATTAAAAATTTTGTACAGCTACTGAGTTATTCAGTAAAATGTATCTGTATAAAACCACTTAATTTCTTATTTCTTTGACCTATACACTGAGAAGGCCGTACATCCTCAGTTTCAACTTTTAACTGTCTCCTGAGCTGTGATAGGGAGAGCTGAGACACGCCCCCTGAGCTGTGATAGGGAGAGCTGAGACACGCCTCCTGAGCTGTGATAGGGAGAGCTGAGACACGCCTCCTTAGCTGCAGCAGAAAAGACACTCCCCTTGAGCTGTCAGCTTGATATGAATCTAGCAGAGCGATGAATGTGGAAATCCCTGGATCCATGTGAGGTACAGGGTTGGTTCTAGCTTTGTTAAAAAGAGGTTGTCACGTACTATGATGTCTGATTTTCATTTTTTACATTATTCATGGGATAACCCCTTTAAAGCATAAATCAGTGCTCCAACTCGACCAGGCCCGGATCTGAATGTGATCATTTCCATGTACATATAAACTCTGCCCATCAAAAACACATGGGCATAGCTTAAAAGATCCATATGTGCTCCAAAACATGGCGCCTCAGGAATGTGTGGGGAGCGACCCTGTGACCCAAGCCTCGCACTCCCTCATGAATCAGTTAGTACGGCCTCACAGCAGCACCAAGGTGCCCAGACCTTCTTGTACCTAGCGAACGACTTAGGAGTGGTTGAGCCGAGTTCCTCAAGTCTGGTAACCTGTCCAGTGGGTGATCGAGGAGCAGTCAGTTGCCTCAAATAATAAGGAATCATCGCTCCACAGTTTAGCATTTGATCCCGGAGTGAGCCCAGAAATCCGAAACCTGCAGAGACCTCGCCCAAACTAAGAAGGGTGCCTTTGTCTCATAAATTAAGTTTTTCATATGAAAGTCTAATAATACAGTCCATGATAGGACCTATGGGGCCCAGGGGCATAAATATTGAGGGACTGGAGGAGATTGGTGGTGCAAGGCTACAAGATAAGAATTCTTCAGCCAGGGTTCAGAAAGGAAAGCTCATGTTTGGAAGCTGATGGGGAACAGAATAAATGGTTTAAAAAAAAAACAAAAAAACTTTATTATACCAAGTGTAAATGGGTATTCTATATCATATTGGTGGGGGTCCGACTCCCAAACAGCTCTGCTCTATAGACTGTTTTGTAGCTATGAATGGTACTGCAGTAAAATGGGATCAGTGCAGCAGTACCACTCACGGCCACTACTCCCTGTATGGAGCTGTAGCTGATTGGTGGGGTTACCAGGAGTCAGACGATCACCGATCCGATACTGATGACCTTACAGACCCGGAAACCTGTTCAATATAAGCAGTAATTAAATCTTCCCTTTCACAGATCAAAGAGGATCTTCACCAAAATGTTTTTGTACCAATATAAAGGAGTGAACGCCACTGCCCCTGATTGATCCTTACCTGCCCGGAAAGTTTTAGTAGCCTAATGGTTTTGGGCATGTGATCTGACCTGTTGTCACCTCCATAGTCTCCGATGTTTAGGGCAGCGGGGATAGCTGTGATGTACAGTATATGATCACTCCTTTTTAGTGTCGAAAGTATAGCTAACATTAGATCGCTGATCTATGATGTATTTTTTCAGCCATGTAACATTTATTCTAGTTTCTGTATGTGATTACGGGGGCGGCCATCTTGCCTGAGTGTTGTGAGCAGGACCTGTGCAGAGAGAGGGAGGAGGTGCGCTGTGACCACTGCAGTCCTGCCAGTGATGATAATGAGATGACTGCTGAGAAGTCCTCTCTGTGGCCAGCGTGAAAACTGCAGCATTTCAAGATTATACAAATAATTACCCTAAAACCTTGATCTCTCCTGACATGTCTGTTTTAGTAACTACTTGCATTCCCCATGTAATAATCGTTCTGGAACATCTTTTCATATAACTCTGGGTTGTTCTGTTCCTTACTTATAACTATTAGAAATGTAAGAATGAATCTGCAACTGGGTGTTACCGATAGGGTGGGGTGTACCTGCATAGTCTGACGCTGTCCGATCAGTGCTGCCAGTATAAGACTGAAGGGAAACCCCATTCCTTGTAGATTGATTAATGAACTTCCAGTAGCAATAACTGAGGAAGAGAGAATCATGGAGTGATATAAACAAGCACTCGTTATTACACAGGGAATAAAACTAGTCAATAAGACAGACACATCAGCAGAGGCGACCGGTCCTCTTTAAACAATCGGTCATTTTCTGATGACATTCCCTTCAGCTCCCCCTAGTGGTGGCCACCGGCAGACAGAATTTGATGACTATGCAGGGAATTTGGAGCTCTGTTATCAGATCTATAAATACTGATGTTGATCCTATATTTGGGATGCAGGGGTGAAAACCCCGCCAACGTGGCGATTAAAAATGCTTTTATTTTTTAATGGCAGCAAAACTGGAGTTTAAATATAAAAGTGCTTTACGTGCAGGCATGTAAAACCGCGATGATCTTCACTTTGGCGCATCCTGGTGCCTCAGAAGGTCTGGAACATGCCGCCCAGTTGCTATTTCTGCCACCTTAAATTGTGCTCCAAGGTGGAGCGACGCTTTAAAACTGTCCAGCAGGTGACGCGGCCGATGCCCTAAATATAATTGGCGTTGTGTAGCTCTGTGTCCGGTGACATCCTGCGCTCGCTCCTTGCATCAGAAATGTCAGCTGTAGGACTTCAGCCTGATCTGCAGCTCGCTGGCTTCCCCTACATCTGTTTCAGTCTTTTTTTAGCCCCCTCTAGTCTCTCCCCCTTCCCTCTCTCACACACCCTATACTGTACGTCCTCCATCCTGCAATAACATATGCACTGAGCACGGCCGAGGCCAAACACAGTTGTTCAAGCGCAGAGCAGGTGCCAATGTCCACTGATTTATCTCCCCTCTGGTATCTCCGGAGCCCTGCTGAGACCAACTGCACCCACCCTCTCCCAAAAAAAAGGTGGTCCTAGATGAGGGTACAGGGCTGGGAGAAGTGCGGTGGGCTCACTTCATATCATTCTACTGATATTGGGGGTCAGCCGGAGACGGGATGCAGGTTTAATACGTTCTGTTCATCGCCACCTGCAGCAATGGCTCCAGAATTAAGTGTCATGGACGAGTGACGCCCAGAGCCCAAATACGGCGTGCCAGGTAAGTGACCTCTAACCTGCGCTGGTCTTATTTTCTTCTAATTTAATTATTCTTTAATTGTATTCAAATGGTAAAAATGAAAAAGTGATCAAAACTTTGAGGATATGTCAAATAATATATAGATTTTAATGATATAATTTTATATTTTTTAAACTATAATTCTAATATTTATTTAATGTATGTATTTTACATTTTCCCTTTTTTTTAAATATATAATTTGTTGTATATTTTTAATATATAATTAATGTTTCTGTATATTTCTGAACTGTGAATTAGTTTTTTTTAGTTTTAATTGACCCCATACATTTACATAGATTTATTCACATTTTATTTTAATGAAAAAAGGAAAATAAAATTAGTATATATAATATATATATATATATATATATTATAGACACACACACACAAAAATGTATGGCTAACGCTTTTATTTATTATTTAATTATTATATTATTATTATTTTATTTTTAGTAGGTCTCCATATGTGTATTGCAGATTTAAAAAAAAAAAATTACAAAATTGAAAGCAAATTTTGCAAAATTAAAGGCAATATTTCACAACATTTGAATTTAAAAAAATTAAATTTAATAAGAATTTTAGGATTATTCTATATCTACTATATTGGAAGGGTTTTTTTTACGCTATTATAGTGACACCAAATAAAATTTTGTGAAAATTTAACCTAAATTATAAAATAAAACAAAAAAAAAAATGCTCATGCACACGAACTTATTTTCTTTCCGTGTCCATTCTGTCTTTTATGCAGACTATATACCGAACCATTCATTTCAATGGGTCTGCAAAAAAAAACCCGAAAGTTACTCCCTGTGCTTCTATTTCCGTATGTCAGTTCTGCAAAAGGTAGAACATGTCCTATTATTGTCCACATTACGGACAAGGATAGGACTGTTCTATTAGGGGTCAGCTGTTTCGTTCTGCAAAATACGGAACGCACATTGATGTCATCCGTAATTTTTGCGGATCGCAAATTACATACGGTCGTGTGCCTGAGCCCTAAGTCTGGGTACAGATCTGCTAGGAGCTGACGGCCCCTGTCCACAGGTTTGATTCTCCCCACACTTGTTATCCTTGGACTATGTGAGCGCGGCTCGGATGTCACACATGCGGCTCGGTGGTGTGGTCTGCCCCAGCTGCCCATGAAACCACACAACCTGCCAAGCTGTGAATTCTCCCTCCCGCCCGTCACTTTGTTTCTGCCTATTTGTACAGGAGCTTACAGGCAAACATGAAAGCAGCTGTGACCAGGAGGGCGGATTCCTCCATTCACTCTCAAATCCAAAAAGTTTCAAAAATATTCTACTTTTACCTTTTCTAATGGTGATTATTTCTAATGCTGTGACCTGTACGCCAAGTCAGTACCCTGGGAAAGCACACTGGACTGGGGTGCACGCTCTGACTTCTGGAGGAATGGTTCAGGGTGACAGCAGCTGCTCGGGAACATGGCAGGAATTTGCCTTTGACAGTTCAGTCCCGTGGAGGGCGCTGGGGGGCGACCACCGACTATAGCAGTCATTACAGGAATCACACGGAGATGTAAACCCCGGGGCAGACGATGTGCCACTTAGCTGTGAAGAGGATGGTGATCTGTGGAGACACCTGGTGCCATAAAAGTCCAGCTCTACTTGATGATTTTACTCCATTTTTTTTTATTATTCACGTGCAGGAAGTTATGAGATTAAGATAAAAAAAAGTCCTTTTTTTCCTGAAACAGCGCCACTTTTGCCCACTGGCTGAGTCTGGTAGTGCAGCCCCAATATCACTTATGTAGTCCTGACCCAACTAACTATTCTAAAGTAAATGTATGGGGAAAGCAATGATTGTTCAAAATCACCCAGCAGCACAGATGATTTCAGGAGAGGAGTAGTGGGGCACTGTCTATTGCCTTAATTATGTTAGAGAGTATATGGCTTCACAGCAGCACAGAGTGTTTTAGTGTCTAGCGAGGTGCAGGGATCTGTTCACTCATCTGATTTGCAGGGAGATCGCAGATAATGAATGGAAGAGGCTTCACAGCAGCACAGAGGATTTCAGGAGAGGAGTAGTGGGGCACTGTCTTTTGCCTTAATTATGTTAGAGAGTATATGGCCTTGTGTGACAAGGGCTGTCCCATTATCTGAGCGGAATGGTGAAACATGAGGACAGACAGTGAGGGGAATAGGAATCACAGCAGCACAGAGTATTTCTGCAGAATGTGATCTGTCCACTTATATGGTTAAATGCATGAGGGAGGGTATGGAGGCAATAGATTTGAATGGAAGAGGCTTCACAGCAGCACAGAGTGTTTTAGTGTCTAGCGAGGTGCAGGGATCTGTTCACTCATCTGATTTGCAAGGAGATTGCAGATAATGAATGGAAGAGGCTTCACAGCAGCACAGAGTATTTCAGTGCAGTGGTCTAGCGAGATGCAGAGATCTGTCCACTCATCTGATTAAATGCATACGAGGTGGGGGATGGAGACAACATAGAGATCACAGACAATCTGTGAATGGAAGGGGCACCACAGCAGCACAGAGAATGTCAGGAGTGACACACAGAAGCAGAGGGAGGTATGATGGAGATCAGTCATGTCACTGAGTCACTTCTGCATCAGTGAAAGGTAAGACGGCCTCTGACGTGAAGGTCGCCCCCACACGTCCAGCCAGTGAGTAACCTCACACGTGTGTGGACAGTGAGTACTTCGTGCAGGTGACACCGTCATCCAGGAGCGGGAAATCCTGTCCCAAAATAGAAGTCCTGTAAGGAACCAGTACATTCCAGTGCCTTCCCACCACTGGGCAGCAACTGAGCAGATCACAATTAGTGGTCCTGCAGGAGGAAGCGGGCCGAGGTCTTCCAGAACAGAGTGAGGTTACTGGGGCTAATTATATAAAGAGGGGAGTCCAGAGAATAACCCCCCCCATTATTTCTATAAGGAAATGTGGAAAGAGGTTGTGAAAAAGTTACATTTTTTCCCCTCCTGCAATGAGATGATGGTAGGGTCGACCTCTCCCGATACTACAGTCCTACAGGGCAATAAGTGTCCCTACAGCACCTCCGCAGGAGAAATGAGGAATTACACGGCTCCCACTGGACTGAATGGGCTATTCAATGAATACATGGAGATGCTGGGACCCCCTCCCCCAATTAATGCAGCTACCTCAATGTCCACACAGTTGTATGACGGTACGCAGCTAAATATCACTGGGTCGTATTAATATAGGACTTGGCCTGGAGCGCTCAACCTGTTGAACAGCTGCGAGCAGCCCTGATACGAGCGGATTAGTGATGCATTTCATAGCCTGTTCCCCAGAGCTCGACTTGACAGATCCAACATGGCCGCTCCTCGGCACCTGGCTGGAGTAGAAGGGTCAGATGCTCTCCGTCCCCCGACACCTCGCCGCTGTGATTACGTCTGTGCGCCATTAACATCATTCTGGGTTTAGGACTCCCAGTAAAAGCAATATGCGACCAGAACCATATACCGTCTTCATCCTAAGCGGCTAAACTGACAAAAATGTGTCCGTGCTGGGAGGGTGCACCTAGCCTTTCTGCTGTCTGAGGCGAAAACTGAAACAGCCCCCCCTCCCCATTGCCAATGGTCCTTCCGCTGCGCCCCTCTTGCTCCTACCTGGTGCAGCCTGAGGCAATCGCCTCACCTCGCCTCATTGGTGGTGCGCCCCTCCCTGCCTGTGTCAGATTTGTCATTCAGGGGCCTAGTAAAGCCTAGTGACAAACCCTGAAGGAGTTGTCATGGTGGCTGCGATGGCTGTCACCCAACTTTACCAAAATCCTGACTGGCAAATGTGGCTGGCAAGGCAGAGGCATAACCAGGCAGATTTGTAATTCAGTAGTCTGGAAAGTTGGGTAACAGAGGCTGTATTAGTTGTCACTAAGCTTTCTCAGAATCCTGAAAGGCTGAAGCACACACCCCGTGTATGTATTGCTACCTAACAAGGCAGATTTGTCATTCTGGAGTCTGGAAAAGTTGGGTGAGATGTAACGATGTCTGTATTCACTGCCACCCAACTTTCCCAGACTCCTGAGTGGCAAATATCTCTAGCAAGGTATATCACCTACTTATGTATAACTGTTTAACATAGCAGACGTGCCATTCAGTAGTCTGGAAAAGCTGGGTAGCAAACCCTGAGCCATCTGTAATGACAGTCATATTGGTTATCACTCAGCTTTCCCAGAATCCTGAATGGCAAACATATCTAATGAGGTATAAAAACATCCCCTAAGAGACATGCAATGGTGTCTATATATGTAAATATACATATTCACCCAGCTTTTCCAGAATCCTTACATGCCGAGCCAGATACATCACTTGTCCATTTATTGTAACACAGCAGATTTGCCACTCAGAAGTCTGGAAAAGCTGGGTGACATACCTGGAGGAGCTGTAATGGGCACTGTATTATTTGTCACCCAGCTGAACCATAATCCTGAATGGCAAAGATATCCTGTGAATGTATTACTGCATAACTAGGTTCAGTTACCATTCAGGAGGCTAGAAAAGCTGGGTGACAAATGAACAGGGACCTATAATGGGGAATGTATTAGATGTCACCCAGCTTTCCCAGATAGTACTTAGAAACACAAGGAATATTGTACACTGCATGGCTCCAGTGCAGGAGATGGCGGCACGGCCGGCTCTGCCCCCCACCTCGGCTATTTCTACCACCCCCTGCCAGGTGCATGTTTTAATTGGCCCTGTCCGGAGCGGGATCTAAATTTAGAGTACGCTTGTTGCCTTACCAAAATAAATGTAAGCCGGGGGGCAGCGCTTCACACAAGGGGCGAGGGGCTTATTACCAAACCAGCAAACTGCATTATGGGTAATTCCCTGACATAATACCACTATGGCTCCTACATAGTGTATTTCAGTCAGTGATGTTAGTGGAGGGCTAAGAAAGCCGAAATCTGCAGGTGGGAGACAGGACGGAGGGTGCAGGGGCTGTGCGCTTCTACAAGGCCTGGGCGACTACGTGACTACAGGACAGTGTACACATAGGATGAGTACAGGGCCTCACATTTTAGGGGTTGTACAGCCTGACCCTTAGGGTCCATTCACACGTCCGTAACGGTTTTGAGGTCCGCAAATTGCAAGGATATCGGCTGTGTGAATGTAGCCGGCGCTATGACAGAAATGTCTATTCTTGTCCGTGATTGCAGACAAGAATAAGACATGCTCTACATTTTTTGCGGGGCCACGGAACAGAACTACGGATGTGGAGCGCGCACTGTGCGCTGTCCGCATCTTTTGCGGCCTCATTGAAATGAATGGGTCCACACACGTTACCCAAAAAATTGCCAGAACAACGGACGTGTGAATGCGCCCTTAAAGGGGTTGTATTGTACTATGAAGGCACCTTAGCCCCTCCACAGGATAGGGTTAAGTGTCCGACCACTGGGGTCCCATCCAATCAGGGGAAGGGGTCCCTTTTGAATGGAGCATGTGCCCTGCGCTCTGAGGTAGCTGAGCGCTTAGACTCGGCTATCTCCGGCAGTCCTATAGAATTTAAAGGGGTTTTCTGGAATTTTGATAAGTCATCAATATCTGATTGGTGGGGGTCCCCCCAATCCGTGTAAGAAGATGTGCTTCTCTAGCCTTCTAGAGTGTGATGTGACATCAAGTTCATTGGTCACATGGCCTAGGCGCAGCTCAGTCTCATTCAAATGAATGGAGATGAGCTGCAATACCAGACCTAGCCACTATACCATGGGTGGCGCTGTGCTTGCTTGGAAGAGGTGCTGACCAGAGCTCCAGTGAGCACCAGACGTTCTTCAAATCGCTGGTCGGCAGCATGCTAAGGGCTAATGCACACGACCAGTGCCGGCCCGTGCCCATATTGTGACTCACATACGGCGGGTCCGCAATACACGGGCACTTCAATGGGTTCGCAATCCGGGAGATGCGGAGCGGAGGCACGGATCGGAACACCATGGAAGCACTACTTTTTTGCGGTGCGGACTCTTGGATGCGGATCACGGACCCCATTTAAATTAATGGGTCCGCGTTCCGCATGCGGTGGCCACAATGTCAGTGCCCGTGCGTTGTGGACCGCAAATTAAGGTCCACAGCACGGGCACTGACTGCACACGCTCATGTTCATGAGCCCTAAGAGTCAGACCTCCGCCAATCTCATACAGAAGATCTATCCTGAGCATAGGCCATGAATATAAAAATCCCAGAAACCCCTTTAATGGAGCAGAGGACATGCATGCAGATCAGAGAGGAGCATGTGATCAGTAGGGGCCCCGCCCCCAGCAGTCGTACCCCCACCTATCAGACTCTTATTTCTTATCCTTTGGATAGGCGATAAGTTGTCTTCATGGGACAACCCCTTTAACCCCTTGTTGGTGATAAATGTATGATTGCTGAGGGCTTGGACTGTTGGGATCTCCACCGATCACTATGACTGGGGTCCGAGCTCCTTGTTCTTGTCCCATAGACTGTGAATGAATCACCACTGATCATGCTTGACCTCTGCTCCATTGAAGCTCCTCCCCATTCCAGTAATGGTGTGGGCCCTAATCCTGGAACCCCAGTGATCAGACATTTATCACCTATTCTGTGGATAAAGGGTTTGCCTCGGGTCTCAGGAGCTTCAGGTCACACAATCGTGTTTAATAATAATAGGACCAATCTGCGTTCCTCTCATTTCCTCCTCTTTGACTTGGCATGGACCAGGACTGACAAAGATCAAGGCTTCTGCTGTCCATACCGGGAACCTGTTGATCATTAGCTTTGTGTGTGTGGTGGAAGCAAACTATGGCTATTGCTCAATGACTGCAGAGAGAGAAGCTTTATAGGATCATTTCGGGGGGGAGAATATTTTTTATATTTTTTAAAACCCACAATTTGGTCAACTGGAAGACGATGCCTTGTGATGGCCTATCTCCTTGATGGATTACCCTGTAGACTCAACCTTGTAGATGAGGACTCACCACCACGGGACTTCTTCTTGGGTTCCTAATGACCTAGGGATTGGACCCTGTAGGACAGAAGACTCCAGTGAGGTTTTTATTTCAGGCCGAGCCGATGCCCTTATGTGTTGTGTGTGAAGGGCAGTTTGGTTTTAGATCGAGTCCTTAAACTGACAGCCACCGAAGCTCTCGAAATCCTTGTAGATACAGAAGGACAGCTGCTTCTGAAAGTCCCGGATTATCACTCTTATGGAGGAGGACACGACAAAAGAGCAGAGGGGGGTGAACGCCGGCTGTCTTTGAAATATATTTCAGGTGGACGGAGATTGTGTTTTTCCAACCTCTATACTTGCCAGAGGACAACGTGGTAATCAGAAAACATGCCCCATAGTCAGTCTGGACTAACAGGACTCATATTTCGAAGTAAGGGTATGTTTATGTTGTGTTTGCCGTGTATGTTTGGCTTATGCACTCGTCAAATACATCCGCTATTCCCCTAAAGGAGGCCAAAAGGGCAGTATATGTTTGTTGAAAATGGGAGCCTATGGGTGACATACTGGGGGCCACCATATGGCTGAGCTATACGGTGAGAAATCCTCTCGGCGTAAACCTGGTTTCTGATAGTTATGGAAGTTCTTCATCCATTCTTCTTGTCTTGGTCTGACTGGAGTGGCTAAACTGGTCCTCCAGCCAAGCTTATTAAAGGGGGACTCCTCATCAATTTTTCCAATGAAAATGTACCATTCCTTCTTGATATAAAGATGGAGGCCTAAATCTTATAACGTCCACTGCTGCCTTCTGCTTGTAATAATGTCTTATTATTGCTCGCGTTGAGGAGTCTCCTGGTGACCTGGAGATGTTGGCCGGGCCTCAGAGCTGTTGTCAGAGCCGTCCCCTTCCTCTGATCTTGGCGGTGTGCCAGGGCCCCTGTTGTTGTAAAGTTTACATTGTTACAACAACATTGCGATTTCCTGCAAAACAATTAACCCTTTGTGCGGCTTGGAATTGACTCGTCGAGGTGTCTGTATTGTCTGTTCTCCTGAGTAGTAAGGTCTCTTTGACGTTATGGGCAGGGCTGTGGAGTCGGAGTCGTGGAGTCGGAGTCGGAGTCGGTCACCATTTTGGTGGAGTCGGAGTCGGAGTCGGTATAAAATGGACCGACTCCGACTCCTAAAATATATAATGAATTTAGTTCAGTGCTGAATATATTTTTATAAGAATTTGTGAAATGATGAAATGTCCTATAAATGTCTGTTCTATTCCTGATCTAAGGATTTAGGCTTTTATTTGAGATGACTGTGTACTGCCCTTTATGTCCAGTGCATGTTCTCTCTGCTTTATGTTTCCTCTGAGCTCATGTGTGGAGAGGTTAGCTGCTCTCATGGCTTCTATCTGCTGATGTAAAACACCTAGAGCCTTATGTATGAAAACTGTCTAGGTGTAGAAGTTTCTTTGTTGTCCATAGCAACCAATCAGAGCTCCCCTTTCATTTCATATAGTGCTCTGGAGAAATGAAAGGGGAGCTCTGATTGGTTGCTATGGGCAACAAAAAAGTTTTAGACCTAGACAGTTTTCATACATCAGGCCCAGAGGCGTAGCTACTGGGGGGGGGGGGGGGGGGGTCAGGGGAGGCGATGCTCCGGGGCCAATACTTCTGGGGGGCCCAGCAGGGATGGCCTTAGTACAATCAGGCGAATACAAGTGAGCGCTTCCATTATGGAGTCTGATGGGGGCACATTAAGCCGATCTGAGGTCTGATGGGGGCACATTCTGCTGATCTGAGGTCTGATGGGGGTACATTCTGCTGATCTGAGGTCTGATGGGGGTACATTCTGCTGATCTGAGGTCTGATGGGGGTACATTCTGCTGATCTGAGGTCTGATGGGGGCACATTACGCTGATCTGAGGTCTGATGGGGGCACATTCAGCTGATCTGAGGTCTGATGGGGGCACATTCTGCTGATCTGAGGTCTGATGGGGGCACAGTACGCTGATCTGAGGTCTGATGGGGGCACAATACACTAATCTGAGGTCTGATGGGCGCACATTCTGCTGATCTGAGGTCTGATGGGGGCACAGTACGCTGATCTGTGGTCTGATGGGGGCAAGGGACTGTTAGTTTAGTGATGTAAAAGCTGGGGACAGATTTCCTTTAACATAGGAGTCCCCTTGTTTTTTACTCCTATATTTTACTGCATTATGTGGTAGAGTATTTAGAGTAGGGTATGTAGAAAGTCTATTGTACTGTACTTAACAGCATAGATGATCTAGCCAGGGGCGTAGCTAAAGGCTCATGGGCCCTGGTGCAAGAGTTCAGCTTGGGCCCCCTTTCCCTCAGTGCTCTGTGTGTCTTCTTATGTGGTCCAAGGGTCTTTGGGCCCCCTCAGGCTCCTGGGCCCGGTAGCGACTGCTACCTCTGCACCCCCTATAGCTACGCCCCTGGATCTAGCAGTTTATATAGTCATCTTGCTAATACAGTATTATAACCACAACTAGTAGTATGTGCCTGTGAAGTTGGAAACGTGCGTTTGGGAAGCCAATAAGTGGGGGCCCACTCAAATATGTTTCGCCCCCCCATGTGCTGAACCTCTAGCTACACCTCTGATTAGGCCCTAAGTGAGCTGTACCCAGAGAAGCCTGATAGATTACAAACTGTTTTTGTCATGACTTATCTGTACTATTGATTTTATGCAAATTTGTTTAAAGTTATCACTTAAACATGCTCCATGTATGAGGGAGTAGGAGTCGGAGTCGGAGTCGGGCTGAGGGGAAATTAAGGAGTCGGAGTCGGAGTTGGAGTCGGGGCTTTGGCTTACCGACTCCACAGCCCTGGTTATGGGAGCTCTCTGGATCCGGCACTGCCCGATGTTACTGCAATGCCGGCTGCCCACATTGACTATTAGGGTCCCATTCACACGTCCTGTTTTTCTTTCCTGATCCGATCCGCAAATCATGCGGATAGGATGCGGATCCATTCATTTTAATGGGTCCTGAAAAAATGCGGACAGCACTCCCTATACTGTCCGCATCCGTTGTTCCGTTCTGTTCTGTTATGCGGATCCGCAAATAAGATAGAGCTTGTCCTACTTTTGTCCGCATATGCGGTCCATGGTCCCATTATAGTCAATGAGTCCGCAAAAAATGCGGATGATATGCGGAATGCGTCAATATGTCATCCGGTTCCAGAAAATAGAAAGAAATACCCTACCAACATATATTCCTCCTTTCTTTTTTTTTTTTTTGCGGAAAAACGGAATGGATGCGGATGTACAATTGGTAAAAACGGAAGGTTTTTGAGGAAACACGGATCCGCAAAAAAACGGACTGAAAATCTGGAAAAGAAAAATACGGACGTGTGAATGAAGCCTAATGGGGTCCGGCCGAGATCTAGCCGCAACACGGTGGGCATTGCGGTCACATCCACCGAGCTCCAGCAGGCGGTTCTCTGCCAACATGATACTGAACCTTAGAGAAGGTGGTCTAATTAGGGGGATGGGTATAAGATTGCCATATTGACAGAAGGGACAGAGTCACGTGGGCCTGCTGGGTCATGTGGTGCCTCCTTCTAGTGTGCTGACCAATCAATTTCATTCATATGCTATATTACGGTACGTTTCCATGCAGATTTCAAGCCTAGGCATTGCTGCAGTGAAATCGTTGCTGCTTCGTTTCCAACTCTGCGCTACCAAATCCAAAATGGACGTTCCTCAGCATAAATGATGACTTAAAGGTGGTCACGGATAATTCTGCTGACCTGATCATAAATTTAGGGGCCATACATACATGACCGTATTTATGGTCTGCTTCCAACCTGCATTCATTTCAATGGGTCCGCAAAAAGTGCAGACAATGCTCCGTGTGCTGTCCGCATCCGCACAGCCGCCCCGCAAAAATGATAGAACGTGTCCTATTCTTGTTACAACGTGCGGGATGCCCACAGGTTGCATCTGTATTTTGCAGACATGGTGGTGTGAATAGCCCCTTAAGGCCCCATTCACACGACCGTATGTACATTTCCGCATCTTATCCGCATTTTTGCGGATAAGATGCGGAACCATACGGACCCATTCATTTTTCCATAGGAGAAAAAAATGGGGTCCGCGATCCGCATCCAAGGGTCCGCACCGCAAAAAAGTAGTGCTTCCGTGGTGTTCCGATCCGTGCCTCCGCTCCGCATCTCCCGGATCGCGGACCCATTGAAGTGAATGGGTCCGCGATCCGTGATACGGCCTGCACACGGCTGGAGCCCGTTTATTGCGGAGCCGCCGTATGCGGCCCACATCACGGGCACGGCCGGCACACGTTCGTCTGCATGGGGCCTTAGTCTGTAAGATGTAGCAGAGCTGAGTGTGTCATGATGTCTTTGTCAGCTCTGGTTCTACATAAAACTATATCATCTTACAAGATATCATTGTGCAAAAACCTTGCAACCCCAAAAGGGTTCGGTCACACCTCATTTGGACATTTTCCAAAACCACAGCTTTTTTTTTTTTTTAATTGGAGGGATCGTGGCATAAACTGCAACAGGGGTCGAAAGCCAAAGCGTCAAAGTGACAATTTCGGCTCTGCTACAATGCTAGGTAACACTACATAGAAAAGATGGGAAGATCTTGAGTTTCTCCTGTATCTCGTCCAGAAAAATGACAAATTCAATGAGCAAACAAGGTTTCTGGCGATTACATAATCGCACGTCTTGATCTTCTAAAGTAAGCAAGGCCTTGGTTATGAGAGAGCGCAGTGTTTTCATGGTAATATACATCTGCGATGTCTCCCCCCCCCCATGGACATCTGGCCACATGTTGATCTGGAAGGAAATACTTCCCAAGTCTTCAGAGAGCAATTTGCTTGACAGAAAAAAAGAGTTTGGCCAAGACGACTCCTCTTCCCAGCTGCGGAGCCTGTGGTATTCAGCAGGTGGACGTAAAGGGTGCCCCCGATTGTAATGCTTTATGTTCCCATCTCCGTCCTCTTCCCATAGAGCCGCCGGCCTCCCTTCTTTGATGCATAGAAAATGATGGCAGCAAATGGTTTATATTAGAAGGTCAAGACAGGTCTGAGGCAAGGGAGCTTAACTTCTGAGTCCCCAGTGCAGGTGAAAAAAAGAAGAGATGTATGGAGGACGGGGTGGGGGAAGGGGGCGCAGATGTTTCCGATGGAAGAACATGATTTTTTCTTTAAGTCCGACTAGTTATAACATCTGAGTTCGGACATAAATCTGCAGCATTTCCGTAGCCGAGGCGAGATGAGGATGGAGAGATGAGCGCAACGCATTCATGCACACAAAGCTGATGTTAAAAGGCTCGCCCGACACCAGGGGTTATGTGTGGGAATCTCTAATTTGTTGATTTCCCAAAAAAAAAAAAAAAATATTTCAAGAGCGTAATGATGTCACCCCAAAATTGTGTCAGCTGGAACTTCAACAGATGGACGCGGTTGGTGCCAAAGAATGTGAAAATAATGAGAGATTAACCTAAAATAACATCTCCAACCTCAGGAAGCCTGAGAGGAATTGGGGCCTATGTGCAGTCTATAGGCTGAAAATCCATTCCATGCTTGTGAATGGGGATCTGCAGAACGTGCATGGCGTTTTAGAAACCCCATTCTGCAAGTGTGAAGAGAGCGCCACCTACAGGAGAGGATTACATTTCGATTGATAATGTGCCGTCATCAAGGCATTGCTATGGGGTTCAGTCAGGAGGTCGCTGTGACGTCACGTCCATCGGTCACATGGCCTTAGTGCAGTTCAGTCCAATTCAAGTGAGGTGCTATATGCAATGTACAGGCTGCCAGGAGTCAGACCCCGATGATCTACACTGAGAATAGGTCATCAATATTAAAGGGGTTTTCCAGGATTTTACTACTGATGACGTTTCCTCAGTATAGGTCATCAGTATCTGATCGGTGGGGGTCCGACTCCTGGGACCCCCGCTGATCAGCTGTTTGAGAAGGCACCGGGGCTCCCATGAGTGCTGCAGCCTTCTCTTAGCTTTTCCTAGGCCAGTGACGTCACGTTCACGTGGCCTAGGAGCAGCCTCATTCAAGTGAATGCGATACCAAGCACAGCCACTATACAATGTACAGCGCTGTGCTAGGTGTACAGAGACAAGGCAGCCGCGCTCAAAGGAGAATCGGTACCTTCTCAAACGGCTGATCGGCGGGGGTCCCTGGCAGGGGCGGACTGGGAACTTAAAGTGTCCCTGGAAAAAATACAAAAGTGGCCCCGTTTTGTAGTTGAGTCCAAATTAATGGAAGGCAGGGCCACTAATACCATATTGTGGCTCATTACACCACCCCAACAGAGCCAAATACCACAGTCCATCACAAAATACATCCCCAAAAACTTCCACTGACCGGCCATGAGGAGGGCCCAGATGGCCCCTGGGCATCGGCCCACCGGGACATTTCCCTGTACGGTCTATGGTGTCAGACCCCCACCTTTCAGATACTGATGACCTATCCTTCTGTCCATAGGCTGAATGGTCAGCCCACCATGCTAAGTAGTTACTGCACTTGTACCTGTGAGCTTGGTCTTTATAGGGCAGAGGTGTACCTTAAAGTGACCCGTTCCCCAGACTACCCTGTGCCATTTATAATACTGGCAGAGCAGAATCCAGCACCCTGGTGCTATCTTTTCACAGCATATAGCTACACCTAGTGGGAGACTTTTATCACCACACAAATATTTGGGGGACCCAGAGATCACAGGGCCCCAAAAGAATTAAAGGGGTGGACATAGCACCTATGCAGCTGACAGGGCTGAGCTTAGCTGGCCAATAGATAGAGTCTTAGTGGTGCAACAGGGACCCCCTGACGTACCTTTGCTTAGAGTCCCAGAAATGCCCAATCTGCCTCTGGCTAAACCCAAGATTTTGTATTAATATGAAGAACTCACTATACATTTTTGTATGGTCGCTCTTATGTTTTAACTATGGTGACTGTTTACAGGAATAGATTCCTTTAAGAAGCTGTAATTAGTCTAAAGTTTTGGGGGCAATAAGACCCTCTAGACTTTTCCCTGAGAGGGTTCACTTGCCACTTGCACTGGTGGTTTGGAAAGAAAGTTGCTGACAGGGCTCCATGTGAGGAGACGAGCCAGCAGATATGTTCATGGTATATGTTTAGGGAATCTTCCTGCCCCCCTGGACCCCGTCCTGGTACATGTTTCCTCCATTGGGCAGGACGCAGCGATGTAGGAAAGTGGTGGAGCGGCGTCACCCTCTTCACCCTCTTGTGCCCTGATAAGTGGTGCTGTGTTCACGCTCCAGGATTCGCACCCGTCAGGGCACAACATGTGCAACCAGCGGCTCTCACAGCTGAGCGGTATTAGCAATGCATTCCTCTACGTGACAGGCCAAACGGCACAGTTAATACCCCAAGCTAGTGAGAGTCTTCCATGGACAGATGGGAGGTAGAATATGCCAGATCGGCCATTTACAGCAGGACACATATGAAGCGCACATGGCCGGACCCCTAATGGTTCACATATGACAAGTGCTATGTAGATATACGTCTTACCCCTAACCTGGAGGGGACGTGACAATGGTCTGGCCATGTGTGACGGCAGACCGAAGGTGATTCCTAAAACACATGTCCTGAACCTACAAAGGACAATGGTCGCCTGACAACCGTTGATTTCCCCGGTGCTGCCAGAGGATGCGTCTCGTCGTATAAAGGGTTCGTTATTAGGTTTGTCTAAATAAAAATCTACAGCCGCTCAGAACTGTCTTTTGAGCCAGAAAACTGTTAAAATTAAGGCAACTTTGTAGCGGTCGATAGACACGTCCGCTCGCTCACCATGCCCCCTTTCACAAAAGTGGTGAGGGTGCCGTAAAAATAGTGCATAGGACAATATTCTGTCGCAATGGCATCTAAAAAGTCACAAACAAGAGGTTTACAACTTTTTTTAGTGCCAGAAGTGAAACCGATACAAAAGTCCCAATGTACTGTAGCATTGGCACGGATGGTCGGCCGCTCCTCCAACCCATCTATTAATGATGGAAGCCATATCACCTTTAACATAGGCTGACGCGTTTTCAATTTCTAGAGTCCAAGCTACAATTAATGACCCGAGATGCCTGAAATGTTCAGTGATTTGGGATGGACTTCCAGGTTTATTTATTGAATTGGAGAGGTAGTTGACCTTTCATTCACACTTAGGGAGTCCATGAAGAAGTATCTATTAAATGCCCCCTCAAGTGCCTGTTGTAGGGACCAAAATGTAGCCTGGCCGATTGGTCCATGGAAGATGCTGCCTCTAAGTGTCCTTTCACATAGCCCAGTGAGCGATGATAAGATAAGCTGATTGTCACTCAGCAGCTTCTACACAGACCACATGAAAACTGTATAGGGGATGAACAATCTTTAGAAGGAACATCGCTTCATGTTATGTCAGCAGCACATCCGGCTTGCACGGGGAGATGAGCTGTGGACAACTGAGGATGTTTATTCTCACATAAAAGATGTGATTGGTGAGGGTTACGACGGGCTGATGACTGATCCTCTGAATGTTTCTTCCTGATCACCTTTCGCGTGGGGCAATGATCGGGAATGAACGAACAAAAGACCAACAATCAGCTCATCTTAAAGGGGTTTAACACCAAAAATATTCAGCAGTTTTTTAAACCAGCACCTGGATCTGAAAACTTTTGTAATTCTATGTAATTGAAAATTTTGTATAGCCAGTGAGTTAAATGTATCTGTATAGTGCCACCTGCTGTTTTATGTTTTTGTATTTCTTTGTCCTGCTCACTGAGAAAGCCGCACATGCTCAGTTTCATCCTTCAACTGCCTCTTGAGCTGTGATAGGGAGAGAGCTGCAGCAGAATGGACACGCCCCCTGAGCTGCAGCAGAATGGACACGCCCCCTTAGCTGCAGCAGAAAAGACACTGCCCCTAAGCTGTCAGCTTGATATAAATCTAGCAGAGCAATGAATGGAGAGATCTCTGGATCCATGTGAGGTACAGGGCTGGTTTTAGCTTTGTTAGAAAGAGATTGTCCTGTGAGCAGTGAGATAACTCCTGTAAGGCTTATTATTGGATCAGAAACCCAGAAAAGAACCTCAGATGTTATCTTTTAGTCTAGAGCCTGGATGACACCAACAGATTTTCTGACCAATCATTGGTCAGATGGCCAATTATACACACAGATCTTTTGTGTACACACCAGCTATTGGTCTGATTGGACAGAAATTGGTCAGATAATCTGCTGGTGTAATATAGGCCTCAGAGGTGGGGAAAGTGCTGTCATATAGGCCCAGCTGGAGTTTTTGCCGACTCAAGGGGCCCGCTGATCCATAGCCATTATACAGATCACCCACCTGGTCCAGGTCTGGGTCTTATGGAGCTCTACAGAGGGAACTATTACATTTTTTAACCAGAGTTTGATAACTGATCTCATGCATGGCTGTATACCAGCCGAAAGTCAAACAATCACTCAAATTCCATAACTGACGCATTTTAACCACCTATAGTCAATGATTAGGTATGGACATGTATTTTTATGGAAGCTGTTGAGTTTCCTTTGATGTTTCTACTGGTCTTGACCCAGACTTAGCTGAGTGATCAGAAGATGGCACTATTTTCTGCTAATTGTAATGAAAAATGGCAAAAACACCAAAGGATAAAATCTGTAGTCATCTGTCCTTCACTGAATACAATTTAAGAAACAAAAAAAAAACTATTAAAAACTTGAGGTCCGCCTATTACTCATGTAACTGACTCTAAGGCATTTAAAGGATTTAACACTTTGCTAAAAAGACCAATGGCATGCGGTGACTAAATCCCAGTCTTGCACCCATCCTTCTTGGCCAATCCTTATTTTTCCTTCTTGAAGTTCAAGAGCTACTTGAAGAACAGTTGGGCAGTCAGCCAGTCTCCATTGAAACCTTGGATGTTTGCCAGTCAGGGGATAGCGGGTATACATGGCATGAGGAGGGATCTATCACAAAAAAATACTCTGCCAAATTGCTGAACAGGCATGGAGACTGAAAATTGAGATGCTGATCGGAGATAGGGGGATCTTGTTGGCAGATTTATCTGTCTTGAAGCTGTAATGACTGTGGTTGAGGCATTGATATAGAAGGTCTATATATATGCAGAGAAGCATTTGTCCCAGGGGTGCACCTAGCCTGAAACGGTGTCCCCCATCCCAATGCCAATTTCTTAACCTAACCCCTTCCCTTCAGCCCATGGCTTTTAGGCTGCTCCCTCTTGCCCCTACCTGGTGCTGCCTGAGGCGATCCCCTCATCTGGCCTCATTGGTGGTGCGCCCCTGCTTGGTCCATAAGGCTTTTTAATTTTCACCAATTTGCCCTCAAAATTAATGCAGTAAAAAACGAGACATAAAATTAATAAAGTTTATTATTCCAGGTGGAGAATGAACCTGTGAGGAGTGACCATCTCGGGAGATTTGAATGGACTGGAATGGGTAGGCCGACCTCTAGACGTTATCTCTCAAGATTTCCAGACAGTGTCCTCTTCAAGACCGTGCTTCTGCTCATTTTCTGGGAGCAAGGTAGGAAGGCTGGAAATTTTTACTTATAGAAACTATACTTAGTGTAGCAAATGATTCCCATTGATGGACTTTTATCAACTTGAAAACAAACTGCCCGCTGTCCAACAAGCAGAGGTTCTGATCTTCTACGATACTAATCATCCTGAGGTGGATGTGGAGGCTAGAAGGCAAGTGCCCCTTTACCCTCCCTTTAATCTTGTCCTTTCTGCAGTAGACAATCACATACACACTATGCCTTAAAGGGGCATTCCCATCTAATAAATAAGGGTCATCATTTTATGATCAGTGAGGGTCGCCCCTCATACAGGGAATGAAGGGGCACAGCAATGGTTTAGTGCCATCTCAGGATCAGTGGGGGTCCTAGCGATAGACCATCACTTGTACCCCTTACAGGTTGGACAGTCTAAGCCATCAGGTTGAGCTTTGGTTGCAGACCCCCCTTCAGACCTCAGAACATAGTGCCAGACCTCAGTAGTGCCCCTTCAGCTCAGAACAGCCCACTAGGCACCATAGAATACAATTAAAAAATCCCTTACCTGTCCTGCGCCGCGGCTCGCTCCAGGTCTGGAACTCCTCAGTCTTCTTCTCCCAGCGCTGCACTGTCACCTGACTGCGTGCAGCGTCAGGTCAGAGTGCGCGCACTACGTTCTGACGCTGTACGCGGTCAGGACAGTGCAGCGCGGCCCCGGAGAAGAAGAGGAGCCCCGGACAACGGAGCGGAGCCGCGGCGCAGGACAGGTGAGAGATTTTTTTTATTTTATCTGGCGGGCCGCCATTTTAGGAAAATCGAGTTCACGATTTTCCTAAAAAAATAAAATCGTGAGGCTTTCAATTGGTGAATTAATCGAATTAATTCGATTAATCGCCCAGCCCTACCTGCAAGACATTCTCCAATAACTAGCTAATTATAATGGATAATATACAACCATACTTACATGCTATTGCATGAATCACCAGCCCCAAAACCTGTTATAAAAGCATACAAAGTCATAACATGAAACACAACCACACACTTCGCAGAACAATGAAAAATATTTTACAGATTTGCACAATATCCCTAAGAAAACAGTTTAACAATAGGCAAAAAGAAAACTAAGTACAGTAGACTTGCTTTAAAACTGGCTATGGTACCACAAGGTATGTAATGAGAGTGGTGAAAATCTGCCATGAAAACTTTTTCTTAAAGGCACCTAAGTGAAGCTGCTCAAGAATTGCCTGGTCAGAGTGAGAATATCATCACAAATTCAGCAGATTACAGTCATCTCTTGGGTCACAATACACTGAAGGTCTCTGAACTAAAGGAGAGTTTAAAGGGTTGTCCCACCAAATATATTCTACAGTTTTCAAACTAGCATCTGGATCTGAATACTTCTGTAATGCATGTAATTAAAGATTTTGTATAGCCACTGAGATATTCAATAAAAGGTGTCTGTATAGTGCCACCTGCTGTTTGTTTATTTCTTATTTTGTTGTCCTGCTCACTGAGATGGCCGCACATGCTCAGTTTCATCTTATGGGAAGATCTCTGGATCCATGTAAGGTACAGGGCTGGTTTAGCTTTGTTAGAAAAGATTGTCATGTCCTATATGATGTCTGATGTTCATTTTTTTTTTACATTAGTCATGGAATAACCCCTTTAGAAACCAATAGTGTCCTCTACAGACTGTGTACATAGGTTACCTTCATTTTCTTTATTGGCTGATCCAGCAGACTGTAGTTCTGGTGTGAAAACTCTGAAGATGACAAGATAAGTAATGGATAATTTTTAGCTGTTTATTATATTTATATTTGTCAGTTTTTTCAAACAAATTGTAATGTTAGGTAAAGGTAATGTAAGCAAACATACAACAACTTCTTAAATACTTATTACCATATAGACATTTATGGCAGATTCTACATGACATGCTAAAAATCTTTGATGGGTGCTGATCACACCTCTGGGACTCATACCTATCTATACCTGGTGAGGCACCGTCAAATCCGATGGTGAACACAGTTTCCAGTAAAACTACATACAGAAAAGTTTCTAATAGATGCAGATTTTGTCTTCCCTGCATGCCCCTGAGAATCCCTGTGATGTCATGTGGTTCTCCAGAAAACATCAGAATGCATAAGCGGTAGCTTTTGCATTCGGAGAACACAGCATGCACACTTCACACAGGAGCAAGCAGTGCCATGAAAGTCAGCATATAAATGATAAGGCTAATGGTACAAGGGTGATTCATTAGCCTGCTAATTTACAGGGTGGAAAGGTGTTAAAGGTACCCAGACTATTTCTGTCTGTATAAGTAATTCTTCTATCTACAGGAAGCAAGGAGAAAAAGAAAAAAAAAAACTGGGTTAAGTTAGAAAGGCTAACAAAACAAAAAAATTCCAGACAGCATCAACCATAATTCTACGGTTTACAATACCTTATAGTCTCAGCAAAACTCACACGGCGAGAGCTTTTCCGTCGCTTTTCAAGCGCAGGTTCCTATGAGTGAAAACCATAAGGCAGATTTATGAATATAGTCAGAAATGTAGTCAGCACACAGATAGACCAGGGCTGTGGAGTCAGAGTCAAATCTAGTTTTGGGTGGAGTCTGTAGAAATGTACCGTCTGCAGCTTAAAAAATTATATATTAGCTATTAATATTGTGCAATTAATTTTTAAACTTTCATATATATTTAGAAAAGTTCAGAAATGTTAGTCATAAATATATTTTATGTTCTATACTGACAGAACATATCAGAGAGAATATAGGAGAGGTCTATCACCACTAGAACCCTCTGCTTATCACTGTTTATAGTATAAGGACAGGAGAGGTGAGAACTGATTATCTATCACCACTAGAACACCCTGCTTATCAATGATTATAGTATAAAGGACAGGAGAGGTGAGAACTGATTATCTATCACCACTAGAACACCCTGCTTATCAATGATTATAGTATAAGGACAAGGGAGAACACAGGAGATATGACAACTGATTATCTATCACCACTAGAACACCCTGCTTATCAATGATTATAGTATAAGGACAGGAGATATGAGAACTGATTATCTATCACCACTAGAACACCCTGCTTATCAATGATTATAGTATAAGGACAAGGGAGAACACAGGAGATATGAGAACTGATTATCTATTACAACTAGAACACGCTGCTTATCACTGATTATTGTATAAGGCTACTTTCACACTAGCATTTCTTTATTCCAGTATTGAGCTCCGTCATAGGGGCTCAATACCGGAATAAAACGCTTCAGTTTTGTCCCCATTCATTGTCAATAGGGACAAAACTGAACTGAAGACAACGGAATGCTCCTGAAAGCATTCCGTTCAGTCTTCAGACCAGAGAACAAACCGCAACATGCTGTGGTTTTCTCTCCGGTCCAGGCATCCGCACCAAGACGGATCCGGAATGGCCCCCAATGCAAGTCAATGGGGACAGATCCATTTGGTGTGACACACTTGTAAACGGATCCGTCCTCCATTGACTTTCAATGGAGTTCATGACGGATCCGTTTAAGAGATGCTGAAGATAATACAACCAGATCCGTTCATTACGGATCAACATGGTTGTATTATCTGTATGGATCCCTTGATCCGCCGGATCCGTACAAAGGGCTAGTGTGAAAGTAGCCTAAGGACAGGGGAGAACACAGGAGATATGAGAACTGATTATCTATTACCACTAGAACACCCTGCTTATCAATGATTATAGTATAAGGACAGGGGAGAAACACAGGAGATATGAGAACTGATTATCTATCACCACTAGAACACCCTGCTTATCACCGATTATAGTATAAGGACAGGAGAGAACACAGGAGAGGTGAGAACTGATTATCTATCACCACTAGAACACCCTGCTTATCACCGATTATAGTATAAGGACAGGGGAGAACACAGGAGATATGAGAACTGATTATCTATCACCACTAGAACACCCTGTTTATCACCGATTATATAGTATAAGGACAGGAGAGAAAACAGGAGATATGAGAACTGATTATCTATCACCACTAGATCACCCTGCTCATCATCGATTATCGTATAAGGACAGGAGAGAACAGGAGAGGTGAGAACTGATTATCTATTACAACTAGAGCACCCTGCTTATCATCGATTATAGTCTAAGAACAGGAGAGAAAACAGGAGATAGGAGAACTGATTATCTATCACCACTTGAACACCCTGCTTATCACTGATTATCGTATAAGGACAGGAGAGAACAGGAGAGGAGACAGAAAGTCAGTTCTCACCTCTCCTATGTTCTCTCTCCTTATACTATAAAGCAGTTATAGGCAGGGTGTTCTAGTGGTGATAGATAATGTCCTGTCCTTTTACTATAATCAGTGATAAGCAGGTGTTCAAATTCATAGATTTCTTACAACTATTATGTATATAACAGTGTGTATAGTGCATTGCATAACGACTTACAGGAATTCAGACAATTCCAGAAACCGTATTCCAATAAATATGGTTTAGGTTTTATCTAAGTAGCCTGGTATTACTAAATTAGTGATGAGTCAGTCAGGACTCCACAGCCCTGGAATTGAGGACAAAAGTCTTCTCTAATTCCTTACATATAGCAGAAATGGGGGTCGCAGTTCTCTTACACAGCAGTAAAGACATTGAACTGCCTGTCACCTTTTCTGATATGTCCGTTTTAGTAAATAAATAAAATTACCCATAAAATAGTTCTGGATGAACTTTCTGAATTGTCCGGTTTCTCTGTGACTCCTCCTAGAAAGTTTTGAATAAACTGACTACTGGGTATGCCGGCTGTGCCCGTGCTGCGGACTGCAATTTGCATGGGAACCAACCATGTGCCCACCGTTTGCTGACATGGACCCATTCCAGTATAGAAAACACAGAAACAGTGCAGAGTACTTCCGTGGGCTTCCGGTTCATGACCCATTCAAGTAAGTGGGTCCGCAAAACAGGCACGGACCTGTTACAGTTGTGTGCATGAGGCCAACGTCACTAATCAAGTCTGTGGAAACTAGGAACTTAGGGCAGCAAATACCTTATGGGGCAGACCAGTCAAAAAACTAACCTGACAAAGCTCATTTCCGCTTCCAAGATCTTTCAGAGGACTACGTGGCGCTTTTAAAATCTGAAACATGAAAGACCCACATCAGCAGATGATATATACGGTGCTGAATCACAGAACAGAGGCACCCCAGCTTCTTACCAACCAAGACTCTTAGACCAGACACAGACGAGCGACTTTAAAGGGGTTCTCAAAGTTAAATTTATTGATGACCTATCCTCAGGATAGGTCATCAATATCAGATCGGCGGGGGTCTGACACCCGGAACCCCCGCCGATCAGCTGTTTGAAGAGGAGGCGCGTGCCGTACCAGCGCTGCCTCCTCTTCATTGTTTACCTGCTCACCGTAACATCCGCAGCGGTGAGCAGGTGTAATTACATCCAAGCCGCCCTATTCATTTCAATGGGATGGCTCGTTCCTATACAAGTGTATGGGAGTGATCATTCCCATTGAAATGAATGGGGTGGTGAGGTGTAATTACACCTGCTCACCGCTACCCATGCTACCCAAGAGGAGGCAGCGCTGGTACAGTGTGCTCCTCCTCTTCAAACAGCTGATCAGCGGGGGTCCCGGGTGTCGGACCCCCGCCAATCTGATATTGATGACCTATCCTGAGGATAGGTCATCAATAAATTTAACTTGGACAACCCCTTTAATGTGAGGGACCCGCTAAGTGTGGGCAGTGGGATTTCCTGTTCTGACCTCTGCTCCTCTGACAAGATTGAACGATATTATAATTTATATTGCTTTGTTCCCCTGCAAGAATCTGCCAAAATATGGATGTGGTCTGTGTGCCTCCTACAATTTTCGCGGGGCCTACTGTAAAAAAAAAAAAAAATGTGAGTTTTGCACACCGGAATAGGACAAGTTCAAATGGATGCGGACAGCACACGGACGACATCCATTTGATATACATTTTTAAAAAAATACAGTCGTGTGCATGAGGCCTACCACTGACAGCATTATGTCTATGTTATTCAATAGATTCCAGGACACTCAGGGTCACGGCATTGTAATGCTCTGCAATCCTGTCAGAGGAGCGGAGGTCAGAACAGGAACTCACACTGACACATGCCGCGAGTTTCTCGCATTGAACTTGCTTGTCTGTCTAGCCTTATAGGCTCACATACATACATACTTTCAATCGACAACGACCCAGATTTACTAATCCTGTAGATGGTGTAAGCTTAGACAGGCTGTCTAGACCTGCACCAGATGTATCACAGGGGCTCAGGCTAGCCATAAATCCACAGAAGCCCGACTCAATTAACTCAGCTCAAATGTGAACAGAGCCGAAAGGGAAGTAGTCAGCTAGACATATTCTTGAGGTATCCAAACAACTGAAGAAACATACCGAAGAAAGTCTCCTGTGATGGCCCCTCTCAGTCAGCTCACTGGAAGACAAAAAGTGGTAGAGTCCAGTTAAAGGGGCTGTCTGGTTACAAAAAGCAGTTTTCAAATAATGTAATAGGGAACTGTAAGTTGCTAGGACGAGGCTCTCATCTGACCCTGACATTTCCCTTGTGATCAGGTGACAGGGTAATTAAACACTTGCTGCAATACAGCCCAAAAATGACAACTGATCACCGAGACCCCAGCTACAGGACATCTGTGACTACCGATCCAAGTACATTTTAAAGGGTTGAACAATGTTGTCATTTCTATGATGGCTGAGTGGACGTTGCTCCGCTTTTTCTGTAACGACAAGAGCAGCCCGACATGGAGCGACAAGAGCAGCCCAGCAGCCCATGGAGCGACAAGAGCAGCCCAGCAGCCCATGGAGCGACAAGAGCAGCCCAGCAGCCCATGGAGCGACAAGAGCAGCCCAGCAGCCAGGAGCACAAGAGCCCCATGGAGCGACA